>CM045902.1:76426-676426 GCA_025169955.1 Salix arbutifolia
GGCTAGGATATGACAAGACCAACCAGGTCAGAAATCTAAGGCTAATACCCATTGAAATTGGGTAGTCGAGTCAGGATCATTATGTCCCAAAATCAAAGGCTATTACCCATAAATTTTAGGTCTAATACCAACTAAAATGGGTTTGGATATGACAAGATCAAACATGTCAGAAATCTAAGGCTTATACCCATTGCCATTGGGTTACTCGAGTCAGGATCAACATGTTCCAAAACCCAAGGCTAATACCACCTCCTACAAGCTAGTTCAATTATCCTCGAGGGAAAAGGCTATCAACCATAAAATTTAAGGATAATACCAAGTAAAATGGGCTAGGATATGACAAGACCAACCAGGTCAGAATTCTAAGGCTAATACCCATTGAAATTGGGCTAGTCGAGTCAGGATCATTCTGTCCCAAAATCAAAGGCTATTACCCATAAATTTTAAGGTAATACCAACTAAAATTGGGTTGAATATTACATGACCAAACAGGTCAGAAATCTAGGGCTAATACCCATTGAAATTCGGCTAATCGAGTCAGGATCAAAATGTCCCAAAACCAAAGGCTATTAACCATAAAATTTAAGGATAATACCAAGTAAAATGGGCTAGGATATGACAAGACCAACTAGGTCAGAAATCTAAGGCTAATACCCATTGAAATTGGGTTAGTCGAGACAGGATAATTGTGTCCCAAAATCCAAGGCTATTACCCATAAATTTTAAGTAATAGCAACTAAAATGGGCTTGGATATGACAAGACCAAACATGTCAGAAATCTAAGGCTTATAACCATTGCAATTGGGTGACTCGAGTCATGATCATTATGTCCCAAAATCCAAGGCTAATACCCCCTCCTACAAGCCAGTTCAATTATCCTCGAGGGAAAAGGCTATTAAGCATAAAATTTAAGGCTAATACCAAGTAAAATGGGCTAGGATATGACAAGACCAACCAGGTCAGAAATCTAAGGCTAATACCCATTGAAATTGGGTAGTCGAGTCAGGATCATTATGTCCCAAAATCAAAGGCTATTACCCATAAATTTTAAGGCTAATAGCAACTAAATTGGGCTTGAATATTACATAACCAAACAGATCAGAAATCTAGGGCTAATACCCATTGAAATTCGGCTAATCGAGTCAGTATCAAAATGTCCCAAAACAAAAGGCTATTAACCATAAAATTTAAGGATAATACCAAATAAAATGGGCTAGGATATGATAAGACCTACCAGGTCAGAAATCTAAGGCTAATAATACCCATTGAAATTGGGCTAGTCGATTCAGGATGATTGTGTCCCAAAATCCAAGGCTATTACCCATAAATTTTAGGTCTAATACCAACTAAAATGGGTTTGGATATGACAAGATCAAACATGTCAGAAATCTAAGGCTTATACCCATTGCCATTGGGTTACTTGAGTCAGGATCAACATGTTCCAAAATCCAAGGCTAATACCACCTCCTACAAGCTAGTTCAATTATCCTCGAGGGAAAAGGCTATCAACCATAAAATTTAAGGATAATACCAAGTAAAATGGGCTAGGATATGACAAGACCAACCAGGTCAGAATTCTAAGGCTAATACCCATTGAAATTGGGCTAGTCGTGTCAGGATCATTCTGTCCCAAAATCAAACGCTATTACCCATAAATTTTAAGGTAATACCAACTAAAATGGGGTTGAATATTACATGACCAAACAGGTCAGAAATCTAGGGCTAATACCCATTGAAATTCGGCTAATCGAGTCAGGATCAAAATGTCCCAAAACCAAAGGCTATTAACCATAAAATTTAAGGCTAATACCACCTAAAATGGGCTTGGATATGACAAGACCAACCAGGTCAGAAATCTAAGGCTAATACCCATTGAAATTGGGCTAGTCCAGTCAGGATCATTGTGTCCCAAAATCCAAGGCTATTACCCATAAATTTTAAGTCTAATGCCAACTAAAATGGGCTTGGATATGACAAGACCAAACATGTCAGAAATCTAAGGCTTATACCCATTGCAATTGGGTTACTCGAGTCAGGATCAATATGTCCCAAAATCCAAGGCTAATACCCCCTCCTACAAGCCAGTTCAATTATCCTCGAGGGAAAAGGCTATCAACCATAAAATTTACGGCTAATACCACCTAAAATGGGCTTGGATATGACAAGACCAACCAGGTCAGAAATCTAAGGCTAATACCCATTGAAATTGGGCTAGTTTAGTCAGGATCATTGTGTCCCAAAATCCAAGGCTATTACCCATAAATTTTAAGTCCAATGCCAACTAAAATGGGCTTGGATATGACAAGACCAAACATGTCAGAAATCTAAGGCTTATACCCATTGCAATTGGGTTACTCGAGTCAGGATCAATATGTCCCAAAATCCGAGGCTAATACCCCCTCCTACAAGCCAGTTCAATTATCCTCGAGGGAAAAGGCTATCAACCATAAAATTTAAGGCTAATACCAAGTAAAATGAGCTAGGATATGACAAGACCAACCAGGTCAGAATTCTAAGGCTAATACCCATTGAAATTGGGCTAGTCGAGTCAGGATCATTCTGTCCCAAAATCAAAGGCTATTACACAAAATTTTTAATGCTAATACCAACTAAAATGTGCTTGAATATGACATGACCAAACAGGTCAGAAATCTAGGGCTAATACCCATTGAAATTGGGCTACTCGAGTCAGGATCAAAATTTCCCAAAACCAAAGGCTATTAACCATTAAATTTAAGGATAATACCAACTAAAATGGGCTTGAATATGACATGACCAAACAGGTCAGAAATCTAGGGCTAATACCCATTGAAATTCGGCTACTCGAGTCAGGATCAAAATGTGCCAAAATCAAAGGCTATTAACCATAAAATTTAAGGCAATACCAAGTAAAATGGGATAGGATATGACAAGACCAACCAGGTCAGAAATCTAAGGCTAATACCCATTGAAATTGGGCTAGTCGAGTCAGGATCATTGTGCCCAGAATCCAAGGCTATTACTCATAAATTTTAAGTCTAATACCAACTAAAATGGGCTTGGATATGACAAGAACAAACATGTCAGAAATCTAAGGTTTATACCCATTGCAATTGGGTTACTCGAGTCAGGATCAACATGTCCCAAAATCAAAGGCTTATACCCCCTCCTACAAGCCCGTTCAATTATCCTCGAGGGAAAAGGCTATGTACTATAAAATTTAAGGCTAATACCAAGTAAAATGGGCTAGGATATGACAAGACCAACCAGGTCAGAAATCTAAGGCTAATACCCAATGAAATTGGGCTAGTCGAGTCAGGATCATTGTGTCCCAAAATCCAAGGGTATTACCCATAAATTTTAACTCTAATACCAACTAAAATGGGTTTGGATATGACAAGACCAAACATGTCAGAAATCTAAGGCTTGTACCCATTGCCATTGGGGTTACTCGAGTCAGGATCAACATGTCCCAAAATCCAAGGCTAATACCCCCTCCTATAAGCCAGTTCAATTATCCTCGAGGGACAAGGCTATTAACCGTAAAATTTAAGGCTAATACGAAGTAAAATGGGCTAGGATATGACAAGACAAACCAGGTCAGAAATCTAAGGCTAATACCCATTGAAATTGGGCTAGTCGAGTCAGGATCATTGGGTCCCAAAATCCAAGGCTATTACCCATAAATTTTAAGTCTAATACCAACTAAAATGGGCTTGGATATGACAAGAACAAACATGTCAGAAATCTAAGGCTTATACCCATTGCAATTGGGTGACTCGAGTCACGATCAATATGTCCCAAAATCCAAGTCTAATACCCCCTCCTACAAGCCAGTTCAATTATCCTCGAGGGAAAAGGCTATTAAGCATAAAATTTAAGGCTAATACCAAGTAAAATGGGCTAGGATATGACAAGACCAACCAGGTCAGAAATCTAAGGCTAATACCCATTGAAATTGGGCTACTCGAGTCAGGATCATTTTTTCCCTAAATCAAAGGCTATTACCCATAAATTTTAAGGCTAATACCAACTAAAATGGGCTTCAATATGACATGACCAAACAGGTCAGAAATCTAGGGCTAATACCCATTGAAATTCGGCTAATCGAGTCAGGATCAAAATGTCCCAAAACCAAAGGCTATTACCCATAAATTTTAAGGATAATACCAACTAAAATGGGCTTGAATATGACATGACCAAATAGGTCAGATATCTAGGGCTAATACCCATTGAAATTCGGCTAATCGAGAAAGGATCAAAATGTCCCAAAACCATAGGCTATTAACCATAAAATTTAAGGATAATACCAAGGAAAATGGGCTAGGATATGACAAGACCAACCAGGTCAGAAATCTAAGGCTAATACCCAATGAAATTGGGCTAGTCGAGTCAGGATCATTGTGTCCCAAAATCCAAGGGTATTACCTATAAATTTTAAGTCTAATACCAACTAAAATGGGCATGGATATGACAAGACCAAACATGTCAGAAATCTAAGGCTTATACCCATTGCCATTGGGTTACTCGAGTCAAGATCAACATGTCCCAAAATCCAAGGCTAATACCCCCTCCTACAAGCCAGTTCAATTATCCTCGAGGGAAAAGGCTATTAACCGTAAAATTTAAGGCTAATACGAAGTAAAATGGGCTAGGATATGACAAGACCAACCAGGTCAGAAATCTAAGGCTAATACCCATTGAAATTGGGCTAGTCGGGTCAGGATCATTGTGTCCCAAAATCCAAGGCTATTACCCATAAATTTTAAGTCTAATACCAACTAAAATGGGCTTGGATATGACAAGACCAAACATGTCAGAAATCTAATGCTTATACCCATTGCAATTGGGTTACTCGAGTCAGGATCAACATGTCCCAAAATCAAAGGCTTATACCCCCTCCTACAAGCCCGTTCAATTATCCTCGAGGGAAAAGGCTATGAACCATAAAATTTAAGGCTAATACCAACTAAAATGGGCTTGGATATGACAAGACCAAACATGTCAGTAATCTAAGGCTTATACCCATTGCAATTTGGTGACTCGAGTCAGGATCAATATGTCCCAAAATCCAAGGCTAATACCCCCTCCTACAAGCCAGTTCAATTATCCTTGAGGGAAAAGGCTATTAAGCATAAAATTTAAGGCTAATACCAAGTAAAATGGGCTAGGATATGATTAGATCATCCAGGTCAGAAATCTAAGCCTAATACCCATTGAAATTGGGCTAGTCCAGTCAGGATCATTATGTCCCAAAATCAAAGGCTATTACCAATAAAATTTAAGGATAATACCAAGTAAAATGGGCTAGGATATGACAAGACCAACCAGGTCAGAAATCTAAGGCTAATACCCATTGAAATTGGGCTAGTCGAGTCAGGATCATTGTGTCCCAAAATCCAAGGCTATTACCCATAAATTTTAAGTCTAATACCAACTAAAATGGGCTTGGATATGACAAGACCAAACAGGTCAGAAATCTAAGGCTAATACCCATTGAAATTGGGCTACTCGAGTCAGGATCATTATGTCCCAAAATCAAAGGCTATTACCCATAAATTTTAAGGCTAATGCCAACTAAAATGGGCTTGAATATGACATGACCAAACAGGTTAGAAATCTAGGGCTAATACCCATCGAAATTCGGCTAATCGATTCAGGATCAAAATGTCCCAAAATCAAAGGCTATTAACCATAAAATTTAAGGCAATACCAAGTAAAATGGGCTAGGATATGACAAGACCAACCAGGTCAGAAATCTAAGGCTAATACCCATTGAAATTGGGCTAGTCGAGTCAGGATCATTGTGTCCCAAAATCCAAGGCTATTACCCATAAATTTTAAGTCTAATACCAACTAAAATGGGCTTGGATATGACAAGACCAAACATGTCAGAAATCTAAGGCTTATACCCATTGAAATTGGGCTAATCGAATCACGATCAATATGTCCCAAAATCCAAGGCTATTACCCCCTCCTACAAGCTAGTTCAATTATCATCGAGGGAAAAGGCTATTACCCATAAAATTTAAGGCTAATACCAAGTAAAATGGGCTAGGATATGACAAGACTAACCAGGTCAGAAATGTAAGGCTAATACCCATTGCAATTGAGCTAGTCGATTCAAGATCATTCTGTCCCAAAATCCAAGGCTATTACACAAATTTTAAGGCTAATACCAACTAAAATGGGCTTGGATATGACAAGACCAAACAGGTCAGAAATCTAAGGCTAATACCCATTGAAATTGGGCTACTCGAGTCAGGATCATTATGTCCCAAAATCAAAGGCTATTACCCATAAATTTTAAGGCTAATGCCAACTAAAATGGGCTTGAATATGACATGACCAAACAGGTTAGAAATCTAGGGCTAATACCCATTGAAATTCGGCTAATCGATTCAGGATCAAAATGTCCCAAAATCAAAGGCTATTAACCATAAAATTTAAGGCAATACCAAGTAAAATGGGCTAGGATATGACAAGACCAACCAGGTCAGAAATCTAAGGCTAATACCCATTGAAATTGGGCTAGTCGAGTCAGGATCATTGTGTCCCAAAATCCAAGGCTATTACCCATAAATTTTAAATCAAATACCAACTAAAATGGGTTTGGATATGACAAGACCAAACATGTCAGAAATCTAAGGCTTATACCCATTGCCATTGGGTTACTCGAGTCAGGATCAACATGTCCCAAAATCCAAGGTTAATACCCCCTCCTAGAAGCCAGTTCAATTATCCTCGAGGGAAAAGGCTATTAATCGTAAAATTTAAGGGTAATACGAAGTAAAATGGGCTAGGATATGACAAGACAAACCAGGTCAGAAATCTAAGGCTAATACCCATTGAAATTGGGCAAGTCGAGTCAAGATCATTGTGTCCCAAAATACAAGGCTATTACCCATAAATTTTAAGTCTAATACCAACTAAAATGGGCTTGGATATGACATGACCAAACATGTCAGAAATCTAAGGCTTATACCCATTGCATTTGGGTGACTCGAGTCAGGATCAATATGTCCCAAAATCCATGGCTAATACCCTCTCCTACAAGCCAGTTCAATTATCCTTGAGGGAAAAGGCTATTAAGCATAAAATTTAAGACTAATACCAAGTAAAATGGGCTAGGATATGATTAGATCAACCAGGTCAGAAATCTAAGGCTAATACCCATTGAAATTGGGCTAGTCGAGTCAGGATCATTATGTCCCAAAATCAAAGGCTATTACCAATAAAATTTAAGGATAATACCAAGTAAAATGGGCTAGGATATGACAAGACCAACCAGGTCAGAAATCTAAGGCTAATACCCATTGAAATTGGGCTAGTCTAGTCAGGATCATTGTGTCCCAAAATCCAAGGCTATTACCCATAAATTTTAAGTCTAATACCAACTAAAATGGGCTTGAATATGACATGAAGAAACAGGTCAGAAATCTAGGTCTAATACCCATTGAAATTCGGCTAATCGAGTCAGGATCAAAATGTCCCAAAATCAAAGGCTATTAACCATAAAATTTAAGGCAATACCAAGTAAAATGGGCTAGGATATGACAAGACCAACCAGGTCAGAAATCTAAGGCTAATGCCCATTGAAATTGGGCTAGTCGAGTCAGGATCATTCTGTCCCAAAATCAAAGGCTATTACCCATAAATTTTAAGGCTAATACTATCTAAAATGGGCTTAAATATGACATGACCAAACAGATCAGAAATCTAGGGCTAATACCCATTGAAATTCGGCTAATCGAGTCAGCATCAAAATGTCCCAAAATCAAAGGCTATTAACCATAAAATTTAAGGCTAATACCAAGTAAAATGGGCTAGGATATGACAAGACCAACCAGGTCAAAAATCTAAGGCTAATCCCCATTGAAATTGGGCTAGTCGAGTCAGGATCATTGTGTCCCAAAATCAAAGGCTATTACCCATAAATTTTAAGGCTAATACCAACTAAAATGGGCTTGAATATGACATGACCAAACAGGTCAGAAATCTAGGGCTAATACCCATTGAAATTCGGCTAATCGAGTCAGCATCAAAATGTCCCAAAATCAAAGGCTATTACACATAAAATTTAAGGCTAATACCAAGTAAAATGGGCTAGGATATGACAAGACCAACCAGGTCAGAAATCTAAGGCTAATACCCATTGAAATTGTGCTAGTCGAGTTAGGATCATTGTGTCCCAAAATCCAAGGCTATTACCCATAAATTTTAAGTCTAATACCAACTAAAATGGGCTTGGATATGACAAGAACAAACATTTCAGAAATCTAAGGCTTATACCCATTGCAATTGGGTTACTCGAGTCAGGATCAACATGTCCCAAAATCAAATGTCCTACAAGCCAAATCAAAGGCTATTAACCATAAAATTTAAGGCTAATACCAAGTAAAATGGGCTAGGATATGACAAGACCAACGAGGTCAGAAATCTAAGGCTAATACCCACTGAAATTGGGCTAGTCGAGTCAGGATTAATGTGTCCCAAAATCCAAGACAATTACCCATAAATTTTAAGGCTAATACCAACTAAAATGTGCTTAGATATGACAAGACAAAACATGTCAGAAATCTAAGGCTAATACCTATTGCAATTGGGCTACTCGAGTCAGGATAATTATGTCCCAAAATAAAAGGCTATTACCCATAAATTTTAAGGCTAATACCAACTAAAGTGGGCTTGAATATGACATGACCAAACAGGTCAGAAATCTAGGGCTAATACCCATTGAAATTCGGCTAATCGAGTCAGGATCAAAATGTCCCAAAATCAAAGGCTATTAACCATAAAATTTAAGGCAATACCAAGTAAAATGGGCTAGGATATGACAAGACCAACCAGGTCATAAATCTAAGGATAATACCAATTGAAGTTGGGCTAGTCGAGTCAGGATCATTGTGTCCCAAAATCCAAGGCTATTACCCATAAATTTTAAGTCTAATACCAACTATAATGGGCTTGAATATGACATGAATAAACAGGTCAGAAATCTAGGGCTAATACCCATTGAAATTCGGCTAATCGAGTCAGGATCAAAATGTCCCAAAATCAAAGGCTATTAACCATAAAATTTAAGGCAATACCAAGTAAAATGGGCTAGGATATGACAAGACCAACCAGGTCAGAAATCTAAGGCTAATACCCATTGAAATTGGGCTAGTCGAGTCAGGATCATTGTGTCCCAAAATCCAAGGCTATTACTCATAAATTTTAAGTCTAATACCAACTAAAATGGGCTTGGATATGACAAGAACAAACAAGTCAGAAATCTAAGGCTTATACCCATTGCAATTGGGTTACTCGAGTCAGGATCAACATGTCCCAAAATCCAAGGCTTATACCCCCTCCTACAAGCCCGTTCAATTATCCTCGAGAGAAAAGGCTATTAACCATAAAATTTAAGGCTAATACCAAGTAAAATGGGCTAGGATATGACAAGACCAACCAGGTCAGAAATCTAAGGCTAATACCCATTGAAATTGGGCTAGTCGAGTCAGGATCATTATGTCCCAAAATCAAAGGCTATTACCCATAAATTTTAAGGCTAATACCAACTAAATTGGACTTGAATATGAGATGACCAAACAGTTCAGAAATCTAGGGCTAATACCCATTAAAATTCGGCTAATCGAGTCAGGATCAAAATGTCCCAAAATCAAAGGCTATTAACCATAAAATTTAAGGCAATACCAAGTAAAATGGGCTAGGATATGACAAGACCAACCAGGTCAGAAATCTAAGGCTAATACCCATTGAAATTGGGCTAGTCGAGTCAGGATCATTGTGTCCCAAAATCCAAGGTTATTACCCATAAATTTTAAGGCTAATACCAACTAAAATGGGCTTGGATATGACAAGACCAAACATGTCAGAAATCTAAGGCTAATACCCATTGAAATTGGGCTAATCGAGTCAGGATCAATATGATCCAAAATCCAACGCTAATACCCCCTCCTACAAGCCAGTTCAATTATCCTCGAGTGAAAAGGCTATTAACCATAAAATTTAAGGCTAAAACCAAGTAAAATGGGCTAGGATATGACAAGACTAACCAGGTCAGAAATGTAAGGCTAATACCCATTGCAATTGAGCTAGTCGATTCACGATCATTCTGTCCCAAAATCCAAGGCTATTACACAAAATTTTAAGGCTAATACCAACTAAAATGGGCTTGGATATGACAAGACCAAACAGGTCAGAAATCTAAGGCTAATACCCATTGAAATTGGGCTACTCGAGTCAGGATCATTATGTCCCAAAATCAAAGGCTATTACCCATAAATTTTAAGGCTAATGCCAACTAAAATGGGCTTGAATATGACATGACCCTACAGGTCAGAAATCTAGGGCTAATACCCATTGAAATTTGGCTAATCGAGTCAGGATCAAAATGTCCCAAAATCAAAGGCTATTAACCATAAAATTTAAGGCAATACCAAGTAAAATGGGCTAGGATATGACAAGACCAACCAGGTCACAAATCTAAGGCTAATACCCATTGAAATTGGGCTAGTCGAGTCAGGATCATTGTGTCCCAAAATCCAAGGTTATTACCCATAAATTTTAAGGCTAATACCAACTAAAATGGGCTTGGATATGACAAGACCAAACATGTCAGAAATCTAAGGCTAATACCCATTGAAATTGGGCTAATCGAGTCAGGATCAATATGATCCAAAATCCAACGCTAATACCCCCTCCTACAAGCCAGTTCAATTATCCTCGAGTGAAAAGGCTATTAACCATAAAATTTAAGGCTAAAACCAAGTAAAATGGGCTAGGATATGACAAGACTAACCAGGTCAGAAATGTAAGGCTAATACCCATTGCAATTGAGCTAGTCGATTCACGATCATTCTGTCCCAAAATCCAAGGCTATTACACAAAATTTTAAGGCTAATACCAACTAAAATGGGCTTGGATATGACAAGACCAAACAGGTCAGAAATCTAAGGCTAATACCCATTGAAATTGGGCTACTCGAGTCAGGATCATTATGTCCCAAAATCAAAGGCTATTACCCATAAATTTTAAGGCTAATGCCAACTAAAATGGGCTTGAATATGACATGACCCTACAGGTCAGAAATCTAGGGCTAATACCCATTGAAATTGGGCTAATCGAGTCAGGATCAAAATGTCCCAAAATCAAAGGCTATTAACCATAAAATTTAAGGCAATACCAAGTAAAATGGGCTAGGATATGACAAGACCAACCAGGTCAGAAATCTAAGGCTAATACCCATTGAAATTGGGCTAGTCGAGTCAGGATTATTGTGTCCCAAAATCCAAGGCTATTACCCATAAATTTTAAGTCTAATACCAACTAAAATAGGCTTGGATATGAGAAGACCAAATATGTCAGAAATCTAAGGCTTATACCCATTGCAATTGGGTTACTCGAGTCAGGATCAACATGTCCCAAAATCCAAGGCTAATACCCTCCTACAAGCCAGATCAATTATCCTGAAAAAGGCTATTAACCATAAAATTTAAGGCTAATACCAATAAAATGGGCTAGGATATGACAAGACCAACCAGGTCAGAAATCTAAGGCTAATACACATTGAAATTGGGCTAGTCGAGTCAGGATCATTATGTCCCAAAATCAAAGGCTATTACCCATAAATTTTAAAGCTAATACCAACTAAAATGGGCTTGCATATGACATGACCAAACAGTTCAGAAATCTAGGGCTAATACCCATTGAAATTCGGCTAATCGAGTCAGGATCAAAATGTCCCAAAATCAAAGGCTATTAACCATAAAATTTAAGGCTAATACCAAGTAAAATGGGCTAGGATATGACAAGACCAACCAGGTCAGAAATCTAAGGCTAATACCCATTGAAATTGGGCTAGTCGAGTCAGGATCATTGTGTCCCAAAATCCAAGGCTATTACCCATAAATTTTAAGTCTAATACCAACTAAAATGGGCTTGGATATGACAAGACCAAACATGTCAGAAATCTAAGGCTAATACCCATTGAAATTTGGCTAATCGAGTCAGGATCATTATGTCCCAAAATCAAAGGCTATTACCCATAAATTTTAAGGCTAATACCAAGTAAAATGGGCTTAATATGACAAGACCAAACAGGTCAGAAATCTAGGGCTAATACCCATTGAAATTCGGCTAATCGAGTCAGGATCAAAATGTCCCAAAATCAAAGCTATTAACCATAAAATTTAAGGTTAATACCAAGTAAAATGGGCTAGGATATGACAAGACCAACCAGGTCAGAAATCTAAGGCTAATACCCATTGAAATTGGGCTAGTCGAGTCAGGATCATTGTGTCCCAAAATCCAAAGGCTATTACCCATAAATTTTAATCTAATACCAACTAAAATGGGCTTGGATATGACAAGACCAAACAGGTCAGAAATCTAAGGCTAATACCCATTGAAATTGGGCTATCGAGTCAGGATCAACATGTCAAAATGTCCCAAATTATCAAAGGCTATTAACCATAAAATTTAAGGTAATACCAAGTAAAATGGGCTAGGATATGACAAGACCAACCAGGTCAGAAATCTAAGGCTAATACCCATTGAAATTGGGCTAGTCGAGTCAGGATTATTGTGTCCCAAAATCAAGGCTATTACCCATAAATTTTAAGTCTAATACCAACTAAAATGGGCTTGGATATGACATGACCAAACAGGTCAGAAATCTAAGGCTAATACCCATTGAAATTGGGCTAATCGAGTCAGGATCAATATGTCCCAAAATCCAAGGCTATTACCCAAAATCAAAGGCTATTAAGCATAAAATTTAAGGCTAATACCAAGTAAAATGGGCTAGGATATGACAAGACCAACCAGGTCAGAAATCTAAGGCTAATACCCATTGAAATTGGGCTAGTCGAGTCAGGATCAATATGTCCCAAAATCTAAGGCTAATACCAACTAAAATGGGCTTGGATATGACAAGACCAACCAGGTCAGAAATCTAAGGCTAATACCCATTGAAATTGGGCTAGTCGAGTCAGGATCATTGTGTCCCAAAATCCAAGGCTATTACCCATAAATTTTAAGGCTAATACCAACTAAAATGGGCTTAGGATATGACAAGAAACAGGTCAGAAATCTAAGGCTAATACCCATTGAAATTGGGCTAGTCGAGTCAGGATCAAAATGTCCCAAAATCAAAGGCTATTACCCATAAAATTTTAAGGCTAATACCAAGTAAAATGGGCTAGGATATGACAAGACCAAACAGGTCAGAAATCTAAGGCTAATGCCCATTGAAATTGGGCTAGTCGAGTCAGGATCATTCTGTCCCAAAATCAAAGGCTATTACCCATAAATTTTAAGGCTAATACCAACTAAAATGGGCTTAGGATATGACATGACCAAACAGGTCAGAAATCTAAGGCTAATACCCATTGAAATTGGGCTATCGAGTCAGGATCAAAATGTCCCAAAATCAAAGGCTATTAACCATAAAATTTAAGGCTAATACCAAGTAAAATGGGCTAGGATATGACAAGACCAACCAGGTCAGAAATCTAAGGCTAATACCCATTGAAATTGGGCTAGTCGAGTCAGGATCATTGTGTCCCAAAATCAAAGGCTATTACCCATAAATTTTAAGGCTAATACCAACTAAAATGGGCTTAATATGACAAGACCAAACAGGTCAGAAATCTAAGGCTAATACCCATTGAAATTGGGCTATCGAGTCAGGATCAAAATGTCCCAAAATCAAAGGCTATTACCATAAAATTTAAGGCTAATACCAAGTAAAATGGGCTAGGATATGACAAGACCAACCAGGTCAGAAATCTAAGGCTAATACCCATTGAAATTGGGCTAGTCGAGTCAGGATCATTGTGTCCCAAAATCCAAGGCTATTACCCATAAATTTTAAGGCTAATACCAACTAAAATGGGCTTGGATATGACAAGACCAAACAGGTCAGAAATCTAAGGCTAATACCCATTGAAATTGGGCTATCGAGTCAGGATATCATCAAATGTCCCAAAATCAAAGGCTATTAACCATAAAATTTAAGGCTAATACCAAGTAAAATGGGCTAGGATATGACAAGACCAACAGGTCAGAAATCTAAGGCTAATACCCATTGAAATTGGGCTAGTCGAGTCAGGATAATGTGTCCCAAAATCCAAGGCTATTACCCATAAATTTTAAGGCTAATACCAACTAAAATGGGCTTAGGATATGACAAGACCAAACAGGTCAGAAATCTAAGGCTAATACCCATTGAAATTGGGCTATCGAGTCAGGATAATTATGTCCCAAAATCAAAGGCTATTACCCATAAATTTTAAGGCTAATACCAACTAAAATGGGCTTAATATGACAAGACCAAACAGGTCAGAAATCTAAGGCTAATACCCATTGAAATTGGGCTAGTCGAGTCAGGATCAAAATGTCCCAAAATCAAAGGCTATTACCATAAAATTTAAGGCTAATACCAAGTAAAATGGGCTAGGATATGACAAGACCAACCAGGTCAGAAATCTAAGGCTAATACCCATTGAAATTGGGCTAGTCGAGTCAGGATCATTGTGTCCCAAAATCCAAGGCTATTACCCATAAATTTTAAGGCTAATACCAACTAAAATGGGCTTAATATGACAAGAAACAGGTCAGAAATCTAAGGCTAATACCCATTGAAATTGGGCTATCGAGTCAGGATCAAAATGTCCCAAAATCAAAGGCTATTACCATAAAATTTAAGGCTAATACCAAGTAAAATGGGCTTGGATATGACAAGACCAACCAGGTCAGAAATCTAAGGCTAAAACCCATTGAAATTGTGCTAGTCGAGTCAGGATCAATATGTCCCAAAATCTAAGGCTAATGCCAACTAAAATGGGCTTGGATATGACAAGACCAACCAGGTCAGAAATCTAAGGCTAATACCCATTGAAATTGGGCTACTCGAGTCAGGATCATGTCAAAATGTCCCAAAATTATCAAAGGCTATTAACCATAAAATTTAAGGCTAATACCAACTAAAATGGGCTTGGATATGACAAGACCAACCAGGTCAGAAATCTAAGGCTAATACCCATTGAAATTGGGCTAGTCGAGTCAGGATAATTATGTCCCAAAATCCAAGGCTATTACCCATAAATTTTAAGCCTAATACCAACTAAAATGGGCTTAATATGAATGACCAAACAGGTCAGAAATCTAAGGCTAATACCCATTGAAATTGGGCTATCGAGTCAGGATCAAAATGTCCCAAAATCAAAGGCTATTAACCATAAAATTTAAGGCTAATACCAAGTAAAATGGGCTAGGATATGACAAGACCAACAGGTCAGAAATCTAAGGCTAATACCCATTGAAATTGGGCTAGTCGAGTCAGGATCATTGTGTCCCAAAATCCAAGGTTATTACCCATAAATTTTAAGGATAATGCCAACTAAAATGGGATTGGATATGACAAGACCAAACAGGTCAGAAATCTAAGGCTAATACCCATTGAAATTGGGCTAATCGAGTCAGGATCAATATGATCAAAATGTCAAGCCAAAATCCTCAAAGGCTATTAACCATAAAATTTAAGGCTAATACCAAGTAAAATGGGCTAGGATATGACAAGACCAACCAGGTCAGAAATCTAAGGCTAATACCCATTGAAATTGGGCTAGTCGAGTCAGGATCATTCTGTCCCAAAATCCAAGGCTATTACCACAAAATTTTAAGGCTAATACCAACTAAAATGGGCTTGAATATGACAAGACCAAACAGGTCAGAAATCTAAGGCTAATACCCATTGAAATTTGGCTAATCGAGTCAGGATCATTATGTCCCAAAATCAAAGGCTATTACCCATAAATTTTAAGGCTAATACCAACTAAAATGGGCTTAATATGACAAGACCAACAGGTCAGAAATCTAAGGCTAATACCCATTGAAATTGGGCTATCGAGTCAGGATCAAAATGTCCCAAAATCAAAGGCTATTAACCATAAAATTTAAGGCTAATACCAAGTAAAATGGGCTAGGATATGACAAGACCAACCAGGTCAGAAATCTAAGGCTAATACCCATTGAAATTGGGCTAGTCGAGTCAGGATCATTGTGTCCCAAAATCCAAGGCTATTACCCATAAATTTTAAGTCTAATACCAACTAAAATAGGCTTGGATATGAGAAGACCAAACATGTCAGAAATCTAAGGCTAATACCCATTGAAATTGGGCTATCGAGTCAGGATCAACATGTCAAAATCCAAGGCTAATACCCCCTCCTACAAGCCAGATCAATTATCCTTGAGGGAAAAGGCTATTAACCATAAAATTTAAGGCTAATACCAAGTAAAATGGGCTAGGATATGACAAGACCAACCAGGTCAGAAATCTAAGGCTAATACCCATTGAAATTGGGCTAGTCGAGTCAGGATCATTATGTCCCAAAATCAAAGGCTATTACCCATAAATTTTAAGGCTAATACCAACTAAAATGGGCTTGCATATGACATGACCAAACAGTTCAGAAATCTAGGGCTAATACCCATTGAAATTCGGCTAATCGAGTCAGGATCAAAATGTCCCAAAATCAAAGGCTATTAACCATAAAATTTAAGGAAATACCAAGTAAAATGGGCTAGGATATGACAAGACCAACCAGGTCAGAAATCTAAGGCTAATACCCATTGAAATTGGGCTAGTCGAGTCAGGATCATTGTGTCCCAAAATCCAAGGCTATTACCCATAAATTTTAAGTCTAATACCAACTAAAATGGGCTTGGATATGACAAGACCAAACATGTCAGAAATCTAAGGCTAATACCCATTGAAATTTGGCTAATCGAGTCAGGATCATTATGTCCCAAAATCAAAGGCTATTACCCACAAATTTTAAGGCTAATGCCAAATAAAATGGGCTTGAATATGACATGACCAAACAGGTCAGAAATCTAAGGCTAATACCCATTGAAATTGGGCTAGTCGAGTGCGGATCAAAATGTCCCAAAATCAAAGGCTATTAACCATAAAATTTTAAGGCTAATACCAACTAAAATGGGCTAGGATATGACAAGACCAACCAGGTCAGAAATCTAAGGCTAATACCCATTGAAATTGGGCTAGTCGAGTCAGGATCATTATGTCCCAAAATCAAAGGCTATTACCCATAAATTTTAAGGCTAATACCAACTAAAATGGGCTTGAATATGACATGACCAAACAGGTCAGAAATCTAGGGCTAATACCCATTGAAATTCGGCTAATCGAGTCAGGATCAAAATGTCCCAAAATCAAAGCTATTAACCATAAAATTTAAGGTTAATACCAAGTAAAATGGGCTAGGATATGACAAGACCAACCAGGTCAGAAATCTAAGGCTAATACCCATTGAAATTGGGCTAGTCGAGTCAGGATCATTGTGTCCCAAAATCCAAGGCTATTACCCATAAATTTTAAGTCTAATACCAACTAAAATGGGCTTGGATATGACAAGACCAAACAGGTCAGAAATCTAAGGCTAATACCCATTGAAATTGGGCTACTCGAGTCAGGATCAACATGTCAAAATCCAAGGTATTCCCAAAAATCCTCAAAGGCTATTAACCATAAAATTTAAGGCTAATACCAAGTAAAATGGGCTAGGATATGACAAGACCAACCAGGTCAGAAATCTAAGGCTAATACCCATTGAAATTGGGCTAGTCGAGTCAGGATCATTGTGTCCCAAAATCCAAGGCTATTACCCATAAATTTTAAGTCTAATACCAACTAAAATGGGCTTGGATATGACAAGACCAAACAGGTCAGAAATCTAAGGCTAATACCCATTGAAATTGGGCTACTCGAGTCAGGATCAACATGTCAAAATCCAAGGCTATATCCCAAAATCCTCAAAGGCTATTAACCATAAAATTTAAGGCTAATACCAAGTAAAATGGGCTAGGATATGACAAGACCAACCAGGTCAGAAATCTAAGGCTAATACCCATTGAAATTGGGCTAGTCGAGTCAGGATCAATATGTCCCAAAATCTAAGGCTAATACCAACTAAAATGGGCTAGGATATGACAAGACCAAACCAGGTCAGAAATCTAAGGCTAATACCCATTGAAATTGGGCTAGTCGAGTCAGGATCATGTCCCAAAATCAAAGGCTATTACCATAAATTTTAAGGCTAATACCAACTAAAATGGGCTTAGGATATGACAAGACCAACAGGTCAGAAATCTAAGGCTAATACCCATTGAAATTGGGCTATCGAGTCAGGATCATGTCCCAAAATCAAAGGCTATTACCATAAAATTTAAGGCTAATACCAAGTAAAATGGGCTAGGATATGACAAGACCAACCAGGTCAGAAATCTAAGGCTAATACCCATTGAAATTGGGCTAGTCGAGTCAGGATCATTGTGTCCCAAAATCCAAGTACCCATAATTATCAAAGGCTATTAACCATAAAATTTAAGGCTAATACCAAGTAAAATGGGCTTAGGATATGACAAGACCAACAGGTCAGAAATCTAAGGCTAATACCCATTGAAATTGGGCTAGTCGAGTCAGGATCAAAATTGTGTCCCAAAATCCAAAGGCTATTAACCATAAAATTTAAGGCTAATACCAAGTAAAATGGGCTAGGATATGACAAGACCAACAGGTCAGAAATCTAAGGCTAATACCCATTGAAATTGGGCTAGTCGAGTCAGGATCATATGTCCCAAAATCCAAAATATCCCAAGCAGTTCAATTATCAAAGGCTATTAACCATAAAATTTAAGGCTAATACCAACTAAAATGGGCTTAGGATATGACAAGACCAAACAGGTCAGAAATCTAAGGCTAATACCCATTGAAATTGGGCTATCGAGTCAGGATCATTGTGTCCCAAAATCAAAGGCTATTACCATAAATTTTAAGGCTAATACCAACTAAAATGGGCTTAGGATATGACAAGACCAAACAGGTCAGAAATCTAAGGCTAATACCCATTGAAATTGGGCTACTCGAGTCAGGATCATTGTGTCCCAAAATCCAAGGCATAATTACCAAAGGCTATTAACCATTTTAAGGCTAATACCAACTAAAATGGGCTTGGATATGACAAGACCAAACGGTCAGAAATCTAAGGCTAATACCCATTGAAATTGGGCTATCGAGTCAGGATCATTATGTCCCAAAATCAAAGGCTATTACCCATAAATTTTAAGGCTAATACCAACTAAAATGGGCTTAGGATATGACAAGACCAACAGGTCAGAAATCTAAGGCTAATACCCATTGAAATTGGGCTAGTCGAGTCAGGATCAAAATGTCCCAAAATCCAAGGCTATTACCATAAAATTTAAGGCTAATACCAAGTAAAATGGGCTAGGATATGACAAGACCAACAGGTCAGAAATCTAAGGCTAATACCCATTGAAATTGGGCTAGTCGAGTCAGGATCATTGTGTCCCAAAATCCAAGGCTATTACCATAAATTTTAAGGCTAATACCAACTAAAATGGGCTTAATATGACAAGACCAAACAGGTCAGAAATCTAAGGCTAATACCCATTGAAATTGGGCTATCGAGTCAGGATCATTGTGTCCCAAAATCAAAGGCTATTACCATAAATTTTAAGGCTAATACCAACTAAAATGGGCTTAGGATATGACAAGACCAAACAGGTCAGAAATCTAAGGCTAATACCCATTGAAATTGGGCTAGTCGAGTCAGGATCATTGTTCCCAAAATTCAAAGGCTATTACCATAAATTTTAAGGCTAATACCAAGTAAAATGGGCTTAGGATATGACAAGACCAACAGGTCAGAAATCTAAGGCTAATACCCATTGAAATTGGGCTAGTCGAGTCAGGATCATTGTGTCCCAAAATCCAAGGCTATTAACCATAAATTTTAAGGCTAATACCAAGTAAAATGGGCTTAGGATATGACAAGACCAACAGGTCAGAAATCTAAGGCTAATACCCATTGAAATTGGGCTAGTCGAGTCAGGATCATATGTCCCAAAATCCAAGTCCTACAAGCCAGTTCAATTACTCAAAGGCTATTAACCATAAAATTTAAGGCTAATACCAAGTAAAATGGGCTTAGGATATGACAAGACCAACAGGTCAGAAATCTAAGGCTAATACCCATTGAAATTGGGACTAGTCGAGTCAGGATCATTGTGTCCCAAAATCCAAGGCTATTAACCATAAAATTTTAAGGCTAATACCAACTAAAATGGGCTTAGGATATGACAAGACCAAACAGGTCAGAAATCTAAGGCTAATACCCATTGAAATTGGGCTATCGAGTCAGGATCAATATGTCCCAAAATCCAAGCTAATATCCTACAAGCCATCAATTATCCTCAAGGCTATTAACCATAAAATTTAAGGCTAATACCAAGTAAAATGGGCTAGGATATGACAAGACCAAACAGGTCAGAAATCTAAGGCTAATACCCATTGAAATTGGGCTATCGAGTCAGGATCATTGTGTCCCAAAATCCAAGGCTATTACCATAAATTTTAAGGCTAATACCAACTAAAATGGGCTTAGGATATGACAAGACCAACAGGTCAGAAATCTAAGGCTAATACCCATTGAAATTGGGCTAGTCGAGTCAGGATCATATGTCCCAAAATCCAAGGCTAATATCCTACAAGCCAGTTAATTATCCCAAAGGCTATTAACCATAAAATTTAAGGCTAATACCAAGTAAAATGGGCTAGGATATGACAAGACCAACGGTCAGAAATCTAAGGCTAATACCCATTGAAATTGGGCTAGTCGAGTCAGGATCAATGTGTCCCAAAATCCAAGGCTATTACCCATAAATTTTAAGGCTAATACCAACTAAAATGGGCTTGGATATGACAAGACCAACCAGGTCAGAAATCTAAGGCTAATACCCATTGAAATTGGGCTAGTCGAGTGCGGATCAAAATGTCCCAAAATTCAAGTCTAATACCCCCTCCAAAAATCCAGTTCAATTATGGTCGATGGAAAAGACTATTAACCATAAATTTTAAGGCTAATGCCTACAAAAATGGGATTGGATATGACAAGACCAAACAGGTCAGAAATCTAAGGCTAAAACCCATTGAAATTGTGCTAGTCGAGTCAGGATCAGTATGTCCCAAAATCTAAGGCTAATGCCAACTAAAATGGGCTTGGATATGACAAGACCAACCAGGTCAGAAATCTAAGGCTAATACCCATTGAAATTGGGCTACTCGAGTCAGGATTAATATGTCCCAAAATCTAAGGCTATTAACCATAAAATTTAAGGCTAATACCAAGTAAAATGGGCTAGGATATGACAAGACCAACAGGTCAGAAATCTAAGGCTAATACCCATTGAAATTGGGCTAGTCGAGTCAGGATCATTGTGTCCCAAAATCCAAGGCTATTACCCATAAATTTTAAGTCTAATACCAACTAAAATGGGCTTGGATATGACAAGACCAAACATGTCAGAAATCTAAGGCTAATACCCATTGAAATTGGGCTAATCGAGTCAGGATCAACATGTCCCAAAATCCAAGGCTAATATCCCCTCCTACAAGCCAGTTCAATTATCCTCTAGGGAAAAGGCTATTAACCATAAAATTTAAGGCTAATACCAAGTAAAATGGGCTAGGATATGACAAGACCAACCAGGTCAGAAATCTAAGGCTAATACCCATTGAAATTGGGCTAGTCGAGTCAGGATCAATATGTCCCAAAATCTAAGGCTAATACCAACTAAAATGGGCTTGGATATGACAAGACCAAACAGGTCAGAAATCTAAGGCTAATACCCATTGAAATTGGGCTAATCGAGTCAGGATCATGTCCCAAAATGTCCCAAAATCAAAGGCTATTAACCATAAAATTTAAGGCTAATACCAAGTAAAATGGGCTAGGATATGACAAGACCAACCAGGTCAGAAATCTAAGGCTAATACCCATTGAAATTGGGCTAGTCGAGTCAGGATCATTTGTCCCAAAATCCAAGGCTATTACATAAATTTTAAGGCTAATGCCAACTAAAATGGGCTTGGATATGACAAGACCAACCAGGTCAAAAATCTAAGGCTAATACCCATTGAAATTGGGCTACTCGAGTCAGGATCATTATGTCCCAAAATCCAAGGCTAATATCCTACAAGCCATCAATTATCCTCAAAGGCTATTAACCATAAAATTTAAGGCTAATACCAAGTAAAATGGGCTAGGATATGACAAGACCAAACAGGTCAGAAATCTAAGGCTAATACCCATTGAAATTGGCTATCGAGTCAGGATCATTGTGTCCCAAAATCCAAGGCTATTACCATAAATTTTAAGGCTAATACCAAGTAAAATGGGCTTAGGATATGACAAGACCAAACAGGTCAGAAATCTAAGGCTAATACCCATTGAAATTGGGCTACTCGAGTCAGGATCATGTCAAAATCCAAGGTCCCAAAATCCAAAGGCTATTAACCATAAAATTTAAGGCTAATACCAAGTAAAATGGGCTAGGATATGACAAGACCAACCAGGTCAGAAATCTAAGGCTAATACCCATTGAAATTGGGCTAGTCGAGTCAGGATCGTTGTGTCCCAAAATCCAAGGCTATTACCCATAAATTTTAAGGCTAATACCAAGTAAAATGGGCTAGGATATGACAAGACAAACCAGGTCAGAAATCTAAGGCTAATACACATTGAAATTGGGCTAGTCGAGTCAGGATCATTATGTCCCAAAATCTAAGGCTAATACCCCCTCCTACAAGCCAGTTCAATTATCCTCGAGGGAAAAGGCTATTACCCACAAAATTTAAGGCTAATACCAAGTAAAATGGGCTAGGATATGACAAGAATAACAGGTCAGAAATCTAAGGCTAATACCCATTGAAATTGGCTAGTCGATTCAGGATCATTTGTCCCAAAATCCAAGGCTATTACCACAAAATTTTAAGGCTAATGCCAACTAAAATGGGATTGGATATGACAAGACCAAACAGGTCAGAAATCTAAGGCTAATACCCATTGAAATTGGGCTAGTCGAGTCAGGATCATTATGTCCCAAAATCAAAGGCTATTACCCATAAATTTTAAGGCTAATACAAACTAAAATGGGCTTGAATATGACATGACCAAACAGGTCAGAAATCTAGGCTAATACCCATTGAAATTGGGCTAATCGAGTCAGGATCAAAATGTCCCAAAATCAAAGGCTATTAACCATAAAATTTAAGGCTAATACCAAGTAAAATGGGCTAGGATATGACAAGACCAACCAGGTCAGAAATCTAAGGCTAATACCCATTGAAATTGGGCTAGTCGAGTCAGGATCATTGTGTCCCAAAATCCAAGGCTATTACCATAAATTTTAAGCTAATACCAAGTAAAATGGGCTTGGATATGACAAGACCAACATGTCAGAAATCTAAGGCTAATACCCATTGAAATTGGGCTACTCGAGTCAGGATCAACATGTCCCAAAATCCAATGCTTATACCCCCTCCTACAAAATTATCCTCAAAGGCTATTAACCATAAAATTTAAGGCAATACCAAGTAAAATGGGCTAGGATATGACAAGACCAACCAGGTCAGAAATCTAAGGCTAATACCCATTGAAATTGGGCTAGTCGAGTCAGGATCATTGTGTCCCAAAATCCAAAGCTATTATCCATAAATTTTAAGTCTAATACCAACTAAAATGGGCTTGGATATGACAAGACCAAACATGTCAGAAATCTAAGGCTTATACCCATTGCAATTGGGTGACTCGAGTCAGGATCAATATGTCCCAAAATCCAAGGCTAATACCCCCTCCTACAAGCCAGTTCAATTATCCTCTTGGGAAAAGGCTATTAACCATAAAATTTAAGGCTAATACCAAGTAAAATGGGCTAGGATATGACAAGACCAACCCGGTCAGAAATCTAAGGCTAATACCCATTGAAATTGGACTAGTCGAGTCAGGATCATTGTGTCCCAAAATCCAAGGCTATTACCCATAAATTTTAAGGCTAATACCAACTAAAATGGGCTTGGATATGACAAGACCAAACATGTCAGAAATCTAAGGCTAATACCCATTGAAATTGGGCTACTCGAGTCAGGATCATTGTGTCCCAAAATCCAAGGCTATTACCCATTAATTTTAAGGCTAATACCAACTAAAATGGGCTTGGATATGACAAGACCAAACATGTCAGAAATCTAAGGCTAATACCCATTGAAATTGGGCTAATCGAGTCAGGATCAATATGTCCCAAAATCCAAGGCTAATACCCCCTCCTACAAGCCAGTTCAATTATCCTCGAGGGAAAAGGCTATTAACCATAAAATTTAAGGCTAATACCAAGTAAAATGGGCTAGGATATGACAAGACCAACCAGGTCAGAAATCTAAGGCTAATACCCATTGAAATTGGGCTAGTCGAGTCAGGATCATTGTGTCCCAAAATCCAAGGCTATTACCATAAATTTTAAGGCTAATACCAAGTAAAATGGGCTAGGATATGACAAGACCAACCCGGTCAGAAATCTAAGGCTAATACCCATTGAAATTGGACTAGTCGAGTCAGGATCATTGTGTCCCAAAATCCAAGGCTATTACACAAAAATTTAAGGCTAATACCAACTAAAATGGGCTTGGATATGACAAGACCAAACATGTCAGAAATCTAAGGCTAATACCCATTTAAATTGGGCTAATCGAGTCAGGATCATTGTGTCCCAAAATCAAAGGCTATTAACCATAAAATTTAAGGCTAATACCAAGTAAAATGGGCTAGGATATGAAAAGACCAACCAGGTCAGAAATCTAAGGATAATACCAATTGAAGTTGGGCTAGTCGAGTCAGGATCATTGTGTCCCAAAATCCAAGGCTATTACTCATAAATTTTAAGTCTAATACCAACTAAAATGGGCTTGGATATGACAAGAACAAACATGTCAGAAATCTAAGGCTTATACCCATTGCAATTGGGTTACTCGAGTCAGGATCAACATGTCCCAAAATCCAATGCTTATACCCCCTCCTACAAGCCCGTTCAATTATCCTCGAGGGAAAAGGCTATTAACCATAAAATTTAAGGCTAATACCAAGTAAAATGGGCTAGGATATGACAAGAACAACAAGGTCAGAAATCTAAGGCTAATACCCATTGAAATTGGGATAGTTGAGTCAGGATCATTATGTCCCCAAATCAAAGGCTATTACCCATAAATTTTAAGGCTAATACCAACTAAAATGGGCTTGAATATAACATGACCAAACAGGTCAGAAATATATGGCTAATACCCATTGAAATTGGGCTAATCGAGTCAGGATCAATATGTCGCAAAATCCAAGGCTAATACCCCCTCCTACAAGCCAGTTCAATTATCCTCGAGGGAAAAGGCTATTAACCATAAAATTTAAGGCTAATACCAAGTAAAATGGGCTAGGATATGACAAGACCAACCAGGTCAGAAATCTAAGGCTAATACCCATTGAAATTGGGCTAGTCGAGTCAGGATCATTGTGTCCAAAAATCCAAGGCTATTACCCATAAATTTTAAGTCTAATACCAACTAAAATGGGCTTGGATATGACAAGACAAAACATGTCAGAAATCTAAGGCTTATACCCATTGCAATTGGGTGACTCGAGTCAGGATCAATATGTCCCAAAATCCAAGGCTAATACCCCCTCCTACAAGCCAGTTCAATTATCCTCTAGGGAAAAGGCTATTAACCATAAAATTTAAGGCTAATACCAAGTAAAATGGGCTAGGATATGACAAGACCAACCCGGTCAGAAATCTAAGGCTAATACCTATTGAAATTGGACTAGTCGAGTCAGGATCATTGTGTCCCAAAATCCAAGGCTATTACCCATAAATTTTAAGGCTAATACCAACTAAAATGGGCTTGGATATGACAAGACCTAACATGTCAGAAATCTAAGGCTAATACCCATTGAAATTGGGTTAATCGAGTTAGGATCAATATGTCCCAAAATCCAAGGCTAATACCCCCTCCAACAAGCCAGTTCAATTATCCTCGAGGGAAAAGGCTATTAACCATAAAATTTAAGGCGAATACCAAGTAAAATGGGCTAGGATATGACAAGACGAACCAGGTCAGAAATTTAAGGCTAATACCCATTGCAATTGAGCTAGTCGATTCAGGATCATTGTGTCCCAAAATCCAAGGCTATTACACAAAATTTTTAAGGCTAATACCAACTAAAATGGGCTTGGATATGACAAGAACAAACATGTCAGAAATCTAAGGCTTATACCCATTGCAATTGGGTTACTCGAGTCAGGATCAACATGTCCCAAAATCCAAGGCTTATACCCCCTCCTACAAGCCCATTCAATTATCCTCGAGGGAAAAGGCTATTAACCATAAAATTTAAGGCTAATACCAAGTAAAATGGGCTAGGATATGACAAGACCAATCAGGTCAGAAATCTAAGGCTAATACCCATTGAAATTATGCTAGTCGAGTCAGGATCATTGTGTCCAAAAATCCAAGGCTATTACCCATAAATTTTAAGTCTAATACCAACTAAAATGGGCTTGGATATGACAAGACCAAACATGTCAGAAATCTAAGGCTTATACCCATTGCAATTGGGTGACTCTAGTCAGGATCAATATGTCCCAAAATCCAAGGCTAATATCCCCTCCTACAAGCCAGTTCAATTATCCTCTAGGGAAAAGGCTATTAACCATAAAATTTAAGGCTAATACCAAGTAAAATGGGCTAGGATATGACAAGACCAACCCGATCAGAAATCTAAGGCTAATACCCATTGAAATTGGACTAGTCGAGTCAGGATCATTGTGTCCCAAAATCCAAGGCTATTACCCATAAATTTTAAGGCTAATACCAACTAAAATGGGCTTGGATATGACAAGACCAAACATGTCAGAAATCTAAGGCTAATACCCATTGAAATTGGGCTAATCGAGTCAGGATCAATATGTCCCAAAATCCAAGGCTAATACCCCCTCCTACAAGCCAGTTCAATTATCCTCGAGGGAAAAGGCTATTAACCATAAAATTTAAGGCTAATACCAAGTAAAATGGGCTAGGATATGACAAGACGAACCAGGTCAGAAATTTAAGGCTAATACCCATTGCAATTGAGCTAGTCGATTCAGGATCATTCTGTCCCAAAATCCAAGGCTATTACACAAATTTTTTAAGGCTAATACCAACTAAAATGGGCTTGGATATGACAAGACCAAACATGTCAGAAATCTAAGGCTTATACCCATTGCAATTGGGTGACTCGAGTCAGGATCAATATGTCCCAAAATCCAAGGCTAATACCCCCTCCTACAAGCCAGTTCAATTATCCTCTAGGGAAAAGGCTATTAACCATAAAATTTAAGGCTAATACCAAGTAAAATGGGCTAGGATATGACAAGACCAACCCGGTCAGAAATCTAAGGCTAATACCCATTGAAATTGGACTAGTTGAGTCAGGATCATTGTGTCCCAAAATCCAAGGCTATTACGCATAAATTTTAAGGCTAATACCAACTAAAATGGGCTTGAATATAACATGACCAAACAGGTCAGAAATATAAGGCTAATACCCATTGAAATTGGGCTACTCGAGTCAGGATCAATATGTCGCAAAATCCAAGGCTAATACCCCCTCCTACAAGCCAGTTCAATTATCCTTTAGGGAAAAGGCTATTAACCATAAAATTTAAGGCTAATACCAAGTAAAATGGGCTAGGATATGACAAGACCAACCAGGTCAGAAATCTAAGGCTAATACCCACTGAAATTGGGCTAGTCGAGTCAGGATCGTTGTGTCCCAAAATCCAAGACTATTACCCATAAATTTTAAGGCTAATACCAACTAAAATGGTCTAGGATATGACAAGACCAAATATGTCAGAAATCTAAGGCTAATACCCATTGAAATTGGGCTAATGGTGTCAGGATCATTATGTCCCAAAATCCAAGGCTAATACACCATCCTACAAGCCAGTTCAATTATCCTCGAGGGAAAAGGCTGTTAACCATAAAATTTAAGGCTAATACCAAGTAAAATGGGCTAGGATATGACAAGAATAACCAGGTCAGAAATGTAAGGCTAATACCCATTGCAATTGAGCTAGTCGATTCAGGATCATTGTGTCCCAAAATCCAAGGCTATTACACAAAATTTTTAAGGCTAATACCAACTAAAATGGGATTGGATATGACAAGACCAAACAAGTCAGAAATCTAAGGCTAATACCCATTGAAATTGGGCTACTCGAGTCATGATCATTCTGTCCCAAAATCAAAGGCTATTACCCATAAATTTTAAGTCTAATGCCAACTAAAATGGGCTTGAATATGACATGACCAAAGAGGTCAGAAATCTAGGGCTAATACCCATTGAAATTCGGCTAATCGAGTCAGGATCAAAATGTCCCAAAATCAAAGGATATTAACCATAAAATTTAAGGCAATACCAAGTAAAATGGGCTAGGATATGACAAGACCAACCAGGTCAG
Source organism: Salix arbutifolia (assembly GCA_025169955.1). Lineage (NCBI taxonomy): Eukaryota > Viridiplantae > Streptophyta > Magnoliopsida > Malpighiales > Salicaceae > Salix > Salix arbutifolia. Next base: position 104,849 of record CM045902.1, read on the forward strand.
AAATCTAAGGCTAATACCCATTGAAATTGGGCTAGTCGAGTCAGGATCATTGTGTCCCAAAATCCAAGGCTATTACTCATAAATTTTAAGTCTAATACCAACCAAAATGTGCTTGGATATGACAAGAACCAACATGTCAGAAATCTAAGGCTTATACCCATTGCAATTGGGTTACTCGAGTCAGGATCAACATGTCCCAAAATCCAATGCTTATACCCCCTCCTACAAGCCCGTTCAATTATCCTCGAGGAAAAAGGCTATTAACCATAAAATTTAAGGCAATATCAAGTAAAATGGGCTAGGATATTACAAGACCAACCAGGTCAGAAATCTAAGGCTAATACCCATTGAAATTGGGCTAGTCGAGTCAGGATCATTGTGTCCCAAAATCCAAAGCTATTATCCATAAATTTTAAGTCTAATACCAACTAAAATGGGCTTGGATATGACAAGACCAAACATGTCAGAAATCTAAGGCTTATACCCATTGCAATTGGGTGACTCGAGTCAGGATCAATATGTCCCAAAATCCAAGGCTAATACCCCCTCCTACAAGCCAGTTCAATTATCCTCTTGGGAAAAGGCTATTAACCATAAAATGTAAGGCTAATACCAAGTAAAATGGGCTAGGATATGACAAGACCAACCCGGTCAGAAATCTAAGGCTAATACCCATTGAAATTGGACTAGTCGAGTCAGGATCATTGTGTCCCAAAATCCAAGGCTATTACCCATAAATTTTAAGGCTAATACCAACTAAAATGGGCTTGGATATGACAAGACCAAACATGTCAGAAATCTAAGGCTAATACCCATTGAAATTGGGCTACTCGAGTCAGGATCATTGTGTCCCAAAATCCAAGGCTATTACCCATTAATTTTAAGGCTAATACCAACTAAAATGGGCTTGGATATGACAAGACCAAACATGTCAGAAATGTAAGGCTAATACCCATTGAAATTGGGCTAATCGAGTCAGGATAATATGTCCCAAAATCCAAGGCTAATACCCCCTCCTACAAGCCAGTTCAATTATCCTCGAGGGAAAAGGCTATTAACCATAAAATTTAAGGTTACTACCAAGTAAAATGGGCTAGGATATGACAAGACTAACCAGGTAAGAAATGTAAGGCTAATACCCATTGCAATTGAGGTAGTCGATTCAGGATCATTCTGTCCCAAAATCCAAGGCTATTACACAAAATGTTTAAGGCTAATACCAAGTAAAATGGGCTAGGATATGACAAGACCAACCCGGTCAGAAATCTAAGGCTAATACCCATTGAAATTGGACTAGTCGAGTCAGGATCATTGTGTCCCAAAATCCAAGGCTATTACCCATAAATTTTAAGGCTAATACCAACTAAAATGGGCTTGGATATGACAAGACCAAACATGTCAGAAATCTAAGGCTAATACCCATTGAAATTGGGCTAATCGAGTCAGGATCATTGTGTCCCAAAATCAAAGGCTATTAACCATAAAGTTTAAGGCAATACCAAGTAAAATGGGCTAGGATATGACAAGACCAACCAGGTCACAAATCTAAGGATAATACCCATTGAAATTTGGCTAGTCGAGTCAGGATCATTGTGTCCCAAAATCCAAGGCTATTACTCATAAATTTTAAGTCTAATACCAACCAAAATGTGCTTGGATATGACAAGAACCAACATGTCAGAAATCTAAGGCTTATACCCATTGCAATTGGGTTACTCGAGTCAGGATCAACATGTCCCAAAATCCAATGCTTATACCCCCTCCTACAAGCCCGTTCAATTATCCTCGAGGGAAAAGGCTATTAACCATAAAATTTAAGGCTAATACCAAGTAAAATGGGCTAGGATATGACAAGAACAACAAGGTCAGAAATCTAAGGCTAATACCCATTGAAATTGGGATAGTTGAGTCAGGATCATTATGTCCCCAAATCAAAGGCTATTACCCATAAATTTTAAGGCTAATACCAACTAAAATGGGCTTGAATATAACATGACCAAACAGGTCAGAAATATATGGCTAATACCCATTGAAATTGGGCTAATCGAGTCAGGATCAATATGTCGCAAAATCCAAGGCTAATACCCCCTCCTACAAGCCAGTTCAATTATCCTCTAGGGAAAAGGCTATTAACCATAAAATTTAAGGCTAATACCAAGTAAAATGGGCTAGGATATGACAAGACCAACCAGGTCAGAAATCTAAGGCTAATACCCACTGAAATTGGGCTAATGGTGTCAGGATCATTATGTCCCAAAATCCAAGGCTAATACACCATCCTACAAGCCAGTTCAATTATCCTCGAGGGAAAAGGCTATTAACCATAAAATTTAAGGCTAATACCAAGTAAAATGGGCTAGGATATGACAAGACTAACCAGGTCAGAAATGTAAGGCTAATACCCATTGCAATTGAGGTAGTCGATTCAGGATCATTCTGTCCCAAAATCCAAGGCTATTACACCAAATTTTTAAAGCTAATACCAACTAAAATTGGCTTGGATATGACAAGACCAAAAAGGTCAGAAATTTAAGGCTAATACCCATTGAAATTGGGCTACTCGAGTCAGGATCATTCTGTCCCAAAATCAAAGGCTATTACCCATAAATTTTAAGTCTAATGCCAACTAAAATGGGCTTGAATATGACAAGACCAAAGAGGTCAGAAATCTAGGGCTAATACCCATTGAAATTCGGCTAATCGAGTTAGGATCAAAATGTCCCAAAATCAAAGGCTATTAACCATAAAATTTAAGGCAATACCAAGTAAAATGGGCTAGGATATGACAAGACCAACCAGGTCAGAAATCTAAGGCTAATACCCATTGAAATTGGGCTAGTCGAGTCAGGATCATTGTGTCCCAAAATCCAAGGCTATTACCCATAAATTTTAAGGCTAATACCAACTAAAATGGGTTGGATATGACAAGACCAAACAGGTCAGAAATCTAAGGCTAATACCCATTGAAATTGGGCTACTCGAGTCAGGATCATTATGTCCCAAAATTAAAGGCTATTACCCATAAATTTTAAGGCTAATACCAACTAAAATGGGCTTGAATATGACATGACCAAACAGGTCAGAAATCTAGAGCTAATACCCATTGAAATTCGGCTAATCGAGTCAGGATCAAAATGTCCCAAAATCAAAGGCTATTAACCATAAAATTTAAGGCAATACCAAGTAAAATGGGCTATGATATGACAAGACCAACCAGGTCAGAAATCTAAGGCTAATACCCAATGAAATTGGGCTAGTCGAGTCAGGATCATTGTGTCCCAAAATCAAAGGCTATTACCCATAAATTTTAAGTCTAATACCAACTAAAAATGGGCTTGGATATGACAAGACCAAACATGTCAGAAATCTAAGGCTTATACCCATTGCAATTGGGTTACTCGAGTTAGGATCAATATGTCCCAAAATCCAAGGCTAATACCCCCTCCTACAAGCCAGTTCAATTATCCTCTAGGGAAAAGGCTATTAACCATAAAATTTCAGGCTAATACCAAGTAAAATAGGCTAGGATATGACAAGACCAACCAGGTTAGAAATCTAAGGCTAATACCCATTGAAATTGGGCTAGTCGAGTCAGGATCATTGTGTCCCAAAATCCAAGACTATTACCCATAAATTTTAAGGCTAAAACCAACTAAAATGGTCTTGGATATGACAAAAACCAAACATGTCAGAAATCTAAGGCTAATACCCATTGAAATTGGGCTAATCGAGTCTGGATCAATATGTCCCAAAATCCAAGGCTAATACCCCCTCCTACAAGACAGTTCAATTATCCTCGAGGGAAAAAGCTATTAACCATAAAATTTAAGGCTAATACCAAGTAAAATGGGCTAGGATATGACAAAACCAACCAGGTCAAAAATCTAAGGCTAATACCCATTGAAATTGGGCTAGTTGAGTCAGGATCATTGTGTCCCAAAATCCAAGGCTCTTACCCATAAATTTTAAGTCTAATACCAACTAAAATGGGCTTGGATATGACAAGACCAAACTTGTCAGAAATCTAAGGCTTATACCCATTGCATTTGAGTTACTCGAGTCAGGATCAATATGTCCCAAAATCCAAGGATAATACCCCCTCCTACAAGCCAGTTCAATTATCCTCGAGGGAAAAGGCTATTAAGCATAAAATTTAAGGCTAATACCAAGAAAAATGGGCTAGGATATGACAAGACCAACCAGGTCAGAAATCTAAGGCTAATACCCATTGAAATTGGGCTAGTCGAGTCAGGATCATTGTGTCCCAAAATCCAAGACTATTACCCATAAATTTTAAGGCTAATACCAACTAAAATGGGCTTGGATATTACAAGACAGAACATGTAAGAAATCTAAGGCTAATACCCATTGCAATTGGGATACTCGAATCAGGATCAACATGTCCCAAAATCCAAGGCTAATACCCCCTCCTACAAGCCAGTTCAATTATCCTCGAGGGAAAAGGCTATTAACCATAAAATTTAAGGCTAATACCAAGTAAAATGGGCTAGTATATGACAAAACCAACCAGGTCAAAAATCTAAGGCTAATACCCATTGAAATTGGGCTAGTTGAGTCAGGATCATTGTGTCCCAAAATCCAAGGCTCTTACCCATAAATTTTAAGTCTAATACCAACTAAAATGGGCTTGGATATGACAAGACCAAACTTGTCAGAAATCTAAGGCTTATACCCATTGCATTTGAGTTACTCGAGTCAGGATCAATATGTCCCAAAATCCAAGGATAATACCCCGTCCTACAAGCCAGTTCAATTATCCTCGAGGGAAAAGGCTATTAACCATAAAATTTAAGGCTAATACCAAGTAAAATGGGCTAGGATATGACAAGACCAACCAGGTCAGAAATCTAAGGCTAATACCCATTGAAATTGGGCTAGTCGAGTCAGGATCATTGTGTCCCAAAATCCAAGACTATTACCCATAAATTTTAAGGCTAATACCAACTAAAATGGGCTTGGATATGACAAGACAGAACATGTAAGAAATCTAAGGCTAATACCCATTGCAATTGGGATACTCGAATCAGGATCAACATGTCCCAAAATCCAAGGCTAATACCCCCTCCTACAAGCCAGTTCAATTATCCTCGAGGGAAAAGGCTATGAACCATAAAATTTAAGGCTAATACCAAGTAAAATGGGCTAGGATATGCCAAAACCAACCAGGTCAAAAATCTAAGGCTAATACCCATTGAAATTGGGCTAGTTGAGTCAGGATCATTGTGTCCCAAAATCCAAGGCTCTTACCCATAAATTTTAAGTCTAATACCAACTAAAATGGGCTTGGATATGACAAGACCAAACTTGTCAGAAATCTAAGGCTTATACCCATTGCATTTGAGTTACTCGAGTCAGGATCAATATGTCCCAAAATCCAAGGATAATACCCCCTCCTACAAGCCAGTTCAATTATCCTCGAGGGAAAAGGCTATTAACCATAAAATTTAAGGCTAATACCAAGTAAAATGGGCTAGGATATGACAAGACCAACCAGGTCAGAAATCTAAGGCTAATACCCATTGAAATTGGGCTAGTCGAGTCAGGATCATTGTGTCCCAAAATCCAAGACTATTACCCATAAATTTTAAGGCTAATACCAACTAAAATGGGCTTGGATATGACAAGACAGAACATGTAAGAAATCTAAGGCTAATACCCATTGCAATTTGGTTACTCGAATCAGGATCAATATGTCCCAAAATCCAAGGCTAATACCCCCTCCTACAAGCCAGTTCAATTATCCTCGAGGGAAAAGGCTATTAACCATAAAATTTAAGGCAATACCAAGAAAAATGGGCTAGGATATGACAAGACCAACCAGGTCAGAAATCTAAGGCTAATACCCATTGAAATTGGGCTAGTCGAGTCAGGATCATTGTGTCCCAAAATCTAAGACTATTACCCATAAATTTTAATTCTAATCCAACTAAAATGGGCTTGGATATGATAAGACAAAACATGTCAGAAATCTAAGGCTAATACCCATTGCAATTGGGATACTCGAATCAGGATCAACATGTCCCAAAATCCAAGGCTAATACCCCCTCCTACAAGCCAGTTCAATTATCCTCTAGGGAAAAGGCTATTAACCATAAAATTTCAGGCTAATACCAAGTAAAATAGGCTAGGATATGACAAGACCAACCAGGTTAGAAATCTAAGGCTAATACCCATTGAAATTGGGCTAGTCGAGTCTGGATCATTGTGTCCCAAAATCAAAGACTATTACCCATAAATTTTAAGCCTAATCCAACTAAAATGGGCTTGGATATGACATGACAAAACATGTCAGAAATCTAAGGCTAATACCCATTGCAATTGGTTGACTCGAATCAGGATCAAAATGTCCCAAAATCCAACGCTAATCCCCCTCCTACAAGCCAGTTCAATTATCCTCTAGGGAAAAGGCTATTAACCATAAAATTTAAGGCTAATACCAAATAAAATAGGCTAGGATATGACAAGACCAACCAGGTCAGAAATCTAAGGCTAATACCCATTGAAATTGGGCTAGTCGAGTCAGGATCATTGTATCCCAAAATCAAAGGCTATTACCCATAAATTTTAAGGCTAATACCAACTAAAATGGGCTTGAATATGACATGACCAAAGAGGTCAGAAATCTAGGGTAATACCCATTGAAATTCAGCTAATCGAGTAAGGATCAAAATGTCCCAAAATCAAAGGCTATTACCCATAAAATTTAAGGCTAATACCAAGTAAAATGGGCTAGGATATGACAAGACCAAACATGTCAGAAATCTAAGGCTTATATCCATTGCAATTGGGTTACTCGAGTCAGGATCAACATGTCCCAAAATCCAAGGCTAATACCCCCTCCAACAAGCCAGTTCAATTATCCTCGAGGGAAAAGGCTATTAACCATAAAATTTAAGGCTAATACCAAGTAAAATGGGCTAGGATATGACAAAACCAACCAGGTCAAAAATCTAAGGCTAATACCCATTGAAATTGGGCTAGTCGAGTCAGGATCATTGTGTCCCAAAATCAAAGGCTATTACCCATAAATTTTAAGGCTAATACCAACTGAAATGGCCTTGGATATGATAAGACCAAACATGTCAGAAATCTAAGGCTTATACCCATTGCAATTGGGTTACTCGAGTCAGGATCAACATGTCCCAAAATCCAAGGCTAATACCCCCTCCTACAAGCCAATTCAATTATCCTCGAGGGAAAAGGATATTAACCATAAAATTTATGGCTAATACCAAGTAAAATGGGCTAGGATATGACAAGACCAACCAGGTCAGAAATCTAAGGCTAATACCCATTGAAATTGGGCTAGTCGAGTCAGGATCATTATGTCCCAAAATCAAAGGCTATTACCCATAAATTTTAAGGCTAATACCACCTAAAATAGGCTTGAATATGACATGACCAAACAGGTCAGAAATCTAGGGCTAATACCCATTTAAATATCGGGTAATCGAGTCAGGATCAAAATGTCCTAAAATCAAAGGCTATTAACCATAAAATTTAAGGCGAATACCAAGTAAAATGGGCTAGGAAATGACAAGAACAACCAGGTCAGAAATCTAAGGCTAATACCCATTGAAATTAGGCTAATACCCATTGAAATTGGGCTAGTCAAGTCAGAATCATTATGTCCCAAATGATTGAACTGGCTTGTAGCCTTTATGGTTAATAGCCTTTATGGTTAATTTCAATGGGTATTAGCCTTAGATTTACGACTATGTTGGTCTTGTCATATCCTAGCCCATTTTACTTGGTATTAGCCTTAAATTTTATGGTTAATAACCTTTGATTTTAGGACATTTTGATCCTGACTCGATTAGCCGAATTTAAATGGGTATTAGCCCTAGATTTCTGACCTGTTTGGTCATGTCATATTCAAGCCTATTTTAGTTGGTATTAGCCTTAAAATTTATGGGTAATAGCCTTTGATTTTGGGACATAATGATCCTGACTCGACTAGCCCAATTTCAATGGGTATTAGCCTTAGATTTCTGACCTGGTTGGTCTTGTCATATCCTAGCCCATTTTACTTGGTATTAGCCATAAATTTTATGGTTAATAGCCTTTTCCCTCGAGGATAATTGAACTGGCTTGTAGGAGGGGGTATTAGCCTTGGATTTTGGGACATGTTGATCCTGACTCGAGTAACCCAATTGCAATGGGTATAAGCCTTAGATTTCTGACATGTTTGGTCTTCTCATATCCAAGCCCATTTTAGTTGGTATTAGACTTAAAATTTATGGGTAATAGCCTTGGATTTTGGGACACAATGATCCTGACTAGACTAGCCCAATTTCAATGGGTATTAGCCTTAGATTTCTGACCTGGTTGGTCTTGTCATATCCTAGCCAATTTTACTTGGTATTAGCCTTAAATTTTATGGTTAATAGCCTTTGATTTTGGGACATTTTGATCCTGACTCGATTAGCCGAATTTCAATGGGTATTAGCCCTAGATTTCTGACCTGTTTGGTCATGTCATATTCAAGCCCATTTTTGTTGGTATTAGCCTTAAAATTTATGGGTAATAGCCTTTATTTTCATAAATAATGATCCTGACTCGACTAGCCCAATTTCAATGGGGATTAGCCTTAGATTTCTGACCTGGTTGGTCTTGTCATATCCTAGCCCATTTTACTTCGTATTAGCCATAAATTTTATGGTTAATAGCCTTTTCCCTCGAGGATAATTGAACTGGCTTGTAGGAGGGGGTATTAGCCTTGGATTTTGGGACATGTTGATCCTCACTCGAGTAACCCAATTGCAATGCGTATAAGCCTTAGATTTCTGACATGTTTGGTCTTGTCATATCCAAGCCCATTTTAGTTGGTATTAGACTTAAAATTTATGGGTAATAGCCTTGGATTTTGGGACACAATGATCCTGACTCGACTAGCCCAATTTCAATGGGTATTAGCCTTAGATTTCTGACCTGGTTGGTCTTGTCATATCCTAGCCCATTTTACTTGGTATTAGCCTTAAATTTTATGGTTAATAGCCTTTGATTTTAGGACATTTTGATCCTGACTCGATTAGCCGAATTTAAATGGGTATTAGCCCTAGATTTCTGACCTGTTTGGTCATGTCATATGCAACCCTATTTTAGTTGGTATTAGCCTTAAAATTTATGGGTAATAGCCTTTAATTTTGGGACATAATGATCCTGACTCGACTAGCCCAATTTCAATGGGTATTAACCTTAGATTTCTGTCCTGGTTGATCTTGTCATATCCTAGCCCATTTTACTTGGTATTGCCTTAAATTTTATGGTTAATAGCCTTTGATTTTGGGACATTTTGATCCTGACTCGATTAGCCGAATTTCAATGGGTATTAGCCCTAGATTTCTAACCTGTTTGGTCATGTCATATTCAAGCCCATTTTAGTTGGTATTAGCCTTAAAATTTATGGGTAATAGCCTTTGATTTTGGGACATAATGATCCTGACTCGACTAGCCCAATTTCAATGGGTATTAGCCTTAGATTTCTGACCTTGTTGGTCTTGTCATATCCTAGCCCATTTTACTTGGTATTAGACTTAAATTTTATGGTTAATAGCCTTTTCCCTCGAGGATAATTGAACGGGCTTGTAGGAGGGGGTATAAGCCTTGGATTTTGGGACATGTTGATCCTGACTCGAGTAACCCAATTGCAATGGGTATAAGCCTTAGATTTCTGACATGTTTGTTCTTTTCATATCCAAGCCCATTTTAGTTGGTATTAGACTTAAAATTTATGAGTAATAGCCTTGGATTTTGGGACATATTGATCCTGACTCGACTAGCCCAATGTCAATGGGTATTAGCCATAGATTTCTGACATGTTTGGTCATGTCATATCCTAGCCCATTTTACTTGGTATTGCCTTAAATTTTATGGTTAATAGCCTTTTATTTTGGGACATTTTGATCCTGACTCGATTAGCCGAATTTCAATGGGTATTAGCCCTAGATTTCTGACCTGTTTGGTCATGTCATATTCAAGCCCATTTTAGTTGGTATTACGCTTAAAATTTATGGGTAATAGCCTGTGATTTTGGGACATAATGATCCTGACTCGACTAGCCCAATTTCAATGGGTATTAGCCTTAGATTTCAGACCTGGTTGGTATTGTCATATCCTAGCCCATTTTACTTGGTATTAGCCTTAAATTTTATGGTTAATAGCCTTTTCCCTCGAGGATAATTGAAGTGGCTTGTAGGAGGGGGTATTAGCCTTGGATTTTGGGACATGTTGATCCTCACTCGAGTAACCCAATTGCAATGGGTATAAGCCTTAGATTTCTGACATGTTTGGTCTTCTCATTTCCAAGCCCATTTTAGTTGGTATTAGACTTAAAATTTATGGGTAATAGCCTTGGATTTTGGGACATATTGATCCTGACTCGACTAGCCCAATGTCAATGGGTATTAGCCATAGATTTCTGACATGTTTGGTCATGTCATATCCTAGCCCATTTTACTTGGTATTGCCTTAAATTTTATGGTTAATAGCCTTTTATTTTGGGACATTTTGATCCTGACTCGATTAGCCGAATTTCAATGGGTATTAGCCCTAGATTTCTGACCTGTTTGGTCATGTCATATTCAAGCCCATTTTAGTTGGTATTACGCTTAAAATTTATGGGTAATAGCCTGTGATTTTGGGACATAATGATCCTGACTCGACTAGCCCAATTTCAATGGGTATTAGCCTTAGATTTCAGACCTGGTTGGTATTGTCATATCCTAGCCCATTTTACTTGGTATTAGCCTTAAATTTTATGGTTAATAGCCTTTTCCCTCGAGGATAATTGAACTGGCTTGTAGGAGGGGGTATTAGCCTTGGATTTTGGGACATGTTGATCCTGACTCGAGTAACCCAATTGCAATGGGTATAAGCCTTAGATTTCTGACATGTTTGGTCTTCTCATTTCCAAGCCCATTTTAGTTGGTATTAGACTTAAAATTTATGGGTATTAGCCTTGGATTTTGGGACACAATGATCCTCACTCGACTAGCCCAATTTCAATGGGTATTAGCCTTAGATTTCTGACCTGGTTGGTCTTGTCATATCCTAGCCAATTTTACTTGGTATTAGGCTTAAATTTTATGGTTAATAGCCTTTGATTTTGGGACATTTTGATCCTGACTCGATTAGCCGAATTTCAATGGGTATTAGCCCTACATTTCTGACCTGTTTGGTCATGTCATATTCAATCCCATTTTTGTTGGTATTAGCCTTAAAATTTATGGGTAATAGCCTTTGATTTTGGGAAATAATGATCCTGACTCGACTAGCCCAATTTCAATGGGGATTAGCCTTATATTTCTGACCTGGTTGGTCTTGTCATATCCTAACCCATTTTACTTGGTATTAGCCATAAATTTTATGGTTAATAGCCTTTTCCCTCGAGGATAATTGAACAGGCTTGTAGAAGGGGGTATTAGCCTTGGATTTTGGGACATGTTGATCCTGACTCGAGTAACCCAATTGCAATGGGTATAAGCCTTAGATTTCTAACATGTTTGTTCTTTTCATATCCAAGCCCATTTTAGTTGGTATTAGACTTAAAATTTATGAGTAATAGCCTTGGATTTTGGGACATATTGATCCTGACTCGACTAGCCCAATTTCAATGGGTATTAGCCTTAGATTTCTGACTATGTTGGTCTTGTCATATCCTAGCCCATTTTACTTGGTATTAGCCTTAAATTTTATGGTTAATAACCTTTGATTTTAGGACATTTTGATCCTGACTCGATTAGCCGAATTTAAATGGGTATTAGCCCTAGATTTCTGACCTGTTTGGTCATGTCATATTCAAGCCTATTTTAGTTGGTATTAGCCTTAAAATTTATGGGTAATAGCCTTTGATTTTGGGACATAATGATCCTGACTCGACTAGCCCAATTTCAATGGGTATTAGCCTTAGATTTCTGACCTGGTTGGTCTTGTCATATCCTAGCCCATTTTACTTGGTATTAGCCATAAGTTTTATGGTTAATAGCCTTTCCCTCGAGGATAATTGAAGTGGCTTGTAGGAGGGGGTATTAGCCTTGGATTTTGGGACATGTTGATCCTGACTCGAGTAACCCAATTGCAATGGGTATAAGCCTTAGATTTCTGACATGTTTGGTCTTGTCATATCCAAGCCCATTTTAGTTGGTATTAGACTTAAAATTTATGGGTAATAGCCTTGGATTTTTGGACACAATGATCCTGACTCGACTAGCCCAATTTCAATGGGTATTAGCCTTAGATTTCTGACCTGGTTGGTCTTGTCATATCCTAGCCCATTTTACTTGGTATTAGCCTTAAATTTTATTGTTAATAGCCTTTTCCCTCGAGGATAATTGAACTGGCTTGTAGGAGGGGGTATTAGCCTTGGATTTTGGGACATGTTGATCCTCACTCGAGTAACCCAATTGCAATGCGTATAAGCCTTAGATTTCTGACATGTTTGGTCTTCTCATATCCAAGCCCATTTTAGTTGGTATTAGACTTAAAATTTATGGGTAATTGCCTTGGATTTTGGGACACAATTATCCTGACTCGACTAGCCCAATTTCAATGGGTATTAGCCTTAGATTTCTGTACTGGTTGGTCTTGTCATATCCTAGCCCATTTTACTTGGTATTGCCTTAAATTTTATGGTTAATAGCCTTTGATTTTGGGACATTTTGATCCTGACTCGATTAACCGAATTTCAATGGGTATTAGCCCTAGATTTCTGACCTGTTTGGTCATGTCATATTGAAGCCCATTTTAGTTGGTATTAGCCTTAAAATTTATGGGTAATAGCCTTTGATTTTGGGACATAATGATCCTGACTCGACTAGCCCAATTTCAATGGGTATTAGCCTTAGATTTCTGACCTTGTTGGTCTTGTCATATCCTAGCCCATTTTACCTGGTATTAGACTTAAATTTTATGGTTAATAGCCTTTTCCCTCGAGGATAATTGAACGGGCTTGTAGGAGAGGGTATAAGCCTTGGATTTTGGGACATGTTGATCCTGACTCGAGTAACCCAATTGCAATGGGTATAAGCTTTAGATTTCTAACATGTTTGTTCTTTTCATATCCAAGCCCATTTAAGTTGGTATTAGACTTAAAATTTATGAGTAATAGCCTTGGATTTTGGGACACAATGATCCTGACTCGACTAGCCCAATTTCAATGGGTATTAGCCTTAGATTTCTGACCTGGTTGGTCTTGTCATATCCTAGCCCATTTTACTTGGTATTAGCCTTAAATTTTATGGTTAATAGCCTTTGATTTTAGGACATTTTGATCCTGACTCGATTAGCCGAATTTAAATGGGTATTAGCCCTAGATTTCTGACCTGTTTGGTCATGTCATATGCAAGCCTATTTTAGTTGGTATTAGCCTTAAAATTTATGGGTAATAGCCTTTAATTTTGGGACATAATGATCCTGACTCGACTAGCCCAATTTCAATGGGTATTAGCCTTAGATTTCTGTCCTGGTTGATCTTGTCATATCCTAGCCCATTTTACTTGGTATTGCCTTAAATTTTATGGTTAATTGCCTTTGATTTTGGGACATTTTGATCCTGACTCGATTAGCCGAATTTCAATGGGTATTAGCCCTAGATTTCTGACCTGTTTGGTCATGTCATATTCAAGCCCATTTTAGTTGGTATTAGCCTTAAAATTTATGGGTAATAGCCTTTGATTTTGGGACATAATGATCCTGACTCGACTAGCCCAATTACAATGGGTATTAGCCTTAGATTTCTGACCTTGTTGGTCTTGTCATATCCTAGCCCATTTTACTTGGTATTAGACTTAAATTTTATGGTTAATAGCCTTTTCCCTCGAGGATAATTGAACGGGCTTGTAGGAGGGGGTATAAGCCTTGGATTTTGGGACATGTTGATCCTGACTCGAGTAACCCAATTGCAATGGGTATAAGCCTTAGATTTCTGACATGTTTGTTCTTTTCATATCCAAGCCCATTTTAGTTGGTATTAGACTTAAAATTTATGAGTAATAGCCTTGGATTTTGGGACATATTGATCCTGACTCGACTAGCCCAATGTCAATGGGTATTAGCCATAGATTTCTGACATGTTTGGTCATGTCATATCCTAGCCCATTTTACTTGGTATTGCCTTAAATTTTATGGTTAATAGCCTTTTATTTTGGGACATTTTGATCCTGACTCGATTAGCCGAATTTCAATGGGTATTAGCCCTAGATTTCTGACCTGTTTGGTCATGTCATATTCAAGCCCATTTTAGTTGGTATTACGCTTAAAATTTATGGGTAATAGCCTGTGATTTTGGGACATAATGATCCTGACTCGACTAGCCCAATTTCAATGGGTATTAGCCTTAGATTTCAGACCTGGTTGGTATTGTCATATCCTAGCCCATTTTACTTGGTATTAGCCTTAAATTTTATGGTTAATAGCCTTTTCCCTCGAGGATAATTGAACTGGCTTGTAGGAGGGGGTATTAGCCTTGGATTTTGGGACATGTTGATCCTGACTCGAGTAACCCAATTGCAATGGGTATAAGCCTTAGATTTCTGACATGTTTGGTCTTCTCATTTCCAAGCCCATTTTAGTTGGTATTAGACTTAAAATTTATGGGTATTAGCCTTGGATTTTGGGACACAATGATCCTCACTCGACTAGCCCAATTTCAATGGGTATTAGCCTTAGATTTCTGACCTGGTTGGTCTTGTCATATCCTAGCCAATTTTACTTGGTATTAGCCTTAAATTTTATGGTTAATAGCCTTTGATTTTGGGACATTTTGATCCTGACTCGATTAGCCGAATTTCAATGGGTATTAGCCCTACATTTCTGACCTGTTTGGTCATGTCATATTCAATCCCATTTTTGTTGGTATTAGCCTTAAAATTTATGGGTAATAGCCTTTGATTTTGGGAAATAATGATCCTGACTCGACTAGCCCAATTTCAATGGGGATTAGCCTTATATTTCTGACCTGGTTGGTCTTGTCATATCCTAACCCATTTTACTTGGTATTAGCCATAAATTTTATGGTTAATAGCCTTTTCCCTCGAGGATAATTGAACAGGCTTGTAGAAGGGGGTATTAGCCTTGGATTTTGGGACATGTTGATCCTGACTCGAGTAACCCAATTGCAATGGGTATAAGCCTTAGATTTCTAACATGTTTGTTCTTTTCATATCCAAGCCCAGTTTAGTTGGTATTAGACTTAAAATTTATGAGTAATAGCCTTGGATTTTGGGACATATTGATCCTGACTCGACTAGCCCAATTTCAATGGGTATTAGCCTTAGATTTCTGACTATGTTGGTCTTGTCATATCCTAGCCCATTTTACTTGGTATTAGCCTTAAATTTTATGGTTAATAACCTTTGATTTTAGGACATTTTGATCCTGACTCGATTAGCCGAATTTAAATGGGTATTAGCCCTAGATTTCTGACCTGTTTGGTCATGTCATATTCAAGCCTATTTTAGTTGGTATTAGCCTTAAAATTTATGGGTAATAGCCTTTGATTTTGGGACATAATGATCCTGACTCGACTAGCCCAATTTCAATGGGTATTAGCCTTAGATTTCTGACCTGGTTGGTCTTGTCATATCCTAGCCCATTTTACTTGGTATTAGCCATAAGTTTTATGGTTAATAGCCTTTCCCTCGAGGATAATTGAAGTGGCTTGTAGGAGGGGGTATTAGCCTTGGATTTTGGGACATGTTGATCCTGACTCGAGTAACCCAATTGCAATGGGTATAAGCCTTAGATTTCTGACATGTTTGGTCTTGTCATATCCAAGCCCATTTTAGTTGGTATTAGACTTAAAATTTATGGGTAATAGCCTTGGATTTTTGGACACAATGATCCTGACTCGACTAGCCCAATTTCAATGGGTATTAGCCTTAGATTTCTGACCTGGTTGGTCTTGTCATATCCTAGCCCATTTTACTTGGTATTAGCCTTAAATTTTATTGTTAATAGCCTTTTCCCTCGAGGATAATTGAACTGGCTTGTAGGAGGGGGTATTAGCCTTGGATTTTGGGACATGTTGATCCTCACTCGAGTAACCCAATTGCAATGCGTATAAGCCTTAGATTTCTGACATGTTTGGTCTTCTCATATCCAAGCCCATTTTAGTTGGTATTAGACTTAAAATTTATGGGTAATTGCCTTGGATTTTGGGACACAATTATCCTGACTCGACTAGCCCAATTTCAATGGGTATTAGCCTTAGATTTCTGTACTGGTTGGTCTTGTCATATCCTAGCCCATTTTACTTGGTATTGCCTTAAATTTTATGGTTAATAGCCTTTGATTTTGGGACATTTTGATCCTGACTCGATTAACCGAATTTCAATGGGTATTAGCCCTAGATTTCTGACCTGTTTGGTCATGTCATATTGAAGCCCATTTTAGTTGGTATTAGCCTTAAAATTTATGGGTAATAGCCTTTGATTTTGGGACATAATGATCCTGACTCGACTAGCCCAATTTCAATGGGTATTAGCCTTAGATTTCTGACCTTGTTGGTCTTGTCATATCCTAGCCCATTTTACCTGGTATTAGACTTAAATTTTATGGTTAATAGCCTTTTCCCTCGAGGATAATTGAACGGGCTTGTAGGAGAGGGTATAAGCCTTGGATTTTGGGACATGTTGATCCTGACTCGAGTAACCCAATTGCAATGGGTATAAGCTTTAGATTTCTAACATGTTTGTTCTTTTCATATCCAAGCCCATTTAAGTTGGTATTAGACTTAAAATTTATGAGTAATAGCCTTGGATTTTGGGACACAATGATCCTGACTCGACTAGCCCAATTTCAATGGGTATTAGCCTTAGATTTCTGACCTGGTTGGTCTTGTCATATCCTAGCCCATTTTACTTGGTATTAGCCTTAAATTTTATGGTTAATAGCCTTTGATTTTAGGACATTTTGATCCTGACTCGATTAGCCGAATTTAAATGGGTATTAGCCCTAGATTTCTGACCTGTTTGGTCATGTCATATGCAAGCCTATTTTAGTTGGTATTAGCCTTAAAATTTATGGGTAATAGCCTTTAATTTTGGGACATAATGATCCTGACTCGACTAGCCCAATTTCAATGGGTATTAGCCTTAGATTTCTGTCCTGGTTGATCTTGTCATATCCTAGCCCATTTTACTTGGTATTGCCTTAAATTTTATGGTTAATTGCCTTTGATTTTGGGACATTTTGATCCTGACTCGATTAGCCGAATTTCAATGGGTATTAGCCCTAGATTTCTGACCTGTTTGGTCATGTCATATTCAAGCCCATTTTAGTTGGTATTAGCCTTAAAATTTATGGGTAATAGCCTTTGATTTTGGGACATAATGATCCTGACTCGACTAGCCCAATTACAATGGGTATTAGCCTTAGATTTCTGACCTTGTTGGTCTTGTCATATCCTAGCCCATTTTACTTGGTATTAGACTTAAATTTTATGGTTAATAGCCTTTTCCCTCGAGGATAATTGAACGGGCTTGTAGGAGGGGGTATAAGCCTTGGATTTTGGGACATGTTGATCCTGACTCGAGTAACCCAATTGCAATGGGTATAAGCCTTAGATTTCTGACATGTTTGTTCTTTTCATATCCAAGCCCATTTTAGTTGGTATTAGACTTAAAATTTATGAGTAATAGCCTTGGATTTTGGGACATATTGATCCTGACTCGACTAGCCCAATGTCAATGGGTATTAGCCATAGATTTCTGACATGTTTGGTCATGTCATATCCTAGCCCATTTTACTTGGTATTGCCTTAAATTTTATGGTTAATAGCCTTTTATTTTGGGACATTTTGATCCTGACTCGATTAGCCGAATTTCAATGGGTATTAGCCCTAGATTTCTGACCTGTTTGGTCATGTCATATTCAAGCCCATTTTAGTTGGTATTACGCTTAAAATTTATGGGTAATAGCCTGTGATTTTGGGACATAATGATCCTGACTCGACTAGCCCAATTTCAATGGGTATTAGCCTTAGATTTCAGACCTGGTTGGTATTGTCATATCCTAGCCCATTTTACTTGGTATTAGCCTTAAATTTTATGGTTAATAGCCTTTTCCCTCGAGGATAATTGAACTGGCTTGTAGGAGGGGGTATTAGCCTTGGATTTTGGGACATGTTGATCCTGACTCGAGTAACCCAATTGCAATGGGTATAAGCCTTAGATTTCTGACATGTTTGGTCTTCTCATTTCCAAGCCCATTTTAGTTGGTATTAGACTTAAAATTTATGGGTATTAGCCTTGGATTTTGGGACACAATGATCCTCACTCGACTAGCCCAATTTCAATGGGTATTAGCCTTAGATTTCTGACCTGGTTGGTCTTGTCATATCCTAGCCAATTTTACTTGGTATTAGCCTTAAATTTTATGGTTAATAGCCTTTGATTTTGGGACATTTTGATCCTGACTCGATTAGCCGAATTTCAATGGGTATTAGCCCTACATTTCTGACCTGTTTGGTCATGTCATATTCAATCCCATTTTTGTTGGTATTAGCCTTAAAATTTATGGGTAATAGCCTTTGATTTTGGGAAATAATGATCCTGACTCGACTAGCCCAATTTCAATGGGGATTAGCCTTATATTTCTGACCTGGTTGGTCTTGTCATATCCTAACCCATTTTACTTGGTATTAGCCATAAATTTTATGGTTAATAGCCTTTTCCCTCGAGGATAATTGAACAGGCTTGTAGAAGGGGGTATTAGCCTTGGATTTTGGGGCATGTTGATCCTGACTCGAGTAACCCAATTGCAATGGGTATAAGCCTTAGATTTCTAACATGTTTGTTCTTTTCATATCCAAGCCCATTTTAGTTGGTATTAGACTTAAAATTTATGAGTAATAGCCTTGGATTTTGGGACATATTGATCCTGACTCGACTAGCCCAATTTCAATGGGTATTAGCCTTAGATTTCTGACTATGTTGGTCTTGTCATATCCTAGCCCATTTTACTTGGTATTAGCCTTAAATTTTATGGTTAATAACCTTTGATTTTAGGACATTTTGATCCTGACTCGATTAGCCGAATTTAAATGGGTATTAGCCCTAGATTTCTGACCTGTTTGGTCATGTCATATTCAAGCCTATTTTAGTTGGTATTAGCCTTAAAATTTATGGGTAATAGCCTTTGATTTTGGGACATAATGATCCTGACTCGACTAGCCCAATTTCAATGGGTATTAGCCTTAGATTTCTGACCTGGTTGGTCTTGTCATATCCTAGCCCATTTTACTTGGTATTAGCCATAAGTTTTATGGTTAATAGCCTTTCCCTCGAGGATAATTGAAGTGGCTTGTAGGAGGGGGTATTAGCCTTGGATTTTGGGACATGTTGATCCTGACTCGAGTAACCCAATTGCAATGGGTATAAGCCTTAGATTTCTGACATGTTTGGTCTTGTCATATCCAAGCCCATTTTAGTTGGTATTAGACTTAAAATTTATGGGTAATAGCCTTGGATTTTTGGACACAATGATCCTGACTCGACTAGCCCAATTTCAATGGGTATTAGCCTTAGATTTCTGACCTGGTTGGTCTTGTCATATCCTAGCCCATTTTACTTGGTATTAGCCTTAAATTTTATTGTTAATAGCCTTTTCCCTCGAGGATAATTGAACTGGCTTGTAGGAGGGGGTATTAGCCTTGGATTTTGGGACATGTTGATCCTCACTCGAGTAACCCAATTGCAATGCGTATAAGCCTTAGATTTCTGACATGTTTGGTCTTCTCATATCCAAGCCCATTTTAGTTGGTATTAGACTTAAAATTTATGGGTAATAGCCTTGGATTTTGGGACACAATTATCCTGACTCGACTAGCCCAATTTCAATGGGTATTAGCCTTAGATTTCTGTACTGGTTGGTCTTGTCATATCCTAGCCCATTTTACTTGGTATTGCCTTAAATTTTATGGTTAATAGCCTTTGATTTTGGGACATTTTGATCCTGACTCGATTAACCGAATTTCAATGGGTATTAGCCCTAGATTTCTGACCTGTTTGGTCATGTCATATTGAAGCCCATTTTAGTTGGTATTAGCCTTAAAATTTATGGGTAATAGCCTTTGATTTTGGGACATAATGATCCTGACTCGACTAGCCCAATTTCAATGGGTATTAGCCTTAGATTTCTGACCTTGTTGGTCTTGTCATATCCTAGCCCATTTTACCTGGTATTAGACTTAAATTTTATGGTTAATAGCCTTTTCCCTCGAGGATAATTGAACGGGCTTGTAGGAGAGGGTATAAGCCTTGGATTTTGGGACATGTTGATCCTGACTCGAGTAACCCAATTGCAATGGGTATAAGCTTTAGATTTCTAACATGTTTGTTCTTTTCATATCCAAGCCCATTTAAGTTGGTATTAGACTTAAAATTTATGAGTAATAGCCTTGGATTTTGGGACACAATGATCCTGACTCGACTAGCCCAATTTCAATGGGTATTAGCCTTAGATTTCTGACCTGGTTGGTCTTGTCATATCCTAGCCCATTTTACTTGGTATTAGCCTTAAATTTTATGGTTAATAGCATTTGATTTTAGGATATTTTGATCCTGACTCGATTAGCCGAATTTAAATGGGTATTAGCCCTAGATTTCTGACCTGTTTGGTCATGTCATATTCAAGCCTATTTTAGTTGGTATTAGCCTTAAAATTTATGGGTAATAGCCTTTAATTTTGGGACATAATGATCCTGACTCGACTAGCCCAATTTCAATAGGTATTAGCCTTAGATTTATGACCTGGTTGGTCTTGTCATATCCTAGCCCATTTTACTTGGTATTAGCCATAAATTTTATGGTTAATAGCCTTTTCCCTCGAGGATAATTGAACTGGCTTGTAGGAGGGGGTATTAGCCTTGGATTTTGGGACATGTTGATCCTGACTCGAGTACCCAATTGGAATGGGTATAAGCCTTAGATTTCTGACATGTTTGGTCTTCTCATATCCAAGCCCATTTTAGTTGGTATTAGACTTAAAATTTGTGGGTAATAGCCTTGGATTTTGGGACACAATGATCCTGACTCGACTAGCCCAATTTCAATGGGTATTAGCCTTAGATTTCTGACCTGGTTGGTCTTGTCATATCCTAGCCAATTTTACTTGGTATTAGCCTTAAATTTTATGGGTAATAAACTTTGATTTTGGGACATTTTGATTCTGACTCGATTAGCCGAATTTCAATGGGTATTAGCGCTACATTTCTGACCTGTTTGGTCATGTCATATTCAAGCCCATTTTTGTTGGTATTAGCCTTAAAATTTATGGGTAATAGCCTTTGATTTTGGGACATAATGATCCTGACTCGACTAGCCCAATTTCAATGGGTATTAGCCTTAGATTTCTGACCTGGTTGGTCTTGTCATATCCTAGCCCATTTTACTTGGTATTAGCCTTAAATTTTATGGTTAATAGCCTTTTCCCTCAAGGATAATTGAACTGGCTTGTACGAGGGGGTATTAGCCTTGGATTTTGGGACATGTTGATCCTGACTCGAGTAACCCAATTGCAATGGGTATAAGCCTTAGATTTCTGAAACGTTTGTTCTTCTCATATCCAAGCCCATTTAAGTTGGTATTAGACTTAAAATTTATGGGTAATAGCCTTGGATTTTGGGACACAATGATCCTGACTCGATTAGCCCAATTTCAATGGGTATTAGTGTAACAGCCCGGCCCAACTTGCCATATATTGTCCGCTTTGGGCCTTACCGCCCTCACGGTTTTGTTCCTGGTGACGCGAGCCCACTTTTGAGCCTGACGCCCCAAAACGCGTATGACAAGTTAGCAACCAGCACTCTTAATAAGGCCATCTACCACTCCCTCACCCGCCGATGTGGGATATTACAATCCACCCCCCTTAAGGAGCCCGACGACCCCGTCGGCACAACCGGACAGCCAGTGAGGTCGGCTCTGATACCAAATGTAACAGCCCGGCCCAACTTGCCATATATTGTCCGCTTTGGGCCTTACCGCCCTCACGGTTTTGTTCCTGGTGACGCGAGCCCACTTTTGAGCCTGACGCCCCAAAACGCGTATGACAAGTTAGCAACCAGCACTCGTAATAAGGCCATCTACCACTCCCTCACCCGCCGATGTGGGATATTACAATTAGCCTTAGATTTCTGACATGTTTGGTCTTGTCATATCCAAGCCCATTTTAGTTGGTATTAGCCTTAAAATTTATGGGTAATAGTCTTGGATATTGGGACACAATGATCCTGACTCGACTAGCCCAATTTCATTGGGTATTAGCCTTAGATTTCTGACCTGGTTCGTCTTGTCATATCCTAGCCTATTTTACTTGGTATTAGCCTTAAATTTTATGGTTAATAGCCTTTTCCCTAGAGGATAATTGAACTGGCTTGTAGGAGGGGGTATTAGCCTTGGATTTTGGGACATATTGATCCAGACTCGATTAGCCCAATTTCAATGGGTATTAGCCTTAGATTTCTGACCTGTTTGGTCAAGTCATATGCAAGCCCATTTTAGTTGGTATTAGCCTTATAATTTATGGCTAATAGCCTTTGATTTTCGGACAAAATGATCCTGACTCGACTAGCCCAATTTCAATGGGTATTAGCCTTAGATTTCTGACCTTGTTGGTCTTGTCATATCCTAGCCCATTTTACTTGGTATTTGCCTTAAATTTTATGGTTAGTACCTTTTTCCCTCGAGGATAATTGAACTGGCTTATAAGAAGGGGTATTAGCCTTGGATTTTGGGACATATTGATCCTGACTCGATTAGCTCAATTGCAATGGGTATTAGCCTTGGATTTCTGACCAGTTTGGTCTTGTCAAATCCAAGCCCATTTTAGTTGGTATTAGCCTTAAAAATTTTGTGTAATTGCCTTGGATTTTGGAAAAAATGATCCTGACTCGACTAGCCCAATTTCAATGGGCATTAGCCTTAGATTTCTGACCTGGTTGGTCTTGTCATATCCTAGCCCATTTTAGTTGGTATTAGGCTTAAATTTTATGGGTAAAAAAGACTTTTCCCCAAGCATGATTGAACTGGCTTGTTTGAGGGGGTCTTAGCCTTGGATTTTGACACATATTGATCCACACTCGACTAGCCCAATTTCTATGGTTATTAGCTTTAGATTTCTGACCTGGTTGGTCTTGTCATATCCTAGCCCATTTTACTTGGTATTAGCCTTAAATTTAATGGTTAATAGCCTTTTCCCTAGAGGATAATTGAACTGTCTTGTAAGAAGGGGTATTAGCCGTGGATTTTCGGACATATTGATCTTGACTCGATTAGCCCAATTTCAATGGGTATTAGCCTTAGATTTATGACCTGATTGGTCATGTCATATCCTAGCCCATTTTAGTTGGTATCAGCCTTAAATTTTATGGGTAAAAGAATTTTCCCCCGAGCATGATTGAACTGTCTTGTTTGAGGGGGTCTTAGCCTTGGATTTTGAGACATATTGATCCTCACTCGACTAGCCCCTTTTCTATGGTTATTAGCTTTAGATTTCTGACCTGGTTGGTCTTCTCATATCCTAGCCCATTTTAGTTGGTATTAGACTTAAAATTTGTGGGTAATAGCCTTGGATTTTGGGACACAATGATCCTGACTCGACTAACCCAATTTCAATGGGTATTAGCCTTAGATTTCTGACCTGGTTGGTCTTGTCATATCCTAGCCAATTTTACTTGGTATTAGCCTTAAATTTTATGGGTAATAAACTTTGATTTTGGGACATTTTGATTCTGACTCGATTAGCCGAATTTCAATGGGTATTAGCGCTACATTTCTGACCTGTTTGGTCATGTCATATTCAAGCCCATTTTTGTTGGTATTAGCCTTAAAATTTATGGGTAATAGCCTTTGATTTTGGGACATAATGATCCTGACTCGACTAGCCCAATTTCAATGTGTATTAGCCTTAGATTTCTGACCTGGTTGGTCTTGTAATATCCTAGCCCATTTTACTTGGTATTAGCCTTAAATTTTATGGTTAATAGCCTTTTCCCTAGAGGATAATTGAACTGGCTTGTAGGAGGGGGTATTAGCCTTGGATTTTGGGACATATTGATCCTGACTCGAGTCACCCAATTGCAATGGGTATAAGCCTTAGATTTCTGACATGTTTGTTCTTGTCATATCCAAGCCCATTTTAGTTGGTATTACCCTTAAAATTTATGGGTAATAGCCTTTGATTTTGGGAAATAATGATCCTGACTCGACTAGCACATTTTCAATGAGTATTAGCCTTCGATTTCTGACCTTGTTGGTCTTGTCATATCCTACGCCATTTTACTTGGTATTAGCCTTAAATTTTATGGTTAGTAGCCTTTTCCCTCGAGGATAATTGAACTGGCTTGTAGGTGGGGGTATTAGCCATGGATTTTGGGACATATTGATCCTGACTCCACTAGCCCAATTTCAATGGGTATTAGCCTTCGATTTATGACCTGTTTGGTCTTGTCATATGAAAGCCCATTTTAGTTGGTATCAGCCTTAACATTTATGGGTATTAGCCTTTGATTTTGGGACATAATGATCCTGACTCGACTAGCCCAATTTCAATGGGTATTAGCCTTAGATTTCTGACCTCGTTGGTCTTGTCATATCCTAGCCTATTTTACTTGGTATTTGGCTTAAATTTTATGGGTAAAAGACTTTTCCCCCGAGCATGATTGAACTGGCTTGTTTGAGGGGGTCTTAGCCTTGGATTTTGAGACATATTGATCCTGACTCGACTAGCCCCATTTCATTGGTTATTAGCCTTAGATTTCTGACCTTGTTGGTCTTGTCATATCATAGCCCATTTTACTTGGTATTAGCCTTAAATTTTATGGTTAATAGCCTTTTCCCTAGAGGATAATTCAACTGTCTTGTAAGAAGGGGTAATAGCCTTGGATTTTGGGACATATTGATCCTGACTCGATTAGCCCAATTTCAATGGGTATTAGCCTTAGATTTCTGACCTGTTTGGTCATGTCATATCCAAGCCCATTTTAGTTGGTATTAGACTTAAAATTTATGGGTAATAGCCTTGGATTTTGGGACATAATGATCCTGACTCGACTAGCCCAATTTCAATGGGTATTAGCCTTAGATTTCTGACTTGGTTGGTCTTGTCATATCCTTGGCCATTTTACTTCGTATTAGCCTTAAATTTTATGGTTAATACCCTTTTCCCTCGAGGATAATTGAACTGGATTGTAGGAGGGGGTATTAGCCTTGGATTTTGGGACATATTGATCCTGACTCGAGTAACCCAATTGCAATGGGTATTAGCCTTAGATTTCTGACCTGTTTGGTCTTGTCATATCCAAGCCCATTTTAGTTGGTATTAGACTTAAAATTTATGGGTAATAGCCTTGGATTTTGGGACATAATGATCCTGACTCGACTAGCCCAATTTCAATGGGTATTAGCCTTAGATTTCTGACTTGGTTGGTCTTGTCATATCCTTGGCCATTTTACTTCGTATTAGCCTTAAATTTTATGGTTAATACCCTTTTCCCTCGAGGATAATTGAACTGGATTGTAGGAGGGGGTATTAGCCTTGGATTTTGGGACATATTGATCCTGACTCGAGTAACCCAATTGCAATGGGTATTAGCCTTAGAATTCTGACCTGTTTGGTCTTGTCAAATCCAAGCCCATTTTAGTTGGTATTAGCCTTAAAAATTTTGTGTAATAGCCTTGAATTTTGGGACAGAATGATCCTGAGTCGACTAGCCCAATTTCAATGGGTATTAGCCTTACATTTCTGACGTGGTTAGTCTTGTCATATCCTAGCCCATTTTACTTGGTATTAGCCTTAAATTTTATGGTTAATAGCCTTTTTCCTCGAGGATAATTGAACTGGCTTGTAGGAAGGGGTATTAGCCTTGGATTTTGGGACATGTTGATCTTGACTCAATTGGCCCAATTTCAATGGGTATTAGCCTTAGATTTCTCACCTCTTTGGTCATGTCATATTCAAGCCCATTTTAGTTGGTATTAGGCTTAAAATATATGGGTAATAGCCTTTGATTTTGGGACATCATGATCCTGACTTGACTAGCCCAATTTCAATGGTTATTAGCCTCAGATTTCTGACCTGGTTGGTCTTGTCATATCCTAGCCCATTTTACTTGGTATTAGCCTTAAATTTTATGGGTAATAGCCTTTTCCCTAGAGTATAATTGAACTATCTTGTATGAAGGGGTATTAGCCTTGGATTTTGGGATATATTGATCTTGACTCGATTAGCCCATTTTCAATGGGTATTAGCCTTAGATTTCTGACCTGTTTGGTCATGTCATATTCAAGCCCATTTTAGTTGGTATTAGCCTTAAAATATATGGGTAATAGCCTTGGATTTTGGGACATAATGATCCTCACTCGATTTGCCCAATTTCAATGGGTATTAGCCTTATATTTCTGACCTGGTTGGTCTTGTTATATCCAAGCCCATTTTAGTTGGTATTAGACTTGAATTTGGGGGTAATAACCTTTTCCCTCGAGCATGGTTGAACTGGCTTGTTGAAGGGGGTATTAGCCTTTGATTTTTTGACATATTCAACTCGACTCGACTAGCCCCATTTCAATGTGTATTAGACTTAGATTTCTGACCTGGTTGGTCTTGTCCTAACCAAGGCCATTTTAGTTGGTATTAGCCTTAAATTTTATGGGTTGGATTTTGGGACATAATGATTCTGACTCGACTAGCCCAATTTCTATGCGTATTAGCCTTAGATTTCTGACCTGGTTGGTCTTGTCATATCCAATCTCATTTTAGGTGGTATTAGGCTTATAATATCTGGGTAATAGCCTTTGATTTTGGGAAATAATGATCCTGACTCAACTAGTCCAATTTCAATGGGTATTACCCTTAAATTTCTGACCTGGTTGGTCTTGTCATATCCTAGCCCATTTTAGTTGGTATTAGCCTTAAAATTTATGGGTAATAGCCTTGGATTTTGGGACATATTGATCCTGACTGGAGTACCCCAACTTCAATGATTATTAGCCTTAGATTTCTGAACTGTTTGGTCTTGTCATATGCAAGCACATTTTAGTTGGTATTAGCCTTAAAATTTCTGACCTAAGAGGTCAGAAATCTAAGGTTAATACCCATTGAAATTGGCTAGTCGAGTCAGGATCATTATGTCTCAAAATCAAAGGCTATTACCCATAAATTTTAAGGTTAATACCAACTAAAATGGGCTTGCATATGACATGACCAAACAGGTCAGAAATCTCAAGCTAATAACCATTGAAATTGGGGCACTGCAGTCAGGATAAAATGTCACAAAATCCAAGGCTATTACCCATAAATTTTAAGGCTAATACCAACTAAAATGGGCTTGAATATGACAAGACCAATCAGGTCACAAATCTAAGGCTAAAACCCATTGAAATAGGGTTAGTCGAGTCAGGATCATTACGTCTCAAAATCCAAGATATTACCGATAAATTTGAAGGCTAATACCAACTAAAATGGGCTTGGATATGACAAGACCAACCAGGTCAGAAATCTAAGGCTAATACCCATTCAAATTGGGTAGTCGAGTCGAGATCAATAAGTCCTCAAATCCAAGGCTAATACCCCCTTCAAACAGCTAGTTCAATCATGCTCGAGGGAAAAGGTTATTACCCGTAAATTCAAGTCTAATACCAACTAAAATGGGCTTGGATATGACATGACAAACAGGTCAGAAATCTAAGGCTAATACCCATTGAAATTGCGCTACTCGAGTTAGGATCAATATGTCCCAAAATCAAAGTCTATTACCCATAAATTTTAAGGCTAATACCAACTAAAATGGGCTTGCATATGACAAGACAAAACAGTTCAGAAATCTAAAGCTAATACCCATTGAAATTGGGCTAGTCGAGTCAGGATCATTATGTTCCAAAATCAAAGGCTATTACCCAGAAATTTTAAGGCTAATACCAACTAAAATGGGCTTGAATATGACATTACCAAAGAGGTCAGAAATCTAAGGCTAATACCCTTTGAAATTGAGCTAATCGAGTCAGGATCAATATGTCCCAAAATCCAAGGCTATTACCCATAAATTTTAAGGCTACTACCAACTAAAATGGGCTTGGATATGATAAGACCAAACAAGTCAGAAATCTAAGTCTAATACCCATTGCAATTGGGCTAGTCGAGTCAGGATCAATATGTCCCAAAATCCAAGGCTAATACCCCCTTTTACAGGCCAGTTCAATTATCCTCGAGGGAAAAGGCTATTAACCATAAAATTTAAGGCTAATACCAAGTAAAATGGGCTAGGATATGACAAGACCAACCAGGTCAGAAATCTAAGGCAAATACCCACTGAAATTGGGCTAGTTGAGTCAGGATCATTATGTACCAAAATCCAAGGCTATTACCCATAAATTTTAAGGCTAATACCACCTAAAATGAGATTGGATATGACAAGACCAACCAGGTCAGAAATCTAAGGCTAATACGGATAGAAATTGGGCTAGTCGTGTCAGGATCATTATTTTCCAAAATCCAAGGCTATTACCCATAAAATTTAAGGCTAATACCAACTAAAATGGGCTTGGTTAGGACAAGACCACCCAGGTCAGAAATCTAAATCTAATACACATTGAAATGGGGCTAGTCGAGTCGAGTTGAATATGTCAAAAAATCGAAGGCTAATGCCCCCTTCAACAAGCCAGTTCAACCATGCTCGAGGGAAAAGGTTATTACCCACAAATTCAAGTCTAATACCAACTAAAATGGGCTTGGATATAACAAGACCAACCAGGTCAGAAATCTAAGGCTAATACCCATTGAAATTGGGCTAATAGAGTGAGGATCATTATGTCCCAAAATCCAAGGCTATTACCCATAAATTTTAAGGCTAATACCAACTAAAATGGGCTTGAATATGACATGACCAAACAGGTCATAATTCTAAGGCTAATACCCATTGAAAATGGGCTAATCGAGTCAAGATCAATATATCCCAAAATCCAAGGCTAATACCCCTTCATACAAGATAGTTCAATTATCCTCTAGGGAAAAGGCTATTACCCATAAAATTTAAGGCTAATACCAAGTAAAATGGGCATGGTTAGGACAAGACCAACCAGGTCTGAAATCTAAGGCTAATACCCATTGAAATGAGGCTAATCGAGTCGAGTTCAACATGTTCCATAATCCAAGGCTAATACCACCTTCAACAAACAAGTTCAATCATGCTCGAGGGAAAAGGCTATTACGCACAAATTCAAGTCTAATACCAACTAAAATGGGCTTGGATATAACAAGACTAACCAGGGCAGAAATCTAAGGCTAATACCCATTGAAATTGGGCTAGTCGAGTCAGTATCATTATGTCCCAAAATCCAAGGCTATTACCAATAAATTTTAAGTCTAATACCAACTAAAATATGTTTGGATATGACATGACCAAACAGGTCAGAAATCTAAGGCTTATACCCATTGCAATTGTGTTACTCGAGTCAGGATCAACATGTCCCAAAATCCAAGGCTTATACCCCCTCCTACAAGCCCGTTAGATTATCCTCGAGGGAAAAGGCTATTAACCATAAAATTTAAGGCTAATACCAAGTAAAATGGGCTAGGATATGACAAGACCAACCAGGTCAGAAATCTAAGGTTACTACCCATTGAAATTGGGCTAGTCGAGTAAGGATCATTATGTCGCAAAATCAAAGGCTATTACCCATAAATTTTAAGGCTAATACCAATAAAATGGACTTGCATATGACATGACCAAACAGGTCAGAAATCTAAGGCTAATACCCATTGAAATTGGGCTAGTCGAGTTAGGATTAATATCTCTCAAATCTAAGTCTAATACCCGCTCGAACAAGCTAGTTCAATTATGTTAGTGGGAAAAAGCTATTACCCATAAATTTAAGGCTAATACCAAGTAAAATGGGGGACAATATGACAAGACCAACCAGGTCAGAAATCTAAGGCTAATACCCATTGAAATTGGGATAGTCGAGTCAGGATCATTATGTCCTCAAATCAAAAGCTATTACCCCCTCCGACAAGCCAGTTCAATCATGCTCGAGGGAAAAAGCTATTACCCATAAAATTTAAGGCTTATACCAAGTAAAATGGGCTTGGATATGACAAGACCAACCAGGTTAGAACTCTAAGGCTAATACCCCTCCTACAAGCCAGTTCAATTATGGTCGAGGTAAAAGTCTATTACCCATAAATTTTAAGGTTCATACCAACTAAAATGGGCATGGATATGACAAGACCAAAAAGGTCAGAAATCTAAGGCTAATACCCATTGAAATTGGGCTAGTCGAGTCCGGATCATTATGTCCCCAAATCCAAGGCTATTACCCATAAATTTTAAGGATTATACCAACTAAAATTGTTTAGGATATGACAAGACCAAACAAGTCATAAATATAAGGCTAATACCCATTGAAATTGGGCTAGTCGAGTAAGGATCAATATGTCCCAAACTCGAAGTCTTATACCCCCTCGAACAAGCCAGTTCAATTATGTTCAAGGGAAAAAGCTATTACCCATAAATTTTAAGGATAATACCATCTAAATGAGCATGGCTATGACAAGATCAAACAGGTCAGAAATCTAAGGCTAATAACCATTGAAATTGGGATAGTCGAGTCAGGATCAATATGTTCCAAAATCCAAGGCTATTACACATAAATTTTAAGGCTAATACCAACTAAAATGGGCTTGGATATGACAAGACCAACCGGGTCAGCACTCTAAGGCTAATACCCATTGAAATTGGGCTAGTGAGTGAGGATCAATATGTCCCAAAATCCTAGGGTAATACCCCCTCCTAAAAGCTAATTCAATCATGCTCGAGGGAAAAGGCTATTACACATAAATTTTAAGGCTAATACCAATGAAAATGGGCTTGGATATGACAAGACCAACCAGGTCAGAAATCTAAGAGTAATAGCCATTGAATTTGGGCTAATCGAGTCAGGATCAATATGTCCCAAAATCAAAGGCTATTACCCATTAATTTTATTGCTAATACCAACTAAAATGGGCTGGCATATGACAAGACCAACCAGGTCACAAATCTAAGTCTAATAGCCATTGAAATTGGGCTACTCGACTCAGGATCAAAATGTCCCAAAATCCAAGGCTAATACCCCCTCTTACATTCTAGTTCAATCATGATCGAGGGAAAAGGCTATTACCCATAAATTTTAAGGCTAATATCAAGTAAAATGGGTTCTGAGATGACAAGACGAATCAGGTCAGAAATCTAAGGCTAGTACCCATCCAAATTGTGCTAGTCGAGTCAGGATCATTATCTCCCAAAATCCAAGGCATTTCACATAAATTTTAAGGCTAATACCAACTAAAATGGGCTTGGATATGACAAGACCAACCAGGTCAGTACTCTAAGGCTAATACCCATTGAAATTGAGCTAGTCGAGTCAGGATCAATATGTCCCAAAATCCAAGGGTAATACCCCCTCCTAAAAGCCACTTCAATCATGCTCGAGGGAAAAGGCTATTACCCATAAATTTTAAGGCTAATACCAAGTAAAATGGGCTAGAAGATGACAAGACCAACCAGGTCAGAAATTTAAGGCTAATACCCATTGAAATTGTGCTAGTCGAGTCAGGATCATTATGTCCCAAAAATTCAAGGCTATTACCCATAAATTTTAAGGCTAATATAATCTAAAATGGGCTTAGATATGACAAGACCAACCAGGTCAGAACTCTAACGCTAATACCCATTGAAATTGGGCTACTCGAGTCAGGATAAACATGTCCAAAAATCCAAGGCTATTATCCATATATTTTAAGGCTAATAACAACTAAAATGGGCTTGCCTATGACAAGACCAACCACGTAACAAATCTAAGCCTAATACCCATTGATATTGGGCTAGTCGAGTCAGGATCATTATGTCCCAAAATCCAAGGCTATTACCCATAAATTTTAAGGCTAATACCAAGTAAAATGGGCTAGGAGATGACAAGACCAACCAGGTCAAAAATCTAAGGCTAATACCCATCCAAATTGGGCTAGTCGAGTCACGATCATTATGTCCAAAAATCAAAGCCTATTACACATAAATTTTAAGGCTAATACCAACTAAAATGGGCTTGGATATGACAAGACCAACAAGGTCAAAACTTTAAGGCTAATACCTATTGAAATTGGGCTAGTCGAGTCAGGATCACTATGTCCCAAAATACAAGGCTATTACCCATATAATTTAAGGCTAATACGAACTAAAATAGGCTAGAAGATGACAAGAAGAACCAGTTCCGAAATTTAAGGCTAATACCCATTGAAATTGGGCTTGTCGAGTCAGGATCATTATGTTCTAAAACCCAAGGCTATTACCCATAAATTTTAAGGCTAATACAAACTAAAATGGGCTTGGATATGACAAGACCAACCAGGTCAGTACTCTAAGGCTAATACCCATAGAAATTGGGCTTGTCGAGTCAGGATCAATATGTCCTAAAATCCAAGGGTAATACCCCCTCCTAAAAGCCAATTCAATCATGCTCGAGGGAAAAGGCTATTACACATAAATTTTAAGCTAATACCAACGAAAATGGGCTTGGATATGACACGACCAAACAGGTCAGAAATCTAAGGGTAATACCCATTGAATTTGGGCTACCCGAGTCAGGATCAATATGTCCCAAAATCAAAGGCTATTACCCATAAATTTTAAGGCTAATACCAACTAAAATGGGCTGCCATATGACAAGACCAACCAGGTCAGAATTCTAAGGCTAATACCCATTGAAATTGGGCTAGTCGAATCAAGATCAATATGTCCCAAAATCCAAGGGTAATACCCCCTCCTAAAAGCCACTTCAATCATGCTCGAGGGAAAAGGCTAGTACACATAAATTTTAAGGCTAATACCAACTAAAATGGGCTTGGATATGACACGACCAAACCGGTCAGAAATCTAAGGGTAATGACCATTGAATTTGGGCTAATCGAGTCAGGATCAATATGTCCCAAAATCAAAGGCTATTACCCATAAATTTTAAGGTTAATACCAACTAAAATGGGATGGCATATGACAAGACCAACCAGGTCAGAACTCTAAGTCTAATACCCATTGAAATTGGGCTACTCGAGTCAGGATCAATATGTCCCAAAATCCAAGGCAAATACACCCTCCTAAAAGCCAATTCAATCATGCTCGAGGGAAAAGGCTATTACCCATAAATTTTAAGGCTAATAACAAGTAAAATAGGCTTGGATATTACAAGACCAAACAGGTCAGTGGGCTTGGATATGACAACACCAACCAGGTCAAAAATCTAAGGCTAATACCCATTCAAATTGGGCTAGTCGAGTCAGGATCATTATGTCCCAAAATCGAAGGCTATTACCCATAAATTTTAAGGCTAATACCAACTCAAATGGGCTTGGATATGACAAGACCAACCAGGTCAGAACTCTAAGGCTAATACCCATTGAAATTGGGCTACTCGAGTCAGGATCATTATGTCCCAAAATCAAAGGCTATTACCCATAAATTTTAAGGCTAATGCCAACTAAAATGGGCTTGAATATGACATGACCAAACAGGTTAGAAATCTAGGGCTAATACCCATTGAAATTCGGCTAATCGATTCAGGATCAAAATGTCCCAAAATCAAAGGCTATTAACCATAAAATTTAAGGCAATACCAAGTAAAATGGGCTAGGATATGACAAGACCAACCAGGTCAGAAATCTAAGGCTAATACCCATTGAAATTGGGCTAGTCGAGTCAGGATCATTGTGTCCCAAAATCCAAGGCTATTACCCATAAATTTTAAATCAAATACCAACTAAAATGGGTTTGGATATGACAAGACCAAACATGTCAGAAATCTAAGGCTTATACCCATTGCCATTGGGTTACTCGAGTCAGGATCAACATGTCCCAAAATCCAAGGCTATTATCCATATATTTTAAGGCTAATAACAACTAAAATGGGCTTGCCTATGACAAGACCAACCAGGTAACAAATCTAAGCCTAATACCCATTGATATTGGGCTAGTCGAGTCAGGATCATTATGTCCCAAAATCCAAGGCTATTACCCATAAATTTTAAGGCTAATACCAAGTAAAATGGGCTAGGAGATGACAAGACCAACCAGGTCAAAAATCTAAGGCTAATACCCATCCAAATTGGGCTAGTCGAGTCAGGATCATTATGTCCAAAAATCAAAGCCTATTACACATAAATTTTAAGGCTAATACCAACTAAAATGGGCTTGGATATGACAAGACCAACCAGGTCAGAACTCTAAGGCTAATACCTATTGAAATTGGGCTAGTCGAGTCAGGATCACTATGTCCCAAAATCCAAGGCTATTACCCATAAAATTTAAGGCTAATATGAACTAAAATGGGCTAGAAGATGACAAGACGAACCAGTTCAGAAATTTAAGGCTAATACCCATTGAAATTGGGCTTGTCGAGTCAGGATCATTATGTTCTAAAACCCAATGCTATTACCCATAAATTTTAAGGATAATACAAACTAAAATGGGCTTGGATATAACAAGACAAACCAGGTCAGTACTCGAAGGCTAATACCCATAGAAATTTGGCTTGTCGAGTCAGGATCAATATGTCCCAAAATCCAAGGGTAATACCCCCTCCTAAAAACCAATTCAATCATGCTCGAGGGAAAAGGCTATTACACATAAATTTTAAGCTAATACCAACGAAAATGGGCTTGGATATGACACGACCAAACAGGTCAGAAATCTAAGGGTAATACCCATTGAATTTGGGCTACCCGAGTCAGGATCAATATGTCCCAAAATCAAAGGCTATTACCCATAAATTTTAAGGCTAATACCAACTAAAATGGGCTGCCATATGACAAGACCAACCAGGTCAGAATTCTAAGGCTAATACCCATTGAAATTGGGCTAGTCGAATCAAGATCAATATGTCCCAAAATCCAATGGTAATACCCCCTCCTAAAAGCCACTTCAATCATGCGCGAGGGAAAAGGCTAGTACACATAAATTTTAAGGCTAATACCAACTAAAATGGGCTTGGATATGACACGACCAAACCGGTCAGAAATCTAAGGGTAATGACCATTGAATTTGGGATAATCGAGTCAGGATCAATATGTCCCAAAATCAAAGGCTATTACCCATAAATTTTAAGGCTAATACCAACTAAAATGGGATGGCATATGACAAGACCAACCAGGTCAAAACTCTAAGTCTAATACCCATTGAAATTGGGCTACTCGAGGCAGGATCAATATGTCCCAAAATCCAAGGCAAATACCCCCTCCTAAAAGCCAATTCAATCATGCTCGAGGGAAAAGGCTATTACCCATAAATTTTAAGGCTAATAACAAGTAAAATAGGCTTGGATATTACAAGACCAAACAGGTCAATGGGCTTGGATATGACAACACCAACCAGGTCAAAAATCTAAGGCTAATACCCATTCAAATTGGGCTAGTCGAGTCATGATCATTATGTCCCAAAATCCAAGCCTATTACCCATAAATTTTAAGGCTAAAACCAACTAAAATGGGCTTGGATATGACAAGACCAACAAGGTCAGAAATCTAAGGCTAATACCCATTGAAATTGGCCTAGTCGAGTCAGGATCATTATGTCCCAAAATCCAAGGCTATTACTCATAAATTTTAAGGCTAATACCAACTAAAATGAGCTTGGATATGACAAGACCAACCAGGTCAGAACTCTAAGGCTAATACCCATTGAAATTGGGCTACTCGAGTCAGGATAAACATGTCCCAAAATCCAAGGCTATTATCCATATATTTTAAGGCTAATAACAACTGCAATGGGCTTGCCTATGACAAGACCAACCAGGTAACAAATCTAAGGCTAATACCCATTGATATTGGGCTAGTCGAGTCAGGATCATTATGTCCCAAAATCCAAGGCTATTACCCATAAATTTTAAGGCTAATACCAAGTAAAATGGGCTTGGATATGACCAGACCAACCAGGTCAGAAATCTAAAGCTAATACCCAATGAAATTGGGCTAGTCGAGTCAGGATAAACATGTCCCAAAATCCAAGGCTATTACCCATAAATTTTAAGGCTAATACCAATTAAAATAGGCTTGCATATGACAAGACCAATCAGCTAACAAATCTAAGGCTAATACCCATTGATATTAGGCTAGTCGAGTCAGGATCATTATGTCCAAAAATCCAATGCTATTACCCATAAATTTTTAGGCTAATACCAAGTAAAATGGGCTAGGAGATGACAAGACCAACCAGGTCACAAATCTAAGTCTAATACCTATTGAAATTGGGCTACTTGACTCAGGATCAAAATGTCCCAAAATCCAAGGCTAATACCCCCTACTACAATCCAGTTCAATCATGCTCGAGGGAAAACGCTATTACCCATATATTTTAAGGCTAATACCAAGTAAAATGGGCTAGGAGATGACAAGACCAACCAGGTCAAAAATCTAAGGCTAATACCCATCCAAATTGGGCTAGTCGAGTCAGGATCATTATGTCTCAAAATCCAAGGCTATTACACATAAATTTTAAGGCTAATACCAACTAAAATGGGCTTGGATATGACAAGACCAACCAGGTCAGAACTCTAAGGCTAATACCCATCGAAATTGGGCTAGTCGAGTCAGGATCACTATGTCCCAAAATCCAAGGCTATTACCCATACATTTTAAGGCTAATACGAACTAAAATGGGATAGAAGATGACAAGACGAACCAGGTCAGAAATTTAAGGCTAATACCCATTGAAATTGGGCTTGTCGAGTCAGGATCATTATGTCCCAAAACCCAAGGCTATTACCCGTAAATTTTAAGGCTAATACAAACTAAAATGAGCTTAGATATGACAAGACCAACCAGGTCAGTACTCTAAGGCTAATACCCATAGAAATTGGGCTTGTCGAGTCAGGATCAATATGTCCCAAAATCCAAGGGTAATACCCCCTCCTAAAAGCCAATTCAATCATGCTCGAGGGAAAAGGCTATTACACATAAATTTTAAGCTAATACCAACGAAAATGGGCTTGGATATGATACGACCAAACAGGTCAGAAATCTAAGGGTAATACCCATTGAATTTGGGCTAATCGAGTCAGGATCAATATGTCCCAAAATAAAAGGCTATTACCCATAAATTTTAAGGGTAATACCAAATAAAATGGGCTGGCATATGACAAGACCAACCAGGTCAGAACTCTAAGTCTAATACCCATTGAAATTGGGCTACTCGAGTCAAGATCAATATGTCCCAAAATCCAAGGAAAATACCCCCTCCTAAAAGCCAATTCAATCATGCTCGAGGGAAAAGGCTAATACCCATCCAAATTGGACTAGTCGAGTCAGGATCATTATGTCCCAAAATCCAAGGCTATTACCAACTGAAACAATCCAGTTCAATCATGCTCTAGGGAAAAGGCTATTACCCATAAAATTTAAGGCTAACACCTACTAAAATGGGCTTCGATATGACAAGACCAAACAGGTCAGAAATCTAAGGATAATACACATTGAAATGGGGCTAGTCGAGTAAGGATCAATATGTCCCAAAATTCAAGCTAATACCCCCTCCAGCAAGCCAGTTCTATCATGCTCAGGGGGAAAATGCTATTACGCATAAAATTTAAGTCTAATACCAACAGAAATGAGCTTAGATATGACAGGACCAAGGAGGTCTGAAATCTAAGGCTAATTCCCATTGAAATTAGGCTAATCCAGTCAGCATCAATATTTCCCAAAATCTAAGGCTAATACCCCCTCCAACATTCCATTTCAATCATGCTCGAGGGAAAAGGCTATTACCTATAAAATTTAAGGCTAACACCAACTAAAATATGCTTGGATATGACAAGACCAAACAGGTCAGAAATCTAAGGCTAATACACAATGAAATGGGGTAGTCTACTAAGGATCAATATGTCCTAAAATTCAAGGCTAATACGCCCTCCATCAAGGTAGTTCAATCATTTTCCAGGGAAAATGCTATTACGCATAAAATTTCAGGCTAATACCAACAGAAATAAGCTTGGATATGACAAGACCAAACAGGTCAGAAATCTAAGGCTAATACACTTTGAAATGGGGCTAGTCGAGTCAGGATCAATATGTCCCAAAATTCAAGCTAATACTCCCTCCAGCAAGGTAATTCAATCATGCTCAGGGGAAAATGTTATTACGCATAAATTTAAGTCTAATAGCAACAAAAATGAGCTTAGATATGACAAGACCAATGAGGTCTAAAATCTAAGGCTAATTCCCATTGAAATATGGCTAGTCCAGTCAGCATCAATATTTCCCAAAATCTAAGGCTAATACCCCCTCCAACAATCCAGTGCAATCATGCTCGAGGGAAAAGGCTATTACACATAAAATTTAAAGCTAACACCAACTAAAATGGGCTTGGATATGACAAGACCAACCACGTCAGAAATCTAAGCCTAATACCCATTGAAATGGGGCTAGTAGAGTCAGGATCAATATGTCCCAAAATCAAACTCTAATACCCCCTCCAACAAGCCAGTTCAATCATGCTCGATGCAAAATGCTATTACCCATAAAATTTAAGCCTAATACCAACTAAAAAATGCTTGGATATGACAAGACCAACAAGGTCAGAAATGTAAGACTAATACCCATTGAAATTGGGCTAGTCGAGTCAGGATCAATATGTCCCAAATCCAAGCATATTACACATAAATTTTA
This sequence comes from Salix arbutifolia, assembly GCA_025169955.1. Lineage (NCBI taxonomy): Eukaryota > Viridiplantae > Streptophyta > Magnoliopsida > Malpighiales > Salicaceae > Salix > Salix arbutifolia. Next base: position 143,546 of record CM045902.1, read on the forward strand.
AGGCTAATACCAACTAAAATGGGCTTGGATATGACAAGACCAACAAGGTCAGAAATCTAAGTCTAACACCCATTGAAATTGGGCTACTCGAGTCAGGATCAATATGTCCCGAAATCCAAGGCTATTACCCGTAAATTTTAAGGCTAAAACCAACTAAAATGGGCTTGCATATGACAAGACCAACCAGGTCACAAATCTAAGGCTAATACCCATTGAAATTGGGCTAATCGATTCAGGATTAATATGTCCCAAAATCCAAGGCTATTACCCATAAATTTTAAGGCTAAGACCAACTAAAATGGACTTGGATATGACAAGACCAACCAGGTCAGAAATCTAAGGATAATACCCATTGAAATTGGGCTAGTCGAGTCAGGATCAATATGTCCCGAAATCCAAGGCTATTACCCGTAAATTTTAAGGCTAAAACCAACTAAAATGGGCTTGCATATGACAAGACCAACAAGGTCACAAATCTAAGGCTAATACCCCCTCATACAAGTCAGTTCAATCATTCTCGAGGGAAAAGGCTATTACAAATAAATTTTAAGGCTAATAACAAGTAAAATAGGATTGGATATTACAAGTCCAAACAGGTCAGTGGGCTAGGAGATGACAAGACCAACCAGGTAAAAAATCTAAGGCTAATACCCATTGAAATTGGGCTAGTCGAGTCAGGATCAATATGTCCCAAATCCAAGGATATTACACATAAATTTTAAGGCTAAAACCGACTAAAATGAGCTTGGATATGACAAGACCAACCAGGTCAGAACTCTAAGGCTAATACCCATTGAAATTGGGCTAATCGATTCAGGATCAATATGTCCCAAACTCCAAGGCTATAACCCATAAATTTTAAGGCTAATACCAACTAAAATGGACTTGGATAAGACAAGACCAACGAGGTCAGAAATCTAAGGCTAATACCCATTGAATTTGGGCTAATCGAGTAAGGATCAATATGTCGCAAAATCCAAGGCTAATACCCATAAATTTTAAGGCTAATACCAACTAAAATGGGCTTGGATATGACAAGCCCAACCAGGTCAGAAATCTAAGGCTAATACCCATTGAAATTGGGCTAATCGAGTCAGGATCAATATGTCCCAAAATCCAAGGCTATTACCCATAAATTTTAAGGCTAATACCAACTAAAATGGGCTTGGATATGTCAAGCCCAACCAGGTCAGAAATATAAGTCTAATACCCATTGAAATTGGGCTACTCGAGTCAGGATCAATATGTCCCAAAATCCAAGGCTATTACCCATAAATTTTAAGGCTAATACCAACTAAAATAGGCTTGGTATGACAAGACCAAGCAGGTCACAAATCTGAGGCTAATACCCATTGAAATTGGGTAATCGATTCAGGATCAATATGTCCCAAAATCCAACGCTAACACCCATAAATTTTAAGGCTAATACCAAGTAAAATGGGCTTGGATATGACAAGACCAACCAGGTCAGAAATCTAAGGCTAATACCCATTGAAATTGGGCTAATCGAGTCAGTATCAATATGTCCCAAAATCCAAGGCTAATACCCATAAATTTTAAGGCTAATACCAAGTAAAATGAGCTTGGATATGACAAGACCAACCAGGTCAGAAATCTAAGGATAATACCCATTGAAATTGGGCTAGTTTAGTTAGGATCAATATGTCCCAAAATCCAAGGCTAATACCCCCTCATACAAGCCAGTTCAATCATTCTCTAGGGAAAAGGCTATTACCCATAAATTTTAAGGGTAATACCAAGTAAAATGGGCTAGGATATTACAAGACCAAACAGGTCAGTGGGCTAGGAGATGACAAGACCAACCAGGTAAAAAATCTAAGGCTAATACCCATTGAAATTGGGATAGTCGAGTCAGGATCAATATGTCCCAAATCCAAGGATATTGCACATAAATTTTAAGGCAAATACCAACTAAAATGAGCTTGGATATGACAAGACCAACAAGATCAGAAATCTAAGTCTAATACCCATTGAAATTGGGTAATCGATTCAGGATCAATATGTCCCAAAATCCAAGGCTATTACCCATATATTTTAATGTTAATACCAACTAAAATGGGCTTGGATATGACAAGCCCAACCAGGTCAGAAATTTAAGTCTAATACCCATTGAAATTGGGCTACTCGAGTCAGGATAAATATGTCCCAAAATCCAAGGTTATTACCCGTAAATTTTAAGGCTAAAACCAACTAAAATGGGCTTGCATATGACAAGACCAAGCAGGTCACAAATCTAAGGCTAATACCCATTGAAATTGGGTAATCGATTCAGGATCAATATGTCCCAAAATCCGAGGCTATTACCCATAAATTTTAAGGCTAATACCAACTAAAATGGGCTTGGATATGTCAAGCCCAACCAGGTCAGAAATCTAAGTCTAATACCCATTGAAATTGGGCTACTCGAGTCAGGATCAATATGTCCCAAAATCCAAGGTCATTACCCATAAATTTTAAGGCTAAAACCAACTAAAATGGGCTTGCATATGACAAGACCAAGCAGGTCACAAATCTAAGGCTAATACCCAATGAAATTGGGTAATCGATTCAGGATCAATATGTCTCAAAATCAAGGCTATTACCCATAAATTTTAAGGCTAATACCAAGTAAAATGGGCTTGGATATGACAAGCCCAACCCGGTCAGAAATCTAAGGCTAATACCCATTGAAATTGGGCTAATCGAGTCAGGATCAATATGTCCCAAAATCCAGGGCTAATACCCATAAATTTTAAGGCTAATACCAAGTAAAATGGGCTTGGATATGACAAGACCAACCAGGTCAGAAATCTAAGGATAATACCCATTGAAATTGGGCTAGTTTAGTCAGGATCAATATGTCCCAAAATCCAAGGCTAATACCCCCTCATACAAGCCAGTTCAATCATTCTCGAGGGAAAAGGCTATTACCCATAAATTTTAAGGCTAATACCAAGTAAAATGGGCTAGGATATTACAAGACCAAACAGGTCAGTGGGCTAGGAGATGACAAGACCAACCAGGTAAAAAATCTAAGGCTAATACCCATTGAAATTGTGCTAGTCGAGTCAGGATCAATATGTCCCAAATCCAAGGATATTACACATAAATTTTAAGGCTAATACCAACTAAAATGAGCTTGGATATGACAAGACCAACAAGATCAGAAATCTAAGTCTAATACCCATTGAAATTGGGTAATCGATTCAGGATCAATATGTCCCAAAATCCAAGGCTATTACCCATACATTTTAATGCTAATACCAACTAAAATGGACTTGGATAAGACAAGACCAAGCAGGTCAGAAATCTAAGGCTAATACCCATTGACTTTGGGCTACTCGAGTCAGAATCAATATGTCGCAAAATTCAAGGCTAATACCCATAAATTTTAAGGCTAATACCAAGTAAAATGGGCTTGGATATGACAAGACCAACCAGGTCAGAAATCTAAGGATAATACCCATTGAAATTGGGTTAATCGATTCAGGATCAATATGTCCCAAAATCCAAGGCTATTACCCATAAATTTTAAGGCTAATACCAACTAAAATGGGCTTGGATATGACAAGCCCAAGCAGGTCAGAAATCTAAGGCTAATACCCATTGAAATTGGGCTACTCGAGTCAGGATCAATATGTCCCAAAATCCAAGGTTATTACCCATAAATTTTAAGGCTAAAACCAACTAAAATGGGCTTGCATATGACAAGACCAAGCAGGTCACAAATCTAAGGCTAATACCCATTGAAATTGGGTAATCGATTCAGGATCAATATGTTCCAAAATCCAAGGCTATTACCCATAAATTTTAAGGCTAATACCAACTAAAATCGGCTTGGATATGACAAGCCCAACCATGTCAGAAATATAAGGCTAATACCCATTGAAATTGGGCTAATCGAGTCAGGATCAATATGTCCCAAAATCCAAGGCTAATACCCATAAATTTTAAGGCTAATACCAAGTAAAATGGGCTTGGATATGACAAGACCAACCAGGTCAGAAATCTAAGGATAATACCCATTGAAATTGGGCTAGTCTAGTCAGGACCAATATGTCCCAAAATCCAAGGCTAATACCCCCTCATACAAGCCAGTTCAATCATTCTCGAGGGAAAAGGCTATTACCCATAAATTTTAAGGCTAATACCAAGTAAAATGGGCTAGGGGAAAATGTTATTACGCATAAATTTTAAGTCTAATAGCAGCAAAAATGAGCTTAGATATGACAAGACCAATGAGGTCTAAAATGTAAGGCTACTTCCCATTGAAATAGGGCTAGTCCAGTCAGCATCAATATTTCCCAAAATCTAAGGCTAATACCCCCTCCAACAATCCAGTTCAATCATGCTCGAGGGAAAAGGCTGTTACCCATAAAATTTAATGCTAACACCAACTAAAATGGGCTTGGATATGACAAGACCAACCACGTCAGAAATCTAAGCCTAATACCCATTGAAATGGGGCTAGTAGAGTTAGGATCAATATGTCCCAAAATCAGATTCTAATACCCCCTCCAACAACCCAGTTCAATCATGCTCGATGGAAAATGGTATTACCCATAAAATTTAAGCCTAATACCAATTAAAAAATGCTTGGATATGACAAGACCAACCAGGTCAGAAATGTAAGGCTAATACCCATCGAAATGGGGCTAGTCAAGTCAGGATCAATATGTACCAAAATACAAGGCTAATACCAACTGAAACAAGCCAGTTCAATCACGCTCGAGGGAAAATTCTATTACCTATAAAATTTAAGCTAATAACAACTAGAATGGCCTTGGATATGACAAGACCAACCAGCTAAGAAATCTAAGCCTAATAGCCATTGAAATGGGGCTAGTCGAGCCAGGATCGATGTCCTAAAATCCAAGGCTAATACCCCCTCCAACAATCAAGTTCAATCATGCTCGAGGGAAAACGCTATTACCCGTAAAATTTAAAGCTAATACCATCTAAAATGGGCTTGGATATGATAAGACAATCCACGTCACAAATCTAAGCCTAATACCCATTGAAATGGGGCTAGTCGAGTCAAGATCAATATGTCCCAAAATCCAAGGCTAATACCCCCTCCAAGAATGCAGTTCAATCATGCTCGAGGGGAAAGTCTATTACGCATAAAATTTAAGGCTAACACAAACTAAAATGGGTTTGGGTATGACAAGACCAACCAGGTCAGAAATGTAAGGCTAATACCCATCAAAATGGGGCTAGTCGAGTCAGGATCAATATGTACCAAAATCCAAGGCTAATACCAACTGAAACAATCCAGTTCAATCATGCTCGAGGGAAAAGGCTATTACCCATGAAATTTAAGGCTAACACCAACTAAAATGGGCTTCGATATGACAAGACCAAACAGGTTAGAAATCTAAGGCTAATACACATTGAAATGGGGCTAGTCGAGTCAGGATCAATATGTCCTAGAATTCAAGGCTAATACCCCCTCAAACAAGCCAGTTCAATCATGCTCCCCTCAAAATGCTATTACGCATAAAATTTAAGTCTAATACCAACAGAAATGAGCTTTGATATGACAGGACCAACGAGGTCTGAAATCTAAGGCTAATTCCCATTGAAATAGTGCTAATCCAGTCAGCATCAATATTTCCCAAAATCTAAGGGTAATACCCCCTCCAAAAATCCAGTTCAATCATGCTCGAGGGAAAAGGCTATTACCCATAAAATTTAAAGCTAACACCAACTAAAATGGGCTTGGATATGACAAGACCAAACAGGTCAGAAATCTAAGGCTAATACACAATGAAATGGGGCTAGTCTAGTCAGGATCAAAATGTCCTAAAATTCAAGGCTAATATCCCCTGAAACAAGCCAGTTCAATCATGCTCGAGAGAAAATTCTATTACCCATAAAATTTCAGGCCAATACGATCTAAAATGGGCTAGGATATGACAAGACCAACCACGTCAGAAATCGAAACCTAATACCCATTGAAATGGGGCTAGTAGAGTCAGGATCAATATGTCCCAAAATCCAAGTAGAATACCCCCTCTAACAATCCAGTTCAATCATGCTTGAGGGAAGAGGCTATTACCCATAAAATTTAAGGCTGACACCAACTAAAAAGGGCTTGGATATTACAAGACCAACTAGGTCAGAAATCTGAGACTAATACCCATTGAACTGGAGCTAGTCGAGTCAGGATCAATATGTCCCAAAATCCAAGCCGAATACCCCCTACAAAAAGCCAGTTCAATCATGCTCGAGAGAAAATTCTATTACCCAAAAAATTTAAGGTAATTACAACTAAAATGGGCTTGGATATGACAAGACCAACCAGGTAAGAAATCTAAGCCTAATACCCATTGAAATGGGGCTAGTCGAGTCATGATCAATGTCCCAAAATCCAAGGCTAATACCCCCTCCACCAATCAAGTTCAATCATGCTCGAGGGAAAATGCTATTACCCATAAAATTTAAAGCTAAGACCATCTAAAATGGGCTTGGATATGACAAGACCAACCACGTCAGAAATCTAAGGCTAATACAAATTGAAATGGGGCTAGTCGAGTCAGGATCAATATGTCCTAAAATTCAAGGCTAATACCCCATCCAACAAGCCAGTTCAATCATTCTCCAGGGAAAATGCTATTACATATAAAATTTCAGTCTAATACCAACAGAAATGAGCTTGGATATGATAAAACCAACGAGGTCTGAAATCTAAGGCTAATTCCCATTGAAATGGGACTAGTCGAGTTAGGATCAATATGTCCCAAAATCCAAGGCTAATACCCCCTTAAACATGTCAGTTCAATCATGCTCGGGGGAAAAGTCTATTACCTAAAAAATTCAAGCCTAATACCAACTAAAAAGGGCTTTGTTATGACAAGACCAACCAGGTCAGAAATTTAAGGCTAATACCCATTGAAATGGAGCTAGTCGAGTGAGGATCAATATGTCCCAAAATCCAATTCTAATATCCCCTCCAACAAGCCAGTTCAATCATGCTTGGGGGGAAGTCTCTGAAGACAAAAAAAGAGAAGAAAAACGCAAAAGGGCCTCTGAAGGACCTACACAGGCCTTAAAGCCTTATAGAAAAAAACAAGACAAAAAAACAGGTGGGAAGGCTGCACTGCCACACGGGCCCACGGGAGAAGATCCCACCCATCAGAGACAAAAAAAGGATCGGCCCGGTAAGGAAATGCGAGAGGGCCTCAAAGACCTAAAAGAGGCCCTTAAAATGGACCCAAAGACAGACAGATCCAACTAAGGATCCATTAGGCGCCAGATTGTTTTGATGCGGCTGCAAAACGTGAAGCTGTAGTTTAAAGTATTAAGCCTTTAAACGTCGTTTTGCAAAACGGCTGCAAAACGCTTCTGCCACTGAAAAGGGGGTCTGGTAATGAGCGTTGAAAACTCTATTATTTCTTTCATGCCAAATAAAATAAACTGAAGTTGATAGCACCAGACCCGCTATAACCTGCAGATTACGCGAATTGCTATTGAACCTAGCTGTTGTCCACTGAAGAAAAGAATGCCATGGAAGATGAGGCCAATGCATACAAGCTTCTTGATTCACCATTGCCCAAACTGTTGCCGAGAAAGGACAATCAAAGAAGAGGTGACGATGAGATTCCTCAGAAATTTCACATAGAATACATTGCCTGCTATCCACAATACCTGCATCGCAAAGTTTGTCCACCGTGCGAAGCTTGTCCTGACTTGCAAGCCAAAGAATGAAGGACTGTCTAGGAATGTGGCCCTTGAACCAAATAATCCTGTGAATGTGGTTAGTAGGTCTACACTGCCTGAGCATGTTCCACGCAGATTTGATGGTGAAGACTCCCTTGCTAGTATGAGCCCAAACAATTGAGTCCTCTCTGTCACTGTTAGGAAGGAAGTTGATGGATTGCCAAAGAGGATCAAGGGAAACTGGAGTAGTTGGGAACTGCCAAGAGGTGCCTCTAACTATGTCTGCTACCAAGGCATTCCAGGGAAGGCCCGATGTGGATAGCTGCCTGTAAGGTACTAGGTCAATAATCCTCTTGTTCATAGGAAGCCAGTAGTCATGCCATAAGTGGGTGAGGGAACCATTCCCAATGATGCTAGAAAAAGCTCCCCTGCACAATTCACACGCTTGAAGAATTTTCCTCCAAGACCAAGAGGGGTTGTTGGGAATGCTAAGCTGCCAGAAAGACCTACCTTTGAGTAAGTGGGATTTAACCCAAGCTGCCCAGAGAGAGAAGTTATCCGTAAGCAGCTGCCAAACATGCTTCAAGATAGCTGCTTGATTCCAAGGCTTAAGCCTTTTGATCCCCAGACCTCCTTCATTGATAGGAAAGCACAGGTCCTTCCATGCAACCTTGGCTCCTGAATGGGAGAGGGATGTGCCTTTCCATAAGAAAGCTGTTAAGATGCCCTCCATTTTCTTGATGGTGAAGGACGGAAGAATGAACATAGAAGACCAATAAACTTGAAGCGAAAACAAGATTGATTTAATCAATTGCAACCTTCCTGCATAGGTTAGAGAAGCAGAAGTCCAAAGCTGAATTCGAGAAGTCAGCCGATTAATTAAAGGAATGCAATCGGTGTGAGAGAGTCTCGAAGTGATGAGAGGCACTCCCAGGTAAGTGATTTTCAATACCAATAAGAAGCTGAATAGCCGTTTGTAATTCCTCATTTAAACCGGCTAGGAAGAGAGAGCTTTTCCCTTTATTAATATTGAGACCTGACATCTGCTCAAAGTCGTGAAGAACAGTTTTAAAAATTTCCACAGAATGCATGTCAGCCCTACAAAACAACATTAAATCATCGGCAAAACAAATGTGGGTGATCTGTTGTTGCTTACATCTCCAGTGATAGTTGAAATCCCTAGTTTGAGTAGCTTGCTTTAACAACCCATTTAAACCTTCCATGGCTAGGACAAACAAATAAGGGGACAATGGATCCCCTTGACGAATCCCTCGAGCAGCTGTAAAAAAACCAAAAGAGTCTTCATGCACGCTAACAGAAAACGATGACGTTGTAATGCAAGACTGAATCCAGTTTATCATACACTCTGGCACTGCAACAGCTTTTAGGGCAGCTGGAATGTAATCCCAATTTAAGGTGTCAAAAGCTTTCCGCAGGTCGATCTTTAGGGCACACCGAGCCGACCCTCTATTCAAATGATAGTTATGCAAGAGCTCCTGGGTAAGGAGAATTGCACTGGAAATCTGACAGCCAGGGAGGAAGGCTATTTGCGCCGGGTTTACCACTTCTCCCAGAGCTTCCTTAAGCCTAGAAGCCAAAAGCTTAGAAATACACTTGTAAAGGACATTACAACAGGAAATAGGCCGAACATCCTGCATGCACTCAGGGTTTTCCTTCTTCGGAATTAAGATAATCTTAGTTGCATTGACACATCTAGTAAGCTTATTGGTGTAAAGGAAATACCTCACCGCTTGAATGATACTGTCTCCCACAATGTCCCAACATGATTTGAAAAAATGAGAGGTAAAGCCATCCGGGCCAGGAGATTTGTCATTAGGGATCCCAAATAAGGCTTCCTTAATTTCATCACTGGTAAAGGGTCGAGCCATTCTTTGGGCCGAGAGGTCAGAGATAGTGTTGGTAAAGCAATTTCCAATATTGTCTCTGAGAAGGGACTGTTGACTTTTAAACAAATCTGCATAATAATTAGCTGCATAGTTACCAATAGCTTGGGGGTCACGGTAAACATTGCCTGAATTATCCCTCAGAAGGTGAATCGTATTTCGGGCCTGTCTGTGTTTCAAGGATTTGTGAAAGAAATTCGTGTTACTATCCCCTAGGGATAGCCATTGGATGCGAGATTTTTGCTTGAAGAAGGCTTCCTCCTCCTTGCAGAGAGCAGCATACTAACCTGCTTCAATACGCTCCTTGTTGTGTAATCTCTCGTCTGTTGGATTAAGATCCAAGTCATTCTGAGCTCTAAACCAATTGGCCTTACCCCTTTGGACTCTGCTGGAGATGTGGCTAGTATGATGGCGATGGAAGTGCTTCAGCTCTCTCTTCAAAAGCTGCAATTTTTTCGTAATCTGGTAGATTGGGTCGCCTGGATACTGGGATGCTAAACTCTCTGAACAATATCATGGAAGTTGCTATGATCAGTCCACGAATTTAAGAATTTGAAGGACTGCCGATGGGAGCTGGAAATAGAACTAAGATTGAGCAGCATAGCGCTATGGTCTGAGAAATCCCAAGGCAAGAACATCGACTGAGCCTGAGGCCAAAGACTGATGAACTGCTCGTTTCCAAAAATCCAATCCAACTTTTCCATAATTGTACCCTCTCCAAGTTGACCATTATGCCAAGTGTAACGTAACCCAGTGTAAGGCGCCATAATCAGTTCAACCTGATGGATGCAGTTCAACTAGTTAGAATTGCCCCCAACTTTGTCATCAAAACACATAGGAGCATTAAAGTCACCCATGAGGATCCAGGGGACAGATTTAGCAGCTAAACTCTCCTGGATGATATAATTCCATAAAACTAGTCTTTCACCCGGGGTGTTGAGGGCATACACAAAAGTGATACGAAAATTTACCTCCATGCATGCGGAGGACACTGCACAGGTGACCCACTGAGAAGAAGAGTGAAGAAGACTGAGGTTACATAAACCTTTATTCCATCCCACTATTATACGCCCCGTGGTGGAATAGGCAACATTAGAAATGAAACTCCAACTCCGGAGGCCTAAAGTTAGGCTGGAATCTTCGTTTCCAAAAGACCTACTAGCACCATGCGATGTGATTGAATCCATTGCATGGTTTTATTTTGTTTTTGAGGGTTATTGAGCCCTCGTACGTTCCAGCTGCCGACTATAAACATATTATTGGGTGAGAAGATAAAAAGCCAACTTTTAGAGGCCCTTGGCCCCTCTATGCTTTCTCCCTCCTTTCCTCTTTGTCTGTGGGGAAGGAGTTTTGAGAACCTTACTTCGGTTGGTCACAATTTCCTCGAGCATAGCAGCCTTCTGAGAGGGGGGGCTTCCTGGAGAGTCCATGTGATTGACGATGCATTTCCCTAAGGGTGCTTCAAAATTTATTGTTCTCAGAGTTTGAGCCTCCAAATCATTCCTGCCAACTGGCATGGGGGTTACTGCTATTTCAGACATAGAGACAGTCTGATGATAGGTGATGGTGATCCCTGAAGGGAGAGTGTTGGTTGTGCTAGCCGTGGGGGGGGAAGAAGGGTCCATGGCATTAGTGGGGGTTGATGATGAAAGAGGGACGAGCTGAGTGATGTTTAGAGGAGATGGGGTAGGGTTTATGTGACTTGGGAGAGACATAGTGACATGGCTAGGGTAAGTGATGTGGCTAGGGTTTGGGTGACTAGGCAAGTTTGGGGTGTTGTCGTGGCTAGGGTGTGAAGGGATTGCTTCGATTGTAGGCTGGGGGCTGAGCAAGGTTTTTGTGACGTGGCTAGGGGCTGAGTGAAAATTAGGGTTTGCGTTGTGGCTAGGGTTAAGGCCAGTCTTTTCCATGGTTAGGGTGGGGTGGCGACTTGGGGTAGCAATGTCTGGACTGGGGACGACAATGATGACTGGCGGTTCTGTGGTTTTGTTGGATGTGGGAGGGCTATGGTTATGTTTTGGAAGGTTGGTCGCAAGGCATGAATGCCCGAAGAGTTTGCACTTGGTGCATCTCGAAGGTTTCCATTCATAATCTACTTTGATGGTTAGAGGGGCCACTGCTAATGCGCACTCAATCTCAAATTCATGCACAAAAGGGAGCCCTGCATCCAGTTCGATGCATACTCTAGCAAAATCCAAGCGGGTGCAGTTGTAGGTCTGAGCATCACAAGAGAGAGGGCGGCCAACCATACTGGCGGCTAGGCTGAGCCCGTGCTTGGACCAAAGCGGGAAAGGCAGTCCGTGGAGTCTTACCCAAACAGGCAGTGTGGCAATCTTGTTCTTATCGAACTGGTAGCTTGGATGCCATTGTTGGAGGACTACACTCTTCCCCCCAAACTCCCTGCAAGTCCTCTTCTGTCTTGAACCTAAAGATCATGAATCCATTTGGAGTAGTTGCAATGGAGTTCACCGCGTGGAATGGCATTTTATATCCCGGTATAAAGCCTATCATACTCCTCAACCATTGGTCTGAGGATTCCAACATCATTTCTTCTGTGAATGTAAGCTTGCCGCTTTATAATCTCCTTGGAAGCTGGTCCAAGGTGAACCTCGTTGTCGAGTTAGAGACTCGCACCTTCTCTACCCATGAAACCATAGCAGCTGGCAGTTGCTTTTTTTCGGTGGTTTATTTCATGTTGATGGTATGGGACTGTTTATGATTCTTGGTTTGAGTGAAGATGAAAGTTTGAAACTGCTGGGAAAATGGATGATTTTGGGTAAAGGCTGGTATGGTGGTTTTTGATGAAAAGTGACAGGGATTAGAAAAAAGAAGAGGTGAGATTGAGGGCGGGGAAGAGGAGGAAAAAGGTGGTGGCCGGAGGTATAGATGGTGGTGGCCGAAGGTATTTGGGGGCTAGGTTTTGCAGAGCATATCTCTCTAAACTTCTCTCTAGAAGTCACATAATGATTCCCCCCTCCCTAAACCCTAACCCCAAACCCTAAACCCTAAATGGAGGCTTCCCAATGTTACAGTTGTCTGACTCATCCCTCTCCACTCCTTTGCCTTTGTCCTTAGCACTACTGCACATCGAATCCATCTTATTCTCCATGCACTGAGAAAAAGGTGGTTGACTGACCCACCTGGCCTTGCTAGCCGTCTTAACAGTCCTTGTTCTTCTTTAGGTTTGCCGAGACAAGAAGGCTAGCCTCACCTGAGCCTTTGTTTCCCGTTACTGATTTTCCTTGGACTGACTCTAGTTTTCCTTGGACTGACTCTGGTTGGATGGGGATGATGGTTGATTATTTCACCACGAAAAGATGGGCCACCTCGGTAGGAAAATTTTTATTTAAGTCAGGAGCTAATCCTTTCTCCTCTATCTTCTCTATTTGGATATCCCATTGCCCTTGAGTTTTGCATGAATGACCAAAAACCCTACAGGAGTCGCACCTCGTCGGCTTCCATTCATAAATAACATCCATCATGATAAGCTCTTTAGAGAGGGTGCTGTCAACCTGAAACTTATGGACCAGAGGAACATTAGCATCTATTTCAATGCAGACTCGAGCATATTCCAGGCAGGTGCACTAGATCGTGGCCTCATCGCTAGCCAAAGGCCTCCCCACCATGTTGGCTGCCATGCTCAAGTCTTTCTTGTTCTAGAGGGGAAAAGGTAATCCTGCAGCCTTGCCCACATCGGGATAGTCTTAATCTTGTTTTTGACAAATTGAAACCTCGATTGCCATTGTTGAAGTAAGATAGCTTTACCTCCAAACATACATGGTCCCCTTGCAAGGACCTCTTCCATCGCCGCTTCAAAGGAAAAATGAAAAATCATGAATCTGTTTGCCATTACCATGGTCTTCTCTAGACCTATAGACTTCCAGATCATGTTGGTCACGGCTTGGACTGCATGAAAGGGCATTTTGTAACTGATAAAAAACCCTACCATGCTCCTCTTCCAAGTATCTAAATCTGTCAGTTACATGTCATGAGGTATAGTAACAATGGAACCCACTGGTTGCCTTGCTAGGCGCTCAAGAGTGCACCTCGTGCTCGAGTCAGAAACTCTGACTTTCCCAGCGCAAGAGCATTGGGGCAGCTGATGTTGAGGATTTTTGGTTGTATTCATCATGTGATAAGGTGAGGCTGAGAGTAGAAGAAGAAAGACTTTAGGTTGATGGGAGTTTTGGATCCAAAAAAGGAAGGGTGATGCAAAAGTTTAAGAACACGAGAAAGCTTTGTGGGAGATAAGGATTGGCTAAAAGGATGGCTGAGAGGGTGAGAGGAAGACAAAGATAGGTGGTTGGTGGTCTAAACTGGAAGGGAAGGTGATTGGCCGGAGCTGCTTAATGTAGGTTGAGAGACATCAGAGTGTGAATTTTCTCTAGAGCATCTCTTTCTAACTTCTTTCTAGAAAACAACATAATGCCCCCTCTCTAAACCCCAAACCCCAAAACCCCAAACCCAAACCCAAACCCTAAACCCAAAACCCTAAACCCTAAACATCCCAGGCTCAAAAAACCTCTGCAAACCTATCTTACCTACCACCTTGACGTCGAAGCCCACCACTACATATCCTCATCAGAATCAATAGATGTTCCATTGTTGCAGAATCTCCAACGATAGCTCAGTACGACCATCAAGGTTAGCAAACTTGTCTCGGATAGTGTAGAAGACGTTTGTTTCGTTCTTGGTTTGCTTAGCACTGCAGTAAACCTGCTTGTGAAGATGTTTTGTTCACCCCAAATATGGTAAACTGAAGCAGCCAAGATCAGCCCAACTGAATTGTGACTGATGTTATTCCTGTTGGTGAACTTCTTCGCTACCCACTCTAAGGCAAGGCTAGCAATTCAGGTTGGCTCAAATAGTTACCTCTCGCTATGCTTCAGCTGAATACACTTGAAAAATAGCTGGTTATGGCTCTCTGCATGGCCACAACAAAACAGACAAGTTTGACGCAAATTTCCGGGGTTGTGCAATATGTCCAGAGTTCTCAACCGACTCTTGGAACCTAGCCAAATAACAAAGGCGTGACGAGGAATGTGCCACCAACTCTAGATAAGGTTACTACCCCCAGCCATCGGTCTAGAGGACCTGATGTGCTCCCAAACGGAGTGAATGGTGCAATTCCCCTAAGGCACTATGCTTCCAGACATGACGATCTGATTGCTGACTGTTAGGCTAAAAATGGATAGACTGCCATATTGCATGCAACTGATCATTTCCTATCGGAAAGCACCATTGAGTTCCTCGGGTGATAGACGAGACCTTTGCACTCCATGCATGACCAATGGTTATTAGATCACGGGTAGAGAACAAGTCACACAACCTCTGACCCCCTGGAAGCCAATAGTCAAGCTAAAGATGAGTATCCTTGCCATTCCCTATCTTAACTAAAAAGCTTCCTCTAACCTTCTCTCTCTCTTGAAGAATGTTTTTCCATGTCTAGGACGAGTTAGTTAGGACTAGGATTGCCCAGAAAGATCTTCCCCTCAAGAGATAGACTTTAACCCAATTTATCCAGATGGACGATAGATTAGAGAGTACATTCCAGATTTGCTTGATAACCACGACATGATTCCAGTCTGCTATTCTTTTAAGGACCAGTCCACCCTCCCTCATTGGGTAGCAAACCTCATTCCATACTACTTTGGCATCACCCTGGGACAAAAAAGAGCCTTTTCCACAGGAAATTTCTCATAATTTGCTCAATTTGCTTTGTGATCGCTGCCAAGAGGATGAATTTATTTGCCAAGTAGACTTGGATTGAGAATACCACTACTTTGATTAGCTAAAGCCTACCTGCATAAGATAAGGATGAAGATGTCCAGAGCTTAATTCTAGCAATGATCCTCTCAATCAATGGGAGATAGTGAGTTTTGGTCAGCTTGGATGTGATTAAGGGCACACCCAAGTAGGTTACAAGTAGAGAGTGATGTTGAATTCCCAGTCTTCCCATTATTCCCCTTGCTCTTCCAACCCTATACCTGTTATGAACAGACTGCTTTTCCTGTGGTTGATGGACAAACCCAACATCTGAGAAAAGAGGTCCAGGGAGTCTTTGATGATGTCCATAAACCGACGATCCCCATGATAAAATAACAGAAGGTCATCAGCAAAACACAAATGCATGATGTTTGTTTTCTTAAACCTCCAATGATGTTTGAATTGACTAGTGTTGCTTGCTTTCATAAGATGCCAGAGAGGCCTTCAATGGCAAGAATAAAAAGGTAGGGAAAAAGAGCATCACCTTATCTCAGCCCTCGTGAAGCTTTAAATTAGCCATAAAGATTTCCATTTATGCTGAGTGAGAATGAGGCGAAGTTATGCATTCACATCCATTGTACCATTCATAAAATAGAGACAATAAGCTAAATGAATTTGAATGTTAAGTTTGCATTTTTGCATAATGATGTTTTTTCCCCAAATAGCCATGGACCCTTCTCCATTACATCAATGACAACCTCTTCTTTGGCGAATCTAAAAATGAGAAAACCATCAGCCATGGGCAGAGTCTGCTTGAGTCCATATGGCCCCCATGCCTTTCTGATGATGAGGTTAATGGCATGATACGATGTTTTATAGCCTGTGAAAAAGCCAATCATGTATCGCAACCATTGGTATGTGCTGTGCATGGCCATCCCCTCAGGGATTTTGAGGCGACTATCCGTTGGTTGCTGGGGTAGTGAGTCTAGGGTGTGTCTTGTGGAAGCATTTGTGACCTTAACCCGATTTGCCCACGTGAAGGTTGAGTGCCCTGGCTTGTTGTCGATTGTTCCCCGATAACAGCCTTGCAGCCCTTTCTTGGTATGTTAGTGGTTGTCATGATACCCTTTCTTGTTGTATCTTCCAACTGTCTCCTCAGTTTTGTCTAGTGGGTTTTGTGGGGTGGTTATAGGCTTTGAGGGGTACTTCTTGTCTTCTCTCGTGGTTGGTGTATGGAATGCTCTGGTGAAGTCGGCGCAGAGTCAGTTCCGGATACTTGAGATGAAGAAAGAGATGGGATGTTGATGCTAGGATTGAAGGTTTGGGTTGTCTGAAAGGGAAAAATTGATGGCAATAACTAGGTTTTCTGGAGAGCTTCTCTCACTATACTTCTCTCTAAAAGTCACATAATGAATCCCCCTTAAACCCTAAACACAAAGCCTAAACCCTAAACATTTTTTTGGATTTGAGGAAACCACACGCCCCGGAAAACACAATTCGTGGGGCCAGGTGAGTAGATAAAATCCTAGTAGTCTCATGCTCTTACAAGGATTTCAGCGCTTTGGCTCAAACTTGAGACTTGTTGTGTAAATTGCAATCCCTCTACCATCACGTCATGGCCCTTAGGGACCCTAAATCTTAAACCTTAAACCAAAACTCTAAACCCTAAATTTAAACCCTAACCCTCAACCTCAAAACGCTAAACCCAAAATCTCAAAACTCAAACACTAACTTTATGCCCTAAACCAATGACTCATTTGTTTGTTTAGTTATTGTAGGTGTTTACATAGTTTATATTTTATTATTATGTTTATTTCAAATTAAGTTATTAAAAGAAGTGATCCTAATACAGTGAATTCAATGATTCAGATATCTAAATCTTCTTGCTCTTTTAATAATGATGATACTTTTATGCTGAAGATTTTGTTGAAACTTATTAGACAAATAAATTCATATCAATTTAAAATTCACATATTTTATTAGAAACTCGTACGCCATATAAATTCTACACATATTTATTATTTTGCCTAAATTTATAGTTTTATAAAAAAAATCATTCTTAATATTTTTTCGTTGAAAAAAATATAATTCTGGTTAAAAAATATATAAACATAAAGAAACAAATCATTAAAAAAAAACTAACTTAAGGGATGTTCACATTAAAACAGCTCACGGTTCGGTTAGTGTTCATAGTGAGACAAATCACTATGGATGATAATAGTAAAACTCAATTTTCGGTTCGGTTCGGTTCGTTAGGTTTGCTGGTTTACTAATTTTTTTATGTTTTTGCACAATACAATAACAATTTTGTCCTTTGAAAAAGATAAAAAATGATTTTGCCTGCAAGGGTATCCCGGTCCTTACACATTATCAATGAACAATACACGAGTTGGGTAAATACCATTCTGCCCCTATAAACAACAAAATTGTTAATTTGGCATTAGGGGTGACGTCGTAATTTCCACTATTTCTAATTATATTTTATTCCAGGATGAACAATACCTACAGTGTGCTAATACTGATATGTCCCCATATAAGACAAAAACCATGAATTGTCTGTAGGGGTAATTAGGTAATTGATCATGTTTAAAATAATATTTCCAACTAACAATAGCAGGTGTGTCTGGAGGATATGCTGCCGGTTTTCAGGCTCACGTCCCATTCGTGCGGCGCATGACATCTACTTTGGCGGTTAAAAATTACCATCTGGCGTGTCAATGGATGCGCCTCCCTGTCCTCTGCCATATAGTGGAGTGCGTTGCATGTAAAGGTGGCCGGAGAAGTCCCAGTTGGCTGTTAAACGTTTCTTCTCTCTTTCTCTCTCCTGCCAAAGAAAATACTCGATAGTCCTCGGTGTTGTGGAAGTATTCATTTCAGTGCCTTATCTTTTGATTGTGCTTTATGTTCTTGATTTCTAGTATACAAGTTTTGATTTGTTTCAATTTTGCCCTTCAATGGAAATTCACTATATATTGTATTTTAATTTTCGGAATGGATTGAAATCTCGAATATATTAGGTATCAAAGTTCTGATTTGTTTCAATTTTACCCCTTCAATAGTAATTGATTATAAATTTAAGTTTTATTTCAGTCCTCGGGCTTTTAATTTCCAATTTGGTTTGAAATTCTTCTTTAATTTTTTCGGTATCAAAGTTTAGATTTGTTTCAATTGTGTACTTTAAATTAAAGTTCATATAAATTTATTTTTTATTTCGGCTCTTATACTTTTAATTTTTGATTTTATTTTAATTCTTTTATATATATATATATCTGAATTAGTAGTTATTTTTGTCTATGGTTATATATACATGCTCTAGATTTTTGTTCTTAATTTTTATGATTTCCTCTGTTATTTTTTTAAAATTTAATATTTAAATTTGAATTTGTTTTGGTTATCATTTAAAAAATGATATTTTCCTTTAATTTTTTTATTTATTCTTTAAGAAAAATAATATTTTAAAATGTAATTAATTTTTTTCTAATTTGTTTTGTTTTTATTATTGTTTTTTTGTTAATATTTATAGTTGTGAAAATTTCTAATTATTATAGGTAAGACATTAAAAATAATAATAATGATTATTTGTAAGGTTTTTTTATATAAATATATGATGCTAAGTATATATTTTTATATTTGTTTAATATTAACACCTTAATATATATATATATATATATATATATATGACCTATTTGTTTTCTTAAAATAAAAAAATCATTTACTATCATTGTTCTAAAATATTTTTAATATAATAATATGACTAATAATAATTAAAATATTAATTTTATATATATATATATATATATATATTTCTGAATTAGTAGTTATTTTTGTCTATGGTTATAAAAAAATATCATTTCTAACAAATTCTATCAAAAAACATTTAGCAATAAAAACATTCAATCACTTTTAAACGAAAAAAATCATTTTTAATGAATTTCATTAATTACAATTTGATTAATTAAATATTAAATTAACTAAATATAATATATAAAATCAATCAATTTTATCAGCACACGCACGGGTAAGTTATGCAAAAGGGCTCGGGCGACCACATATTTATCTTCTTCTTTTTTAATTAATTATTGTTTTTTATTTTCTTTTATCATTAAGTTCTCTACAATAACTTTGCAGCTTCCAAACACAACTAGTCAACTACCTCAATCGTAACAGCCTGTGACTTCACCAAGGAAAACTTTCAAGAAAGCTCCGCGTTAGGAAACTTTTTCTCTGAAATTTTCTTCTTTTTGCAATTACTCCCTCAGGTACTATCTCTCTCATAAATATTTTATTTAACGCAAAATAGTTTCTCTTTTTGTTTCCTTATTCGAGATCTTCGATTAGTAATTATTTTTTTCAATTAAAAATAATTAGGCTTAGGGTTTCAATATTTTTTAAGGATTCTTGTGTTTCATTTTAGAGATCTCAACAGGCCTTATTCACGTCTTTCGTTTCCAACAAATCTGTTTTATTTTTTTTAGGTTCAAGAGCAATGAACTGGGTTCAACGTAAGATCTACCTCTATAATGTCACTTTCGGTCTTTTCATGTTGGATTGGTGGGAGCGTTACCTTTTCAGTATCCTCATCAGATAGATCCTTTTTGTTTCATCTTTCTGTCTTAATTCATTTTGAATATTGAACTCGAGTTTGTGAGCTCCTTAACATTGACAGATATTCTGGTGATCGTGCTGATGTGGTTCGTTTTCTACAATGGATCGCGATATGTCACCGACTTTTGCAAGAGGTATGTAGCATCAATACTGTTGCAATCTTTGAATTTGAATTGATAGAAATTGCATCTTTTGAACTTGGAGTTCTTTCAGATTGTTCTGTTTCAAAACTAGATCAATCCCTGCATATCTAAATTGATTTTTTTCAAAGATTCAATTAAAACAAATTTGAGTCCAGCTGATTTAATATCATATTATTGGCAATCACTAGTTTGTAGCCCCCATGGTTGAATGTAAAACAAGAAAAATTTCAGTGTCTTGAATCACAATGGAGAGCAACGAGAATGCAAAAGAAAATAAAAATAAAGATAAATGGAAGCAGACTTTCTATCATTGGAATCTTCAAGTTTAGTTGCATCGGAGTTATCTGGTAGCAATAGATACTATACTTACCCTTTGTGCTCTGGTTATTAGGCATGCTTGAAGTATTCATATACTGGATTTAATAGAATCCTTTGCTAGTTTGGAGAAAGATTATTATGCTCCCCAGTTGGTTAAGGAAAGGGGCACTGGAATACGCTCATTAAACCTTCCAGATCTTTACCAATTAAGATTTATGCCTCCACTGGAACTGGAAGTTCCAGACTTTGCATCTGGACATACCATCTGAAGTTAGGGATTTAGTTCAGGCAATCTTTCTGGTCCAGTATCCATTCATGTCAAGGATTTATTGACTTGGGCTCTAAATCCTCAAAAGACAAATCTTTTCTATTATTCAATTGTCTTTGAATTTTTAGTTCCCACCCCTTTAGTGAGTAAGCTGATATGCACAAAGATCATTGCCTGATAAGATTGAACAAAGCTTTTGTGTTATTGCAGTGTTGTGAAATTTAAAATTGAAATAGGGATTTGTGTGAACCAGCACTGGCTGGTGTTTTACAAGGATAATTCATAGTTGTAGAAATCTAAATCAAACCAGCTACTCAAACAACTCCTTGCTTCCTTAACAGGATGCTTTTTCTTCAGTTCATCTTTTTTGATCAAGTGCTCTGATACGTTCTTTTTAGCATTAGAGATCCCTTTGCTCAGTCCTTGTTGGGTGGTAATGTTAAATGATTAGAGGTCTTCTATTAAACCTTAACTATCAAGAAGTTCCATTGCCTCCAATTTCTGTCTTTCTGGTATGAAGATTAAACTGCTCTCCTGATGCATTCTGCTCTTTGCCCATTTTCTCTTTCTTTCCTGTCCTGCAAGAGCTCGTTCTTTTTCTTCTTTGTTGTCAGTTTTGTCCATTGTTATTGTAATCTTTGTTTCTTGTTTAATCCCTTGCATTTTTGGATACTGTTCAGCCTGCAAAATCAATTTTCTTTGATCTATTGCCTCTACAGTTGATTGGCTAATTCCCATCACCTTCCTTCCAAAATCAGTTTTCTTTGATTTATTGCTTCTACAGTTGATTGGCAAATTCCCATCACCTTCCTTCGAAATCCTCCAAGATTTTGCATGGCTACCCTGAATTACCCGCTAGCTGTCTAGAGTGGAACTACACTGGTTCATGGCTATTCATGCACATCTTACACTAACTTTGTTTAGGAATTCTTTTTTCTAAAACTACGATCAGTAAATATTCTTTATCAAATAGTTCTAGTCATGGTGCATGAGTAAACAAAATATCTTTTTAACTTCTTTCTTTCAAAGCTTGAATGAGTTGGCATGTGGGATTAACGAAAGAGACTTCCAGATGTTTATAATCTACTTCCAATTTTCTACTTTGATTTTAAAAAAAACTTGTGCTGTTCGGTTAATTCCATGTATTCCATTGTGCCATAGAATGAAGACATTCTGGAGATGTGTTTTGGGTTGATGTTATCTCCTTTGAATAATTGGGGAATATAATGTTATTATTCATTCAAAATATTCAAGCAGGCACTACAAAGTGATACTGAATTGCTCTCTCTTTCCTAAATTGATTATTTTTTCCCAGAAAAAGAGAATTGCAGTCTAATTCCTCTTCTTGATTTCAGGCATCTAGGGTGAATCCCAGATATGAAATGTAGCAGTCATGTTAATGATCACAAGGGAAATGGCAATGTGGAATGTTGAATGATATAGTGGCATATCTCACTTGATATAATTTGACTTGACAATTTCCTATCTTTGGTGCTCTTCCTGAACTTTCTTCTGCATCATACTTTTAATGATTATAAAACTTTTCCAACCAATTGCAATTAATGAAATTGTGCATTTTATGTAGCATCAGACTGAATCTTCATCTCTTTTCTTCCCCTCGGTTTTCGTTCTGCTTTGAACCTTGAAAAAAAAAAATCTTGCCAGTTGAATGTGCTATGAGCTGGCCTGAGCCATGTTGTGGATCTTGTCAATTTCTTGTTTCTAAAGAAGCAAGAAAAATCTAAGACCGTTTAATAATATGATAAAAAGCATTGACAGTAAATAAATAAAAAACAATAATTAATTATTAAAAATAAGACATCTAGTAGTAGAAATAAAATCATGTCGGCGATTTATCGTCATTTTGGTATGGATACCATTTCACCACACAAAAGAAATCTCATTGGATGATTCTAACATTACTATGCAAAACTGCTCAATAATACTGAAAGAGGCCGCATGAGCTGTCAGAACACAACTAAAACACACAATATTTTTTAAGGGATAATTTGAACAAAAAAAACGATAAATAAAAAGACAAACTTGATCTTTTTTTTTAAATTAGTGAAGCGTTTTATTAAAAGTAAAAAATTAAAATAATGAAGTTTAATTTTTATTTAAATAAATACCCAAAGATAAAATTGAAAAAAATATAAGGTTTGAAAAAAAAGAAAAATAAAAAGTAAACCTAGACGAATCTCCTAAATTTAGATAATCTTTCAAGTTTGCAACTCGTTAAGTTTTAAATTCATATTCAATCAAGAATCTCAATTTTTAACCAATTTAATGGTGAAAGACAATAAAAATCAATTAAAAAATTTATTGAAGTAAAATACAATCAGTAATTAAAAAAACAAAGATCATGTTTGATAAAAAAAAATCTAAATGATTTTTAGACATTAAGTGTGACTTGGGTTTTTGGGCTAACAAGTTTTGACTCGTCGAAACTTGGTTTAACAGGTATTTGCTTTTGATTTCAAGACTATTAAGTCACAATCAATCAAGGCTCAGTTTTGTAGGTATTTGTCTTTGACTTCTAAGGTTGGTAGGTCCTAACTCATTGAAGCTAAATTTGGTAGGTTTTGGTCTTTGATTTCTAGACAATAAGGTCACAAATCGTCAAAGCTGGGTTCAATAGGTATTTGACGGGTTTTTAAGTCAATAGGTTCTGGTCCATCGAGTTTTGATACAATAGGTATTTTCCATTGATTTTTCGAACTAGAGGTCTTGACATGTCAAAGCTCAAAGTAGTATGAATTTGCCTTTAATTTCTGGTTTTATAGGTTATGACTCGTCAAGACTTGATTTGATAGATATTTACCTTTGATTTCATGCTCTAGAGGTCCTAGCCCACCAAGATTGGGTTTAATAGATATTTACTTTTGATTTTTTAGGCCTCATCGGAGGTCCTAACCTATTGAGGTTTAGTGTAGTAGGTATTTGCCTTTGATTCCTGAAGTTGATAGGTTCTAACACATCATGGTTTATTTATTAGGTTTTTCCCTTTACTTATGGGGTCAATTTTGTCTAGGCATGTTAGGGCTTGATTCAATATGTATTTGCCTTTGACTTTAGGGTTGGTAGGTCGCAACATGTTAGAGCTTGGTTCAACAGTTATGCCTTTATTTCTAGGGTCAATAGGTCTCGACCTATCAAGATTTCAGTAGGTCGAGACCTATCAAGATTTCAGTAAATACCTTAAATTTATTAAGCCAATAGGTTTTTATTTGTCAAGACTTAGTTCGTTAGGTATTTACCTTTGATTTCTTGTCAATAAAGTTCTGACCTGTTGATTCTCAGATCAATATGTATTTACCTTTAATTTTTGGGCCCGTAGGTTATGACTTGTTCAAATATAACACATATGAGAACTTTTAAGGATATTGGAATAAACATCGAGAAGATGATAGATATGATTTTCAACAAGTTGAAAAAAAACTAAAAAATCCAAATAACAGGTTTGTTTTTTGCAATATTGAGTATCTATATGTTTGATGATTTAGTTATTTTTTATAATCACATCTAGTTATAACTAAAAAAAAATCCTAAAGAGAATGAAATTTGAAAAAAGAGAGGATAAGTATCAAATTTAAAAGATTAAAAAATCACAAGGGTGAAAATGCAAAACATTTGTAGGTTGATAGATTATTTACAAGTTTAAATTTTTAGATATTAAATCAGGTTTAAGAGATTCATCCAGACTTGCTTGTTTTTTCTTCCTTTTTTGAGTTTATGTTTTTTTTTTGTTCTATTGGGTTAACCCTTTATAATTATTTTTAATTTTCAAGACTTGAGTTTAAGCAAGAAACTTAACTCTTAACAAATTTAATTTTTGAAGGATTAAATTGCTGTTTTTTTTTATAAAAAAAAATCTCGCCAAAGAAAAAAATATCAACAAAAAAATATGATAAATTTAATATGAAACAACTCTATAAGGATGAAAATTGAAAAAAAAAACAAAATAAATTTCAATTAAGAGAATTAGGAACAAACTTGAAAGATAAAAAAAAACATAAAAGGGTGAAGTTGAAAATATTTATAATATGATAGATTATTTATAGATTAAAAATAGGATTGAAATAGAAAAAAAATATAGAGGGCTAGCTCAATAGAATCAAACTAAAAAAAGAGTTAAAAAAGGATAAAAAATAAGAAACATTGGTTTAGAAAAAAAGGAAAAAAACTATGAAACTTAACAAACCTCTTACACTCGGTCTAATATCTAAAAGTCACATCCCGTGAGAATTTTGACCTATATTTAATCAAGAAATCTAATTTTTATCCATTTAATTTAAAGAATGAGATGAACAAAAAATATTAATAAAAAACTTGCAAAATCAATAAAAAGAAATTTGATAGAAATAATAATTGTAACAACCAAGCAAACCTGAGCAAATATCGTAAACCTGGTCAAATTTTAAAATCTCTCAACATATAAAACCCTGAATTTAGGTCTAATCAACAAGCTTATTATAAGAAAATATTAAAATATCAATTTAAAAACCTGTAAAAGAGACAAAAAAAGATTAATATCAACTCGATTTCTCTCGATTACAATCTTCCTTATCTCTTCCAGATTTCCCTCATGTTCATTACTGCATGTGAGTGATTTCCTGGATCGTTCCATAGACTCTTCTGCAATCCCCAACACAGCAATACCAACTCGAAATATTTTAAGAGAGAGAATGTTAATATCAGAATTGAATTATAGTTGATCTTACCGAGCAACCCACTTTAAACCACATACAATTAATTAATTGGTATTTATTTTAGCAAGGAATGTATATCATGAAAAAATAATATTTGAAACAAAAACAAAAATGACATGCCTTTATTTTTTTTAAAAGTTGATACGTTCATAATATCAAATTGTCAAAATAATAAAAGTTGTCCTCGACCATTCTTATTCTTCTACTCCATCTTTAAGCACTCCTCCATACAATGCGAAGAATTATTCTGTGGTTGAGCACCACCGCTTTGCTGTCATCATTCTATCTTCTCTCATACATGCAGCTACCCATTCGACGAGACTGTGTCAGGTGGAATGGGGTCTGGAAGTTTGACTTATATGGTGTATGGCTTAGGCTGGGGCAAGCCCTTGACTTTCCCACAAAGCAGAGCGTTGTCAGGAATGTTGTACTCATCCCTAAGAGAGAGTTCAGGGGAGAGAACACTGACATAGAGCTGCTGACCAAGGTATGCTCTCTCCCACATCTCAGACCTGACGTTCCACATCCCAGCGTTATCAAAAGTTAAGAGGATGGCGGCCCAGGATTTGGGAAAGACCTGGATTGTAGTCCTGCTCACTGCATCAAGAAGATTATAGTTCTTCCTCTTCTCAGGGGTCCAGGTGCCAGGCTCAATACTGCGTGCATAAAGATATATTGATCAATATAACTAGCTCAATTTAAATGAAAAAACATATATAGAATATTACCTGGCAAATGTGAGAAATCAAAACCCTAAACTAATTAATCAGATAAAATGTATACTTACGCGACTGCAAAGAAGGAATAACCATCCAAATGGTATGTCTGCATGCTCTTCTCGTGGTTCTCGAAGATAATTTCAACAAAGTTACGGAAGGTTTGGTTGAGGACATTGGGTTGTATGACAACCTTACCGATCTTAGCTGGTGGCATGTCCTGGATGGTGTCATATTTGAACACCTTGTCTGCAATCCCATAGTACTCGGCCATCTTGAGAGGTGTCTCTGGGTTAACGTGAGAGACGCCATTGAGGGCGTAGCGAAGCTTGCCACCTTCTCGGCTAGCTGAGTTTACGAGCTTAATGGTGCGGGTAATGTTGATGGAACCGTAGTGGTAAGAGCCTTGAGGGTTAGGCCTGGCAGCACTGGCTGTAAGGTTCCAGCGGAAGGAACGGAATTGATTGAGAGACCAAGCCCATCCAACTGGTGCCTCAGGGAGCTCAGGTGATGCTGGGCCCTTGCCATTGGTGTAACGAATGATGCCCTTGGCGGTGAGGACCTGCTTGTTGAATCGGGTAGAAGCCACCATGTAGTAGTCTTTTGGAGCCTGGTTGGATGTGACGAGGACACTGAAGCATTGGCCAACATGGACATCGAGTGACTCGTACACGTTTTGCACCACGTGGGAGCCCTCCATCTCCACAAGCTTCATCGTATGGCCTTGGATCCTGAAATTGAGAGTATTCTTGAGTCCAGCGTTGCAGATCCTGTACTTGTATGTCTTTCCAGGCTTCATTGTGAAGAGAGGCTCGTCCTTGCCATCTCCCTTGGCGTTTTTGCCATTGATGAGGACGCCGTCAGGCCTGGCAAGAGAGCGGCCGCCATCCAATAGCTTCTGGAGAGCAGTGTGGCTCTTGGTGTGCCAGTCGTTAAGCAAGACAGTGTAGTCGTCCTCGGGATCAGCATAAGGGACAGGGATGAGTAGACGACTGTTGATGCGGAGGCCACCAAAACCACCAACTGCACGGTGCATGCCTGTGGTTGGGTAGTAGAAGTAGCTACCAATCTGGTCCTTAACCTGGAAGTGGTACGTGAAGTTGGTTCCTGGGAGGATTGGGCAGTTGGTCCCAAGCACTCCATCTTGCCACGAGTTCTTCCTCTGCTGGATGCCGCTCCTGCATGCATGCATAGATTTATTGATTTATTTATGATGAAATGAAAATCAATCAAACAGTATTATTATGCGTGTGAAAGTAATCAAATTATTGAAGAAATTACCATGTAAGAAGGAAGGGCTCATCAAGGTTATTGAAGACATTGAGGACGATATTGTTGTTGGAGGTAGAGTTGATGTTGGGACCTGGAAATTGATTGTTGATGAGAATGACTTGCTGGGGAACTCCCAGAGGAGAGCGGGTACCATAGGTGACATTCCATGTGAAAAACAAGTAAGGGTCTTCACCCTGGACTCCCAACATGGTCCCTGCAGAGAGGCAGAGCAGCACTATTATCATAACCCCAGCCATTTCGATGAACGGGTTATGCAGTAATCAACCCTTCTTTCTCCCTCTGATCTAATCACAACGAAACTCAAAATTCTCCCTTGGATAATGGAAGAAGATAAATGGATTTGTCTTCTCTACATCATCAATTCTCCTCCCTTTCTTATACTTGGGATCCGCCATGCATACACTAAACTTCAACCATTCAATTCCCGCAAATTCCTCATCTTTGCTCTCCCTCCTTGCATTTCTCCCTTCCTCACATAATCAAACTATACGACCCCGCGTTTTATGCATTGCTTTCCTAGAATTTTCCTTTGTAAAACATCACCTGCTGCCTAAATATACACGTACAGGTGGTAGCCCAGAAACTTTAATTACTCCTTAATTTTCTATACTAATATGGTCAAAATAGCCTCTCATTGTAGGATAATCCATTTTTAAAAAAAAAAAACTAGATGGGAAGCTTGCTGCAAATAGGTTAGAAAAACAATTTAGGTGCAATCTTTGAAGGCATTATTAGAAATCAGATATGGCAAACACACTATGCGGAATAAATAGTAGAGTTGGTCTTAATTAGGCCTTTCCACTAAGAAGCCAAAGCCTAATAAATAAATAAATAATTTCTAGTTTAGATTAAGGACATACTAAGGAAAAGCTATATCACTGCCAATATTAATAAAACCACATGAAAAGAGAATCCACTACATGAATGTGTGTTATCATCATTTATAAGACGATTCAATTCAATTGTATTTGCAGAGTACACTCTGTTTTTGCTTATTACATTCTTCTGTACATATGTGTATATTTATATCATTACCTCATTAGCTTCTAACGTAAACTGCTAATAACAGTTATATATATTTATTTACAACATCATTAATTATGTTTCAGTTGTTCCTTAGTTGCTGCAATCAATTCTAGATCAGCTGTTACTTGATCTTCCGTTTCTTGGTCTTCTTCATGCTTCAGTTCAGTTTCTGTAATTATGGCTGGTTCATTCATTGCTTGATCAGTTTCATGCGTTAGTTTAGCTGCTGCAATTATGGCTAAATCATCCATTGCTTGATCTTCTTCTACACGCCCCCTCAATCTGGAGGGTAGGTCACGGACATTCAGATTGAGAAGAACTTGACAAAATTTTATTGGCGGCAAAGGTGTGGTGAGGGCATCGGCTAACTGATCTTTGCTAGAGATAAATTGAACAATGAGCTCTTTATTGTAGACTTGATCGCGGACTAAATGGAAGTCAATTTCGATGTGTTTTGTCCTTGCATGGAATTTGGGATTGGAAGTGAGATACGTAGCACCAATATTATCACACCATAAGGTTGGGCTATGGTGTGAGATCAAACCTAGCTCATTAAGGATTGATTTGAACCAAGAAAGTTCGGCAGCAGCGTTTGCAATGGCTTTGTACTCAGCTTCTGTACTGCTGCGAGGTACTGTGGCTTGTTGTTTGTAGCTCCAAGAAATGAGGTTGGACCCCATATAGATGTAATAGGCACTAACTGATCTTCGGTCATCTCTATCTGCAGCCTAATCAGAATATGAAAATGCCTGCAAGTTAAAATTACCACCTCTGCCGATAAATAAACCTATGGAAATGGAGTGCTTGAGGTAACGAAGTATGCGCTTGACAGCAAGCCAGTGAGTGTCCAATGGATTGTGCATAAATTTGCTGACTTTGTGTACAGCAAAAGCAAGGTCTGGTCTGGTGAATGCCAGATATTGCATGCTTCCTACCACACTATGATAGAGGCTAATATCTGCAAATGGAGTGCCATCTGTGGAAGTGAGATGACAGTTGGTGGCCATTGGGCTGCTGCAAGGTTTGGCATTCTCCATTTTGCTCTTTTTAAGCAAATCAACGATATATTTACGTTGGGTTAAATACAAGCCATATGTGCACCAAAGTGTTTCAACCCCCAGAAAATAATTCAGTCTGCCCAAATCTTTGACAGCAAAGGTTGCTTGTAGAGATTGCACGGTATCATGTATGATAGAAGCACTTGAACCAGTTATAAGGATATCATCAACGTAGATAAGAATGTAGATTACTGAGTTAAATTTCTGAAGGATAAATAGGGAGGTATCAGCCTTACTTTCCCTGAATCCCATGGTCTGGAGTTTGGTGGACAGTTTGGAGAACCAAGAACGGGGTGCTTGACGTAAATCGTAGAGAGACTTGTGCAATTTGCACACATGATTAGGGTATTGAGGATGAACATAACCTTGTGGTTGAGTCATAAACACAGTTTCATGTAGGTCACCGTGCAAGAAAGCGTTTTGCACATCTAATTGCGTGATCGGCCAATTATATGTGACTGCAATAGAAATGACCAATCGAATGGTGGCATGTTTGATAACAGGACTGAAGGATTCGGAGAAATCAATACCTTCCTGTTGGTGAAATCCCTTTGCCACTAAACGAGCTTTATAACGCTCAATGGTTCCATCCACCTGCCTTTTGATTTTGTAAATCCATCGACATCCAACAATATTTGCATGATCGGGAGGAATAACCAAGGACCAAGTGCCATTATGTAGTAATGCTGAAAATTCTGTGTTCATGGCCTCACGCCACTGTACTGACTTAGAAGCTTGACTGTATGATGTTGGTTCTGCTGTGTTTGTAACATGTGCTGCTGTGAGTGCTTTTGGTAATGGGTAGCGGATGTAATCGTCTCCTGACTTCTTTGGACGATGAATCTGATTTTTAGAGCGTGTGACCATGGAATGAGTGTTGGTGAGAACTGGTTGACTAGCAACATCCTGAACTAGGACCATAGCTTGAGGCACAGTTGGAGATGGATCTGCTGTTGTATCCATGGACGGATCTGTTGCAGTATCTTCAGATGTTGGTGATGATGGGTCCTGACCTGTATCTGCAGAAATCAACACTAGAGATGCAGTTGATGTGTTTGTAGAAATATGGTTAGATTGCAAATCAACTAGACACGGGGACAGTGGCATCGTGACTGGTTGAGGAAGACAAACCGAGGTGGATGACATGGGGATAGTGACATCGGGGACACTGGTTTTGGAGTATGGAAAAAGTGTTTCATCAAATATAACATGACGAGAGACATAGATTTTCCCCGTAGAGAGATCTAGACACTTGTACCCCTGATGACAAAGGCTATAACCAATAAAAATGCAGGTTTTAGATCGAAAATTGAGTTTATTTTTGTTGTATGGTAGTAGATTTGGCCAGCAAGCACAACCAAACACACGCATTATCTGATAGTCAGGAACCCTTTTATAAAGAATTTCGTAGGGGGACTTGTGATTTAAAATTGGTGTGGGAAGTCTGTTGATGATATAGGTAGCAGTGTGAAATGCATCTTCCCAATATATCATTGGTAAATTAGAATGGGCTAGCAGGCTCAAACCAACCTCGACAATGTGTCGATGTTTACGTTCAATGGAGCCATTTTGTTGGTGAGTGTGTGGGCAAGCGAGGCGATGATTAATTCCATTCTGGTGAAAGTACGTGTTTAGTCGTCGATACTCCCCACCCCAATCTGATTGAATGGCTTTTATTTTCCTGTCAAACTGTTTTTCAACATAGGTTTGAAAGTTTAAAAAGACATTTTCAACATCGGATTTCAGTTTAATAGGAAATAACCAAAGGAATTTGGAATAATCATCAAGAAAGCTCACGTAATATTTGGCACCGGTGGTGGAATGTACGTAAAGAGGCCCCCATACATCAGTGAAAATTAAATCCAATGGGTTTGATGAAACAAACGTAGAAGTTTTAAAGGGCAAGGCATGGCTTTTTGCCATTTGACATTCGGGGCACACATGGTGTGTTTTATTTTTCTCTACGGGAAATGGAAGGGTGGACAATACTTTATTGATGAATGGCGTGGATGCATGGCCAAGCCTGCGATGCCAATCATGGGAACGAATACCAGAAAAGGCTCGAGGAAGACTGGAATTATTGATGAATTTATAGAGTCCATCACTAAGTAAACCGCGATGAAGGACCTTCCCCGAGTAATCCTTCACAAGAAAATGATAGGAGTGAAATTCAAAATACACATTATTATCAACGCAAAACTGATGTATGGACAATAATTTTTAGTGTAATTCAGGAACAAGAAGAACTTGATTAAGAACAAAGGTAGAAGAGGGAGTGGAAAGTATGGAAGACCCAGTTTTAGAGATTTGCAAACCTTTTCCATTTCCTATTTGCACATTATCTGCACCAGTATAGTCAGATTTCTGAAGAGTCAGTTTATTAGCATCATTTGTGAAATGATGGGTGGCACCGGTATCTGCATTCCATGTAGTTTCCCAATTTTCGTTGGTACCATGGTGGATAGCTGCCAGTCCTTGTTTTGCTGGAAATTGAGGTGCATCCTGGTAAGACAAATCAAATCTGAAATAGCATTTCTTAGCATAGTGTCCAGTTTTATTACAAATTTGGCATGTGACAGAAGGATAATTGTTTCTATTGCTGGAATTATAGGCTCCACGCTGACCACGCCCCCTGTCACGGAAGTTACCACGCCTGGGGAAGGAGTGTGGTCTTTGTGCAATATTTGTAGAAGGCTGTTGGATAGTAGGTGTGAGTTGATGCCTTGACAGACGGGCTTCAGATGTCAATAACAGGGAATAGAGTTCCTCCAGTGTGATCTCATCAGTTCGAGTTGATATGGAAGCAACAAGGCTGTCATATTCATGGCCGAGACCTGCAAGTAAATAGGTTATGATATCATCATGATTAAGTGGTTGTCCAGCGACAGCTAACTCATTAGTGAGCCGTTTGATGAACTGAAAATAATCAGTGGCTGTCTTGCTGCCCTTCGTTGCAGTTGCAAGTTGTGTGCGAATCTGCAGAGTACGTGCACAAGATCGAGAGGAGAAAGTATCATCCAATGCATCCCAGACAGCCTTGGAAGTTGTATGATTTACCATTTGAGCAAGAATCGGTTCAGACAGGGAGGTCATAAGAATGCTGAGAATGAGGTTGTCTTGGCGAACCCACTGAGAGTAGGCTGGGTTCAGACGTTCAGAGACAACAGAAGATTCAGGATGAGTAACAGCTATGATTCAGGATCTTGAACAATTTTGCAATGTCAAATTGCAAACCAGTCCCAACTCCTATGATACTAGGACTGAAATTAACAAAAGATGATGGGGTACCAAAAATTGATGGAAAGACTTATAGAAGTTTGATTGGAAGCTGGTTATACTTAACCATCACACGCCTAGACATATTATTTGCTGTTAATTATCTCTCTAGGTTCATGCAGGAGCCTAGCCAAATACATTTTATGACAGTCAAGAGAGTTCTAAGGTATTTGCAGGGAACTATAGACCTAGGCATGCATTTTGTGAAATTCAAACCTATCAGCCTTGTTGGGTACACTGACAGTGATTGAGGAGGAAGTGACGAAGGTATGATAAGTACCTTAGGGTATTGCTTTGCCTTAGGATCAAATGTGTTCAGTTGGCTTTCCAAAAAAACAGACAGTGGTAGCACACTCCACGGTAGAGGCAGAGTATATAGCAGCGTATGTGGCAGCAAAGCAATTGTGTGGTTAAGAAAGATGCTAAAGGATCTTGATTGTGATCAAACAACTCCTACAGACTTGCTATGTGACAATATATCAGTCATAGTCATTTCTAAGAATTCAATGTTCCATAATAAAATTAAACCCATGAAGATCAAGTTTCATGCATTACGACAATTTCAACAAGAAGGGGAACTAGAGATGAAGTACTGCACCTCAAAGGAACAATTAGCAGACTTATTCACTAAACCTCTAGCCAAAGACAGGTTTGAAGAATTAAGAAAGAAGATTGGAATGTGCAGCCTTGGAACCAAGAAGGAGTGTTGAGCAACTAGAAATTATTTATTTATTTATTAGGCTTTGGCTTCTTAGTGGAAAGGCCTAATTAAGACCAACTCTACTATTTATTCCGCATAGTGTGTTTGCCATATCTGATTTCTAATAATGCCTTCAAAGATTGCACCTAAATTGTTTTTCTAACCTATTTGCAGCAAGCTTCCCATCTAGTTTTTTTTTTAAAAAAATGGATTATCCTACAATGAGAGGCTATTTTGACCATATTAGTATAGAAAATTAAGGAGTAATTAAAGTTTCTGGGCTACCACCTGTACGTGTATATTTAGGCAGCAGGTGATGTTTTACAAAGGAAAATTCTAGGAAAGCAATGCATAAAACGCGGGGTCGTATAGTTTGATTATGTGAGGAAGGGAGAAATGCAAGGAGGGAGAGCAAAGATGAGGAATTTGCGGGAATTGAATGGTTGAAGTTTAGTGTATGCATGGCGGATCCCAAGTATAAGAAAGGGAGGAGAATTGATGATGTAGAGAAGACAAATCCATTTATCTTCTTCCATTATCCAAGGGAGAATTTTGAGTTTCGTTGTGATTAGATCAGAGGGAGAAAGAAGGGTTGATTACTGCATAACCCGTTCATCGAAATGGCTGGGGTTATGATAATAGTGCTGCTCTGCCTCTCTGCAGGGACCATGTTGGGAGTCCAGGGTGAAGACCCTTACTTGTTTTTCACATGGAATGTCACCTATGGTACCCGCTCTCCTCTGGGAGTTCCCCAGCAAGTCATTCTCATCAACAATCAATTTCCAGGTCCCAACATCAACTCTACCTCCAACAACAATATCGTCCTCAATGTCTTCAATAACCTTGATGAGCCCTTCCTTCTTACATGGTAATTTCTTCAATAATTTGATTACTTTCACACGCATAATAATACTGTTTGATTGATTTTCATTTCATCATAAATAAATCAATAAATCTATGCATGCATGCAGGAGCGGCATCCAGCAGAGGAAGAACTCGTGGCAAGATGGAGTGCTTGGGACCAACTGCCCAATCCTCCCAGGAACCAACTTCACGTACCACTTCCAGGTTAAGGACCAGATTGGTAGCTACTTCTACTACCCAACCACAGGCATGCACCGTGCAGTTGGTGGTTTTGGTGGCCTCCGCATCAACAGTCGTCTACTCATCCCTGTCCCTTATGCTGATCCCGAGGACGACTACACTGTCTTGCTTAACGACTGGCACACCAAGAGCCACACTGCTCTCCAGAAGCTATTGGATGGCGGCCGCTCTCTTGCCAGGCCTGACGGCGTCCTCATCAATGGCAAAAACGCCAAGGGAGATGGCAAGGACGAGCCTCTCTTCACAATGAAGCCTGGAAAGACATACAAGTACAGGATCTGCAACGCTGGACTCAAGAATACTCTCAATTTCAGGATCCAAGGCCATACGATGAAGCTTGTGGAGATGGAGGGCTCCCACGTGGTGCAAAACGTGTACGAGTCACTCGAT
The DNA here is from genome assembly GCA_025169955.1 of Salix arbutifolia. NCBI lineage: Eukaryota > Viridiplantae > Streptophyta > Magnoliopsida > Malpighiales > Salicaceae > Salix > Salix arbutifolia. The sequence continues at coordinate 178,424 of CM045902.1, forward strand.
GTCCATGTTGGCCAATGCTTCAGTGTCCTCGTCACATCCAACCAGGCTCCAAAAGACTACTACATGGTGGCTTCTACCCGATTCAACAAGCAGGTCCTCACCGCCAAGGGCATCATTCGTTACACCAATGGCAAGGGCCCAGCATCACCTGAGCTCCCTGAGGCACCAGTTGGATGGGCTTGGTCTCTCAATCAATTCCGTTCCTTCCGCTGGAACCTTACAGCCAGTGCTGCCAGGCCTAACCCTCAAGGCTCTTACCACTACGGTTCCATCAACATTACCCGCACCATTAAGCTCGTAAACTCAGCTAGCCGAGAAGGTGGCAAGCTTCGCTACGCCCTCAATGGCGTCTCTCACGTTAACCCAGAGACACCTCTCAAGATGGCCGAGTACTATGGGATTGCAGACAAGGTGTTCAAATATGACACCATCCAGGACATGCCACCAGCTAAGATCGGTAAGGTTGTCATACAACCCAATGTCCTCAACCAAACCTTCCGTAACTTTGTTGAAATTATCTTCGAGAACCACGAGAAGAGCATGCAGACATACCATTTGGATGGTTATTCCTTCTTTGCAGTCGCGTAAGTATACATTTTATCTGATTAATTAGTTTAGGGTTTTGATTTCTCACATTTGCCAGGTAATATTCTATATATGTTTTTTCATTTAAATTGAGCTAGTTATATTGATCAATATATCTTTATGCACGCAGTATTGAGCCTGGCACCTGGACCCCTGAGAAGAGGAAGAACTATAATCTTCTTGATGCAGTGAGCAGGACTACAATCCAGGTCTTTCCCAAATCCTGGGCCGCCATCCTCTTAACTTTTGATAACGCTGGGATGTGGAACGTCAGGTCTGAGATGTGGGAGAGAGCATACCTTGGTCAGCAGCTCTATGTCAGTGTTCTCTCCCCTGAACTCTCTCTTAGGGATGAGTACAACATTCCTGACAACGCTCTGCTTTGTGGGAAAGTCAAGGGCTTGCCCCAGCCTAAGCCATACACCATATAAGTCAAACTTCCAGACCCCATTCCACCTGACACAGTCTCGTCGAATGGGTAGCTGCATGTATGAGAGAAGATAGAATGATGACAGCAAAGCGGTGGTGCTCAACCACAGAATAATTCTTCGCATTGTATGGAGGAGTGCTTAAAGATGGAGTAGAAGAATAAGAATGGTCGAGGACAACTTTTATTATTTTGACAATTTGATATTATGAACGTATCAACTTTTAAAAAAAATAAAGGCATGTCATTTTTGTTTTTGTTTCAAATATTATTTTTTCATGATATACATTCCTTGCTAAAATAAATACCAATTAATTAATTGTATGTGGTTTAAAGTGGGTTGCTCGGTAAGATCAACTATAATTCAATTCTGATATTAACATTCTCTCTCTTAAAATATTTCGAGTTGGTATTGCTGTGTTGGGGATTGCAGAAGAGTCTATGGAACGATCCAGGAAATCACTCACATGCAGTAATGAACATGAGGGAAATCTGGAAGAGATAAGGAAGATTGTAATCGAGAGAAATGTGGTAGGAAATTAGGGAATTTGATTTTCTGTTAAGAATCTCTGCTGTATCTAAAACCTATAAAAAGTTACAATGTATCTAGATAAAGATGATGAAAATATTATTCGTCAACTTCCATTTATTCTTAATTTCTTTATGGTTGTTGCTACCCAATTTTTGACCCACTTATTTTTATGTTTCGGAAAGAAAAATAAAAAAATAAAAAAATATTAAAAAAAGACAAAAATCCAAAAAGATCTTGTTACAGGGGTAAAATTGAACAAATTGAGAATTTAACAGTCAATGCAGGGTCAAATTGCACAAATTGGAAATCAAGGACCAAATTGAAAAGGCGCGCAAACCGAAAGTTGTGTTTGGAATTTCGCATATGAAAACTCTATAAATAGAATTGTTAATCCACAAGAAAAAAGACCAAAAAAAAAAGACAATCAAAAAACCCTAAGCAAAAAAAACACCCTAACCCTAAATTCTTTTTCTCCCAAGGGCTGCAGGCGCCAGCCCTCAATTTTGGCAATTGCAGCCCCACAATCGGCCATTCCCCATTTTTCAATTTCCCTTCCCTCTTCTCCGACCAGACCAGCCCTCTCTGGTGACCTCCTCATTTTCTCTCTTCTCTTCCCCTGCTCTCAAGCTTGAAACTCCGGCCAGCCACCACATTCAGGTCCTCACCTCGGTAGTCCCCCATCTACACTGAAGCCAGCGATCAGCCATGACAGACTCCCCCTCCTTTTTGTAAGTTTTTGATTGTAAGTTCTGGGTCTTTTGTTTTTAGCTTCAATTGATTGTGGGTCTTGTTTAAATCTTCAATTGATTGTGTTATCTTGGTTTACAGGTGTTCAATTGATTTCAATTTGGGGAAAATTTGAGACTTGTGCGAGACAGAGAGAAGAAAGAGATTTTACAGAAAAAGGTCAGATTCCTTTTTATTTCTCATTACTTGCCTTTTACAAATTCTTCAGTATTTATACTACATCAGTACATGATTTATTTGTAACGGCTAGTTTGAATAACTGCCTTAGTTTCCTAAACTGGAAATCAGTGTTAGTCACTAGTACAGCTTCTTCATTATCTTCTTCTTTGGCTTCTTTATTAACTGTCTTCAGTAGCTTAGTTAATCTTCTTCAAACCTGTGGGCAGCTTATTAATCAACATCCCCTCCTAAGTTGCTTACAGGTTTGACACCGAGCATTGCTCTTAGTTTACTAAACTTGTCCTTAGACAACCCTTTAGTAAAAATATCAGCCACTTGATCTTCACTGCTACAGAACTTAATGTCAATTAAGTTCTCTTGTACTGCCTCTCGTATGAAGTGTATTCTCCTGTTTATATGCCTTGTCTTTTGGTGAAAAACTGGGTTCTTTGCCATAGCAATTGCTGACATATTGTCACAGTAGAGTGTTGTTGCCTTTGTCTGCACCTCACTTAGATCATCAAGCACAGCTCTTAGCCATAGAGCTTGTGCAGTTGCCTCAGAAGCTGAGACATACTCAGCTTCTGCAGTAGATAGTGCCACAGTAGCTTGTTTAACTGATGCCCATGAGAATACCCCACTTCCAAATCCAAATGCATATCCAGAAGTGCTTCTACTGTCATCTTCACTTCCACCCCAATCTGCATCACAAAATCCTACAAGTGTTGCTGATTTTTGTTTGACATATTCAATCCCATAGTCAATTGTTCCTTGAACATATCTCAGCACTTTTCTTGCAACCCCCATGTGTTTCTTTATGGGTTTATTCATGAACCGAGACAGTAGACTAGCAGCATACATGAGGTCAGGCCTTGTTGCTGTCAAGTATAGCAGGCTTCCCACAATTTTTCTATAGAGATTCTCATCAGCAAACTCACTTCCATCTTCTTTCCTTAGTTTTTCTCCCATAACCAGTGGAGTAGACACTGATTTGCAGTCAGCAAGCCCAAATTTCTCTAGCAAAGTTCTTGCATATTTTCCTTGGTGAATGAAAATACTTTGATTAGTTTGCAGCACTCCCATCCCTAGAAAATGGTGGAGAAGACCTAGATCAGTCATCTCATACTTATGCATCATTTCCCTTTTGAATTCATTCATCATAGGTTCACTGCTGCCAGTAAACACTATGTCATCCACATAAATGGATACCACAATCTGATTTCCTTCACCATCAGACCTTGTGTATAGTGTAGCTTCACTAGCACTCTTTTTGAACTTGCACATAGTGAGATATGCATCAATCTCACTATACCAAGCTCTAGGTGCTTGTTTAAGGCCATAAAGTGCCTTTTTCAACTTATACACCTTATGTCCAGCCTGCTGCAACACAAACCCCTCGGGTTGCTCAACAAACACTTCTTCATCTAGCATTCCATTCAAGAATGCTGACTTAACATCCAACTGGAATAATTTCCAGTTCTTTTGGCTTGCAAGTGCCACTAGAGTTCGAATTGTGTCCAGCCTAGCCACTGGCGCAAAAGTCTCATTGTAGTCAATTCCAGATTTTTGAGCATATCCCTTTGCCACAAGTCTAGCCTTGTATTTGTTAATTGTCCCATCTAGATTCAGCTTGGTCTTGAACACCCATTTCACCCCAATAACAGGTTTTCCATAGGGCCTTTCAACCAGCTCCCATGTGTCATTCTTCTCAATCATTTCCAATTCATCCTTCATTGCATTCTGCCATACTTTTTCTCCAGCTGCTTCAGCATAGGTTTCAGGTTCACACATGCTCAGATTACATCTAGCATATATGTCTTCTAGTGTTCTGATTTTTACTGGGGTTGAGGTATTAAACCTTGACTGTGGACTGCTTCTGACATCACTCTCACTGATTTCTTCTACTTCCCGAGAGCATTCACCATGGCTTGACTGAATTCTTTCAGTTTGAGTTTCAACTTCACTGTCATGTGGCAGCAATGACAGTGGAATGAAGTCATTTTCATCTTCAAGTCCCTTCTTCCATGGAAACTTGTTATTTTCATCAAACACAACACTCCTAGATAGCACAATTTTCTTAGACTGCAGAATGTATATTCTGTAACCCTTTTCACAGCTTCCATAGCCCATGAATATCCCTTTTTCAGCCTTTTTATCAAACTTATGTCGCATGTGTGCTGGAACATGAGTGTAGCACACACATCCAAACACCTTGAGGTGTTTTATACTAGGCTTTCTTCCTGTGAATGCTTCAAATGGCGTCAAGTTTGCTAATGATGTTGTGAAACATCTATTCTGCACATACACAGCTGTGTTAACAGCTTCAGCCCAAAACTCAACTGGAATATCCATCTCCTTCATCATAGTTCTATCCATCTCAATTATGGTCCTATTTTTCCTCTCAGCCACTCCATTTTGCTGAGGGGAATAGGTCACAGTTAGCTGCCTTTCCATTCCTTGTTGTTCACAGAAATTCTGAAAATCAGTGGAAGTGTACTCACCCCCCCTGTCACTTCTTCATTTCTGGATTTTAAAGCCACTTTGTAGTTCAACAAATACTTGGAATTTTTTGAACACATTTAATGCTCCTGATTTGAACTTCAAAAAATACACCCAACACATCCTTGTATAGTCATCAACAAAGATGATGAAGTATTTATTACCTCCACTGGATTCCAGCTGCATTGGTCCACACAAATTTGTGTGGATCAATTCGAAAGGTTTGCTAGCCCTCCAGCTTCCTTCCTTAGGGAACTTTTCCCTTTTGTGCTTTCCCATCACACATGCCTCACACACTGCATCCATATTGGTTAAGGTAGGTAATCCAATAACCAATTTCTTTTGCTGCATTTTCTGCATGCTATCTGTGTTCAAGTGGCCCAATCTTTTGTGCCAAATCCATGATTCTTCAACCACTGATGCTCTTCTTGCTGCAGGTAACAATGTTTCAAGGGATAGAGGGAAACATCTATTCCCTTTCATTAACACTTTGGCAAGTACAGTTTGAGACTTTCATCTTCAAAGATCACTGCCTTGTTTCCCCCAAAGAGTATATAATACCCTTCTTCAATCATCTGCCCAACACTGAGCAGATTCTCATCCAGACCTGGAACCAGCAGCACCTCTTCAATGTATCTTCTTCCTTGACTTGTGTCAACCACAAGTGTTCCTTTTCCAGTTGCTTGAACCAAATCACCCGAGCCCATCTTCACTTTGCAGGTAATTTCTCTGTCAAGATCAATCAGTTTTGACTCCTGAGATGTCATGTGATTGTTGCAAGCACTGTCAACAAACCACGCGTCTTCATCCTCTATACTTGCTGCATGACATGCATAGTACATTGTTGCTGTAGACACATCTTCTTCTTCTTGTGCTAGGTTTGCTACTGGCTTGTAATTGTTGCAATCTTTTGCATTATGCCCAAATTGACTGCATCTGTTGCATCTTGTCTTCCCCTTGTATCTGCAGGTGCCAAAATGATATTTTTGGCATACATTGCACTTTGGCTTCACAGCACCATGACTACTACTTCCATGTCTATTTTGAGGATTGAATAAACCATTAGGATTTGCTTCATTTCTGTAATTCTGGTTTGAACCGTAATTGTTGCTGCCACTTGATGACCAGTTTGTAGGCCTTCTTTCTTGCCCTTGCCAACTTGGTCGAGTTTTGTATTGTGAGCCCTTGTTGTTTCCATAGCTTTGATTGCTGCCCAGTTTTAGGCTACTAAATGCCTTCTCAAAACCCTTTTGTTTATCCCTTTCATCACTCAACCCTTCTCTTCTGTCAAAAACCTTAACAGAGGCTACTAATTCTTCTGCTCTAAGGGTTTCAATGTCTCTTGTCTCCTCAATGATAGAGACAATTGAATTATATCTCCTATTGAGACTCATTAGCAGTTTTGAACAATTCTTGTTTCTGCCACCTCTTCCCCAAGTGACTTAAGGTTGTTAATCATATCAAAGAACTTAGAAAGATAGTCATCTAAGTCTTCTTTATCTGACATCTTCATATATTCAAATTCAGCCCTAATGGCCTGAAGTTTAACTGCTCTAACCTTTTTATCACCTCTGAATTCCCTCTTCAGAATGTCCCACGCTTCTTTTGTTGTCTTTTCATTTCTAATTCTTGGAAATAGCTCATCTGTTATTGCTCCTTGAATGAGGCTTAAGGCTCTTGCATTCTTGATCTTCATTTCTTTGGTAATCTCAGGTGCAGCAGCAGCTTTTGTACTCCCTGATGCACTTCCTTCTTCAGACACCTTTTCTGGATTTGATTTAGGCAGTGTGCCAAATTCAATCACATCCCAAAGATCATAGGCAATAAGAATGGTTTCCATTTTGACTGACCAGAAATCGTAATTACTCCCATTGAATTTGGGAGTTCTTAGATCACCTCCTGAGTTTGATGATCCTGCCATGTTGAAAACTTGGCTTTCTTGGACTTCTTGATTTCACAGCTCACGTCCCTTCTTGATGAATCAGGTTACAGCTCTGATACCATGTAAGTTTTTGATTGTAAGTTCTGGGTCTTTTGTTTTTAGCTTCAATTGATTGTAGGTCTTGTTTAAATCTTCAATTGATTGTGTTATCTTGGTTTACAGGTGTTCAATTGATTTCAATTTAGGGAAAATTTGAGACTTGTGCGAGACAGAGAGAAGAAAGAGATTTTACAGAAAAAGGTCAGATTCCTTTTTATTTCTCATTACTTGCCTTTTACAAATTCTTCAGTATTTATACTACATCAGTACATGATTTATTTGTAACGGCTAGTTTGTATAGCTGCCTTAGTTTCCTAAACTGGAAATCAGTGTTAGTCACTAGTACAGCTTCTTCATTATCTTCTTCTTTGGCTTCTTTATTAACTGTCTTCAGTATCTTAGTTAATCTTCTTCAAACCTGTGGGCAGCTTATTAATCAACACTTTTGTCTTCTCACTTGTGCCACAAACAGCCCCCATCTCCACTGAACCCAGCCACCAGCAGCACCCACGGCCTCACTCTAGCAGCCTCAGCCGCAGCCTCCACTTTCCCTTGCCTTCTCCAACCACCCATCTTCGAGTTGCAGCTACCAGCCACCGAGGCAGCACAACCCCTTCCACGGCAGAGCAACCCACCAGCCTTGGAGAAGAAGAACATGAGCCGAGATTTGAAGAGGAGGAGAATCGATTGATTTTGTGTTTGTGCTTTTGGGTTTGGGTTTGGGTTTGTTTTGCAGGTAGTCATTGGAGGCCACCGCTGGTAGGAGAGAGAGGAAGGGGAGATCTACACGTTCCTCGGCAGCCACCATCGATTCCGACCGGTGACAGCCTCATCCATCTCCTCCTCTCCCCTGCTCGAGCTTTTCTTCATACGCCGACAGCCACTTGAAGCATGGAAGAAGCTGTCAAAACCAAGACGAAACGAGAGCTGCAGAAGGAGACGATCGATTCTGGGTTTTGTTTGATGTTTGCTTGTGTGTATTTTTCTGTTTACAGGTCATTGTGGACTCCCTTGCCGGCGAGAAAAAGAAGAGGAGAGCAGAAGAAGAAGGAGAAGGAGCGAAGAACAAATCTGCGAAAATTTGAATCTTGATCCTTGTTTGCTGCTTGTGTGTGTTCGTTTGTGTTTTGCAGGCCTCCCATGAGCTCCACCACCAGTGAGAGAGGAAGAGAAGAGGCAGATCTGTTGCCTCCCTGATTTTACTATTCACCAGCGGCGAGTGGAACCACGCGCCGCCAGTGGTGGTGGCGCGTGGAACCACACACCACAACCCCCTGCACTGTTGCCATTTTGTTCCAGAACTGCCCCTCGACCTTTTATGTAATTTTCTTTTTATGTTTATTTATTTATTTGAATTTTTATTGTATTTTTAATTGTTGTTTAAAAAATGTAATGAAAAAAGACAATGTGTGTGTGAGTTGTATTTTATTTTTAAAAAATGTGATGAAAAAGAGATTGTGTGGGTGTGTGTGTTGTGTTTTATTTATTCAATGTTATGTTGTTTTGTTAAGAAAAAAGGAATATAAAATGAAATAAAAAAATTGTGTTTTATTTGTTTACGGTCACTACACTAGCATATTTTAATATTAAATCATTTTGATGTATTAATATTAAAAATAATGGATGCCCAATACTCGAATATATTAACTATACAATAAATCTCATGGTGTTTTTACTGTAGATTTCTTCACTGTTCACCTAGACATAGTTTACTATTCATTGCTACAGTGAAATGACCATTTTACCCCAGGATCTAAAAGTTTTAGACCCAGGGGTCGGGGGCATTTTTGAATTTCCCAGGTGACACGGATAGCATTTCTAGATTTGTTGCAAGGTGAAATAATGATTTTGGCCCCCTTAAACAACAAAACACACCTCCCGGGACTAGGGGTATTCCAGTAGTTGCACCCCTGATTTTTTCATAGATATTGTTGGGTCCAGAGGTGTACGGGTAATTGTCCAATTTTTTATTTTTATTTTTTACAGAACACTGCAGGCGTGTCGTACGGACACGTCTCCCATGCTCCATCTGCACGCTCCTTTTGGGAGGCGCGTGCAGTGGCATAAGATGGTTAAAACTGGCCTTCCGCTGTCTCCTGGTGCGCCTTCATGTCCTCTTCCTCCCTGAGTGGCGTGTGGCATGTGAATGTGGTCGTAGAATCTCCAGTGGACGGTTTTTCTTTCCCCCCTCTTTTCTCTCTCCTGCTGACAGGAAGTGTAGTTAAGTCCCTCATTTTTGTGGTAGTTTTATTTTAGTCCCTAAGGTTTTGATTTCATTTTGCTTACTGATTTTTCAATGGAACTTTCGATTTTTTTTAATTATGCCCTTCAATTGAAATTGATTATATACGATAAGTTTCATTTCGGTCCTTCATCTTTTGATTTTTGGTTTGTTTTTGTTCCTTCAATAATTTTGGTATGCAAGTTTTAATTTGTTCTAATTTTGTCCTCCAATTAAAATTGGTTATATATGCTACTTTTCATTTTGATCCTTATTCTTTCAATTTGTTCAATAATTGCACTGTATTGATTTTTAAAATTCCATTTATTATTTTTCAGTCATGGAGTTTTGATTTATTTCATTTTTATCCTTCAATTGAAATTAATTACATATTTAGTTTTTCATTTTGGTACCTATTCTTTTAATTTATTTATTTTTGTATTAATTCGTTTGTTTTTTTTGTTCTTCTTGGACAATATTTATTTTTTGTCTATATTTATGCATTTGTGCTTTTAGTTTTTGTTGTTTTATTTTTGTTGGAGTTTTCTTTTTATTCGGTTCCATTATGAAATTTTAATTTATGTTGATTACACTGCATTTTTTATAAAAAAAAATTCTATTTATTGTTTTTCAGTCTCAAGGTTTTGATTTGTTGCAGTTTTATCATTCAATTAGAATTAATTATATATTTTGTTTTTCATTGTGGCACTTATTCTTTTAATTTTTTATTTAGTATTGATTCCTTTTTTTCAGTCATTCTTGGACAGTGTTTGTTTTCTGTCCGTATTTATTCATTTATGCTTTTAGATTTTGTGTTTTCTATCCGTATTTATTTATGCTTTTTTATTTTGTTTTTATTTTTTGTCTGGATTTTCTTTTTATTAGGTTTCGTTCTGAAATTTGAATTTATGTTAGTTACACTACATTTTATTTTTAAAAATTCTTTTATTTTTTTTGTCACAAAGTTTTGATTTGTTGCAGGTTTTCTTATTCAATTAGAATTAATTATATATGTTATTTTTTATTTTGGCACTTATTCTTTTAATATTTTGTTTAGTATTGATTCCTTTGGTTTTTTCGATTCTTCTTGGACATTGTTTATTTTTTTATCCGTATTTATTTATTTGTACTTTTAGTTTTTGTTTTTGATATTTATCATTTTATTTTTTTATTGAGGTTTTATTTTTATTCGGTTAAGTTCTAAAATTTTAATTTATATTGGTGATCATTTTAAAATTAATGTTGCTTTTTTTCCCTTTATTTTTTTTTCTATTATTTTTATCTATTTTTCAGATCAGATGGTTTTATGATTTTATTGTCTGTGCAATGATAATTATAATTTTAGTTATTATTTTTTATTCTTTGTTTGTAAAAAAAATAAATATTTTTTAAGGCCAATTTAATGATTTTAACTTCTTGGGCAGTGATGTTGATAATAATTTTAACTATTACTGTAATGATAATGACAGTAATGTAGGGATAAATTTTTAATTTATGTTTTTTTTTTTTGGAGAATGAAAATTAACTTCTTATTTTTTATTTAATTATTGCAGATGTTTTCATAATTTATATTTTGTTTGTTGTATTTAATTTAAATTGAATTATAAAATGAAATAATCTCAATACAGTAAATTCAATAATTCAGATATCCAAATCTTCTTGTTTTTTTAATGATAATAATAATTTCATATTGGTTATTTCGTTAAAACCTACTAAACATATAAATTTATATCCATTAAAAATTCATATATTTTATAAAAAAACTTGCACTTAGGATTTCTGCACAAATTTATTATTTTTTCAAATTTATATTATAAAAAAAATATCGCACACAATTAATATTTTTTTGCGTTGAAAAAAATATGATGCCACACCACGCGGGGACATTGGCTAGAATGTGTATATATACACATAGTCAGAAAATGCTGGTAAAAGTTCAAGTGATCATTGATGTTTAACAATTCAGCAAATCACTTAACGGGCGCATCTTTAGAAGCTGTGTCTGGGAGAGAGATGAAACTGAAGCTGGATAAAACATCTGCAATGAGCATTATTGATAGATTTAACAACCTTGCCAGTGCCACACTATCAAACTAAGAAAACTAACAATTACAATTATCTGATTCGTTTCTTCTGTTATTCACTACATAAACTATCTCCGAAACGTTTCTGTTCACCATCGTACAGATAAATCAGATTATTTTACTTGAATGACGAAAAAGAAGAAGGGGAAGATTGAAAGAACAGTCACACCCTAATCAAAACACCTACTTTGACAGAATACAGAATGATGCTTCTTCATAAACCCACGATAGTCTTCGCCGTTTCCTTTTCTCTCTCTCTGCAAACCTTCAAATCACAACCATTCATCTTTGAAGGGGGTCTATAGTCCGAACACTAGCTCCTGCCATTCCTTCAATTCGATCTTTGGTTATCTCCACAAAATGACCCACAGTCTCATGAAACTGCTTCAGCCCAGAAAGTGGGAGAATTATGGAGGACCTATCATTACCTGCAACCTGCATTTCGACAACATTCCATCACGATTTCATATGGACACCACAAGCCTTCACTTCACAACACAGAATCATGGATATGTAGCTTTCCTGGCCCTGTACAGGGGCAGTGCCCATTGGCCATTGGTGCCTCTTCTTAAATAGAAATTTACATTTTATCAAATATTAAACACTTCACCCTTCCCACGGCAAAAACAAAGAAAAAGAAGAATCTGCTCTTAAAATCTCATTGGACTGTACTTAAAACTGCTCTTAAAATCTCACCTCAGAAATCCTCAGAAAATGACCTCTGTTGTTGCTACCCAGATCAAAGAAGAATCTTTTCTGATCAACTCTGATTACCTTTGATACCCCTAGATTATTAATTTCATCCAGTGGAGCCAGTTCAACCGATCTGTCTACATTCAGTTCAGAAGTAGGCGCGGGTGCTTGGCTACCTTGCCCAGATATGAAACCAGCCCCTACGTCATCAGAAAGTCCAACAAGGTGCTCTGAAGTTTCAGAACTTTGCTGTTTTGGCATGCGTAAAAAAAGATGGATGAAATGATCACAAGTGAGACCCCCTTAATAAATGATAAAGTTTTTCTTTTTGGTGGAAGAAGAGAAATGATTACACATGCAGCACAACGTCACCTGATTGGGCAGCATAAAAAGTCTTGATGCTTCATTGATCTCAGCCAGAATGTTCCTAAACGCTGCCCACCCTTCATCCCGCGAAATTCCAGCAGGAATAATAATAGTACTTCGGTTTCTACTGACAGAAGCTTCGGACACCTGTACAAATATGTCTATTAGAGAAGTGAGCTTGGATCAATGTAGCAAGTTTAATAGTCCCTGAAGAGGGGGGGGAAATGTACAAAGAACACCGATTTCCTTTTTGTTTTTTCTCAAAGCAACAGCATGCTTAATGTCTGAGAGTTCTGCTGCTCAGTCACTCTTGCATATGTTCAATCATTCTTTTGCACGCAAATCACATCTCCTAAATGAGCAAATGCTAGTAAAGATTTAAAAAAATTACATGTATTTCCTTGATAGTTTTTCTTCTCATATTTCATTGGAGCTTAAATATGGTTTTATATTTTTTTTAGGTTATAAACTTTATATAGGATGATGGTTTTTTTTATCATTTTCAGAACTTATGTTCAATCATTCTTTTGCACGCAAATTACATCTCCTAAATGAGCAGATGCTAGTGAAGATAAAAAAAAATTACAGTCTTTTCCTTGATAGTTTTTCTTCTCATATTTCATTGAAGCTTAAATATGGCTTTATTTTTATTTTTTAGGTTAAAAACTTTATATAGGATGAAGGTTTTTTTTATCATTTTTACTTCACATCAAGTTTCCTCATCATACAAAATTACATTGAACAAGTTAGGAGGTTTTGAACCATGTTTTGACTTTGTAGCATCAAGACTCCAAAAATTAAGGGCATGCAAAATAAATTATACAATGACAGAATGAAAGGTTTTGAAGCTGAAAGGAATAGTAAGATTGATAAAACATGCAGCTTCTTGAAAGCAACTTTCCATAAAAGTGGATTTTCAGGACAAGCAAAGCAATCCCTCTTGTAGAAATCTGATCATCCCAAGGGATGACGATTTTGATGCAGTGGCCACAAATAGCCTAGAATGATCTTAAAACTTACAGGTTCATACTAGACTTTGGATCCACTATAGATAGGAAAGACGACTTGAAGTAGTCAAGCCAGAAGAAAGTGAAGGTTCTGAGGATTTAAATGACACTTTGCCATGGTTAGATAGCCTAACATATTCATTTATAAATTAGTAGGATAGAGCTAAGCCCAAACCAATAACTTGGCAACAAAAGGCTATAACTTTCGATACCCCCCCAGTATTAGGTCCCGAAGATATTGTTGGAGCCAGCGTTGTTATTTTTCTGAATTTTATGTTGTTTATCTCAATTTTTTAATTGGTATGAAACATTTCGGCCGAAACAGAACAAAATAGACAACACTAGTTTAGACTATGGATCCAAAACTGGGAAATGTACAAACTCTTTCATACAAAAGTTGGCCATGTAAGACCCATAGTTTTGGTGGGCCAAAACTAAGCCCAAGTTAGCCTAAACCCAAACTAACCTAGGTTGATTTTTCTTTCCTTCTCCTTGTCGTGACTTTCCTATCTTGCAAATGAAAGAATTTCGGTTTTGAACTTGAGATTTTAGGTTCAAGTTGAACAAAATAAGGAGGTATTCCACATTTGCTGAATCAAATGTGGAAGGAAGGATTAAAGAAGAGTTTTGGGTTTGGTTTTGAATTGATGATTGAATGAATTAAGGACTATAATTGAAGCATTAAGGAATCAGTTGGCTTAAAACAAACTAATTAGATGACCAAAATTGTGTTATTGAAGAATGGCTGATTTGAAGACTAGTAGATCCGATTCGTTGTTTGGTTGTTCTCGGTCGAGCGGTTGTTCTAAACTAGCTGACAAGGTGGCCTGTGCTAGTGGTTGACTGGCTGATCATTTAGGTCGACCGATTGACCCGACAATAGCGTTTAATTGGGCCTGTTAGGTTAGATCAATTTGGGTTATGATCGTGATCGATTGGGTGAAACAATTCGGATTTATAATTACATTTGATCTCTAAGGTTAGAGTTTTAATCTTTCATGCATCTGTTGTCTTTTGCTTTTGTCTTTTGGGTGAGTGGAATAATCTCTAATATGCATGTAATATAAAAATTATATGTATGTTGATATGATGATGAGTACACGTGATTATTCTTGAATATTTATATATGTTTCTTTATTGCCCGCGTGCTCGTCGATTCTTGGGATTGTTTTTGCATCTTACTGCTAAATTAAGCTCTATTTGATATGACATTTAGTTGTTTTGACATCTGTTGTATCTTGACATCAAACTTGCCAAGAACTTACCACTAACGAAGTGTAGTTAGTTTTTATGCTACGACTCGAAGTCTGGTTGTCTGAAGCCTATGCTCCGCAGGGATTGTACATTTGTTTCTTCTTTTTTGTTTGTGGAAGAAGAGCATGGAAGTTGACCGTTTAACAGCAAGTGCAAGGATAGAATTATGTCCCTGTGTTTGCTCTTTACAGTTGTTCTCAAAGACAGCGCCTAGGTTAGCCTTAATTTCAAGTGCATACAGCATTAGTACTATACAGTAACTACTCATTAGTTAGAAAAAAGAAGTAATATTATTAGAAAGGGAAATGGCTACAGCATTTATTTGGAGAGTTTCTCCAAAAGAACAGGCTAGAGGCAACCAAATAAAAGCACCCTCGGGTCTTCAGGAATACGGGTTAATGGAGTGCCTCGAGTTTCTCCAAAAGAACAAGCTAGAGGCAACCAAAAGAGCATGATTCTAATCCATAAAAGGTAGCAAGTGTATGGATAGTAAATAGACAGACAAATATCACAGACAGTCAAAGTGGTCATTAAAAGCAATTAAAATAGGAAGCATAGCGCAGTTTTATATTTTATCATGTTGGAAGCAATGATTAAAATTCTGGAGGGAGAGCAGTGTACCTTCAAGAAGCGCCCCCTTCTGTTTTCGCCAATGTCGAAGTAGAAAACCTGACAGTTATGGGAATGAGAATTAGTTGATTGGAATTTGGAATGAATGGTAACGCTAGAGAGGGTGGTAACAAAGAAGGAGCGGGAATTAAAAAGAATGCCTTGGTGTCAAGCTTCAATTCCTTGGTGATGAGGTCCTGATCCTCGGCGGAATTATGAACGCAGTGATTGAAGTGGTCCAAGAACCAAGAAATCCCAGAGAAGGGGACGATGATGGTGGACCTGGTGGCTGAAGTCTTCTCTGATATCTTCAGGTAACGACCCCGAGGATTCTCTTTTAGATCGAAATAGAAAAGCTTGTGTTCCACTTGTAGAGTCTTGCACATGAGCTCCACATCATTCCCTCCTCCTCCACCCGCTGCTGCTGCTCCACTGCCACTACCTCCACCAGAATTCCCCTCCATCTAGTCTACTAGGTAATAATAATAAGTTATTTTGATTAATATAAGAACAGGGCCGATGATGGAGGGGGTAGATCTGAAAGATGGTGATAGATTGCCACACACTCCAATCGGGAAGAGCAGGAGCAGCAATAAGAGGAGTAAGCTGTAGAAGTTAGAGGTTTAGGAGGAGGATCGAGGAGGAGGATGGCATAATAGAATTTTGGTTTAGGGTTCGGACAGAGAACAGAGGAGAAGAAGAGAAGGGGGGGAAGAGGGATAGCGAGAGAACCACCATACCATTGACTGAGTCCCATTCTCATTTGTTTTTCTTAAAAAGGAAAATATAATAATACAACAAGTCTAGTCTAGTCTGTCTGGTAAAATAAAATTACTACAACTACTGTCTGTGAAAAGTGAAGTCTCCCTCACCCTCTTCCTGCAACTCAGTGAAACACTTTTGAACTGGACTGAACTGAACTGAACGACATGACTAACAACAAGAGAAAACTTTTATTTATTTATTTTCTGCAACTGCTCGCTTGGAGTTGGCGGGCAAACAGGGCCTCTAATTTCCCCAATTCCCTTGTCATGTTTACCCATCTATGCATTGCCATTACAATCCTGTCCTGTCCTCTTCTCTCTTGTCTTTTTTTCTCTTCAAATATATGTTCTAGAATATATTTTTAAAACACAAAACAAACATAATCTACATATAATATAGTATTTCTTTCTGGATGTCTCTAGTAGATTTATTTATTTTAGAAACAACTCTCTTATTCTTTTTATCTTTTTTGTTAGATATTTTTTAAGAGATTAAAATGTATTTTCATACATCTTAATCCTATTGCCTTCATTAAACAATTCTTTAAAATGTATAATCATCGAATGAGCATTTATATTCTCAGTTAGCATCATATATGCAGCATGTTCATTACCCTAAACATGATAATGATGTTCATTCTTAATTTTTTTCTTTAGCACCCTCGACAAGGGCATTTGAAATTGATTTTTCAAGAGCATAAAACCTCTTTTTCACTTGAGAACAATTCTCATATTTCAGTGTCAATCCAAAAATTTGGTCTAGTCAATTTGTAAACATCAAGTATACTTTATAAGGATATGTTATTATTTATTTTGATTTACTCACCTATTTATATAGATAACGAGTATTAGTTTCATACATATATATTTAAATCCAAATTTATCAAGATATTTAATTCTAATTTGACCCCCTACTATTTTCTTGCAAATTAATAGTCATCCCTATTAATTGAGAAAATCTCGCTTAGATTTTTCTAGTGAGTTAGGATCTCATTTAACTTATCTCACCTTAACAAATAAAATAGATTGAATTAGATAAACAACATAGTTTATCAATCATATACAACTCTTTATATAAGCATATCTTATATGTTTTGCCTAACTTATGCATTTAATTTCATATGATCATAAGTGACTCATTCCAGTCATATAAAGTCAAGTTTATAACATTGAACATATTCAATTAATAATAACTTCATATTCAATTGATGGTAACGTGAGTGACTCAACAAATTATCAATAAATAGAACTTTAGTTTTATACATATAAAATTAGAAGACAACTATTCATGTTCTCAGCATTTTACAATCTCAGTCAATTGTTGCAAATCTTCTCAAGTCTTTTACAAACATCTCAGTTGTAGCTTTCATTGTCATTTCTTTCTTCGCATTGGATTACAAAATAATTTCTTATCTAAATTTTTACATTTTTAAATTATATATATAAAAAATTGTCTCGTGAATTTTATCCTTACTTTTATATTCGTTAATCTAATATTATATAAATATTAAAGATAAATTATTTTTTTATTGATAATTTTTATAACTAATAGATTAGACATATTAAACTACCATTTAGGAGCTGCAGAGTTTGGAAAAGGAAAGATAGCACGCAATTCTACTTCTACTAATCCAGCTTCCGATGGCGTTGGATAACTAAATGCTGTAACAATCTCGAAGCCTGCACTACCTCACATGTTCAACAGTCAAGCAATAATACTCGCATTGATATGGGAATGGCTTCGACATCTCATTTCTCAGCAAGGAGTTATGTCTTCGCAAAATCTGCATATTTTTCTTAGCTGTTGGTAGATTTTCATGCACGCACATATCAATTTCCTTTTTCCTTTTTCCTTTCAAGCTTCCAATGCTTTATTTTTTGTGCTAAATATAATTCTAGGTATTCAGAGTTGGCATGTTCAGTTGCAAAAATGATTAAAACACAATGAAACTACTAATATCGAGGTTCCCTTTTCATTTCAAAAGACAAGTGAGTTAACAGATAACGCCTTCCTCCAAATTCCTATGTAGTTCTATTTAAATAATGCTGCTACTACATTTTGTGAGTTCTCGTTCAGGAATTTCTTGTTTACAGACTGGACTCGCAGCATAAGGATTTTTTGTGCAAGATAGCTCTAGGATATCCCACTGCTTTAGCCTTGCAGGGATAGTAAAGTTGAAATGAGCATATTGTATACAGACAGAGAAACAAATATGTACATTACACAGGTCGTCATCCACTGGAGCTGCTTCAAAGCATTAAACCATAGAAGAAATCATGGTCGAATCCCAGGTTATAAAGTCCTAATCCTAGAAGAGCACTGAAGCATAAAATCTCGAATTTCTGTTTAACAACATGGCATATTCCTGGCCAAAACATGAGCAAATTGTAAGAAGATAAACTGCAACCTTACTAAATAGGAATAACGGTAAGATATAAGTTGGTTTTTATTTCATGGAAGTTACCTTAGAGGTTTTGTTTTTAAAAAGTAAAGAAAAAGAAAAAACATTGAAGTTTTACCTGTGTTCGGTATTTTTCCTTCTGGTTTACCAAATGGCACAGCTAAGTTCTCACGATTTTCGCTGTTCATAAATAAAGCCCTTTGTGATTTCAACTGAAGAAGGCCATGTCTTGTCTCTTTTTCCAAGGGCTGAAAGGAGTAAAAGCCTTGAGTTTTACTGTCTTCCATATTTGATTCAGTGGGTGCCTGCTGAAAGCACGATTCCAGTTCTAACATGGAAAAGGAGACACCAAAATCTCGTTTTGAACAAACAGAAGGAGTATATAACTCAGATGGATAGCATTCACTGCATCCACTGTTCTTTACCAGGAAACTATCTGAACTTTGTATTTTTCCTCCCGGTGCCTTTGTAGTTGACATAGCACTGACCCCTTTGCGACCCTCGCATTCTTCAAGTCTAGGAGAGCAACCATCTGGTGGAGAAGAGGTGTCATATTCACTATCCCTTGTTAATAAGCCATCCGCAGAATGCTGTATTTGTGTCGTTGTTTCCCCTCCAGTTGTCTGTAATGGAGCAGTAACATCGGATCTTGAGTCCTCATTAAATAAATCTCTTAACATCTTCAGTGGTTTTTCAATGACCACTTCTGACATGGGCTTTCCAACTGCCCCTTTTGTTGCAAGATTATTTAATTTATCATGGTTCACAACTTCTTGCTTTGTATACACATAGCCTTGCACTTGCACTTTGTCGTCTGCTTTGCCCTGTACATTACTCTTATGTTTCTTCTCAGGAACAGGAACAGCTAAAACCCGTTTTGTTCTTTGACTGCACCTACTTGGAGTGGATTCACTCTTCTGTAGATGCAGCCAGCTATCAACCTTCGAAATTTTGATATGGTTAATTTTGTTCACCAGTCTACTGCTATTTTTCTGTATGTGACTGATGCCAGCCTTTTGACTAATCAAACTTCTTGGTGCTCTTTCTTGTTCTTGGAGAACATTAGATTTTAAATCCGTTTCGGATGCGTCTTGGCTGCACTCTGTTGCATTATCAGCACTGGTTTTCATGTTCAACTCGGCCAAACAGCTAGATCTGGAAATGCTGCGGTCTGAATTGTAATCTGAACGATCCTTCACAGGGAAACTCAGAGACTCTGCGCGTTGAGATGTTGGTCTTCTCCTTCTTTCCAGGACCGTGCCATCTCTTCCTTCATAAGTTTGATAACCCGTCCCAGATTTTCTTTTGCTGCAAATGGTTGGCCTCATAAATCTTGGTACTTTTGATAAGGGAGTCACTACTGTAATATCTACTATCCTGCTCTGTTCTTTGATGGAAGCATGGAATGCCTCCAGTTGCTCCTCAGACGATGGGTTTGTCCCTGTTAGATTTTCCGATTTCTTTTTTAATTTCTCAATGTCACTTCTAACAAGCAGACGTTCATCTTCAATATGTTTCATCTTTTGCTGCAGATCTGCCATTGCAACTTCCCTTTTCTCTTTCGCTTCCTGATTATCAGACGTTCACCTCATTAGTCAGCTCATCTATTATGTTATCTTACTTGCTTCACTTTAATTGTTCACGGGAATTTGAAAATCTAATCATGCTGATGAGATTATATTTAACACGCTTCTTCTGGACTCAAAGCATGACTGTGGTGACGTAGTTAAATTTTATAATTTGACATTAATTATTCAAGCAAATTCCATTAATTAATAGGTTACTTAATGCATTTCGGACTCAACACTTGCTATTCGTTGCATGATGGTAATGCTGTTAAATAAGTGTAACGAAGAACAGAAACAAAGCAAATAAATTTGACGTATACATTGACACTGTCTTTAAGGATTTTATTCTCCTAACACAAAGGTATTCTCTAGGATCTAACAAGCTATTCCTCTAAAAACAAAAACAGCAAAAATAGTTTGAACAGGAGCAAAAGAAAAGACCATCAGATGATATTCATTCGATTGCAAGAGTGCATGGTATTTATAGGCACATATCACGCAACCGCTAGGTTGAATTAATTATGGCAATAAATCAGAAAATAGTTGTTAGAAAATTAAATAATTATGGTTGTTGTAACTGTTAAAAGTTCTAAAACAAAAGAGATGTTAATTTCGTGACTGATAGAAATTAATCCAAAGTGTTTAAAAAATTATAGTTTTAGTTTAAGAGTCATCAAAATAAATTTATGTTGGAGATAAAAAATTTAGACATTATAGGCGTTGTCTTGCACCCATGGATCAATCAGATGTTTGCTTCTTACTTGACTCAATCTTATACATGCAAGTCCACTATCTTTTCTTTGTTGATTACTATCTCATATTAAAGTTTATTATATAAACACTTTATGAGGGTCTTATTCTTCTAATATGGGTAGAAAATCCTATTTATATGCAAAAGATAAGTTGTGTTTTCCAGTTTGGGATAAAACCTTTTGAAATAATATTATTATTTACAACAACCCCCTATATATTTCAAAAGATTTGATAATAAAAATAAATTTCTTGCATTTATTTCATTATTGAGTGTAATGCGTCTAACCTAATGTATTTTATACTATGAATCAGATTATGGAAAGAATAAGTTTTAACTTATAGAATTATTGGTCTTTTTAAAAAAAAATCATATGAACCAGAATAATTTCTTAAACTAATTTTTATTGTAAGTTAGATATTTCATCAATCACAGTATACCCTATAATTTCTCGTTGTTTGACTTGATTTTGTGCTTAATAGGCATTGTGCATGCCTGATTTATTCATGAGTGCTTTAAATTTTTTGTTAGTGTCCTATAGGAGCATCCTCGCTTCACACTCATATAGGTGATTCTATTAAGAGTTCACTATAATTTGAACACTATAAATAAAAAAATATAGAACTCATTAAGAACTTTATAGTTCATCATCTTTTTAATTATAAACTAGCATTATTCTCAATTTATAGGAAATGACATATTTTATAATGCTATGGAATCACGAATAACTTTGTTATTACCCATATGAATCTAAGTCATGGGATCTCCAATAATATAAGTTGGGTTACCATTATTTTGCTTTTTTACTTTAGCATTATTCTCATTTTTCTTGATGTTTTTAATATCATTTCCTACCAAGCGATTTAGTTAGAGGATCAATCAAATTCATTTCCCTTGATGATTTTATATCTCACATTGGAAAAATAAAGTCTTCATCATGTATTTATATAATAATTTTTTACATGAAATTGTAACAAGCAAAGAAATAATATTGGAAACCTTTTGAAATAGTGTTCTTATTTACGACAACAGGTAATGTAAAAGACAATATTGACCAAAAAGAAATCTGTCTACTTACAGTTGTATCTTCATTTCCTAGGTGAACGCTTTTCGCCCTCGTTGCAAAATTTAAAGAACATATGGTCTCACACAAATCTTCTTCTCTGGGACTGACATGGACCAGCATAATTGTTTTTGAATCATCACCTGAGGATAGCCGCGGAGGGGACTAGATTAGCAAAGACTATTTAGATGGAAATGAAGAAGATGCTCCACATGACAATGAGTTATTTTATTCAAGAAGTCGCATATCATGAAAGGAATATATAACAGATTATATAGACATAATTGTTTTGTATTGTATTTTTAAGTTATTTTAAATTTACGAACCTTAACTAATGAAGTTTTATGGCCATGATTATGTTATATTGTATTCGGAAATATTTTACTTATGATTTTACAATTTTTCTATCAAAATATTTTACATGCGATTTAACAATTTTATCATCCGAGTTCATCTTATATTGTTGTTTGAGAATTAGCAGGGTACTTGAACAGAGATGAGACGCGTCTGGTTAGCGGCTGTGATCACATAGACAGGAGTGTGGACATGATTAAGGATAGTTACCTAGAGAATCTTTAAGAACTTGCGTCAGCTTGCTATTCCTGTCAAAAGTAAAACCATAAGTTAGCTTTTAGTGGGGACTCTGGAGAAACCATAAGAGCCTGTAGTAATTCTGTGACTATTTTAAACAACCTACTTTGATGGAAGATAGGAACGAAATAGGATTTGAATGGCCAAACGCTCATATACCAAGTAATTGAGTGTTTGGTGAGTCCACAGTTACCTGTAAGGTATATGGTGTCTTTTCCTCTGGAGGGAACTGATCACATCCCCGAGAGCAGAGAGTGACAAATTAATGGCTTTTCCTTCATCGAGTCGTTTGCCCGATGCCTTAGTCTTCAACACACGCTCGCTTCCCCCGAGGTCAACTAACCATAATTTATTTGTTTCCCGTCGCCTTTCAGCAGCATCGAAGCAAGTTATTGCTACCCGTATCATGCTATATATAAGAAACAGGGTTAGAACAGGGGATAATGACAGCTATATTAGATTTTAATGAGATTAGCTTTGAAGATAAGAAGATAAGAAGTTTTAGTTGTGGGATTCTAAAGAGATTAGTTCTCTTTTTAGCTATAGAGTTCTAATTAGTTTTGATTACTATTTCTAATAGGATTTATCATAAATTCTATCATTATCCAATAACCTCTCCTAATCTATTGAGAGTTCTAGTTTATTTCAATTTCTAGTTCTTGTAAGCCTATAAATAGGCAAGTTTCAATTGAATAAATTAAATGAATGAATATGATTCATTCCAATATTTGTGATTTTCAGGTTCTTCAGGATTTCCATATTTTAATCTCAACAGTAGTTGTTCTAAACAGTTACTGTACAGATTCAAGATTTCTAACAATTGGTATCAGAGCAATATTCTTACGGAGCTATATATATATGAAACAGGGTTAGAACAGGGGATAATGACAACTATACTGACTGACCGACATACAGGTAGAGTCGATTACCAGTGAGATCTGCTAGATGTCAGGTTGGAATTTGTGGAGGCAGTTGTTCTGAGTCGGCAACCCAATCTGTACAGCCTCAGAGCTTGGTTGAAGTCGTTCACTTCAATGGCCACAAGTTTGCCAATCACAATTTCTCCCTCTGGATCTGCTTGAATCGAAAGGCTGTATTTAGAGATTCTGGATTGTGTTAGAAAGGATTGCCTTGATATACTAATTTTTGACCTATTTCTTACAGTGAAGCCAGTGACCTTCTGTTAAAGAGAACAGACCTTGTGTTAATTCTAGCAATATCGCTAGTTAACTTACCAAGGTGGCATAGGGTCTGTAGCTTTTGTTGGTTTGGGGACAAGCAAGTCCTTTAGATTCCCCATGTAAATCTCAAGCATGCTGAAGCTGATGAGAAATGCATGGTTACAATCCACTGCTTGCTTAAACAGAGCCTCCATAGCCCGTGGCACTATGCCTGGAGTATCTGCACTCCCTTCCTATGATTTATTCAACCAAGAACAACGTCCAGTTAGAAGAGTCAACTGTAGATTGAACACATTAATCCATGTACAGTTTCTGTCTTCAGCATAGTGTGCGCCGTTAGGACTCTAGCTAGTCAAAGGGCTTGTAGCAAATAACCCCTGAAATACCTTTACATGCTGAGAGTGGATTCTTAGATAGTTAGTTCTTACCATTGTGAAAGTTTTTCCTGTGCCGGTTTGCCCATATGCAAAAATGCAGGCATTGTAACCATCAATGACTGATTTGATGATGGGTTCAACTTCTGTAAAAACTTGATCTGAAAATTTCCAACTATCAAAGCATGGTCATGTCAAATGAAGATCAAATAGCTCTCTACTTGCTTTTTGTTCAAGGAAGAAACGAAATCACCACAGAAAGTTGATCTACGTCAAGCACCTTGGGATGAACCGGGGTGGAAAACCTGGTCAAAATTGTAACTTTTGGTCTTATTGTCCATAAGCTTTAGAACAACTTCATTTGAATTCGATGCCACAACAGGTCTTAAATGACCGAAATTCTCCCCCCCTGTGATAGGTCTTATTCGACAAAATACACGGATGTTCCCTGCAATGACAAGTAGGATGAGCATATGTGCAATTGTAATCAACTTTGGCGTACCCTGAAAACAATATATCCTGGCTTTTCAGTTAATTGAAAGCAATCATCCATGCAATGACTTGCTGGAATGGCGTGAAGTGTCAGCCCAACAACTTGTCTGCCTCTACTCAAGCTATCAGTTGATTACAAGGTGACAAAAACATGATCATGATTTCGTAGAAGCCAAATCTCAATTTATGGCAGTTTCGCTGCACAACTTGATAATGTTCGATGCTCGTTGAATCACAGTAAGGGAATCTGACTAACCTTTCAAGTCGAAGAACTCATGGAGGATCTGCCTCCTCTTTATGTTCAGTTGGTTTATGTAGTTAGTCAAGAAAGTCAGTTCATCTGTTCACAGAAAGTTTTTATTGAAGAGTAAGCAGTAAATATAAGAAGAATAAGGGACACAGGAGCATCTAGATTTGTGCGTGTGTGTGTTGGAGGGGGTGTTCTTTTACCTTTTATTTTTGAAACTGAATCATCATCCCCATCATCATCATCATCGGTATCAGAGTTGGTTGGCTGCATGTCAACTGATTTTTCAGATGGAAGGGTTTTTATTATATCAGAAATTGATTTAACCCAGTTGGAGGTCAGATGTGTCTTTAGCCCAAGTAGAGAATGCAGGGATACAGCAAGATTTCTAATAGATTTTCCTGAATCCATCTTCTCTGCTTGTCAAGACTAGTCTGTGGAAAACATATGTATGGTCTCTTTGTTTCATTCATCTAGATGACTTCCAGCCCTTTATTCCAGGTTCACGCTCGGAAACTGAACAAGAGAAATGTAGTCTATAAACAGTTGAAATAGATGAACAAGAACCTTGACTTACAGAAATAATAAAAATGGAATGCTTCACTTTCTAGAAATTGCTGAAACTACTAAGAAACTAAAACTATAATTGAGAACTGAATAAAATTATAGCAAAGGCAGAAGAAATTACTTGTATGCCCAGTTGTTGAAAGTTTCTATGTGCTACCATTTTCTATTGAAAAAAAACGAGACAGAAAATGAAATCAAGAAACAGTCAACAATAGTCTGTTGAATGAAACAGGGCAGCCAAGAAGATTCAATCTAAGCTCTCTGATACATCATTAGCAGAAACTCCTTTGCTTGAAAAAATAAAATAAAATAAAATCGAATGGTAACAGAAGTAGTCCTGATGATATGAAATATAGATAGCAGAAGGAAAGAGAAGCAAACCAGGCTATGGTGGTGGTGCTATGCTGAACTACAAGTGATATCTGTCAAAATTGTTCCAATTATGACAGCTGAAGATATCACTGTTTACATATCTGATCTATCTATCTGAAACCCCATGTGAGAGCCAGCAGATATGAACACTAAAGCAGTCAATTATGTGTTGTGATGCCGCTACAGATTAATATTGTTGGTTTCTAGCTAACATCGGGACAAAAGAGCTGTCTGCCTTGCCTTGCAGGAATACTAGAGAGAGGAGAGAGAGTTGTCTGTGGTGAAGGACACATATATGAAATGCCCAGCATATAGGATATTGAAGCTAAGTTAAAGCTGAGATGAAGCTGAGATATGTTGAAGGTGAAATGGTCGACCGCTTGGAAGACAACACTGAACCGGTCGACCGCTTTAAATTGTTAACCTCCAGTTGTAAAAGTTTGTTGTGATTCAGTTATTTAGTTGTTTAATCAGTTTACTTAACTAACAATCAGTTATATAGTTTGTTATTTACAAAGTCAGTATCTCAGGTATAAATACTGGCATTCATTGTAATCTGCATTTTTAAGAAATACGATCATCACAAACACATTGCTGTTTGTTTTCCAGTTCATTATCTTCTTCTCCTTTCTTTTGCTTAAGTGCAGTTTATTCTATATGGTATCAGAGCCTACAATGGCTTCTGAATCTACTTTTCCTTCAGCGAATCCAAATCATCTTGTTCCATCCATTGATGATTTTTCCAGTCCATACTATCTTCATCATGGAGATAGTCCTGGTTTTGTTTTACTGTCACAACCTCTAACTGGTGACAATTATCACACCTGGAGCCGATCAATGACAATGGCGCTCACTGCAAAGAATAAGTTTGCTTTTGTTGATGGCTCATTACCGAAGCCTAGTGAAGAATCTGAGGCTCTGTTTCACGCCTGGACAAGGAGTAATAATATGGTACTTTCATGGCTTCTAAACTCTATTTCTAAAGAAATAGCTTCCAGTGTGATTTACATCAACTCTGCACATGAAATGTGGAACGATCTCAAGGATCGATTTTCACAGAAGAATGGTCCTCGCATATTTCAATTGCAGAAGGCAATTTCTGCTCATTCTCAAGGAAGCATGAATGTGAGTAATTACTATACTCGTCTTAAAGGACTTTGGGATGAATTGACGAATTATCGTCCCATTCCAGAATGTTCCTGTGGTGCTCTCAAGGCTACTCTTGATCACTATCATCAGGATTATATTTTCCATTTTCTAATGGGTCTGAATGACAGTTTTGCTCAAATCAGAGGTCAAATACTTCTTATTGATCCTATGCCTTCAATCAACAAAGTCTTCTCTCTTGTACTCCAAGAAGAGAGACAACGAGAGATATCAATCAGTTCATTGCATGATGAAACTGCTGCTATGATGATCAAAAATCATTCACCTCGAATTGGTTTTCAGCCACAACAGAATAGGTTTGGTAAACAACCTTTTATGCACAATGTTCGTAAAGATAGACCAGTTTGCACACATTGTGGTCTTCTTGGTCACACTATGGAGAAATGCTATAAGTTGCATGGCTATCCACCAGGGTATAGATCAAACAGAACCAAGGCTAATTCTGTTTTTCAAGAGTTTGATTCTCAGAACAGTATGGTTCCTCAGTTACAAATTTCCCAAGAGCAGTGTCAACAGTTACTTGCATTGATAAAACCTCCAATTTCAACACCTCCTGCTGAGAATCTTGCTTCTGCTCATCAAGTAAGCAATGCACAAGATCACCTTTTCTCAAACATGGGAGGTAATCCTTCTCTCATTTCCTCAGCCTCCTTTTACCTAAATCCAAAACATTCAGTTTTCTCATCATCACATTCAATTGATATTCAATGTCATCAATCTAAATCATGGATCATTGACACGGGGGCCACTGATCACATGATCAGCACCATATCTTTGTTCACTTCCATTACTGCTAGCATATCTTCTCGTGTAAAATTGCCTAATGGAAACTATGCTACCGTGACTCACATTGGCACTGTCAAAATTTCTGAACATTTGATTCTTCATGATGTTCTTTGTGTACCTTCTTTTTCATTCAATTTGATTTCAGCAAGCAAATTGATCAAAACCCTTAAATGTTGTCTCATTTTTCTTGCCAATTATTGCTTCATACAGACTTTGTCACCATGGAGGATGATTGGCATGGGTAGAGAGCAAGCAGGCTTGTTTTACTTGATGAATAAACCTTCTACTGTTCTTTCACATTCTGCTAAACAATCTGTCAAAGCATTTTCTGCTTCTATTAAGAATGCATCTACTGATATTTGGCATTATAGACTAGGCCATTTATCACATCCTAGAATGATGTTACTTAGTGCTCAAATTCCAGATTTTACTGGTCATACAAGTATCTGTACCGTGTGTCCATTAGCTAAGCAACACAAAATTCCATTTGTGAAGAGCACATCTGTTTCAAATTCTTTGTTCGAAATGATCCACTGTGATCTATGGGGACCCTTCTCTGTCAAAACCAATAATGGCTCTAGCTATTTTTTGACTATTGTTGAGGATTTCAGTCGGTTTACATGGGTTTTTCTTCTCCACTCAAAATCTCAGACTCGATCATACATTACTCAATTCTTCAAAATGATTGAAACACAATTCAATTTCAAAATAAAATGCTTGCGTTCAGACAATGGTCCTGAATTCAATATGACAGATTTCTTCCTCACAAAAGGAGTTCTTCACCAACGTAGTTGTGTTGAAACTCCACAACAAAATGCCACTGTAGAGCGTAAACATCAACATTTGTTAAATGTAGCTCGTGCCTTACGTTTTCAATCTCATCTTCCATTATCTTACTGGGGGGATTGTGTCCTCACAGCAGCCCACACTATTAACCGAATTCCCTCTTCCATTTTATCAAACAAATCACCTTACGAAATTCTCTTTTCTAAACCACCAGATTATTCTTATTTTAGAGTTTTTGGTTGCCTCTGCTATGCCTCAACTCTTTCCAGAAACAGACACAAATTTGATCCTCGTGCAATCCCATGTATTTTTCTTGGCTATCCCAATGGTACCAAAGGATACACATTACTTGATTTGTCCACTCATTCTCGCATTATTTCTCGCCATGTCATATTTCATGAATCTGTTTTTCCCTATGCTTCAACAAAATCATCCACTGTCAACCCTGTCAATCCCTTGGTCTTACCAAATATCATACCAGACACCTCCCCCTCACCTCCTATTTTTGCAGAACCTCCTATTTCTGCAGAATCACCAGATGCTAATGCTTTTGATTCCATCCCTGTTGTTTCTGATACATTGCTTCCATATTCTGATCATACTAATCACATATCACCACAAAATTCTTCACTAAGAAGATCCACTCGTGTTCGTTCTATTCCTAGTTATCTACATCAGTACCACTGCCAGCTTGCTACTCACCCATCCCATTCAATTCCAGAAGACAAGTCAGGTATTCCTTACTCCTTATCTTCTTCCATTGGTTACAATCATATTTCCCCTGCTCATAAACACTTTTGTCTTTCCATTACCACTCAAATAGAACCTAAGACTTTTCATACTGCTGTTAAATCCATTGAATGGAGAAATGCCATGCAAGCTGAGATTTCAGCTCTTGAATTGAATAACACTTGGTCTATCGTTGATCTGCCCCCAAACAAACACCCCATAGGCTGCAAGTGGGTTTATAAAATAAAACACAAAGCTGATGGCACTGTTGAAAGGCACAAGGCACGCCTTGTTGCCAAAGGATACACACAATGTGAGGGATTGGATTACTATGAGACGTTCTCTCCAGTTGCTAAGCTCACTACTATTCGTATCCTTCTTGCCATTGCTGCTGCTTGTAACTGGCATCTTCACCAGTTAGATGTAAACAATGCTTTTCTTCATGGGGAGTTGCATGAAGAAGTTTACATGACTCTTCCTCCTGGTTTTGCCTCTAAGGGGGAGTCCACAAAAGTCTGCAGGTTACACAAGTCTTTATATGGCTTGAAGCAGGCATCACGACAATGGTTCTCCAAGTTTTCCTCTACTTTGCTGACTCACGGGTTCATTCAGTCTAGAGCAGACTATTCCTTGTTCACTAGAACGCAAGGTTCTTCTTTTGTGGCTCTTTTAGTCTATGTTGATGACATAGTTTTAGCAGGCAATGATCCAGCTGTTATTACTCAACTCACTGAATTTCTGAATAGCCAATTTCAGTTGAAAGATCTTGGAAAATTAAAATTCTTTCTTGGTTTAGAGATTGCTAGATCTGCTAAGGGTATTTCTCTTTGCCAACGAAAATATGCTTTAGAGATCCTTGATGACTGTGGTTTTCTTGCTGCCAAACCCGTAAAGTTTCCAATGGAGTCCACTCTGAAATTGTCCTCTGCTGATGGTCTTTTACTTGAGAATCCAGCTTCTTATCGAAGGCTGGTTGGGCGTTTACTTTACCCGACCATCACACGCCCTGACCTATCCTATGCAGTTCAGAATCTGAGTCAATTTATGGCAAATCCACGACAACCACATCTCAATGCTGCACACAGAGTCCTTCGCTACATCAAGGCTTCCCCTGCTCAAGGCCTCTTCTTCCCATCTTCCTCCACATTCCACCTTAAGGCCTTTTGTGATTCTGATTGGGCAGGATGCCCAGATACCAGACGATCCATAACTGGCTATTGTGTGTTCTTAGGCGATTCCCTTGTATCATGGAAGTCTAAGAAACAACATACTGTGTCTCGATCTTCAGCTGAGGCTGAATATAGATCGATGGCAGCAACTACGTGTGAAATTATTTGGCTGTTTTCTTTGTTGCAGGATCTACGGGTTCCACATCCTCAAGCTGCATTATTGTTTTGTGACAGTAAGGCTGCATTGCATATTGCTGCCAACCCTGTTTTCCATGAGAGGACTAAACACATTGAGCTTGACTGCCATATCATTCGTAATAAAATTCAGGAAGGTGTCATCAGGACACTTCATGTTACTTCTCAGAATCAACTTGCAGATATATTCACCAAAGCTCTATCTCTGGCTCCTTTTCAGCACCTTATTTCCAAGATGAATGTCTTAAATATCTTCCCTTCATCTTGAGGGGGAGTATTGAAGCTAAGTTAAAGCTGAGATGAAGCTGAGATATGTTGAAGGTGAAACGGTCGACCGCTTGGAAGACAACACTGAACCGGTCGACCGCTTTAAATTGTTAACCTCCAGTTGTAAAAGTTTGTTGTGATTCAGTTATTTAGTTGTTTAATCAGTTTACTTAACTAACAATCAGTTATATAGTTTGTTATTTACAAAGTCAGTATCTCAGGTATAAATACTGGCATTCATTGTAATCTGTATTTTTAAGAAATACGATCATCACAAACACATTGCTGTTTGTTTTCCAGTTCATTATCTTCTTCTCCTTTCTTTTGCTTAAGTGCAGTTTATTCTATATAGGATGCATTTGATAATTCACTCGGCCAGCACCACTTCTTTAGACGATTAATTAGACTCTCCAGGTTAATAAATAATGACACTACTGGTTGAACAGGATGATGATGATTAAAGACACTGCTGGTTTATAATTCCAATGCTAGCTCACCAACCATAACAATGGTAGTCTTTGAATTGAGTTTTACTGCACGTATATATACATACACACATTCGTGATCTCATGGATACTATATAATTGATGTGCAAACCACGTCAGAATAGACCAGTCACAGGGCCAGAGAAAATACAGTTCCAACTTACGATAACGACACAAACAACAAGAAATTAATACACAGAGAGAGAGAGAGAGAGAGAGAGAGAGAGAGAGAGAGAGAGAGAGAGAGAGAGAGAGAGAGAGAGAGAGACCAGTGGGCTTTGATAGTTTTTTCACAAATGAATTTCCCTATACTTAATATAATTTCGCCTTCTTTAAATTATAGATGAAAGTTATACTAGTAATAACCGGTGGCCACCAACCCTGGCAATGCGTGCTGGCTTTTTCAAAGAATTTCACGCACAGATACACACACACACACATATATTGGACTGCCCGAAACTACAAAGTATTCATTACATGTTTAGATATTTGGATTGGTCCTGACAGAATCCAATGTCCGAAGCCATCTCTAGTATTGCTTGTATTATTCCTAACAGGAAATGGGAGATCCCATCTGGATTTTCAATCTGCCATCTACTATATATGAGTTTGATTGTTATGTTATTCCATCATCGAATGAATGTTTTGAGATGTCGGGTTGGGTTTCGTTCCCAAGATATTCATGGTACTAAATCAAAAAACAATACTATTGTTTGCATCGATCCTACACAGACCTGTTCTCAATGCGATGCTACTGGTTGCTGTATGGTGAAACTCGGGCCGGCCAATTAACTGCATGAATCTTTGAGTTGGTGGCAACAAATACCAAGGGGCAAGAGGACGTAAAGGCAAACCAGTTATGGGTGGTGTGGACGGGTAAGCTAGGTGAAGTGAAAGGTTAATTTCCATGTTGAGATCTCCATTTTCTTTAATTAATAGATTATTCAATATTGAGGACAGACGTGGGGCTAGCTCTTCATCATTTTAACACAGACATACAGGTGTGGGAATGTTTAGGAAAGCAACAGACTCCTACTCTAAGCTCAAGTCATCGCAATCATATCATCCTAAACATTAATTAATCTTTTTTATTAAGAAAAAGTTTTGGTTGGTTTTTGTTGGTGGAGACCTAGGCCTAGCTTAATTTCAAAAAAGTCTTGCTTGCTAGCTAGTAGTTGATTTCTCCATGTACTTTTCTGCTTAGTCTTAACAACTTCATCCCTCACCAGTTTTCTTATGATAAAATTGGATTTATTAACAGATTTATGAATATGATAGATATTTCAACTAAGAAAAAGGTGATGAATCAAGGGTAAACAATCCATTCACAAACATAATGACATAAAGTGAATCACAAATATATATAGGCTACTGCTTTAATGTTTTGGCCAAGAATGTAAGGGAGTGGTATTCTCTCTTGATTACTTGCATATTGCTTTGTTAATTTGTCTTAATTTCAAGCTTCATATTTACTTGGTCCTTTGTTGATCTATATTAAAAAACAAAAACAAATAAAAGACGTCGATGTTTTACTGTGTACATAGACAGAGTACTGTAGATTGTGTCAATAAAATTATCATTTTACCCGTTGGTTCAAAAAATTTAACCCTCAGAACCGAGGGCATTTTAAACATTTCTAATGTTTTGTATTATTACTATTATGAATATAATTATTATAATTGCTTGGATTATAATAAAAATAAATTATTTAATATTTTTTGTTTGATACTAGAGTTAAGTCATACATTTTTAAAAGAATAAGATAAAAAATTAAAAACAATATTAAGCCACAATTTGTTTTTCAAATCATTAATCCAAGATATTAGATTTGAAATATTATACGTAGAGAAGTTGCAAAACTTAATTCTTAATAAATATATCACTGATGATAAATTACTTGAATTGTAATTCCTATTGTTATTATTATGCTTGAAAGTAAAACAAAAAACAACATTAGCAGTATTGAAAAAAATTGATATAACCATATGGAAATATTTGAAGAACAAAATTAGAGGACAAAAACAAAATTAATATTATTATCATTACGTGACATTACCAGATTATCGAACACAATCTAAATTAATGTGTTATTTTCTTTCCTGATTACCTAAACAACTTTCAATTATTTAGTTTTTTTATATATTCATTTTATTATGGATAAAGTATTGAAAATAATGATAACAATTATTTTTAAATTATTTAAAAAAATGTTAGGATAATTATATATTTTGATATTTATTTAATATTAATGCATTAAAATATATAAAAAATGAACTAAGATTTTTTTTAATCTCAATGTTGTGAAATACTTTTACTATAATAATATCAAGAATAAATCTTAAAAAATAAAAAATAAATATTTTAATTTCTTTTTAAATAAAAATCACTTCAAACTAAAAATATATCAAGTCAAATGTAGACAAAATTAAAAAAAAATACACAGAGATAACATATCATAACAACAGAACATTCACTATACATTATACATGTATAAAAGAGTTTCACTCTCATTTCACATAACAAAAATTATACTTTATTTTTTAACTCAAGTCACATTTAGTACAGAGATAAATAATAATACAAATTAAAAATCAAAATTAAAAGTAAATATATAAATATAAACAAAAAATAAAAACAAAAGCCACACGCCAGATAAGAGAAACAGCTAGGAAGAAGGATTGCTGGTTCCAATAATTATTGGCAATCATTCATCCTGTTACTGAACAAGCTAATGTCTGAAGAGCAAATAAACAGGGACGCTTTGGAACCGGAACTCCTAGCATATCCCCCGCGCGCTGCACCCTATTTTTGTGTGCTTTCCCAAAAACACAGTACGAGTTTAAACAACAGCAATAATAAAAAAAAAGAAATAGCCCAATTAATACAAGCACCAAGGCCATTGTTCCTTCATCATCAATTCCTGGAAGCTAGGAATATTTTTATGCAGATAGAATCCAAACAATAAAAGGAAAAACCACAATAATACTCAATGGTATCATTTTGTATCTCTAGCTGTATCAGTTTGGATCACTAAGAAGACAAGACAGAATCATTCATTAAGACGAGACATCAATCTGGGGTCAATAGTGATCATAACAGAGCTTTATATATAAGCAAACATTTTCAGGTCATTTCCGCTACCAAGTTCATATCATTGCAGCAGCTAGATTTTCAATGAAAATACAGACCACTTAATAAAACCTAACAGTGTGTTAATAAAAACAATACAATGCTCCATTATTAGATGACACTTGTTTAAATAATACAAGAAAGCATCTCCGTTCGGTGAAAACTATATAACCACCATACGAATCTCTTTCACAAATGCCCAAGACAAAAGTACTTGGTGGTGCAAAACAAAGGCATCATCTCCCCCGATTAAGAGTCTTGGGGAGCCTCGAATCTTGTTGGAGTGTCAATGCCCATCATACAGCAAAGGCCTGATATCAAAATGATAAGCAAAACAATCCCCTGGCGCATCACAAGCAACCACAATATCAGGACTTCATAAACATGGTGATATAATGGACTACGGAGAAAAGGATAGCAAGAAAATGAGTATAATGAACCATAGTAGCCTAGATAAACAGAAGAAGTTCATGCATAAGATTAGGAGCCGCCAAGTTTATAAAAAGTTATTTGGACTGCTTGCATACTCACAAAAAAAACAGCACAGAGAAAAAGGGAAGAGAAAAAACCTCCCCTTTAAGCTAAAGCACCTCTACAATAATGCTGAATCAACTTCACATTAAGCTTCTATGAATTCATGGAAGAAGCTAAAACTGCAAGGGTAGCTTTAAATGCCATGAACTCACTGGAGACTGACTAGAGAGGGAAGAATTAGGCCACTCGAATATCCTCTTAGATTTCAAAGGAGATTTTTTACTTTTAAATCCAGCACTTAGTCTTCGGCCTAATTTTTGATACCAGGGATTGTTGATAACTAATATTTAATTTAGCTTCCAAACTCTACTTTTATTGCCACTAATAGAGCCACAACAGGTAATAAATTTAGAAATGGTCATAGAACAGTTTAGCTGGTTATGTTTGGGGAATAATAGAAGAATTCTCCTTTGAGGCTTTTCATTCAGGTGTATTATAGTGGGATGACAAGATGACATGGAATTAAGTTATATTGGCCAATCCACTCGTTAGACTTTATTCTGTTTCTCCATTATTTCTTCTAGTCCAGGATGGTATTACTTGAGAACCATGTGCCTGTGGGTGTTTGCTCAATAATTCAATTAAAAAAAGAAAAATCTGCAAAGACATGCGATATAGAAAATCAAAACACTTCTGATGACAACTAGAAGTTTACCATTCAAAATCAGGTCATCAACAATGACCACAGCCAATATGATATACCAAACTGTCTCTATATTCAACTGAGAGATGGAGAGAAAAAAAAGCACTATCATGAATAAAGCATATAGATGAAAGGCTAACATGGAAACTCACAACTAAAACTCCTTCCAGAAGGGATGATTTGATTTGGCAAACTTCATCGCAGTGTGTGGAATTCATTGAAGCATTTCCCGCAGCACTTTCAGCAAGAAACCTTTCTAGTTCTTGATGATAAGGAAGCTGGATTGATCGGAAGGGATCTGAAACATAGAGAGCAGAATATTTTGCCCCCAACATCTCCACAGAGCTGATGAGCTCAGAGAAAATTTCACCTGCATATATCCAGTTAATATATATATGTTTGAGCATTTCCCTGGCAAAGACATAACTTTGAACAAACAGTTTTTAACTCAACACACTTTCACTTTGTGGTTGGTCAAGTCCTTTCATTGAATTGGAGCCTTCATAACAGAATACAACCAGGTCAGTATGGCCACTAGGCCTCTTCTCCATCCTTGAAGCCAGATAGTCCTACATGTTAGTAATGGTCAAGAAAGTAAGAGATCTATCATACACCACCAAAATTCCATAACTAAGCATCAAATATTTTAATTTCATTTACATTGATGGCGTGCAGGTTTGCAAGCTTTTGAAAGTTTTCACCCTCCACGGAACATGACTCTGAAAAAGCAACATTACTGGTTCCTAAATCCTGTCCACAAGCTTCTGCAAACCCAGAAACCAATGAATTCTCCATTGCCTCCTCTGAAGCAGCAACATAAGGAAATGCCATGGAAAAATTGGACTTGGTATAAGAAACCTGTTCAGAGTAGGAATGCTGACTATCAGAACACAAACAGGCAGGGCTACTGCAGTTTCTGCAAATCAGGGTCTGTTGATTTCAATTAAGAAACCATTACAAAAAGTTAGAGAAGCTTTGGTTACCTTGAGCAAGTTCACAAGAGCTGAATCTGTGTTTTTGTTTGCAGAAACATCATTGGAAAGCAGCTGTAGAAAACAAAAGGTGTGCAATTAAGGTCTGGGCCTTTAAAAATAGCAAAAAAGTCGCAACATATTGCATTGCCAATGAGATATCAAACTACCAAAGTGCAAAGTTATCAACATAGACCCGATAACATGCAACCAGAACCTAGTGTGGTTGCATAATACTGCAATAAAATTACCATATGAACAACATAAGAAAATAGCCCCTGCAGCATGTTCACTAGATCAGGCCTATGGAAATAAAAATTGTTATTGAACTCATGCAGTGTCAGCACACTTGACCTATGACAAGCCCCAAAAGTTCTTACCCCCCTGCCAACAAAGACAAGCGCCAGATCCATGGACTGCTGAACTTTCTTTTCTGAGCACTACAAGGGACAAAAATGAAACAAAAAATGAATAAGGAATTTCACATCTTTATGATTCTTTTGAAGAAAATGTGTTTGAATTTATATTGCAGAAAATTTTTGCAACAATCTATCAGCATAAAGGAGAGCTTAGTACCAGTAAGTTTGACCAGCCTCCTTCAGACAGAACCGACCTGGCAAGATCTTTTGAAGAAATGGTCTGATAATTCACTACTTCAGTCATTCTGTTGTTGAAAAACCCGTGATCAGAATCTAACATATTTAAAGATTTCACTGACAGAAGAATATGCAGCAAAGGTGTAGTATTTAGTTGTATTAGCATAATACAACTAAATACATATCCCATAGTTGATTCCAATAGGCGGCACATCAAACAAACAGATAAATATAATAGAAGATGCATATCCCATATGCGGAAGCAGTTGTATTAGCGTTTAATTGAGGTTTATGGGATGAATTAATCTTCACGTTCTTTTTTTTTGGGGGGAAATTTTTTACTGCTGCATGAATTTCAATAAAATTGATTGCACTATCCAGCAGATTACCATGGAAAATATAAAAACTGAAAAGGGAAGCATATGCCTAACTTAAAGAGCTAATGAGATATCAAAATGGTGTTTTATAATTTGGCTCAGTTTTGTTATGTAAAATAAGATAGTATACAGATATTGATGATGAGACAGTGCCAATTTATCATGGCAAGAATTTCAAGCAAAACAGGTAATTGGTTTAAATTGGAAAATGAGAAGCAAAAGGTAAAGGTAAGGAAAAAGTAGATACATACTGATGATGAGGATGGTGAGGAGACCAGAGAAAAGCTGGGACAGTAGTCGATGGTGGAGAAGAAGCGTGCAAGAATGAAAGGCGAGATGCAGCAGCAACCACCGTTAACCACCATATCGCAGCAACAGCTCTCATTCTCATTGTCGACAAATCCTTTCTTCTTCGTTTAACAGCAAAATCATTAAAGCATATTAACCTTTGCAAAATAATAATAATAAAAACAATAATCCATCCAACAGAAACAATCAGCAAATTTGTAATCAATTTGATATGAAAACGATACAAGTCAAAACAATAATAGTAGCAAACATGAAATGAATTAACACATCATAGCAAAATATATGTATATATATATAATCAAAATATAAGTGATGGATGGATGTAAAGAGAATGAAAATCACTTCTTTCTACCTGTTATTACTAAAAAACAGATCCTCTGGTTCGTCGAGATTAATAGAAGATCCTCTCTCTCACACACACGAACTCAATCGAGATCCAGAACTTTTATTTTTTATTTTCTCGAATAAAATAAAATCGATAAAACGGATTGATTTGACGAAGGAACGAAGGAAGGGGCGTGTACAAAGAGACAAACCCACGTACTAGATCCATTGGCATGGAGCATGGGCTGTGAATCCCATTCTTTTCACCCTCATAAAGCCCACGACACACTCTTTGATCCTTATAAGAAGCCCCGTTCGGCCCTCAATTAATGATATTGTTTCTGGCTAAAGCAGAATGATATTTTTCCACTTGATTCTCGTATTGTCCCAGCCCAGCCCATATAGGTAGCGGCAAAGGTTAGATTTACGGTTTGCTCAATGGATCCAACCCTTCATAGCTGACTATTTACACGCTTAAGGGAAAGTCCAATAGCCAACCTAGCGAAAGCTAAAATTTTAAAAAAAAATTTGGCTATTTTCGTTAATTTTAGGTCTCCAACGGGGAGAGATAAATGAGCAGCTAAAATAGCTTTTGTTACAGCGAGCCATTCCTACATATTTGCACCACCGAAGAGCCAAAACTTAAATATTACCGTTGAAATTATACCGTTGCAAGCATCAACAACAACAAAACAATCACCGAAGAAATTTATTTCACCGTTGAAATCGGATTAAATGTTTGTACACTGCTGTGCTTAGAAATTTTTCCCACAAAAGAGAAATCACAGAAGAAGAGGAGAGGAAGACAAGAGGAGGGGAAACATAATAACCCAAAATCTCAATTTCTAAACCCACATTTTTTAAAACACTTTGATGGCAGACAATCACAATTTCTTTCCTTACAATGGCTCACCAATATTCCCCAGCAACAGCAGCAACGTATCAATCTCCGTAGCTGACGACGACGACTCAGATGAACTGAGTCGAATGCGAGCTCGAGTTCGTAGAAAACTGGAGGGTGATAGAGCACAGGCTTGTAATGTATGCATACGTATGTGTATGCATACAGTCAGCATTGAGCTGGCTATAAATAGCAGCAGTACACATGCATTGTGGATGATGGAAAATAACAGAATAACAGATCAGAAAGAGAAATTAAAATTCTCTGCATCTTTTCCAAAACCTCTCTGTTTCAACTTTCATCTTCTTCTAATCTCTGCAATCATATACCAATATTAACATGGTATCAGAGCTTGAATTGCTCACGCAAATTCAATAATTCATTTTTTTTCTCATCGTTACGCTTCCGTAACAGTTTCTTGCTCCAGATTCGATTTGCAGAAAGTGCAATTTCTGGACTACTTCTTGATACAGATCATACTGCAGACTTCAATTGCAGAAAGTGACTGTTTCTTGATACAAATTCATACTGCAGACTTCAATTGCAGAAAGTGATTTTTTCTTCATATCGATTCAATTGCAGATTTCAATTGAAATTTGCAGGTTTCAATTGCAGGCAGATTTCAATTGCAGACAGTGACTGTTTCTTCATTTTAATTCAATTGTCGATTTCAATTGAAATTTGCAGATTTCAATTGCAGCAAGTGCAATTTCTTGGCTGTTTCTTCATACAGTTTCAACCTGCAGATTTCATTTGCAGCAAGTGCAATTCCTTGGCTGTTTCTTCATAACAGTTTCAACTTGCAGAGTTTAATTGCAGAAAGTGCAATTTCTGGAACACGTCATTAAGTAATTGCACATTTGCCAAGTTGTTTTGCAAATAGGCTTCTGTGAAGGTTGTTTCGTATTCAACAATGGTGACAGCGGCTCAACTTCAGCTCCTTCAATCTCCTATTGCAGCGCTAATTTCAACAATTTCAACATCTGTGAATGTGAAATTGGACGACACAAACTACCTCAACTGGCATTTTCAAATGAGACTGTTACTAGAGAGTAATGGAATTTGTGGCTTTGTTGATGGTACTCATCCGTGTCCAATGTCTACCTCAGCTGATGAATGTGAAACAACTGTACATAATTCACCTTCTACCATGGACTGTGACGAGGCTTTAGTTTGGAGAATGCATGACAGAGCAGTCATGCAACTCATCACTGCTACACTGTCCTCGGTTGCTATGACATGCGCCATTGGAAGCACCAGCTCTAAAGACCTTTGGAATAGCTTAAAGGAGCAGTTCTCTATTGTCTCCAGAACAAGCATTTTTCAGATGAAGTCCAACCTGCAGAACATCAGGAAGGGAGCAGATTCAATCACTCAGTACTTGCTCAAAATAAAGGAAGCACGAGATTACTTGAGTGTTGCAGGTGTGTTCTTTGCTGAAGAAGACATTGTCATCTTAGCACTCAATGGTCTGCCTCCTGAATACAACACCTTCAGGTGTGTCATCAGAGGAAGGGAAAATGTTATCTCGTTGAAGGAGTTCAGATCTCAGTTACTTGCTGAGGAGAGCATTGTGGAAAATCTGATCACTGGCACTCCTTCTTACCTTACGGCTATGCACACAATTTCTAAGCCTCATGTCTCATCTGCATCTTTACAGGTGCTTCAGCAGTCTCGTGGACCTCCTGCATATAATTCCTTTGGCAGTGGTGGTTTCAAATCGTTCAATAAAAACAGAGGTAGAGGACGGTTTAATCCCGGGCAGAGACCTGTTCAGCATAAGTTCCAAAGCAAGATGTATGATATGCCACCTATACCTTTAAGAGGTGTTCGCACTTATTCCACTGCTTCTGGTTCCTCACGTGAGGCAATATGTCAGCTGTGCAATATGGAAGGCCACACTGCCAGATTCTGTGATTTTAAGCGTCCTAACAGAATCCAATGTGACCTTTGTGGAAGAAACAATCACACCACATGGTTCTGTTTTTATAATGAAAATGGCCCAAACTTCTATGGTCATGGAAATTACACCACAGAATCTGTTCAGCCGTTGCAGAAACCGAGCTTACAGGCCATGAACACTGTTTTACAACCAGATCAGATTTCCTCTCCCGTATGCATTGCTAATTCTGGTGCAACGAATCATATGACAGCTGACTTGCATAATCTGTCATTAACCACTCCTTATGCCTCTCATGACATAGTACAAACAGCGAATGGTGAAGGTTTGTTAGTGTCACATGTAGGACATTCTGTTATTCCTACGAACACTGCTCCTCTTAAACTCAAATCAGTGTTGCATGTGCCGAAATTAACTCAAAATCTGTTGTCAGTTCATCGACTGTGTTTGGATAATCATTGTTGGTTAATCTTTGATGCCTTTTGTTTTTGGATTCAGGACAAAGCCTCAGGGAAGATCATCTACAAAGGGCAGTGCAGTAATGGCCTCTATCCCCTTCCCTTTGTTTCTCCTCAATCGTTCCAATCCACTCTCAATATCAGCCACGCTGTTATCTCGGTCAGTTAGTTCAGTCTTCCACATGGCATCATAGATTAGGTCATCCCACCAATAAAATTGCTACTCTAATGTTACACAAAGCAAACATTAAATGTTCAATTGATTCCTCTATGTCAATTTGTCATAGTTGTTTGCAAGGCAAGTTTTCCAAACTTCCCTTCCAATCTCGTAGTGCTAAGTCTGTCATTCCCTTTCACACCATCCACAGTGACCTTTGGGGCCCCTCTCCAAGTGTTTCCAGTGAAGGTTTTCGTTATTACGTGACCTTTATTGATGAATACACTAGATATTGTTGGCTATTTCCATTGGTTAATAAAAGTGATCTTTGTTCCATTTTCGTTAAATTCTATCAATATGTACATACTCAATTCTCCTGTTCTATTAAAATCTTGCAAAGTGATGGGGGAGGAGAGTATGTTAGTAAACAAATTCAGTATTTTTTCCACACTAAAGGCATTGTTCATCAAAAATCATGTCCCTATACACCTGAGCAAAATGGTCTTGCCGAGCGCAAGCATCGTCACTTAATTGAGACAACCATCACACTCCTTCAACATGCTAAAATCCCAGCTTCTTTCTGGCCTTATGCTGTCCACACTGCCACCTATCTTATCAACAGAATGCCATCGGCAATTCTGCAACACAAGTCTCCTTATGAGCTCTTGTTTAACACTACACCAATTGTTTCTCACTTACGAATTTTTGGGTGTGCATGTTATCCCTTGTTGCAGCCATATCGCACCAATAAACTTCAGCCTAAAACCAAAAAATGTTTATTTTTAGGTTATGCGTCTCAATATAAGGGTTATATATGCTATGATGTTGCTGTCAAGCGCGCATATATATCTCGACATGTGATTTTTGATGAACTTGAGTTTCCATATATGTGTTTGGCTACTAGTGCGAGTCATTGTCCAAACACTACTGTCTGTCCCTCTGTAATGCCTTCCTCTGTTGTGGTCTCTCCAACTAATGTCGTTGTATCACCGTCTGTTGCACCTTCTCCTATTTTTAATGGTGTTGTCCCCTCTCCTCCTGTCAACCCTCCACCCGTTGTTCCATGTCCTTCCTTCTCCTCTGAGTCCAATACTGCATCTGTGCCGGTTCAATCTTCTCCTGGGGCTCCTGTGTCCATTACTGAAAGGTCATCAGATTTTCATTCATCAATTGACACATTCCGCCCTGAGGCTATCTCTGTTGTACTTCATATTCCTGATATGAATGTACATCCTATGAAGACAAGGAGTAAAAGTGGAATTATAAAGAAACGGGCTTACTCTGCCCATACTGATTCTGCTGCTACGGTTACTGTACCTACAGTTACTGTCTCTCATAATTCCACTGAGATTGAACCTTCCAGCTATAAGATTGCGATGCAATCTCCAGTGTGGGTTCAGGCCATGAATGAGGAAATTGATGCTCTCCGATCTCAGGGTACCTGGTCTTTGGTATCTCTTCCAGCTCATAAGAATTTGGTGGGCTGTAAATGGATTTTTAAAATCAAACGCCATGCGAATGGGACTATTGCTCGTCACAAGGCTCGACTCGTTGCTCAAGGGTTTAGTCAAGAGCCTGGCATTGATTATGGAGAAACTTTTAGTCCTGTGGTGAAGCCTACAACTGTCAGGGTTGTGTTGGCTCTTACTGCTCACCTTGGATGGGTTTTGCGGCAACTGGACGTTAAGAATGCATTCTTGCATGGTGTTCTTCAGGAGGAGGTATTCATGGCACAACCTCCTGGTTTTGTGGATCCATTATATCCCAAATCTGTGTGTCGTCTTCATAAGTCCTTATATGGCCTGAAACAAGCACCTCGTGCGTGGAATGAACGGTTCACTTCATTCTTGCC
This sequence comes from Salix arbutifolia, assembly GCA_025169955.1. Taxonomy (NCBI): domain Eukaryota; kingdom Viridiplantae; phylum Streptophyta; class Magnoliopsida; order Malpighiales; family Salicaceae; genus Salix; species Salix arbutifolia. The sequence continues at coordinate 221,695 of CM045902.1, forward strand.
TGGTCTGGGGTTTTGCAGTACCTACTCCGACTCGTCCCTATTTGTCAAAACTCTTGCTGATGGTCTTATAGTTTTGTTGGTATATATGGACGATATCATCATCACGGGTAGTGATTCTACTGTCATCAGTGAGGTCATTCAGTCACTTACCACTGAATTTGAGGTCAAAGATTTGGGGGAACTTCATTACTTTCTGGGGATTCAGATCTCTCACACCTCTACGGGTTTGGTGTTGTCTCAATCAAAATATATTGAGGATCTGTTGGTTAAGACAGATATGGTGAATGCCAAGGCTTGTGCCACTCCTTGTCTTCCTTATCAGCGGTTAATCAAGGATGATGGTGTTCCCTTTGACAATCCTACCTTATATCGTAGCATTGTGGGAGCTTTGCAGTATCTCACCTTCATTCGACCAGATATTGCGTTTTCTGTTCACCAAGTGTGTCAGTTTATGCAGACTCCTATGCTTGGACATTTTACGGCAGTCAAACGCATTCTCAGGTATCTCAAGGGATCCATTCATTATGGTCTCACTTATCAGAAAGGATCTCTTGATCTTACTGCCTTCAGTGATGCTGATTGGGCAGGCGATCCAAATGATCGTCGATCTACTACTGGCTTGGTGGTTTTTCTTGGGTCCAATCCCATTTCCTGGTCTTCTAAAAAGCAGCATACTGTATCCCGGTCTTCAACAGAAGCTGAATATAGAGCATTATCTACTACTTCTGCTGAACTTGATTGGCTGAAACAATTGTTGGTGTTTCTACGTGTACCAATTCTACAGCCTCCGGTTCTCTTCTGCGATAACCTCTCTGCTATTGCCTTGTCATTCAATCCTGTGCAACATCAACGGACGAAGCATATTGAAATAGATGTCCACTTTGTCCGAGAGAGGGTGGCCAATCATCAGCTTACAATTCAGTTCGTATCCTCACAAGAGCAATTTGCGGATATACTTACGAAAGGCTTGAGTTCTCCATTGTTTCTGACTCATTGTCGCAATCTCATGCTTGGTTTATACAAGCCTGAGCTTGAGGGGGGATGATAGAGCACAGGCTTTTAATGTATGCATACGTATGTGTATGCATACAGTCAGCATTGAGCTGGCTATAAATAGCAGCAGTACACATGCATTGTGGATGATGGAAAATAACAGAATAACATATCAGAAAAAGAAATTAAAATTCTCTGCATCTTTTCCAAAACCTCTCTGTTTCAACTTTCATCTTCTTCTAATCTCTGCAATCATATACCAATATTAACAGAGGGGACGACTCAGATAAAGTTGTTGAAGTGAGAAGGCTGAGTTTTCAAGCTTGGGGGGACGTGGGTGGGGCGGCTGGAGGGGAGTGAACGGGAAGGGCGGTGACGGCCAGAGGGAGAAGAGAAGGATGGGTAGGGTTTTTTTAATTGGTGATTGAAATGAAGGGGAACAAACAAGGGTGGGTTTGGGTTTATATACTAATTATTATTATATATAATAATTATTATTATAATATAATATAATAATTATAATAATAATTATTAATTATTATAATAATAGTTAGCATTAAAAAATAGGGGTATTAATTTGTAATTAATTTGATTCAATTATTTGTAATGAAATGTATTTTAATTAATTATGTTTAAACTTATTGATTATTTGTTAATGTGTTCATTTTGTTTTTTTAGGTTTTTCTAACACTCAAAGACAATAAGTAACATTAATTAATTTCAAATACAACAACCATAAAAAAACATAGAAATATTGTGGGTTTTTTTAATTATATTTAAATTTATTTTTTAATTTAAATATAATTAAAAGGAATAATTTTATTGTTTGAGAGTTTTTCAAAAGCAATTATTTAATTATATAACTTACTCATATTAATTGTATAATTAAACTATATACAAAATAATTGAACTTTATTTAAAATAAGATAAAAAAATAGCTCTCCAAAATGGCTCTTTACCATTGGACAACACATCAACTCAAAAGTCATTTACACACTATTCAAAAAATCATTTCTATAATTTGGCTCTTAAATTGGACTTGCTCTAACCACATTTAGCCTCGGATTAGATTTTACGAGATGCAAACTTTAGTCAAACAAATTGTGATTTTCTGCAACCGACTACTAATTTCAAGCAATCAAATGCAATTTCTCATCATGGGAATACTTCAGAATCCATGATCATACATCATTCACAGGCCAGAAAAAGTTACAATGGATAAAAACGATGAAGAGACAGAATGCGATCGCAGTGGGATTCAAACCCCCGACATCTCAATCCGGATACTAACGCGATATCTACTCCGCTATGCGATCACTTGAGATTTTTATTCTCACTGTTTGAATTATTAATCAGAGTTTAATGAATTCCACATCGATCGTATTCTCCTCCAGGCAAAATCATGCAAATACAGCAGAACAAAAAAAAATCAAACAAAAACAAAGAAGAAAAGGCTAACTTCGATACAATTACTTGTTATGATTATACAGGATCATACAGATCTACGATCTCTACTGCGATTGCAGACACCGGCAGTCGAAAACAGAAGAGAAAATTGCATGACATACCTTTTCAGCTGATCTTGAGCGAGAAGGGCAAGACAGTGTGTGTGAAACTCAAACGACAGAAGTTATTGCTCTCTCTCTTTTGGTCTCTTCGACTCCGTCTCCTTCTCGCGATCCCTCGGTTTTTGGTAGGGCTATGAGGTTCTGATTACAGGTCGTGTGCTATATGGGTTTCATGGCCCGTGTTTATAAAAAGCCCCGTGAAAGAGATTGGATTTTTCTCTAATTATCAAAAGCCCAAGGTGATTGTAGTTTACATCATGGTCTCCTTCAACTATGTTTTTTTTAAATATATATATATATATATATTATTTTTATGTATTTTAAATTTAAGACATTTTAGAAAACAGCTTCAAATTTCGTGATTTTTGTCACTAATTTCTGTTTATGGGGTAAGGGTTCCAAAAATTAGATCGATTAACTCTACTTTTCTAAGAGGTTGATGTCGGTGCCCCCATGACTCATGAAGTCGCCCTACTCTAGCTAGGAACAAGTTGACTTGTCCGCGACTCCGCGTGTTGTGTTGAGTTTTTTTCTATATAAAAATTTAATTGATTTTTTACGTGCTGTAATTAGTTAATTTAATATTTAATTAGTAAAATTATAATCGATAAAATATACTGTAAATGAATTTTTTTTCGTCTAAAAGGAATAGTGTGATCAAAATAGGAAGTGATTTGTATATTTTTTAATTGTAGATCACATAAGCAATATTTTTTTATGATTTTTTTCCCCGGTAATATTAAATCTGACACATTAAAAAAAACATATTGTAAATTTTTTCAGAAATAGACTTAATTTTTTTGCGTGCTATAATTAGTTATTTTAATGTTTATTAGTAAAATTGCAATAGATAAAATATGTTAAAAATGAGTTTTTTGCGTGCTATAATTAGTATGTTTGCTCGCGCGTTGCGCTAGTTTTTTTTCTATATAAAAACTAATTGATTTTTTACATGTTGTAATTAGTTATTTCAATATTTAATTAGTAACATTATAATAGATAACATATGTTATAAATAATTTTTTTCCCGCCTAAAAGAAATAATGTAATTGAAATGGGAAGGGGTTCGTATATTTTTTAATTATAGATAACCTAGATAAATTTGTCAACTTTTTTTTATGAGTTGCCTTTTTTCCCCAACAATATTAGATCTGACACATTATAAATAAAAATTATTGTAATATTTTCAAGAAATCAACTTTATTTTTTTGCATGCTATAATAAGTTATTTGCCGTCTAAAAGGAATATTGTAATCGAAATGGGAAGTGACTTGCATATTTTTTAATTGTAGATAACCTAGGTAATATTTTTTTTTAGCTATCTTTTTTCCCTAGTAATATTAGATTTTAAATATTAAAAATAAAAACACTTTAATTTTTTTTTAAGAATTAAACTTAAACAAAAGAGCAAAAAATTAACATCCAAAGCCAATTTTTTTTATAAGATTTATCCATCATATTATTATATTAAATGTATTTAAGAATACTGATATTAATTTATTTATTTTCAAGAAATCCTAGGTAATTTTTTTCTCTCTATATATATTTTCAGACGATAATATTTAATAAATATTAAAACTTATAATTAGTCTCACACACTTTAATTTGAAATAAATATACAAACATATAATTAATTTGACATACTTTAAATAATATATTTAATTTAAAGGACAAAATTGAAGTAAATCCAAACATTGAAATTAAAAAATTTAAAACTAAACCGAAAATTAAAAGAATTGGGACCGAAATGAAATTGGAATAAATAATTAACTTGCATAGAAGGACACAATTGAAAGAAATCAAACTTTGATACTGAAAATATTAAGGATTTATAATAAATTTGCATGGAATGATGAAATTGCAAGCAATCAGAACTTTGATACCAAATATATTCCGAATTTCAGAGCAATTCAAAAAAATAAAAGACTGATGACCTAATTGAAACTACAATAGATACTCAATTGCAATTGAATGATGAAATTGAAACAAATCAAAACCTATATAATAGCAATAAGGGCTAGAAAAACAAATCTAACGTTCAGGGACTGAAATAAAGTTTGGCAAAAAGCATTTGCGCTGACATCAGCTTGCGCAGGAGGAGAGAGAAATGGGGGGGAAATTCAAACGACCAATGACACGTTTCCAAACACCATATCGTTACACATGCCGCACCAGGTGGAAGAACACATGCCGGAAAATTATTCTAGACGGTGGTCGGGCATTTTTGGACTCCGGAGCAAGGCGCACGCGCTGTCCAAAACACGTGTGAGCGCAGAAACGGACAGCGCGTCCGGCGACGCGCCAGCAGAAAAAAAAAAGTTGGCTAATTACCGGAAAGCCTCTCATGCCCAGACTTGATTTTTGTCCTTTTTGAGTGACATAATAGTTAATGCACTGTTCAATAATTAAAAAAGAAAAAGAAAATCCGGCCAGCCGAATCGAACCGAAAAATTGTCAATGACCGTGGAGCCCCTGAAAGTGGGGATGTTTTTTGTCTTTTTGGGGGGGGGTTCGTTAATACACTGTTCATTGGCGGAAAAAAAGATAAACATCCGCGCGCTAAGCACCGAAATAAATTATGAGTCCACAGTGACAATGAGTCACAGTGAACAGTAACAATTCGATCTCTTTTAGCTATAAGGTAATTTCACTGAAAAACTTTATATAAAGTTTTTTTTATATTTTCCGTAGTTAAAAAAAAGATTAAGTGAAAATCAAGATGTTTATATATGCATGTAATTAATTAAATTGGAAATTATGTGTGCTAATACATAAATAAAAACACATATGATAACTAAAAAGTATATATTATAAATATTATCTTAAAATAAAAGTAAAATATTTTAAAAAATAAATTTCATCAATACAAAAGATAAAAAAATAGATGAATAAAAAAAATTAAATGCATAACCAAACAAAAATTTCGTTTAACATATGCTCTCTAAACAAAATAAAAGATAAAATAGGTATTAATATAAATATAAAAAATGAAAAAATAGCATATATAAAAAAACAGATTTTGTCAAGTAAATATAAAAATTAGGATTTGATATTTACAATATGGGAATGGAAGTAAAAGCACAGAAAATGCTAAAAAATAAAAGAGTTCAAGAGGTGAATAAAATTTTAATAGAAATGGATTGTGAGCAAAGAAGGGTATTGGGGTATAAATTCTTAAAATTTGATGTCGTAGTTAAAAATCAATATCTGGACAGGATAAATAACACCTAATAACCATAAAAATAAAAAAATAAAACCATTCAAGAAATAAAATGAGAATTTGACAAATTATGGTTGTGTAAATGCTTTGTTATGGTTGACCATGAAAGAGGGGGAAAGTGGAAAAACTTCATTTTTCTTGAAAATCCTATAGAAAAACAATAAAGAGAAGAGAGTTAGCAATGCTAAAAGATTTAAACAACAAAATCTCTTAGATTTAGAGTGTTTTTAGTAAAAGAATTGGGAGATAGAGCAAGGAAAAATGTAATAAACATTAAGAAATGATGAAAAATAAAATTTCTTAATTTATTATTATTTGAAGATTGGGTTTATCTTAAAGGGAGTTAGAAGACCTAAATAGTTGTCATGGACTACCAATCAAACTTTTATAGGAGGTAGTTTCTCAAACCTTTTGTCTTTATATTTACCATTAAAATTGATAAGTGTGTTAGTAATTGAACTTGATAGTTATGTATACAGATTGATTATGATAGCCTATGTTTATGTAAAAACAAATTGATGTGTGTAAAATATTGAGATGATATTGATTAATTATTTCAGGTTATGAATAGTTAATGGTATCAATAAGACTTTATTGGCACAAGTGTTTTGGGCAACTTTGAATAGCTATTTGGATTTTTGATAGCTGATAATATCAATGGGGTCCATTGATATCGATAATTCAAACAATTTTGATTAACTATCTGAGTTTTGGATAGTTAATGGTATCGATAGAGTTCCATTGGTGTTGACATTTTAAAAATTATTAGTCAATCTCGGATAATAGGGTGACTAATGATTTCTAACATCAGCATGATTATTCCCGATTAAAAGAAAGTGATAAATTGATTAACTATTCCAAGTTGAAAATAGTTGTGATAGCAATAGGTCGTATTGATATCGCAACCACTTCTAATGTGATTAATTTTTCAAGTAAGGAAATTAATGATGAAAATGGATTTAACATCGATAACTTAATTGGTAAATTAGTTATGGATTAGATTTTATTTACTATTTTGGGGAATGAGTAATTAATGACATCAATTAGTCATATCTATATCGATATTTTAATATACTTGCTTAATATAAACTGATATTAGTATACTTATGATGCTAAATGAATTCATTAGTATCAATAATTGCTTTCAAAAAAATGTGATAAGTTGATATTTTTAAGTAGAAATTACCTTGATATAAATTGAGAAACTATATTAGAAAAAAAAAGAGAAAATTTGTTTTTTATGAAAAATTATTGCGTAGGAACCTTTAAAATGAAATTTCTCTCGGTAATTGGTTAGAATATATATTTATAGTAAGGGGAATATGATGAAGCTTGTGTGTCAAGTGAAATGCTAGAGAAATCAAGTTTTTCATTATTAAGTTTTTATTATTATTTTGTTATATTCATATATGCATGTTATTCAAGTACACCAGGCTCACGCTACGAGTAACTTAATTAGTTAGTTGTCCCCAGGGGGGCAGCCTGGCGGTGACAGGCCTTGCTCTCCTACACGGGAGCAAGGTTCGAGCCTTCCCTAGCGCCCTACCCCAAACCTGTAAGAGTCTGGGACAGCCGGGGGTTTACGCATGCCCTGGGCCCACAAAGTGCGCTTTCCGGGTCATGTGGTTCCCACGTTATCCAAAAAAAAAAAAAAAAAAAAAAAAGTAACTTAATTAGTCATCTTCTTATTGTTTGTGATGAAAATTATATTGAAATTGGAGATACTTACATATAAAAAAACTCGAATATGTAATATAATATTATAGACTCAAATGTATGATTTAAACTAGTGTTTAAAATTCTAAGTAATCATCAAACTATGCATGTTATTGTTAAACTCAAACTTTTACTTGAATCATATTATATGATGTTATTATATTTGATATAGTTTGTGTCGATGATATCCTATGAAACTTATACGACACCTTGTTATTATATTTAAATTGTATTATGATATTAAATATAATTTGTTGAGTTCATAATGATGAGTTGTTTGAATTAAGTTAAGAAATAATGAGATTGGAAGCGTGATGAAATTTAGTTCATAACATAGCACCTTCCAATATATGAGAGATTTTACTGAAATTTTAGTAGAAATATCAGTATAATTCAAAGAAAAATAAAGAAATTTTCAATTACCTGCGTGTGTTGTTCTAGAAATAGGATTAAATGACACGTAGTCTGAATTTGTCCAAATTCTTGTCATTGTGGTGGTTGAAAAATCAGGAACTATAATTATTTTACTCAAAAACCTATTCTTAACCCAAGCTGTGAACAAAAAAACAAAAATAAATAAATGAAAAATAGACTGTAAAACCACAAAACATTGTTGTTGTTAATGCTTTTATAGCATGCTTGGAGTTTGATTTGAATTGTTTTTGAAATCTATTTTTTTTAAATATATTAAAATATTTTTTTATTTTATACTTCAAAATAAAAAACAATATTTTTTTTCTAATTTCAAGCAATTTTTTTTTTCAAAACATAATTGAACCGCGAAACAGTATCTAAACCATCAATTAATTGTACCGATTACACACAATAACTACCCAACCATCATCTTTTATTTTCACTCAATTTACTTAAAAATGGTTACTACTTGTGTGTGTGGGTGTATATATATATTGACACGCGCGCACCATTGATGACTCTAATTAGTTATATACTAGTTAAATGCCCGCATTACGTTGCGGGCGTAATGCGGACGGAACAAATAATTTTTACCACTATTGAAATTAAAATATAATATTTAAACATGTAAAATTTGATATAATGAAAAAGATCAACATACTCTATCATAACAATAGTAACATCGAAATCTTAAATTTTAAAATTATCATCACTATTACTGTCAAAACAATAAACATTATTAAACAAACCTGAGAAAAAAAATTAATAAAAAAGCATGTAAGAACAAAAACTAAAATTATTATTATTATTCTTAATATTAATATTATTATTGCTTTAATAACGTGAAAAAAATGAAATTAAATCAAAGGATGAAAAGAAGCCTAAAAATATTAACAAAAGAGCAAATAAAAAAATAAAAAAATGATAAATACAATAAAAATTATTGATTGAAAAAAAAACCATTTGACTTGAAAATTTAAAAAATTTATCGCATTATGTTGTGGGCTTAGCAAACAATTTTTATAATTATTAGGATTAAAGAAATAAATAGGATTTGTTGGTCCAATATTAAAATATAATATTTATATATGCAAAATTTAATAAAATAAAATAGATCACCACACCCTATTATAAAAATAGCAACATCGAAGTCTTAACATCTAAAACTATCATGGCAGTTACTGTCAAAACAATGAAAATCATCTAATTATCCCGGGAGAAAAAAACTGAAAAACATTAACAACAGAGTAAGTAAGAAAAATAGCTAAAATTCTTCTTCTTCTTCTTCTTCTTCTTCTTCTTCTTCTTCTTCTTCTTCTTCTTCTTCTTCTTCTTCTTCTTCTTCTTCTTCTTCTTATTATTATTATTATTATTATTATTGTTATTATTATTATTATTATTATTAAAAAAACCAAAAACAAATGAAAGATTAAAAAAAATCCAAATAACTTTAACAAAAGATTAAACAAAAAAATAAAATAAAAACTTATGAGGTAAAAAAAACTTATTTGACCTGAAAATATAAAAAACAAACCAATAAAAAAAATTAAAGAAAGAGCAAATAAAAAAATCAAATGAATGATAAAACAAAAATAAAAATTAATAACTGGAAACAAAGTATTTGACTTGAAAATTAAAAAAATTGACGGCACTACGTTGCGGGCTGAGCAAACAATTTTTATAATTGTTGGGATTAAAGAAATTAATAGAATTTGTTGGTCCAAAATTAAAATATAATATCTATATATGCAAAATTTAATATAATAAAACAGATCATCACACCCTATCATAAAAACAACAACATCGAAGTGTCAACATCTAAAATTATCATTGCTATTATTGTCAAAACAATAAAAATTATCAAATTATTCCAAGAGAAAACAACTGAAAAATATTAACAAAAGAGCAAGTAAGAAAAATAACTAAAAATATTATTATTATTATTATTATTATTATTATTATTATTATTGTGTTAATAATGAAAAAAAATAAATAAATGAAAGACTAAAAAATCTTAATAACTTTAACAAAAGAAAAAAAAATGAGGTAAAAAAAATTGATTTGACTTGAAAACAAATGAAATAAATGATAAAACAAAAATAAAAATTATGTACTGGAAAAAAAATCATTTGACTTGAAAATGAAAAAAATAGACCGCACTATGTTGCGGGCTGAGCAAACAATTTTTACAATTATTGGGACTAAAGAAATTAATAGAATTTGCCGGTGCAAAATTCAAATAAAATATCTATATATGCAAAATTTAATATAATAAAACAGATCATTCCACCCTATTATAAAAACAGTAATATCAAAGTGTTAACATCTAAAATTATCATTGCTAATACTGTCAAAACAATAAAAATTATCAAATTATCCCGAGAGGAAAAAACTGAAAAACATTCACAAAGCAAGAAAAAGAATTGAAATTATTATTATTATTATTATTATTATTATTATTATTGTATTAATAATGAAAAAAAACACAAAAATAAATGAAAGGGTAAAAAAATCCCAATAACTTTAACAAAAGATCAAATAAAAAAATAAAATAAAAATTATCAGATAAAAAAATTCACCTGACTTGAAAGAAATAATAAAAAAAACCAATAAATAACTAAAAGAAAGACCAAAGGGAGAAAAAAACAGAAATATCAATTTTCAAATGATCATAGAAATAAAATAAAATTTAAGAGCTATTTTTTTTATAAAAAAAATCACCTCAACAAAAAAGAAAATAACAAAAATTAAAAATCAAAACTAAGAGCACATCTATATATACATGGAAAAAAGTAAGGATTATTGAAGGAATAAAAAAAATAAAGGGATGAAAATCAAAAATCATAAGTATAAGGATGGATATGAAAATCAAATGTACAGGGATTAAAAGAAAAAATTAAAAGTATAAGGGTCGAAATGAAAATCAAATATATTATCAATTTCAATCAAAGGATAAAATTGAAAAAATTGAAACTTGTGTACTAAATTTATTGATTTATTTCAACCCAATCCGGAAATTAAAAGCAGGAGGACCGAAGTGAAACTTTAACATTGAATTAATTTCAATTGAAGGACCCAACCGAACTAAATCAAAACTTATATAACTAAAATTAGGACCATACATAAAATTAGAAGTTCAGGGACCGAAGTGAAAAAGGCACACAAATGGGGGACTCTTCTGCACTTTTACGTGCAGGAGAGAGAGAAACGGGTGCAGCGGCTTTCACCGGCCACCGCCGCGTCCACGACCATCGGTTTGTTAAACGCGCTGCACTGGGAGGAAGATAACACGGAGGCGCATCGAAAGAGAGGCCGGTAACCCAACTCTGGTCACCGTATGACCCCTCACGCGCTACCTAAACAGGGTGTGAGGCGGTATACAGTCGGGTGCGTGCGCCGCACGCCCCGACAGTAAATCGAAATAAATTATTAAAAATTATGATCAATTACCGGTCTGCCCCTATTCCCAACTCATCAAGTTTATCTTATTAGGGGCTATATCCGTATTTAGCCAATTTTGAAAAATAATAAAAAAATCAGAAGTGCGACGGACCGGACCAGTCCGTACGCGCGCAATTACCGCGAAGCCCCTCCAGCGTGGAACTGTTTTTTATCATTTTCGGGGGGTAAATGCGTTAATAAACTGTTCATCGAAGGAAAAAAAACGCATGTACGCGCGCGAAGCATGAAGGACAAATGTCCACTCCACAGTGCAATTGAGTGTGGCGCTACAGTGGTTTGTCTGATCTCTTTTAGAGTATTTGATAATAATTGCTTTTTTTAAAATATTATTAGGTATTGAAATTTATAATTATTGTAGATAAGACGTTCAAAATAATGATAATAATTATTCGTCAATTTTTTCCTTATAAATATGTTAAACTATTTATATTTTTCTATTTATTTCATATTAGCTCCTTAAAAATAATGATAATAATTAGTTGTAATTTTTTCTCTGATAAATATATTAGACTAATTATATATTTTGCTATTTATTTCATATTAGCGTCTTAAAAAATATATATTCATAACTTTTTGGAATTGCGATCTCCTTTAGATATTCTATAAAATAGTAATAGTCGTAGTGCGTGTAAGCTGATCCGGACACCTTGATTATATAAAATAAATGTATAAGTGGGAAAAAAAAGGAAAAAATGTTAAGAAAAAATGAGCAAAGGGATTACTCGCAGCGCGCTCAGTTGGGCAGGAAAAAAAAATATACTTGGGAAGAAAAAATCATGGTGCGCGTAAGCTGACCCGGACACCCCGATCAAGAAAAAAAAATATATAAGTGGCAAAACAAAATATGGAAAAAAATGTAAAAAAAAAATGGATCTGGAGATTAGTTGTGGTGCGCGTAAGTTGGCCTGGACACCTCAGTTATTAAATTTTTTTTTGTAAAAAAAAAACAACAACCAGTTATTTAAAAAAAAACCCTTCATTTTTTTTAAAAGAAAACAGTTCTTTAAAAAAAAAAAAAACCAAATCAGAAACAACAACCAGTTATTAAAAAACAAAAGGCCCTTTTTTTTTAAAAAAATAACAGTTCTTTATATTAAAAAAAAAATTCCAAATCAGTTTTGCAGTCGGAGCGGTTCGAACTCGCACGCGCCAATGCTGGCAGCGCGCGGACAACCGCTCGGTCACAGCCATTGCTTCGTCACTTCCACCATAAAAAATACAAAAAGAAACCCTTTGTAAAAAAAAAAGGTGGACGAACGCCTACGAAGCACGAAGGAGAAACGACCGGTCTACAGTGCTGACATCAGATCCTCTTTTAGTATATGTTAATATATATATATATATATATATATATATATATAATATAATACGAATTAGGCCCCAGCATGCCCAACAGTTTTGACTCAAGGAGGAGGAGCTTGTCGAATTCCCAAGCTTCAATTTGTCTTTAAATTAAATGTAGCTAGCAAGTAGATGATAATCATAACACTGAAGGATCCGATCCAAGTTAAAATGATCATTAAAACCATGGCGGCATGCAGACATTAATTATGACTATAGTTTTGCGGGTATGGAGATGGGAAAGAAGCTTGTGATCAATCTTCCCCCCCTCCTGTATCATGTGACTGCTATTAAGGCCGCACCGCTCCCTGTCACCGCATTCACGTTCTTGATTAGTGTTCATCCGTCAACAGCCTGGCGGTCATGATCTCTCTTTAGGTACAAGGCGGAACCTCACCTCTAACTCCTCGTCAAGCCTGGCCGGCTAGCTTGTAAATGCTGGCAGTACGTACTATTATAGCTACAGCTAACTGCCCAACTCTTGCCAATGAAAGATTTGTCCTTCCTCCTCCTCAAGAATTATCTAGGAGCCAAGATGAGGAAAGGGATTAGGAATTTCTGTAACGGTGACGCCTCAACCTCTACACTCGACCAGCACAACAAGGCCAGCTATACTGCTGATGATCACCATTGCTTTGTCACCCCATCTGTAATTACCATGAGTCATGCAGATACGGCGCCGCAGCAAAGCTCACCTACACTGGAGCAGATGATATTGCAGTTGGAGTTAGAAGAGGAGTTTGCAAGAAAAGCTAAGCTCAACAACCATGTTGGTGTTAGAATGTCATGTGTTAACAACTCTGATATCTTGCGATCTGCGAGAAACGCATTGAATCAATATCCTCGCTTCTCTCTTGATGGAAAGGATGCCATGTATCGGTCTTCTTTCCGGAACTTGGATTCTGTTGGTAAAGCAGAAGCTGCCAGGAAATCTGTCTGCTGTGATCGTGGGCTGAGAGAACGACTGAATAGAAACAATTTTGGTGCTAAGTTTGAGAGGAAGTCGAGTTTTCCACCAACTTTGACCGGGAAAGGAGTGGTATGGTGCAAACCAGGAGTGGTAGCAAAGTTGATGGGTCTCGAGGCAATGCCAGTTCCAATCAACAGCAGAGAAGATATAGAAACTTTAGCTTCCATCATAAAGAAGCAAAATCTTAGGATAAGAGCTGAAAGAAATGAAAAAGAAAGAAGAATGGCCGGAGGTGTGAGCGATTTCGATGGAATCAAGAGAGGGAGATCATCTATGCCTTCTTGTTCAAAGCCTGGATATTGTGTGACGAAACCGGTTGCAGTAGAGCCATATAACGATGGAGGAGGCTGGCCAACCCGGCGAAATCGTTAGATGCTAATTAATAAATTCATTAACTGTAGTTGCATTTTGTTACCTTTGATCAATCGATCCTAAGAGTGGAAACACTGCCACAATATTGTAACAACTGTTGTCAGAAACGAAAATCTCACTCGATCTGAACTGCAAATTTCACAAGTACTGATTTATTAGTCTATTAGCATGATTGGGAATTTTTGGAATTCGTATATAGTAAAGAGAGAGCTTCTTCCTAGCTAGCTATATGCGGCATGCAAGATAACATATAATAAAACCTGTATGTCGTCTCTGACCAGCTCTAAATTGATAAGGGCCGGCCGGTGAAACAAGCAGTTTGTACGTAGTGTTATTCTATTCAGGTTCACGCAACTTGTCAAATTGTATCAGAGAAATGGATTGACAAAATACATACAATATTGTAGTAATTGTGAAGAGTTATGAGATCTGGTCCGGCTACAAATGCCGGATACAAATTAAAAACCTGAAAACCATACATGACTACTCATTCATTTTTAAACCCGATACTTTACTTCTACCGACCTAACTAATTTTGAAGTCAAAGTACGATCTCTTGAATTATTCTAAATTAGAATAAATGTGTTCCAAGTCCATTACAACTTCCTCTCTTGGAAGAGTAATATTTATATGAATGCCGACGATGTTTTTCACCATGCTTTACCTTTTTATTTTAAATATTTTTTAATTTGGTGTCAGAGCTAATTCTATCTGGTGAATGTTTAGAGGAACTATTGAGAGTGAAATTCCAAAATGACGTAAAAAAATTGAAGGTGCAAGATAATAGAGCCCAACAAGAAAACCTAAACCCTTCATCCAAAAGAGATAGAAAATAAACTTAATTAGTGCAAGTTGACAATTTCCTGCACAAGAGTCAAGATGTGGTATAAGAGATACCACACATGGAGAGGAGAAGAGACATGAGAAATGGCTGAAGAGTCGTGATAAAAAAGAAAAGGCAGCAACTTGAAAAACGAGTGAGCCAAAATGGAATGCCAAATTAATCTTGAAAAAAAATGTTAGGGAAGAGAATTGTGGCAACAACCACAAGAGATCGAAGAAATATAATTATAGGAGTAGCCGTGCTTATATAGCAAAAACAGTAATTAAAGAAAAGCAAGCTGAAGAGATGATGAAATCAAGGAGTGATGTCGTGATAAAAAATAGAAAATCCAAAATATAAGATGCATGATCCTCCTCCTACGTACAAGAAGACAATGTTATAACAGAACAATAAGTGCATATATGCTAAGAGAGCATAAATTTAAAGCATCGACAGCACATACATTTGTAAGATTCAAGATTATGAAACTTTTAAAATTAAATCTTTAGTTCTCATAATTAAGTTTATGCATGACTATTAAAAATATATATATTGAAGTCTCTTGAATTAAAAATATATTATAAAATATTTATATAAATGAGATTTTCTCTTCACCTTGCTTTCCTTTTCTCTTTTAAATATTTCTAACATGCATATATGGTCGGCATTTTTACTGAAAAAGCAAAAACATGCAGCTTACCTCACTCTTAATGCCAAACAGCTAGCTACTGACTCGTTACAATCTCATCGATCGCTCTTTATAATGCCAGACTGGTACCTAGTCATTCCAATCTCCTCTGAATGAATGAATGAAGTGGTTGCTCTGATGACTTATCAGTATTTGAATCTTCACGCATCCTGCAAGTCCGATCATCTGGCCAAGACTTGATTAATTTGTGTTTCGAGTTCATGGTCTCTTATTTTATTAAGTGCTGGTCAAACTACTTGAGGTAACTAGCCTAATTCATGCAGAAATCTGTAAATTAACAACCACTATATGACTTGACAAGCACAACTGTATTAACTTCCTTGGTTTCTGTTGTAGTTTTGGCCTATTCTGCTTGTTTGCTGCTGCCCGCTGGATTTATCGGCATTTTTTATGACCACAAGCATCAGTAAATGTTTGTTTATGGCCGGCTGGTTCTGCTTGGCTAATTACTATAAATGCGATTGTAGGATCGATGCCAGGAATTGTGATATACGTCAACTGTCCCATGTTGAGATACCTGTACGTACGTTTCTAACCATCTTATTGATCATCCAGGTACGTATTCCAAGCTAGCGTTGTGCGAATTAATGGACCCGTCTTTGACTCTAACGAATCACGCACGTACAAAGAATCATTTATCTCTCCAACTCATATTATTGTTCAAAGAATAATTTAGGGCCTTTATTTTGACCTGGCAGAATTAATGAGAGGCTCGCACATGTCTAAAATTAATGGCAATCGCATGCTTACTGCTAATGACATCCTTTTCCTTCAGCTTTCGCGGCGTGGAATAATGAATTTCCACATAGCAGCTGAGGCACAGAAGAAACTTTTAGTTTATCATGCATAAAGAAAGAAGCTGCAGAGATGCTTGATTAAATAAAGATTGCGCGCACAAGTTACGGCAGTTGATGATGAGATTCCAAACGATGTGGGATTCCTAGCTAGTTGCTCAATACCTCTTTTAGAAGCTCCAAAGGGCTGGTTTAAGTTAACAGGTAAAGAGAAGGTGACTAGTCGTTGCTCCTCCGGTTGAAACCAGTACTGTCGATGAAAGGGGTAGATGTGAAATGCTCTTCATCGGAGAAGACAAGAGAGCAGCTTGCATCACCTTGGAAACATGAATAACTAGTTAATCATTAGTTCCAGATAGTTAAGCATCAGCATAGCCCCCACCTTACAGCTTTTTCTTTATTATTTTTATCATAGCTACTAAAATGTATTCATACGGACTTTAACGTAAAGTTTTCTACTATCCAATTTCATGTTATTGAGCATAGCTATGTGCCAAACCATTATATCTAGCTGAAACTTTACTAGAAGATTTCAAAGGTATTTGTCTATATCTAGTTAAGATTTCATGTCCATCAGAGTTCCGAAAGATTTTTCAATATAGGTCAGAACGTCGTATGGATTTTGTTATTTATTTTCTTTTGACTTGTGGACTTTCTATTTGGTAAATATCATTTTCCAACAACGATGTGACAATTTGTTTTGGGATTCTCTACTGTTCAAGTTTAACCTTGATTTTTTTATAATGAACATTCAGTTGTGTGTTTGAGATTTATATGGTTCAACCATGATGGGTTTTAACCTAGGGATGCATTTGGTCAAATTGAAGTTTTTACCTGGTCTGACCGGGTATTTTTGTTAGACCGGGTCATGTTATGCATGAGATATTTTTGGATGATAAAGAAAGTTTATTTAGAGTGTTTTTTGGGTCTGATCTGCATTCATATTAATGAATATGAATTTGGGACAGATTAGGGATGATAACTTTGATTCTAGCATATCTAGATATTAGTTTTGTATTTTATTATTTTCTTCTTAGTTTTTGAGTTATTATTAATTATTTTGATCAATTTTGTAAATGAGCTCAAATCGATCCACATACAAGGATTCATTAGGATTATTTGAAGTATTATATAAGTGTTTTGTATGTTGCAAAGCCAAATAGCTATGGATTTATAATTATAAACTTGTGTTTTGCGTGATGCATCATGTTTTTTTTGTTGGGATAAAAATCAAATTTGACTTATTAATGTATAACTGGACTTGTGATGCTATTCGGCTGAATTCTTAAAGTATTGATGTGCTGTGTAAATTTTTATCGTGTCACATTTCCTAAACCTAATTCTTAGCTCTTTTTAGGGAATATCATCATTATTGGGAGTTACTTGATTATTAGGAGTTACTGGACCACATAATGGCATCAAGTATGGTAACTAAGCTTTCCATTATCTGCTTCTCGAACAAGATTTATATGCACTTTAAGGATAAGTTCCCATCCTACATCATCATCATGTTCATTCGTGCCGTCGGTTGGTTCTGATCGTAAGGTGTAAAGTTGATCACAGCCTTTACATGTGGCTACAGCTAAGAATGCTTAACAAAGAGAAGAAAAAAGAAATAAAATAAACTAAAAAAAGGTCACAAAAAGATCGAAAGCTGCGAGCTAGGTGGTGATAGAAGATAATCAGAGTACTAGTAATTTTTTAAGGTTTGCTTGCACATGCAAACCACTTCCATGTAATGCAAAATAATACAATAAGATCCTGAAATTAAGATGGTCAAAATTTTCTGCTAATATCTTTGGATATAAAAGCCATGCATCATAGAAATGCTGCCAAAAGTCAGTGCATGGTGGATTTCCCAACAGTAGGGCCGAAGTAAAGCTATTTCTTTTTCATTTTTCTGTTTACAGGTTCCAAAAACCATCAATCAAGAATTCAAGATGATAGTTAACAAGTCAAAGAGAATTATCCTTGGCTAGCACCCATTGCCCATGTGCTTAGTCTAGTTGGTGGAGAAAAATAATACATACGACGACTACTATTAATAGCCCTTAATTTGCACAAATTGTTAGTTGGTGACGAAGAGCAGTGGTTGAGCTACTCGTTACGTACCAGCTTTCTGTCACCCATAGCAGCTCCAATAGGAGAGGACATGAGTTTGCTTTAAGATGGACGGACACAATGGTGGAGATCACCGGAAAGGGAAAGCTTGGGGTTTCATGAGCCTCTTCCTCTAGAGATACAAAACTAAAACTTAATCTCTCATCTGTCAGCCTAGGTTAATTTGGTCCTCGACTAATTAAATTGAGTCTAATTCCAGAATCCAGCAATATTACTCACTAAACGATTGACTGTCAGGTTTATATAGACTACGGAAAATTAAGCTGACAATTAATCACAAGTACCCCCACAATTTATTGTCAGTTAAAATTTAATGCCACACAACTTCAAATTCTATCCTGAGGTTTCTTGTTCTTGACTAGATACTTGTATTCTAAGGCTAGTAGGCGAATCAGATTGGAATATGCTACCTACCAATGCAGCAACGAAAGTGAAACATTTGATCAAACTAGAATAATTTTGCTGTCCAGAGATCTGAAGAAGGATAATTTTCTGTTTTTGCATTTTCCATATAATTACAATTTCTCTTTGCTTTGCTTTCTGGTACAGGCTAACATTTGGAGTGATGTTATTGTCTCAAGTATAATTATCAAAGCTGTTTGAATTTAAAATGCTGCAGGCATGCAGGGCAAGTTGAAGTTCACACATTCTGTCTGAGATATCTTAATGCACACAGTTGGAGTCTGGATTCCCAAGGTATCTTGGTTTTGAAAGAATGGAGGTCAAAAGGCTCATTGATTGCACCACCGGGCAAGCCTAGAAGGAAGAGGACACTGAAGAAAAAAAATGAAATCTTTTTAATACGTAACAGTTTTCAGTTTCTGTTAGTATACTTTTCTCACAAGTTTCAATTTTTTAATTCTTAATTAACCCGCCCATATTCTGATATAATAATATAACAATCCACTAATTCCTTGAGTTGCATTCTTGTCTATATAAACAACTCAATTGCTTCGCTTCCTCCCATCACGTCCTCTATAGTTTCCTCACTTGTGCTAGCTGCTGCCCGCTGCTATTCCAATCTTGATGAAGCCATTGTGAGGCCAAACTCTGATCGTTCATGTCCCGCTATTTGTCTCTTAAGTTCTCTTGTTTACTGTCAGCTCAAAATGTTTTCTTGATTTCTAACTAATCATCATTTTCGCTGTGCTTTGTGCCAGGAAAATGGAATGCCTTGGATACACCATAATGATTCTTCTTACAATTTCAAAGATTGTCAAGGGTTATGGCACTGGGTGGACCCGTGCCCATGCGACATTCTATGGAGGAGGTGATGCATCTGGAACAATGGGTAAGAAATTAAGGAAAAATTAATAATAAACTCATTTTAAATCTTTTGCTTGCGCTTAAATCTGCTCCACGCTATTAAGCTTTTTTCATCGTATAGAAATGGTTGCCTCTGCAGGTGGCGCTTGTGGATATGGGAATCTCTATAGCCAGGGGTATGGGACAAACACAGCAGCACTGAGCACTGCTCTTTTCAACAATGGCCTGAGCTGTGGAGCCTGCTACGAGATCAAGTGTGTAAATGACAATAAATGGTGCTTACAGGGGTCCATTATTGTCACAGCCACTAATTTCTGCCCACCAAACAGTGCTCTTCCTAATAATGGCGGAGGGTGGTGTAACCCTCCCCAGCAACACTTTGATCTTTCTCAGCCAGTTTTCCAAAAGATTGCCCAGTATAGAGCTGGAATAGTGCCTGTCCAGTATAGAAGGTCTACACCCTATATATTCTTCTCAACAAATTAATAGTATTCATATGATCTGTTCCCATGGCTGTAATTAACATCAGTTGCTGTCTTTGTTTGTTTGTTGTTTGGCTATATATATGCAGGGTTGCTTGCAGAAAGAGTGGTGGCATCAGATTCACGATCAACGGGCACTCCTACTTCAATCTGGTGCTGATAACAAATGTGGGAGGAGCTGGTGATGTAGTCGCGGTTTCCATAAAAGGGACTGGAAGCAAGTGGCAGGCAATGTCCAGGAACTGGGGCCAGAACTGGCAGAGCAACACCTATCTAAATAACCAAGCCCTCTCTTTCAAGGTCACAACCAGCGATGGACGGACTGTGGTTTCCAACAACGCGGCTCCTTCCAGCTGGGCTTTTGGCCAAACCTACACAGGAGGGCAGTTCTAGCCTCCCATGCAACCCCACACCTTAATCTAGTAAGAGCTAACCAACCAAAATCACAATTTCAAGTACTCAAATTAAACCCTAGCTTTTACCTTCAACTAAACTTCCTTTCAAGTACCTTTTGCCTGTCCTGCTAGTTACTTTATAGTATGTCCTTTGTTTAGTATTACTAGTAAATAGGGTGTTATGGACTTGGCATGCATGGCGGGTTTCTTTTGAAAATGCCCCCATTCATATCAGTTTTTGCCTGACTTTCGTGGCCTCAATTTACTTCACTGGAGGAAGAATCAACCCGGGTCTCTCCTCGATCGGTCTGCAGAGCGCATCTACTAGCTAGCATTCACAGGTAGATAACCTCTAGCATGGGAAGTTGAGCCAAGTGTAAGGTGTACGTGTTCTGTTTGTTTCTTCCTTGTTTTGTTGAAAGCTCGATCGGCTGAGGTGAACAAAAGATTCACCCGCCCAAAGACAGAATGATCCCTTTGCAACTGGGATACATGTGTCTGGTTTCAGAATTGTAACAGAGTTAATTACTATATATTAAAGAGAGGAAATGAAGAGATGTCCAAGGGCGATCTTTTTTCTGCTCAGGCATTGAGTGAGTTGTGTAACCAGGAGCTGTATGTTAATGCATTCACAGCTTCCTATATATTAATTATAAAAGAAAATAAGAGTTGGAGTGTGGTTCGTGTATTTCAAGGCTTGTTTCTTGTGCGAATAAAACAACTGATCGTGAGACTTGCAGGGCAGCTTGCAAGTGTACGTATCCCATTTCGTCAATTTCTATATATCCCCAGGGAAAGCTTAAAATTGAGGGGATAGGAGTGATTGATTAAGTCGAGTAGAAGACTCGGAAATCAATATCTTGGTAAACGCAACATTAAACGCTAGCTGAATCTTGAAGATCATGCCACCACGTTTACAGCAGACAACCAGCGACACCTCCGCCACAAACTATACCACCTGGGGTAGAACTAAAAGCTAGTTTACTGCACCTTCTCAATTGAGGTCTTTTTGTTGTTTTATATTAATGTTTTCCATCGCATATGAATGCTTAAGCATCATTTTTTAATAGAAAAGTTGATGAACATGGATTGCATTGACTAGGGATTTCTTAAGGACCAAACTGATAAAATACATAGACTAGGATGGGAGTGATATATATACTTTTACGAACTCAATCGATGTATAATAGATTTTAGATCAAATCCCAGTTATAATTAAGTCAAACCCATAAAAATTAGTAATATAAACTTTAATAATAAATATCTATAAAATTCATAAAAACAATTTAGCTCAACTCAATATATCAAACTCGCTCGGGTTTCAAAATAATAGTGAACTGGATTTATAATTTATAAAAAATCATAAAATAAATTAAATATAATCACGAGTCAAAATCCGACCCAAAACTATTATATCCATAAACAATTCTAAGAGAAAGAAGTAGATTGTAATTGTGAGGTGGGACTAAAATGGTTAATCTGAAACTTTGAGGTCTACTCTAAATCTGAGAGGGGTGGGAATGGACTGGGATATGGGAAAGGGCCAGCCCAAAAAGAGAAATATCAATGGGCCTCTCCTCCCCTCACTCTCTCTCTCAGAGCAGTAGCATAGTCGTACTGCAGTGACAGCGTCCCGTCCAGCCAGCGCCAGAGAGAGGCAGACGAGCTTCCTCCTCCTCCTCCTCCTCCTCCTCCTCTCTTCTTCTTCTTCCTCTTCTTCCTCCTCTTCACATTTCACGGATGCCGCTATAGATATTAAGGATAAAGGCACCACCACCACCTCTTCTTCTTCAATCCAAAACCTCAGTCCTGTGGATATTCCCACTGGGAATGTTCACATTGTGAATCTCTCTACTGACGACTCAACTCTTGCTGTTTCCGTTTCTGCTCATATTCATTTCTTCAATGTCCATTCCCTTCTCAATGACGAATAGTCTTTTCTTTCTGTTTTTTAGCTAAGCCCTAAACTCAATTTGCTCTGTGGACCTAAAACCGTCTTTCTCTTGCTCGCCGACCGACTCGTCATCTACGGCCAAGGACATACAGTGGAGAAGGAGACTGGACAGTTCTTACCTTTTTCTTTCAAATCAGGGGGAGTTATATCTTGGTGCTCTTGCTGCCGGCACCCCTACTGCTAAACACACCATGGATGATGTTGATGCTGGTATGCTTGCTTCTTCTTTTTGGCGGATAATATTTTTTAAATGAAGTATATGGTAGTAGATCTTTAGGAGCCTTTAGATCATCAGTAGAGTGGAGAACCAGACATAGATGTTACAATCCAGCATCTTCATCAATATTAAAGCTTTTATTGTGTGAAAGTACTTAATGACTTGGTTATTACAGTTTTTTTCTTGTTATACTGTTATAGCCTTGCCTGAAACCTACCCTGATACAAGTTTGCTGTTACAATAATTGTGCTTTTTTTTAAAATCCCTTTATGAAGTTGGTGGATTTAATTCATTTACTAGAATCATTATGCTTCCTTGTGCTTGCTTTCTTTGATAGGTGCACGGAGTGTGAAAGGAAAATTTATTGCTGTCGCAAGAGAGAGCATTTTCAGCAATTGTGCCCTCAAAATTCAAGAAAAGGCTTAGTATATCCCTACCATTCAAGTTACGGTTGCTGATAATGATGATAGCTGCATTGTCAAAGGTATTTTCTATGCATTTGACCTCCTTTGTTGGAGAATTTCTTGCTATTTACTTGAAATAGTTTCTGTTGATATGTTCTGGAAATAAGATTTTTTCTTGGATAACTGCACCAATGGATTCTATCAGATGGGTTCGTCATGATAGTATCATCATCTTAGGATGCTTTCAGCAAACTGCCAATGGAAGAAAATTACCTTCATCAAGTAGTCAGAAGCAAAGATGGCAGAATTACTGATGTTAGTAATTATTCTCTCTACTTGACTATAAAGATTTGCCTTTCACTTTATTATTCCCGCTCTCTTCATTTACTCTATGAGCTGCTGGCATGGTGGAGTTTTTTGTCAGGTATCACTGTGTGTGTATGCATTGAATCTTTGCTGAATTAATTAAGGGTTACATGGGTTTGAAGTTGAGGGAGTTTTCTGGATCTGATTCTTTCTGTCTTCTTATTTTGTAGGGGCTGATGCCTTGTGCTTTTGCTGAGGTTGAAGGAAGAAAAGGGTACCAAAGTTGATCGCCGTTCCTTGTTTCCATACTACTTGTTTGAACATTGATTCATGAATTTTTCTTTTGCAGACTTCTTCCAAGCCAGTCGTGCTATCATTCTATGATTTATTGTCGGGTCTTGTAGATGACACTATGTCCTACAGAAGTGGACCTTATTTATTCTAAAATATTTAGAACAATGGTTTATGATGCTAATTTGATACCTCTGTAGTTTGTTTTTTATACTTGATATTAAAAACAACCATAGGGACTGCTTTTAGCTTGTAATCATTGAACTGGGATAAAAGTCAAGTAATTTCTATTTTCTTAGACTTTGTTACTAAATATCTTTTTGACGTAAGATCTGTCTCACATAACATAGCTATGGTGACATATAAATGACAGAAACAAATGAGACATCGGTGCTACCAAATTATCCGCTCTCCCAACAGTGTCACCAACACAGACAGCATTGTTTCCGAAGAGGCCAAATGAGATTTCTGTTTCCATAAACAGGACTGCGCTCGCAAAGTCAGCAAGCAATTGAAAGTTGGAAGCATGGACCGGCAAACACCAAAGGTTCATTTTTTAAATCTACTAGTAAAAATCACGAGCCTCCATTCTCTTCTGTAGGTGCTCCTCCAGTTGCTCCCGCCCTGCCTGGAAAAGGGTCTCGTATCAATGTTGCAACCTGCAAAAGTCAGCCTAGAGAAAACTTTCATCTTACCTACACCTTCTACCTCCCACCCAAACTGCTCCCATTGCAAATCTATTCGGTGATCCATTTGGTAGCACCGAAACAAATGTAGCAAGCTCTCCATTGCCCATGACGTACCTAGCGGAGAGCTCTTTTGACCTGCATCTTTGAACTTTCAATCTCCACAGCCTTCACAACCGTCTCCACCAACAAATATGAGTGCACTCTCTAATGGCTTTTGTCATAATCTAATTTTTGGGTTATTTTCTAAAATCTACCCAAAAATAACTAAAATAAAATAAAAAGGGTTGGTGTCGGTAGAAAAAATAAGGTGGAAATTTTGGACGTTTTCGAGAGCCCGGTCGTATCTTTTTTTTGCCCAGAAATGAAGAAAAATGCAGATTTAAGGCTAAAGTAATTTATTACTAGATAAATCTACTTAAAATTAAGTCGAAAAACATAATTATATTTTTATGGGCCAATTTGATTTAATCATCGACCAATTTAAAGTGTAATTATGCTTCAGAATTAATTGAGAGCCCAATTGAAGGATTTTAATTAAGCGCAAGGGCTTAATTATACTTTTAATGAGTCAAAATTAATTTTATTAAGGGCTTAATTGATGAGAAATTAAGTTTGAAAGTCTAATCTGGGTTAAATTGAGATGATCTGAATTTTCGGTGACAAAACTTTTTGGGTGAAATCGAAAGCCAAAATTGAAGATAAAAACATTGTTTTTCCTGATTTTCCCATTGAAAAACTCTTTTTTATCACAACTTATTTATTTCAAATTTTCAAAAAAAATAAAAGCCATTACCCATGCTTTGCCATACCCTGCAACCCACTTCCACACACAATATCCAATCCTGGACACCCTTCCCATGCCTCGCCATGCTAAAAAGGAGCAAATTTACACAGAAACGAGGGGAGAAAAAACCAGGGAAAACTGGAAAAAAAGGCTGAGAAAATAACAGCAAATCGAGGAAGCAAGTATTTAGAACAGGGGGGAATTACGCAGGAGATAGGAGGATTTACAGAGGAAGGCAACGAGCAAAAATTTATAAGACACACAGGCGATCGACGAGCAGATTTGCAGAGACCACCGTGACTGAAAAGGCTTGCACACGAGCATACCAAGCTAACACTCCCTCCTTCATCTTCCTCGGCGCAGGCAGTCATCATCGGTAGCCTTCCCTGAGCAGCGTCATCTCTCTCCCCTCCACCAGCATAGCCACCAGCCTCGGCAACAACAATGCACCGTCTCCTTCAGCAACTCTCTCTCCCTTGCAATGCCCTCTCTCTCTCCCCGATGTGGTTCTCTCTCTCTCAAACAAGTTGCAGCGTCGACCACCTTCTCTCTCCTTCCTCTGGAAGCAACTCCAGCAATCTTGTTGTGAACACCACTCCAGAATCTCCCCAACAGCGAGCTCGGCCTTCTTCTCCAGCAGCAACAGGGACGTTGCAGCGACAAGCAACAGACTAGCACCTCTCGACGCTCCTCCTGGCCACCACAAGCCTCCATTTCGACGCCGCCACCACAGGGACAATCACCTCGGCCTCCTTTACCCGGCGACGGTGGCAGGTGAGCCTCTCGTGGTGGTCGGCCTACACCATTTTACTGTTCACGTGCATGAATTAAGTCTGCACCATGTGTATATATCCTGTTTTGGAGGTGGGATGGACTGGCCCAACCCAAAAAAATTTTTATTTTTTTTTAAAAACGAAAAAATATGTTGTTTTTGTGCATACGGCCGAATTCCAAGGTTTTTCAAGCATATTTTTCGTAAAAAAAATATATGTTGCATCTTTATCATATTTTAAACGAAAATTGGATATCGTAACCAGTTTATAATTATCCGTTGGAATTTGGCCAAAATATCAAAAAAAATTAATAATTATTTTGTTTTAACTATTGGGGTGTAAAACTACATTGTAAAGTACACCCGCAGATAAAAAAGATTTTTAACTGCGGTGTAAAATTATTTTGTTTTAACTATCGGGGTGTAAAACTACATTGTAAAATACACCCGTAGATAAAAAAGATTTTTACTACGGTGTAAAATTACATTGTAAAGTACATTCATAGATAAGAAAAAAAGATTTTTAACTGCGGGTGTAAAATTATATTGTAAAGTACACCCGCAAACAAAAAATGGTTTTTTGAAAATGCAGTGTAAAAAATTTTTAACTTAGAAAAACAATCAAATAACAATGCAACTTCCTTAGGTAGGGTGCACTAGAGGTGATGCATCTTCCCTTGCACATCAAGTCTCCTTATTCAGACTCTCGCAGACTAATAGGTTCCTAGTGACCTTAATACTAGGTGACGACTTCTAATAATTATAGTCATAATTCTACAACTATAAAACAACCCACCTTTACACCGCGCGTCATTGTCCCCCAAATACGGGGATGGTAGGACGCGAAGCGTGAAAAAATCATCGTCGCGACAGTTTTGCTTCAGGAGCAGTTGCTCAAGCTTTTGCTCAAAGTCAGCACAGACTGGCCCAGGACAACAAGCACTGGGATCGGTTCTTGGCACTTTTGGGCAGTCGAGACAGTTTGGAGCTTGTTTGGCTTCAACCAGATGTTTTGGTGGTGGCTTTGCTACTAGTAGTTCAACAGGTGGCTTGCAAGTGCTGCAACTGATGGCGGGTTTGCTGGTGCTGCTTCTATAAGTGGTGGGTTTGCCGCTGTGGCTGCAGGTAATGGATTTGGTAGTGTGGCTTCTGGTGTTGGATCTGGTGGTGCGGCTTCAGGTGGAGATGGATTCGCAGCTGCACTTGCTTCTGGTAGTGGATTTGCTACCACAGGTAGCATCATTGACTAATATTCTATTTTCCTCATTTTTTGTTAATGCATTCGATGCGTTTGCTGATCTGTATGCAAATTTGCACAGATAGTGGATTTGCGGCTGTTGGGAGCCAACAAGGGTCCGGTTTTTCCTGGTAATGCAGGAGGCAGCCAAAAAGGAATTGGTGGTTTCTTCTCCAGAATTATTCAAGCAAACGAGAAAATAAAGTTCGGAACTTTCACACAAGGCTTGGAAATATTTACTCACAGATGAAAAGAGAGATTTCCGGGAATTGAATGTAAATTATGATTCACAGCAGGTTACATCACATCATGTTAGGTATCCGAGCTCAACATTGTCTCTTGCTTGATTTTACCAAATATTTTACCAGTAGATGTGTCAAATCTTTGAATGAATGGCTAGCCAAATTATGTGCTGATATGAGAACTGAATAACAGGAAATAAAATGGAATTTGAGAATCTCCAGGTAAAACAGATGTTCGGTATTTGACATCGCAGGACGAAACAAACCAAGTTGGATTTGTGGCTGTTCAAGTTGTGAGCAGGAGTAAGGGGGTTTGAATGCTGGAAAACAACGCCCACCTTCTCTTCTACATCACGTACACATTATGTTGTATTATAAAATTTGAGAACAGCATGAGCACAAGGAAAAGGGGAAAATAAGCAAAATCCAGGAGTCCAAAACTTTCAGCCTCAGCATCATTCCAAGCTATCAAACAGGAATCCCTAGTTCTGAAATCTTCATGATCCGCTTGTCAAGTACAGCCCTTTGCTGCTTCAAAAGGGAGGTCATAGAAGCAACCTAATCATATATAAGATAGAGAACCTTCAACATGGTTATCAATCAGGAGAACATACAAAAACCATCAAAAGATTGAATTATCAGAGGAGAATTGTTAAGACTTGCCTCAGCTCGAAGTTTCAAAGCATCCCTGCCGGGAATTTCTCGTAGTCCATCCATCAAATCTAATGCAAAATCACCAAAACTTGAATTAAACAACGAAATTTTTAAAATGGGATAAATATTGGACTTGATGACTTGATCTTTGCTAAATGGTTTATGCTTTGATGGATAACAAGCAACTCATGAAGGTCATGAGTGCCCCATACTTCAACTTGAAAAATCAAGGTTTTCCTGCTATCATTTAAATATAGCTGATCTCTGACAGCCAACAGCTCATTGACCATAGGAGATTTTCCTCTCTTCCACCATGACAATTCAGTGGAAAAATCTCTTTACTGAACACAAACCTATCACTTATAAAACTGAAAAGAATGCCCCAAGGACTGGTCAAAAATCTCATTTCTATGAGATAACAAAGAAAAATGTGAGTGTTTTTGCCATCCATACCTGCAGCTTTGGTTTCAACCTTGTCAACTGATTTAGCAAGACGCTGAATTTGACTCCCAGTATCCCTACAAATATAAGCATTGAATTAACAACCCTGAGATAACAAATGGAAGTATGGAAGCATATAAGAGATCACGAAGTCACGTTACAGTAGCTCAGTGTGGCCATTTTTCATTTCTTTTTCAGCAAGAGATGCCCTTTCAAGCAGTTTTCTGCTTTCCTTCTTCATTAAATCAACAGAAAAGCTGAATTCTTTTACAGTCTTCTCTGCTTTTAGAAATTGTGCCTGCATGTTTATAAACAAATGACAACATATCCAAGACACAAGAAGCAACCTTCAAATATTAATAGGAATACATAACCTAGGATCTCAGGGTTTTTATTTTGCAAGCTAAACAAGTTAAAAGGGCAGGTGATTTGGCCAAGATACGTCCAAACACCCTTCTATCCATAAGATGTACTGAATGATGCAAGCTTGTATAGAATGACGAGTAGATACCTCCTCACTTTGAAACCGACCCAAAGTATTCCGAAATAAAAACCTTCTTGGCCCTGCATAAAACTCTCAAGTGTCAGCTCATATTATGGTGCAATAGCCAGTAGGAATAAAACACATGCTTTGTATTATATGATTGTAAAGAATGATCAAGCAAAATCAAGAGCTATAATTTTTGTGGCAGTAATAGGATAATTTGAATTGAAATGAACGAACCAGTCTTGAATAAGCTATATAGATGTGAAATGGCTAAAATCTTAAATGAATAAATTGGAAAAAGCTTTTTTTTGTTATAGAATGAAGCCAAAAATGTGAAATGGCTTCCACTAGAACCATGCCTGATCTTGGCACATAGAATGATCTACATATCATATAGTAGTGGGAGATTATGCGACAAAGACCCAAGATCATCATTTTCTTTGGTAAAAATATTATGGTTGTGATTCAGGTTATAGCATATTTAGGATTCGAAAAGGTATTAAAAGAAGGTAGAGAGAACTAAACATAAAAGGAAGACATACATTAAACTCTGCCTACTAATTATTAGGGAAAAGGAAAAATAAAATTGAGTAGGATAAGTAGAGAGGAGTGAAAAAGAAGAGGGGACCTCGCATAAGGAAGAGCCCGGCAGTGAGAGTAAGTCCAATGGCAGCAGCTGGATGATCCTTGGCAGTAAGCAACTCCTCTGAGAAGAACCAAATTAAGTAGAAAAAGAAAAATTGATTTGATGAAGATAGCGTCTGTCGAGTAATTTTGAACAAGAAAAGAGTTTGAGAAGAGTAAGGAACCTTTAATTTTGGAGAAGAAAGCATTTTCGTAAGAGTTGAACTTGGAAATGGCTTCTGGTACATGATCCTGCATGATTAATTAGTTATAAAAAAAAAGGAGAATAAACGTAGATTAGAATACATGATAATGATTTGTTAAAAAAGAGAGAAGGGATTGCCTGAAAGGAGCGAAGATGGGAAGAAGAGGATTGTTGGAAGGAAAGAGCAGAGCGAATGGCAGATTCCTTGACAGTTCGCTGCATCTCCTCCATTACTTCCCAGCTGTTGCTATTACTATTCTTATTATTATCGCTATTATCTCCTTCCTCTCCCATTCCTCCTCTTTTTCTTTCGATCAAACCTTAAGCTGCCTGCCGTGCCTGTCTCTGTGTGGGTGTTTCTCGATCTCGGTCGATCCTCCAGCCTCTCTGACGCGGTCGCTCTAGCAAAAATGAGACGATGGGGTACTCATTGATAAAGCATGAAGCCCAGTAATAGGAGAAAGCCCATCCGAGGCCCATTCCGCGACAGCACTGCTAACCTGAAGAGCGAAGATTATTATAATTAAAATAACAATAAATGGTGCAGTCTCTGTTTTGCTGTTATGCAAGATCAGGAGGAGATGTTAGTAACTGTAACATACATGCATAGATAGATCCAAAGAAGAAGACGAAATTAGAAGGGGGAAAAAGAGCAAAGGAAGAAGAAGATAGATAGCTGCCCATGAAGCTCAAGGCTAAGGCGCCTGTTCTCCCTTTCCTTCCCTCTTCTTCTCGTTGCGATTCATCAGTTTGATATTTATTATCAAATCATTTTCAATCTTGTATGAGAGGCCGAGACAGAGATGTTGTTTTGTAGCGGCGGCGGTGGATGTTGCCCTGCCGCTCGTCTCTTCAAACACTGGTTTCAGGCTTGGCTTCGCGATTACGATTCTCTCCAACATTTGGCCCTAATTCTCATTTACGTTCAGGTATTTCCTCTCACAAAAAATTAAAAATAAAACAACAACTCATTATCATTGTCTCTCCTCTAAATCTTTCTTCTTCCAATTCCAATTTACTAATTAATTTATCATGTCTGTATGTAGATTGGTTGCTCTTTGATTGGATCTCTTGGAGCTTTGTACAACGGCATCTTGCTCATTAATTTGGCTATCTCTTTGTTCGCCCTCGTTGCCATTGAGAGCAGCAGTCAGCGCCTTGGCCGCACCTACGCTGTCCTCCTTTTCTCCTCTCTTCTCCTCGACATTGCCTGGTTCATCCTCTTCTCTCGCCCCATCTGGTACCTCCTTTCCTTTCTTACCTCCCTTTTCTATTCTACTCTAGTTTTACTTCACCTGGTGTTTAAACAAGCAGATGGCCATTTCTTTTCCATCCCCCCCCCCCCCCCCCCCCCCCCCCCCCCCCCCCCCGCGTACAAATTAGTCCTCTGTTGATGACACACACACGCGCACACGTTCCTGATCATAACTATCTCCTCAGTTACTTCAAGGAGATCAACTCCGTATCCGTTTCGTCCTCTGAGACATTGCCCAACAACAATGGCGATCTTACTTCAACATCTCTATTTAATTTTCTTTGGTTTTCTATTAGGATGATTATTATTAATCAAGGATTGCATGGGGGAGATTCGTCCTTTTGTAACCATGTGTATTAATTGAAAGCATTACCTGTTCGTTCGTTATGTATGCAGGAACATTTCCTCAGACGACCATGGAATGTTCTTTGTCGTATCAGTGAAACTCACTTTGGTAATGGAAATCATTGGTTTTATAGTGAGGTTGTCATCCTCATTGTTATGGATTCAGATCTACAGATTGGGTGTTCCTTATATAGATAGTTCGGCTCCTCAAGAAGCTGATTTCGATTTAAGAAGTAGTTTTCTCAGTCCAACAACTCCTGCTGCTTTAGCTAGACAGTGCTCAGATTCTGATGTTGTTCTAGGGGGGTCCATATATGATCCAGCCTATTACTCATCTCTCTTTGAAGACGGACAAGACAACAAATGTCTCCGTGGGGTAAGCTATACCTTTTTTGTACATCATTCTTTGCTTATTTAACTTGCAATTGATGGCTTTGATATCTTCGCTTCCATCTGCTATATATGTGCCCTTTTTTGTCATGTTTTTCTTTGACTTTTGCATAATACTTTTTTATGTACATATTTGACTTGCCCATGGACATTTGATTTCTGATTTTGGTTCGAGTGGAAGGGAGGAATTGCTGGAGGAATAAGGTGGGAAGGAAATGGTGGCTCTTTCAATCCACTTGTTTGGATGCAAGTGCCTAGATGGAAGGAAGGAAGATGATAACTTTTTTCTTTTCTCTGCATTACGATAGCCATTCCATCCAAATTTGGAACGGTTAACATGTTGTCTTGAATGTATTAGTTACTTGGCCGAGTATAGTTGTGAATAATTTAGGATAGCATTAAAAATAGAGTTCAGATACTGCTTCATCTCTAATGCGCATGTAAAAGTATTTAATGTCATGTGTGATTGTTTTTAGATGACAGAAGAATTGTTATTAGGAGGGAGATCATGGCATGAAGGAGAAGTTATCCTTCAAGGGAATAGAAAGGTGAACTTTAGAAAAGGCTTTCGCCAGTCACACGGGCTCCTAAAAGCTCCTAAGGGCATGTTTCATACAAAGGCTATTGAAATGCATATTGGGCAATGTCGAAAAAGATGATTCTGCATTCTCCCACTTCTATGTCACATAAAATATTTATTTGGAGACAAGGCCATTCTATGACTTCATAACCTTATTGAGAACCACCAAGTAAATTCAAAGCTTAACCTGGAGGAACTCCTTTTCTTTCTAGATAAATTGACAAAGGGAAGCAGGGATCCAGGGCCCGAGTTATGTGAAGAACAAAAAAATAACGAGAAAAATAGCTAGACCACTCCAATGACCGGACCCCACTATAACTCCTCAAAGAAAGAGTCCTGGAATTTCTTACTATTAGAAATTTTGTACCTTTGCATGCATTATTTCTTTTCCAAATCTTATAGTCCCTTTGTCTTGTGCATTGTAAGGAGTGAAAAATTGTATCTGAATTTGCATGGTTTATGTTATTTAATTATAGGATCAAAATTATGGCATATGTGACAATGGATCTGCTTCTAGTGCTGAAGCTTCTCAGGTGAAGGTGACCCTATGCAGAGCTTTTCAAGCTGCAGATGTAAGCATATGGAAGTTCATCGTATATTATGTTTACTTGAGTCAAATTACTGCCCTTAAGGACTGTAGTAATTTTGGCAAGAAATTTATAGAATCATATGAAATTTCCTTGAAGAGGGCATATGCCTCAGAACTTTTTACTGGATGACAACATAATGTAATCTGGTGTCTGGGAAATGTCTTACAATACTCTGCTG
The DNA here is from genome assembly GCA_025169955.1 of Salix arbutifolia. Taxonomy (NCBI): domain Eukaryota; kingdom Viridiplantae; phylum Streptophyta; class Magnoliopsida; order Malpighiales; family Salicaceae; genus Salix; species Salix arbutifolia. The sequence goes on from CM045902.1 coordinate 254,986, forward strand.
GAATGTACTGCCTTTAGTTTGTCAGGCTGCAATCCTGTTTAGAATGCCTTGCTTCTTAAATTGTCTATAGAAAGAAGAATATAGGCTACATCTGCCTTGGCAACCAGAAGTCTAGTGTTTTCTGATTTCATTGTCGGTTTCATCTTGATTTACGGTTCTAATTGCTTTATAAATATATTCATTATTTGAGCTCTTGGAAGTAATTTTTTTTTATCTTAAATGTACATTTAGCTATCACAATGGACTTGTAGAGGTGAGGTTTTCTAGTATTTAGTATTCCAAGTTCTTGTATCTATAGTATATTGTGCATTCTGAGAAACTTGTTTAGGCTTTTGTCAACAAGTTTTCCCCTGTTGCTTCTCTAGAAAAAAATTATTCTGGTCTGAGCCAGTCTGTAATCCTCTTCGATGTATTCCCTGCATGAAAATAGAATCCAAGGGAGGGCCTGGGGGGAAGTCAGGGTACCTTATTTAACTGTCAGATGCATAAGCTAATTCAACATAGACCCTTTCAGCACCTATTTAGTCTGCTTACTTTTGTCCCTTCTGCATATTTTTTGCTTGCAACGTGGCATGATTCAAATATATCATTTGCCAGAAGTTGATTGGGTGGATGGCTTATAGTGGATGGCTTATAGTGGATGCCAAATGGAGATATTTGTAGAGTTTTATTATACTACCAAACAGCAATAATGTATATTTGATAAGCCTGCTCATGCTCTGGCTTTACTTGCTGTGGGCCTGCGCTGCTGAATGTGCCCAGGTGTTAATAATAAAAAAAAAATCCGCAGTAATTAGAGCTTCATGGGTTTTCTATGTAATATAGGCAATACTGTAGCCTAACACTGCTTTTCTGTTTGTTCATTCAACACATTTTCTGAGTTTGATCGATTCATTTCACAAAAGTATTATACAGTTATGATCCTCTGAAGTGGATCCCAATATTCAAAACAAACTCATGGTCTTATGATCAAGAAGTTTTTTAAGCTGTTGGCTTTGCCTTTGTAGTTGTTTTCATGATTGAACTGGGTATACCAGTTTTCAACTCCTTAACTTGCTCTGCTTGGATTGTTAAATAACAGTCTACTACTGGTATGCTATTTTGTGTTGGTTCTGACTAGTTTTAGCCTTTGCAGGAGGAGAGCACAACAGGCAAGCCTCAAACTGCTTGAATCACGTTACAGATTTGCGAAGAATATGACTTCATATTCATTCCTCATACTTATTTTTTCAAAATTCAAAGAATTCCCTTTGAGCTGGGCTGTGTGGCTATTTTTTCAGGGGATTGATACCTGTACAGCTTTTTATTCCACCGATTTCTACTCTCGAGGGGGTAGCTGCCAATCCCAAAGTTCAAAAGATCACAAGTTGAGCTTCTTCTGTGAGGGTCACAAAGACAGATTTGCTTCCTGAGAAGCAGTTTCTGGGTACATATGGATTTGGCACTGGGGTTGTCATAGGTCTGTCTTGATAAGGATTGAGGTCTACCACGTGATAAGAAATGCAGTTTTGCATGAGGCGAACATGGATTGGCGAGGAGATCTGTGTTCAAACTCGCAGCGTCATCTTATCGGACAAGTTGTGCCCGAACGGATTATCGGTTAGCTCTTTAGATTGCCAAATCTCAAGGTATTCAATTTTTGGAGACACTAGTTTTCATTAACATTATATAAAAATTCATTACTCGGAGTTAGAATCAATTTGAAGGTTCGTCAACTCTGATTCAGGATTGGAGATAATCTATATAGAGGTTTTATTTAAATGTTTTCTCGGCTCCAGCGATGACAAACAGTTGAGTTGAAGTGTGCTTTGCTTTTGGTTCAAGAGCTCCAATGACACACTTGCTACATGTTCATAACGTGTTGGCGTACATTTAGCTAGAAAGATTTCTCATTGCTCAGCAGCAGTTTTGCACGTCGATGGCATATATCAAATGGATTTTGCAACGCTTTGCTGCCTCATGCAAGCCCAGCCAGGCTGCACCGGACGAGCCCATCACCTCATGAGCCCGTGATATAAAAAAAAGAAACAATTAATTTAATTCATGGTGATGATAAGACAACTTGGTGGTTCAATAATAATAATAATAATAATAATAATAATAATAATAATTCACTCTGGCTGTGTGATGTAATTGCTGAGGTTATATGGACGCTTCGTCTCATCACCATTGAGAATGAGTCGCTCAGCTGCCATCTCATCTGATCACAACTCTGACCCGCCCACGATCGCTCTCCGTTAGTGTCTAATGCTGTTATTGTTTCGTTTTTTGGTACAAGGGAGGTTTAATGTACGGGAGGGATCGTGCGCCAAGAATAGAGGAGCAGCCAATGAGAGGTAGCCACTCTGTGACACGTCAACGATTCTTTCTTTTTTTGAAAATAAATAAATAAATAAATAAAATGACAAGTGGTGGAAAAGAAAAGGACTCGGTGTTCGATGGGTTTATAACACCGTTTGCTGTCCCTTTCCCACTGAGCGCTTGTCAATTCAGTCCTCCCAATTAAACTTTATGTACGATTAAAGCCTTTTCAGTTCTCAAAAGGAACCAATCCTTACAAACAATAACACCGTATGTGTGCGCGTTTTTGCACGTGCATGGCTGATTTAAAATGAGTTAGGGTGTGTTTGGCATTGCTTTTGCTTTTGCGATTGCGGTTGGAAAAAAGCAGTTTCCAAAAAAACACTTTTTATGTGTTGCAAAATAAGCAGTTAAGTGTTTGGTTAAAACTGTGGTTGAGTTGGAGGTTGAAAAAAAAGCAGTTTTGGGTGTTTGGTTACCAAACTTTTTATATTGCTTTTAACTTGTTAAATTACTAAAAAGGGTATATATGTATATATATACATGTAAATATTGTAAATTTAATAAATATAATAATATTTTGTAAGTAATAATTAATGAAAAAACAAATATTATGTTTCAAAAATAATATATATATATATATATGATAAATATAATTAATTTATAGAATAGACTACAGACCACGCTCTTACAAGAACCCAACCACCTGGAACACAAATAATCCGAAGACAAGCAGGAAGAGAAGGAGACACATACATATATATTTATTTGTTAAATAATATATAGATTGGACAAACTTGTGAAATTACTTTAAATGAGACACATAAATATATAAATTATTTTTTAAATTTTGTAGATTAATAATCATAACAATAAAATGTATTATTATTAATTTAAACTGACTAAGAAATTAATTTTATACAAAATTAATAGATTATTATTTGAAAAAAATTCAACAATGTTATTATAATTTTGTATATTAATTTTATATGTAATTTTGTCTTATATAAATTTATATTTTATATATATATATATAACTTAAAAAAGCGCATTTGAAAATAAATATCAATTTCTATTAATGTGAATACTTCAAGTAACATGGGAACGTCATTTCACTCTCCCATCAAACTATTTGCAATGCCCTCGCGAACAATATCCATACGTGAATTTCTGCGCGAAGTCTGACTAGTTGCACACGCAACAACATCTGGTAATAACTCATCTGGGATATAATCGGGATTACGATCATATTCAACAAAAACAGCATCATCTTGCGATCTCCTTCTAATATAGTTATGTAGTGTCATCGATGCAACAACAATCGCAACCTGTGTTTTGTAAGGATAAGCTGGCATGCACTGCAAAATCCTCCACCGTTGCTTCCATACTCCAAATGTTCGTTCTATCACATTGTGTAGTGATGAATGTGCACGATTAAATACTTCGCGGCGTCCACGTGGTGCACCCCGACGTCGAAATTCTTGAAAATGATATCGCTCCCCTCTATATGGACCTAAATATCCATACTCATTCGGATAACCAGCATCAACCAAATAGTATTTTCCTGAAAATAGAAGCAAAAATCAACTTTTATATTAATTCAATAAAAAAAGAAGAATAGTAATTTATTGAAATTATCATATATGTAAGAAATAAGAAATGACAACCTTCAGGCGGTTTAGGAAATTTGATACTCGTACTGTCTATAGCCTCGAGAAAAATACGTGTATCGTGCGCAGCACCTTCCCATCCTGCCCATACAAATGTGAATTGCATGTCAAAACTACAGGCCGCCATGATGTTTTGTGTTGGGACACCTTTCCTACCAATAAAAGGAATTTGATATTCGGGCGAAATCGTGGCACGAACATGTGTCCCATCAATTGCACCAATACAGTTCTACAGGCAGAAAAAAAATGAATTAGGATAAAAAATTTCAAACAAAAAACACAATTTTAGTGCAAACTATATTTAATGTCAACTTCAAAAAATTACCTTGAAATGTGGCATAAATCTTGCATTCATCGCAATTTGTATTGGTGTGTTGGTAAAGTCTGGATCAGTTGGTTTGATGATATCTATAGCAAACAGACGTAATGCATTAAGGACTTCTTTCATGCATCTACTTACTGTTTCGCCAGAATGCTGAAATCTTTCTTGCACATGTCGATTTGATGCCCCAACTGCAAGAGTAAATAGAAACATTCCTACCTTCTCGAGTACGCACATCCTCCGCGAAGGTTTTAAACCATAGCGCGTTTCCAAATCATTACACAAACCCAACAAAGTGTCTCTGTCCATCCTAAACATGTTAACACAACGTTTCCAATGACCTCTTAAAATGTCACTCAACCAACGCATCCCTGTATTGTATGAAACTATACATGGTTCTTTATAGATGTAAGTACTATAATATATGTTTACTGCTCCGGCCGTGCATAGAAGAAGTTTTTTATGATCATATTTTCTCCGTATAAAATTTGCCTCATCTTCATTGTCGTCGTCGTCGTCGTCGTCGCTACTGTCGTCATCGTGCTCGTCATCGTCATCGTCATCGTTGTCAGGAACAGCTGTTCCACCATCAACGTATGCGGTATTGTTTCCTTCATCTGCACCATAGTTAATGTGCTCAATAACATGATTCATAACATTGTCATAGTCACCTTCAAAATTCCCATTGAGTAGAGCATTAAAATGTGCATCATCCATATGTAAAGAAGCGCGAACCTGACGACATTAAGGAATGTGAGTCATGATATACAACTGCAAGAGTCACGATATATTTTAAAACTAGTCCAAACAAACATTCATAACAATGAGCACAACAATTTCACGGCCTTAATAGTAAAACATTTGCACAACAAATTACTTGTTTGTGACATTACAATCCAAAACTAAGACTAATATGAAAACCAAATAGTCAAACAAAGTACGAGTATTCCAGTTAATAATTTTCTCAAGGCGCGATGCTTTGTTGAAGCCAACGGTATTTTAGTTGAACACCTACGATACTAGCCCACATTTCTCTATTTTTGCGCACTTGTAGAAACTTCATGGCGCGAAAAAAAAATTGTTCGTCATCTGCCGAACCAGGTATTGATTGGAGCTCAGCCATAACTTTTGGAATGCTACAGCCTGGCAAGTCTTTATTTGCAGAAGTGGAATCACTCCTACTAGACATGCTGTCGAGAAGCTGTTGCTGTATTGATACTAGTTGAGCACCAATGGAAGATGACTTTTTCTTTCTAGCTCTAGGCTCCGACTGCTCTCTTTCTTTTCGTTTACCACTGCTCTTGGTGTTGCTACTACTAGATATATGCTCCCCCCACCGCCTCGAGAAAGATACTGTTGATAATCTATATCCACATTCTCATCCGAGTCCCCGCTTCCTTCCTCCAAATCAGCACCTTGGAGACCGACATTTAATGTCTCCAAATCGTCGTCACTACCAGGTACTGTGCCCGACGATGGTGCCCATGCATGTTGTCCGGTAGCCGTGACTCCGGAGAACATTCTATCAAATTTAAACTTCAATGAAGGCTCGATTCCAGACTGTCTAAATTTGTTCACTCCTCTATTTTCCTACATAAACAAATTAATGCTTTTGTCATTATATTCACACAACATAATAACATCGTTGAAAAATATGGCATGACAACATCTCACCTGAATTCGTGATTTCCACCACTCATCGCTGACATCAATTGTTCCTAATTCATTACTACATCCGACACCAGTTTCACCAATCAATTTATTTCACAACCGCCAGTCTTTCTTACAAACATCCCATTTATTTTTCAGTTGATCTTTCTGCAACAGTTGACCCGTTTGTTCTCCAAATGATTTTACAATATATTTCCATCCGCCTCGTTCAAAATGCGAACCCGGTCGCATACCCATATCAATTGCCCTAATGCATATATCACAAAATATATGCAAGGTTTGTTTACTCCATTTAGCTTTCCCACCTGACTTAGAAACGTCCATGATATGTCGTGACGCTTTGCAAAGAACAACAAAAAAACATTACAAACCGGCACCACATACTATGAACGAACGATTACTAAAACACACTTGGTGTTGTACAACAAGAACACAGTAAATACTGATATTGCAAATACTTGCAATGAACTTGTAATCAAACATTGAAATAAAATCAATCAAATAAAATACAACTAAATGCATATCCTTTGGCCCCTTAGGCCATATCACTTTCTGTCTACAGTTCTTTAGTTAATTTTTCCAATATCTCGACGGTTTCAAAACTGTTTTTGGAAGAATAAATTGATAAAAAAAAATTGTGGGTCCAAACGAAATTTTATCTCCCTAATATAAGTATTAATATAACTAGTGGGGCCGTCCTTTATATTTTTTTAATTAACTTTCATTTATTATAAATAATTTAGAAATTTCATTAAAAAATAAGAAAGGTTTTCTTAGAAGTTTTTATATTGAAATGTTCTTTTTATATATAGTTTTTATATTGCAAGGCTTTTTTAATATATGAAAAGTAAATAAAATCATATAAATAGAAAAATATGTATTTGATTATTGTCAATCACGTCTCTTCTTGATTATTGTCTCTATTTGATTATTCGAGGACTAAAATTATATTCCGTTTATTAATTATTTTGTAGTCCTTCATTATTGTAATTTTTTTTCCTTCTTCCACATCAATATTGTTCTGCATCGGAAAACGTTACTGTATTGAACAAAATTTCACAATTCAATGCACAAATAATTTAGCTTTCACGTTCATAAAAATATCCCACAATCTTCAAAGTCTCCATAAAATCCTATGTAACTTTGTGCTACATAACAGAACACCGCATTCAAGAACTGAAATTCGTAAAAACGTGCAATCATAGAGCATTAAGACACTTCGTAACGTAAGGAAATGCAACTGCTCCACGCTAATCAACCAATAAACTTTCAGATGAGAAAGCACACCTGATCAATCACAGTAATACAACGATCAAACAAACAACAATCAAACAAACAACAATAATTAATTTTTTTAACAACATCAATGATGAAACAAGAATTATTACACAGCAAATGCAAAGGAAAAAAATCATAGTAATTTCAACAGTTTCAAAGAAATTGCACAGCACAAAATCACGGCAATTCAACAATTACACAGAAAATGCACAGATAACAATCACATTATTTCAACAATTTCAAAGAATTTTCACAGAATAAAATCACGGCAATTTCAACATTTACACAGAAAATTCACTGAAAAAATAACAGTAATTTCAACAATTTCAACAAAAATTAACGGAATAAAAGCACGGCAATTACAACATTTACACAGACAATTCACAGAAAAATTTCACAGTAATTTCAACAATGTCACATAAAATACACATACAAAAATCACGGCAATTTCATCAATTACACAGAAAATTCACAGAAAAAATAACTTTATTTTCAACAATTTCAACGAAATTTCATGGAATAAAATCACGGCAATTTCAACAATTACACAGAAAATTCACAGAAAAAAATCACAGTAATTTTAACAATTTCACAGAAATTCACATAAAAATATGACAGCAATTTCAACAATTTCACAGAAGTTTCACAGCAAACACTCACGGCAATTTCAACAATTTCACAGAAACTTAACAGAAAAAAATCACAGAAATTTCACAGAAATTTACCAGAAAACACTCACGGCAATTTCAACATGTTCACATAAATTTAACAGAACAATTTCACAGCAATTTCAACAATTTCACACATATTTCACAGAAAAAACCCACTGCATTTTCTACAATTTAACACACATTTAACAGATAAAACTCCCAGCAAGTTCATCAAACAAATCACGGCAATGTCAACTATTTCAACATCAAATATGTAGTGCAATTTCATCAACAAATACACATATTAATTCAACAATTTGACAGAAACAAGAGCTTACAAGTTATCGCTGTGCTGGTGAAGTGTGGGTGTTGCGTGGAGAAGATGGGATCTGTGGGCAGAGGAGAGAACAGGGCAATTTTTAACGTGCAAGAAATTGGAAATGAATTTAGAGAAATGATTTTTAAAACTCACCGATTTCAGCGAGATCGTTGCGAATCACAACGAGAGTTTGTGATGGTTGCGAAGAAGAATCGGACGGTTGTGGTTTGGCTGCTTGGGTATTGGACGACGATGAAGTCCCTGTTTGGCGATGACGGTTGATCGAATCAGTGGTGACCGACAGGTCATCTTGCACTGGAAGAGATGGAGAGGGCGCTGCTGGTGAGTCCAGATCGTCTTGATCTGGCAGAGAAGGCGAGTGAGTTTCTAGGGAGGCTTGCTGTGAGGGTTGCAGAGGACACGACCGTGGTTTTTTGCAGAGAAGAGAGAAGGCAGCCGACGGGTCTGGAGAAGAAGAGGAGGCAGAGGGAGAAGGCTGTGGATGTCGCTTGGTGCAGACGAGAAGGAAGAGAAGGAAGCTTATAGGCTCGGGTGAGAAGATAAGATTTTCAGATTTCAGATCGTGAAAGAATCTTCAACGGATATATTTTTCATCGCAGATATAATCGCAGATCGTGACTCCCCAAATCGGCAAAAAAAAAGTATCCCTCTCCTGCTTTTTGCGGAACGCCGTTTCAGATAAAAATTTTGCGTGGGACCCACCTCTAAAACCTGTGTTTGCCCATTACCAAACACTAACATTGTGGTGCGATCTGGCAATCGCAGATCGCACCACAACGCCAAACAGGCACTTAGTTTATGACTGGAAATATAAATAAATAAATGTCATTTATAAATGATCTTAGCAGTTTAATTGTATTAATGATATGTGCTTTTTTTTATTTATAAAAAATAAGTTATCGACGCCATTAAATATTAATTATTTATTTATTTATTTATTTAAATTATCAATCCGAGTCCATGCGAAACTTATCTATCAGACTATCCTTTACCATTTCTAATTACATCGACACTCCAAGAAGGACGCAATTAATAAAAAGAATCAGTAGAAGGGCCAAGCCCATAAAGCTGGAAGAGTAAGAGGATGAATCGTGCTATTGACCCCGCCGTATTAAATGATTGAGAGGGAGCGTTGGTTGGTCCTCTCCGGGTCTGTGGGGTGTGGCAATGACAAATTGGCAAATGAGAATCTAGCTAAGGTGCCTCCTTCTCCTTCTCCCTCTCCCTCCCCCTTCTTTCATCCCCTCAAAGTCAAAACGAAATACATATTTGAACCAGAGATTGATTGATTCTTCTTTTCACTTCACCAAATCTTACCATTCGAAAACAGATTTAATTTTGGGTACAAATCGCTCCTTTCTTTGATTCTCTCCTTCTTCCATGAAGGTAATATAATGCGTTGGTGTTTGCGTGTCAAGGTCGATCACTTCCATGTTTTGAATTTTCTTCGTCAAATACTATGTACACAAGAATAACTTGTGTTCCTTCTTCCTGCTCGGTCTTTCCAGATCCTTCTGCTCCCTCGTAAATTTTTGGGCTTCTTATAAATCCTCCCTCTTACCGACTTTTTTATTTTATTTTTTTTAGATTTTTTACTCATAAAAACAAAAACAAAACCATCATCTCTTCTTGAAGAAGAGGAGGAGGAGGAGGAGGAATACAGACCACGTATGTTTTCGGTGTTTTTCTTGTTTGGTTGGTTGGAGATTTCTCAGTTCTCTTTGTTTTTTCATTGGCAGGAAGATCTCTTTAGCAATCTCCCTTTTGTTTGCTTTCTGGGGATTCGTCCCAACAAGATGAACCCTTTTTAGTCTTCTAATTTCATTTTTTTCAATGCGTTCTTTCAAACTTTTCATTTGGAAGCGATCAGTTTTATTATCATTGTTTTGTAGATCTTGAAGTTTGTGCTTTTGTTTTGCTAAACCGTGAGCTTTATCCTAAGAATGAATAATGTCATATGATGGTGTTTCTGTATTAGATCTGTGCGTCCCCGAAAGTTTTTTTTTTTTTCTTTTAATTTGTTCCTGTGAGATTGGTCTGCTGATTTGGTTGCTTGTTTGTGCATAGCTTTACTTGTATTTGATGTATTTCTTTGGTTGTGGCAGAGACATTAAGAGACGGTTTTGGTTATTGGTGAAGGGAGATAAAAAAAAATGGAGGAAGCAATTGCTGCACGGTACTGGTGCCATGTGTGCTCTCAAATCGTGGATCCCATCATGGAAGTTGAGATCAAATGCCCTTTTTGCCAGAGCGGGTTCATTGAAGAAATGAGTAGTAGCACAGTGGATAATCAGGTTCCTGATTCTGAATTCGGATCTGAAAGTGCTCTCCCACTTTGGGCTCCGATCTTGCTTGGCATGATGGGAAATTCTCGTCGCCGTAGAAGGCATAGAAGGGTGGAGTATGAAGAGGGAGAGGATGACAATGATGATAGTGGAGCAATCCTTGGAGGAGCGACTGAGTTTGAGCATGAAATTGAATCATTCATAAGGAGGAGGGGAAGCAGAAGAAGCTCAGCTACAATATTGCAATTGCTTCAAGGAATTCGTGCTGGAATTTTGGCATCTGAATCTGAGAACTCAGAAGGAGAAAGGGATGGGGAGAGGGACAGAGTCAGAGACAGGGAAAGAGAGCGTGTCATTTTGATCAATCCTTTTAATCAAACATTTATTGTTCAGGGTTCTTATGATTCAAACAATGATGAAAACCAGAATCAAAATCCAATTGGGTCGTTCGGTGATTATTTCATTGGACCTGGCTTGGATTTGTTATTGCAGCACTTGGCAGATAATGATCCCAATAGATATGGAACTCTGCCAGCTCAAAAGGAAGCCATTGAAGCATTGCCTAATGTGATTGTCGAGGAGCCTTTGCAGTGTTCAGTGTGCTTGGATGATTTTGAGATTGGCACTGAGGCAAGGGAAATGCCATGTAAGCACAAGTTTCATAGTGGCTGTATATTGCCATGGCTGGAGCTTCATAGTTCCTGTCCAGTTTGCAGGCATCAGCTGCCTGCTGATGAGTCAAAGCTTGATTCTGAGAGAGCTAGAAATAGCAGTGATCGGAGAGAGTTTGAGAATACTAATAGTGAAAGTAATATTAGCCATGGAATTAGTGTTGAAGAGGGAGACAGTGAAGAAAGAAGTAGAAATGGGAGAAGGTTTTCCTTTCCCTGGCCTTTCAATAGCTTGTTTTCATCTTCATCAGGTTCGCAGTCTGGTGGAAACCATCCATCCTCGACAGCGTCATCCTCTCCAGCGAATGCACCTGGAAGCACTTCTCAGACAGATGAGAATTGAATATATTTTCTTAAGTTGCCATACTAGCCTATTGTCCTCTATGTTACCTGAGGCCTTTGCTTGTGTACATAGTATCTTACTGGAGGATGGATCTCGGAAGAACAAATTGTGTTTCAAACGCTCTGGTTTTTGTAGATTTTTTTGCCTTCCTATTTTTCTGCTGTTTAACTTGTGTAATTATCTCGAAAACTATTTTGAATGGCTCAATAACTGGTGTATTGATTTCTTTAGCCCAGTCAATGAAATGGCTCAAGTGTGTGTAGAGTGTTATTTGCTAAAACAATGGCTCGAAGTGGAGCTTCTTCTTGTTTGAAGTCTTTGTTCGTGTAAAGCCGTGCAGGTGCTTTTGACATTTTCGTATCAAAAGCATCAACATGATCCTCCTTTTCGGCACCACCGCATCCCGAGGGCATTACCAAAGCTTTTTGGAAAAAAGGCCATGACTTGGTCATATGAACTACATGCTGCGAGGCGTGTTGCTGGTTCACTCAGTCTCGTCATCAAGTTTCGAGTTTTTAAATAAAAGGGGGTGTGACTCTTGACGAAGTACCAGTTCAAACTTTCAGCTGTATTCGAGTTGATTTGCCCAGTACATGACATGATGATAAAATAAAAAGGGGTGCTGGAAATTACACTCCTGACGTACAGCATCTCCTGATACACCTCTTGAAGTTCTGAAAGGGGGGAGTTTTCAAGCAATTGAAGATTCGTGTGCCTGATTGAAATGAACTTCCAAGGAAATGAATGATAAATGCTCTCAATGCTTGAGGGTCTAAGCATCATCTATTATTTTGAAAGTATGATTAAAATTGATTTTGAAAATTCTACAATAAACTGGTTTATGTTGACTTTTAAAATATTCTTCATTCAAAAACATATTACAGTAATATTTTAATATCAACATATGAAAATAATATCAAAAAATCAAAGACTTTAATTGAAAATAAAAATAAAAAAACTTTCAGTTTTTTTAAAAACACTCCCGAAAGACAAGACAGACAAAACACTTTTAAGTTCATAACCTTGAATTCTGCATGCAAACAATATCAATTTGGTTCCATGGCCAAAATAATAACAGGGTTCCATAAGATCAAAAATTCTAGCAACCAAACTGTAGCTCGAGGATACAAGTTTCATACCATGAGGAGCCCAACAAAACAACATAAATAATAACCGATTTCTTTCATTCCTAGAGAAGAAATGGTTGAGCAAAAATAAAACAAAAAATGAAACCAGCTGGCATTATTAGAAGTGCCCTTTCCGTCCATATTCATGAGATCCCCCAAAAATGAAAGAAGAACAAAAGGTCAGTGTACCCAATCATCACTTCACTGTTATAATCTTGATAACAGATGCAGTTCCAATCCGGTGCAGAGCCACCACAGGATCCCCAGTCCTGCATAGTCCCCTCCCCTTAGCATGTTGAAGGGAAAAATCCAATGCTTCTTCTGTTGTCTCGGCATTAGAGGCTTTAGCAGATCCTGCGTATAAAACCGGCACCAACCCTCGGAATATAAGGCTATGCCTTGCCGGAGCTTCATCACTGCATGACCAGTCAAAGGAATCAGTCTGAATCTCCGGGACAACCACAGACAAAATAGGTATGCCCGGTCTGTATTTAGCCACCAGTTTTGCAGTGCTTCCTCCCCTGGTTAAAACCAGTATAAGAGATGCTTTTACTGAATTGGCAGTTCTAACAGCAGATGAGGCCAGACTCTCTAATGGGCTCATGGGCACAGGTGAGTGTTCCATAGTTCTTTTAAAGACATCTCCATAATCAAGCGTGTTTTCAGCTTCTATGCATATTTTGGCCATGGTCCGAACAGCAAGTTCTGGATAAGCTCCAGCTGCTGTTTCACCACTCAGCATCACACAGTCACTGCCATCAAGAACTGCATTGGCAACATCAGTGGCTTCTGCTCTAGTTGGTCGGGGGGACTTGATCATGGACTCTAACATCTGTGTTGCAGTGACAACTGGTTTTCCTTGGATGTTGCACTTGTAGATCATCACTTTCTGAGCAAGGAAAATTTTTTCAATTGGGATTTCCATTCCAAGGTCACCACGTGCCACCATAAATGCATCTGAATTTGCTAAAATATCATCAAAATTTGCCACTCCTTCTTGATTTTCAACCTACCAAAAAAGTTTCAAAGGAAAAATAAAATGACAATATAGCATCAGAAAGCAACCATCTAAGCAACGAAGATGAGTGTTTAATTTTAGAACAATTATTTTGTAGGCATTTGCTCAGAATTTATATGTTGATGATGACCTTTTCTACAGGTTGCTCGCATGGATTCTATCTCCTAGTCAGGTTTGGCTATCAAACAATACATACTCAAGCCAAGCAAAATAGTGAAAAGCACACATGCTTGCATAAATGCCTGGTTCTGACTGCCAATAAAACCAGGAAGAAATTTTTTTTTCTCCCGTCTTAATGTAATCACATACCTTTGACATGAGAAGGATGTTCTTAGAATGCTCTCCAAGCAACTTCCGAACCTCCACAAGGTCAGAGCCTTTACGAACAAAAGATAAAGCAATCATGTCAATTTTATTGGGAACCCCCCAAAGCAATATATCTTCCTTATCCTTCTCTGTCAAGGTTGGAAGATCCACTATAACTCCTGGGAGATTAACATTTTTTCTCTCACCAAGAGTTGCAGAATTCTCACAGCGACATCGAACCAAACCAGCTTCTGTGTCACAGGATAATGCTGTAAATGATATTGTGCCATCTGCACATAGAATTACCATTCCAGGTTTGACATCCACAGCCAACTTTTTATAGCTCATGCAAATCATATTCTCATCACCCTTTAAGCTATAGTCAGTAGATATGATGATTTCTTGACCCTGTTTGAGCTGGATGGGTTTCTCGTCCTTCAGGAAACCGGTACGAATCTCTGGTCCCTATGAACAAAATAAGTGCTGTTTTTAAATCCATTAATTTTAAACAAAGAGCCTGGTTCGGAACTAAAACTGCACCCAAGAATTGACTAAATGATAAGCAGCTTTAGTTAGCACACGGTGAACATTCAAATAAATAGATAAGTAGTTCAGAACAAAGCGTTACTGATAAAATAAAATCAATGTTTTCTACTATCTATGAGAAAAATATAAATCATTAATGCAATATCTCCACACTGGTTCATTTAGGATTTGGATGTATTTTTTTCACTAAACCTGTATTCTGTCTTTAATAACAGCATTCTGTCTGGCCCTAATTTCTTTATTAGTTGTGAACAGTTTAAATAATGAAAACAAGTTTAGAATGGCTGATTACATGCACAAGAACATTCGCTCTTTATGGATGACGCTTCATGCTACAGATAGCTTCATTCTATCTTATTTTAACCGGTGTACTACTAAAGACAATTACCAGTAAGGGTCTAACCTTTAGGAGCACTCTACAAGCCAGTGACTACAGCTGTAGCGCAGCAAGTAAACTCAGTGAATACCCAGTTGGAGCAACTTAGTTGGTTCATTTCTGTCTATCAAGATAAAAAGCATCTATCTTCCATAGTTTTATATTGAGCCAAAGGTGTAAGTGTGGATCAGAAATACAGTCACACCCTGTTCTATGTATAAAGAGAGCTTTATTGCAGCAAAACTAAGAGACATCAACACAAAGTGAAACCAGGTGTGATATTTCTTTCATGTTTTTGGTTCAGTACTGAAATAAACAGGTTTCTCTTAAATTCGGGAAAACTGAAAACAGCAAAACAGATTTGAGAATAGGAAAGGACAGGATCCAAATCAAATGGGCCAAAAGCTCAAACTTTGGCACCCAAAATTACAAGAAAGGAAAGGATATGAATGATGATGCAAGGGTAAAAAAAGAGAGATGTAACAAGGAAGAAACAGACATGATAGCCAAAAGGAGCGGACATGCACAGCCTTTTTGCACAGAATCAAACAAACAAATAAGAAATTCGGTTCAGAAATGAAATAATCACAAAACAAGACAAATAAAATCCCAAAAATAAATAGAGATCAGCAGAATAAGACAAGAAACAAGTAGTGAGGTACAAGAAATGAAAAGCCCAGATGGGAAAAAGAAAACCTTGGTGTCGAGCATGACAGCACAGAGAATGCCAGTATTGACCATGGCGGCCTTGAGATTATCAAGGGTTTCTTGATGGTACTCATGAGATCCATGAGAGAAGTTGAAGCGAGCGACGTTCATGCCTGCCCTCAAGAGTTTTTCGATCATAGGGACAGATCTTGAAGCAGGTCCCAGAGTACAAACGATCTTGGTCTTCGGCCTCATCTCCATAACTCCTGCTGCTGCTGTCACTGCATCTCCTCCACCGTTGCTGCTCGTCATTTCTTTATCAGAAGGAGAAGAACAGATTTAAGACTTGAGGGTTTAGAAATTTCTCTCTCTGTGGTTGTGTTGTGTGTACCAAGTCAACACACCAACAACTCTATTTATAAATAGAAATAGAAAGAGAAATGGGAAATAACAAATAGAGAAAGAAATTAATTTATCGATTTTTTTTATTTTTGGAAGGGTTGTTTGGCAGGATTATTTAATTATTTGTTTATAAATGAAGAGACCAGAAAACGGGAGCAGCATATCTTGAGCAGCAAGACAAGCTTAGGAATATCTTCTTTTTGTTAAGGTAGTGTTTGGTTTGATATTTACAGTGGTGGGGCATGATTTTGCCCTTTGGTAGGTGGTGCGGTGCAGGTCAGACACCCATAGAAATAAGGTGGTTATATCACATGCAAAAAACCATCGGCTGCTTCCGCCACCTTCCCCCCTCCCCTTTTCTTCCACTCTCTCTCTCACTGATCAATCCAACTTGTACCGTTTGTTTTTGATCCATAGATAAAGACGTTTTCACACTCCTTTTAGGGTTATCGCAATTTCAAGTTTTTTCTTCATTTGAACACGGGATTAAGTCGTTTGCTTTTCAAAGTCAAGCAACTTGGCAGATTCACAAATTCCGACCAGAGAAATTAGAGAAGGGAACGTTCATTCATTTCTTTGGCTTCTAGAGGGGGGCAGAGGTCAGTCTGACTCTCCCTCTCTCTTTTCTAAAATTCCGAGGGGGTGGCGAGCAGCTCGGGATTTTAATTAATCAAATGGTTGCTTGAAATCCACGGCAACACACCGAAACTTCTAAACCAAAGAAATGTTCAAAACCAGGGATGGTATTCGAAAAGACCACAACTCGGTATGAGCCCTCGGATTTCTCCCGCCCATCAAATAGAATCTATCAGGCACAGAGAAAATAAAATGCCATGTTAGCTAATCAATACCCAAAAGAAAAAGATGCTTAGGTTCATCTCTCCCCGTGGATATCGAGAAACAAAATGCTGAAAGCATCCCTGGAAAAGCATAAAGATGCATCCAGATGATCCCATGATGTATGAAGGAGGCAAGGAGACTGCCAGATAAAGAACAAACAGAATTCCAAAAGGTAAGATAAATCAGTGATCACAACTGAAATTAACTGCTTCGAAACAGAAAAGGAATATAAACTAGCAGAAGCAAGGTTGTGAACTTAATTGTTCTGCTTGCTCTCTTAAATCGATCATAGAATGAATACAACTCCTTCTCTGTACCTGAAAATTTATCTTCATCGTAAGAGTCGGATTTATAAGAAGCACCATCTTCTCCATCAACATCATCATACTCGCCAGTTTCATCAGCAGTTTCTGGAGCATAGCCATCATGCTTCTCATGATCATGGGCCATCTCTTCATGGTCTCCATGGTCATCGTCCTCTGTATCCCCAACTTCCTTAGTTTGCTTCTCCGAATCTCCCGTCCAACCAGAGACAACAAAGATTGGGCTTAACTTGATCTGGGCTTACCCATGAGCTATCAAAGATTGGATAAATAACAACAACATCTAATTATTTTAGAACTTCTTTCCAAACTACCTCTTTCATTGTCAGGTTAAGCCTTCTCTGATGTTGTACTGTAGGCTTGACTTCATCCTCTACCAGAATCTTGTGCGTGCAAATTGAGGGATTCATGCCTTTGATAGCTGTCAATACCCACCCGAGAGTTGCCTTATATTTTCTCAACACCCTCGACAATTTTTCTTCCTCAATTATGGATAGCTTTGCAACGACTATCACAGGATAGGTGGAAGCTTCTCCAAGATATGCATACCGAAGGAACTTTAAGAGAGATTGTGATTCCAGAATGAGTGTTTGCTCAATAGTTGATTTCAGCTTTGGAGGTGCGTGTCCTAAATCTTCAAATTACTTCCTATGATTATGTTCAAAAGAGTCCATCCAACATGTATATTCAGCTATCTCAACATCTTCCACCATTGCATCGTTGACCAGACATGCTCCCAACGACTCCCCTGGACTCTTGAATTTGTCACTAGCTAAAGAGTCTACTGCTTGAATACTGAAACAACTCTCCTCTAAGTTTGGATTTTTGATGACTTTGAAGACATTAAAAATCACGTCCTTTTCATTCACCCTCGATCGTAGCTCCCCTTTTTCTTGAATCAATCAATGCTCTTTTAGTGGCCAAGAATGGCTAGCCAAACAAGATATAGATCTCGCTATCCTCTTCCATATCTACCAGTACATCTTCAATTATCCCTCCTGGATGCTTTCGTGACCGGTTAGCTAGTTGCAGTGTTGCTGTGGTTTACCTTGACCTAAACCAAGCTTCTTAAAAATAGATAAAGCCTTGAAATTAATGCTCACACCTAAATCACATAGAGCCTTTTCAAATATAGAGTTTCCTATGAAACATGATGCAGTAAAATTCCTTGGATCCCTAATTTTAGCCATTATTTGCTTCTTCATATGATCTCAAATTCAGCATATTCCAGTATTTAAATACCTAGAATTACATTGAATTTCCAAAAAATGAATAATTTTTAAGAACACCTAAAACTTTAGACAGCTTGCTAAAAATCACACGAAAATCTCTATGATAAAGCAGAAATAGCTAAAAATATGTGTGCAATCAGTAAAGATGTATTGTCAATGCACATTCCTTTTACTCTGGCCGTCCTATTTATCTACAAAGCGAGTTGATAAACTATATCCACTAAAAGCAGCATGGTAAAATACATGTTCTTCTTGAAATATCACGGTAACCCCTTTTAAATAGCGAGCAAGGGCTTGCTCGTCATTAGCTTAACTCCTCATAATCAAATCATGAAATTTATCTATGTACATATTTATCCATAGACATGTTCATTCTTGACTCAACCGAAGTATGTCTTCATATACCATTTCTAAGGATTCAAATTAGGTTGGAAATGGTCGTGATCCTGCAATCAACATCTCACTTATTATTATTATTATTATTATTATTATTATGAGAGAGAGAGAGAGAGAGAGTAATTGTTTCTTAATTTAGAACTATTGAGAGAAAAAGGAGAAATTATATATATATATATATAAGCATGTTAAAACTATTTTAAAAATAATTTAACGTTGGAAAATTAGTTTTTTCAAAAACACGAAAGCGCTTATTTTGATTGGATGAGCGGTGAAGTGAAGTGAAAGTTGAAATTAGCCCAACACGGCCCACCCGGAAAACAAATAAGAGCTGTGGCCCACTAGAAGTGGTAGAATAAAAAGGCCCATATGTAGTGGCTGCCATATCCCCCTCCGGGGGGGTTAGGATTAGGGTTTTACTTGTCGCCTCTCTTAACTCTCAGCTATATATAAAAAGAGTGGCAGATGAACTAGAAGCGGCAGCGGGGCTAACAAATACCACACCTCCAGCAGCTTTTTCTTTTAGGGCTCAGCATCCATATCGTTTGAATGTTATTTGTTTTTGTTGATATGAATCAATTTAAGCCTGATATTGCAATTCTTTGGTTTTAATTTGTAGATTGTAGGCCAAAGAATCTATCGTTAGGCAACATTGATGAATATCTGTTTATTTTTATGCTTGCGTTTTCTACCTTTCGCTCCGATTGTCCTCTTCTTCTCTTGAAGAAATTGTTTTAGGGCTTGTTGGTGACAAGGTAGATACATATTTTTATATCTGGTTCATGTTCTCCTCATTTCTTCTTTGATTTGTTTCAAATTATAAAATAATGGAGTGATGGTGATGATGATATGGATTCTTAAATGATCGATGGATGATGATAAAAATCAGACGGATTCCCACTGATATATACTGTGATTACACAACCAGCTACTTCTGACACGATCACATCCTCATCATCATCACCAAGCACTTTTTTTCCCTGTTTTTAATTAGTATGTCAGTATTGTTATTTGGGGCCGGTGATGTAAGAAAATATTTGCTACTCTTGATGGAATTATATGTAATTTCATTTGACGATTCCTATCCACCAAGATCTCTGAGGCCTTGATCTGTTTTTTTCTGTTAATCGTAAATACTGAATCTGGCTGTTTTTTTATTTTTATTTTGAATTATGGTGATTCTCATCCACGAAGATTTTTGAGCCCTTGCTCTGTTTTACATTCTTATTTTGATCTTAAGTACTGAAACAAGGGATGACGACGAAGAAGGGGAAGAAAGCTGTGGGGATATTCAGAGAGAATCGAAGACTTTTAGCTCCATAACCTGATAAAAAAAGAAGCAAAAATGGCATGTTATAACCCTTGTGGTGATTATTGGACGGAAATTAAAAACTTTAATCCAGAGGTTCATACATAACAGGTACGCGAATTTGGCTCTGTAGCATGTCATCTAATCTGTTACAATTCTCGAGGACCATCTCTTCTCCTGCGTTGCAAGAAAACCTCAAGTGGAGATCGAGCCATTCAAACAAAAGGTTGACCACAAATGAAGTTACAAATCGTTTCTGTTCTCCTTGGGCGTTTATTGATACTTCGATACCAGGACATGACAAGAGATCTCCGGTGATGGATAGCGATGATTACCACCATGGTCCACGACGACAGGTGGTATGTATGGTTAAACCCTTGGAATAACATCAATTTTTACAAGCTTAAAAACGCGTGATGAAGAGTAGATGGGGAAGTGAATGAATGGCGACTGGATCGAAATATCATTTTTTGTGGAATAAATGCTAGAAATGTCCGGGGCCGTTTCGAATGATGTCAGAGCAAAGGTTCATTGATTTCCCTGTTTCTTGTAATTTCTCATCTTTGTTGTAAAACGTTGCTGTCTTGCCAATTTGGTTACTGATATTTTATTGCTTACTAATATTTTTTCACATGAAACTGGTTTGCCATCGCCATCGCCATCGCCACTGCCATATTTTTGTCGACACCAAACTGTGCAATTCAGTTCAACCTCAGAAAGAACGTTACCTCATTTGCAATTTGTCAAAATCGTAATTTTGACATGAATTGGAAGGGGCTTTGAAAAATCGGATTGTTTGTAAAATCATATTTGAATTTGTTCGTATAAAAATTGTAAAATCACAGCTAAAATCGTGTGAGAAGAAAAATTGTATGTAAAATATTTCTGAATACAAAATAGCATAATTATGGACATAAAATTTAATTAGTTTAGGTTCATACATGATGTAAAATAACTTCAAAAAACATTACAAAATAATTATGGACATAAAAATTCATAAGTTAAAAACTAATAAATATAAAACAAATCTTCAACTAGCGTCCAAGTAATTGTATATTTTTTTATGATTGTTGTATTTGAAATTAATTAATGTTATTTATTATCTTAAATTAATAGATTTTTTTTAAAATTATTTTTTATGCTACCTATTTTTTATGCTAATTATTATTATTATTATTATTATTATTATTATTATAAACCTCCATATTATTATTATTATTAATATCATAAGTTCATAACCCCTCCCCATAGAAAGTAAAGTAGAAACCTCCTTTTTATTATTATTATTATAAATTATTATTATTAACTAACCCTAAATGCTAAATGGCTAAATCTCTCATTCTCTTCTCTAACGCCGCCGCCCACCCTCGTCACTATGATATCTCATACCCGATTCCTGAGCAACCTCCTGTCAATAAAGCAACCTTCCCTCTTAGTATCTCTGGCTTGAATGGTGACTCTACCATTGCTGCTTTTTTCCTTGACTTCGTTTGCAGAAACTCACTTTTTCTATGTAAAATCATCAGTCATCTCCCTCATCCTCTTCAGTTTTCTCCTTTACTCTCTTCCTCCTTCACTCTCTTCCTTCTCATACTCTTTAATGACTATGAAAAAGAAAGATTTTGTGCTGAGAAGTGAGAACTGAGAAGAGATGATTTTGAGGGTGAGAGGTTGAGTTGATGATTTGGGGGTGACTGGGTGAGACACTGAGAGCTTCGAAGAGCAGTGAATTGAGATTTCTCAAATGCAAAATTGAAATAAATTGAAATTGAAGAAAGCCCTTCGCTTGCGCACAAACTCATAAAATCAGACCGATTTGATTTTACAAGTCAACCTGATTTTGATCTGATTTTACAAGTTAACCCGATTTTGACCGGTTTTGATTTTTCTTTCCGGTCCAACCAGATTTACTGAGCCAACACCAACTCGTACGAGTTTGATTACCTTGCTCATTTGCCTTTTTTCTTCTTTCTTGAAAACAATTAATATCCAATTGGGAAAACAAAATTAATGGAATTCTTAAATCCCTAACTATCCAGAAAGAAAACCTTGGGAGGGATAATTTAGCCAAGACTTTCCATATATCCATCCGTGCAAAAACATTGGATCAACTTTTGACTTTAGACCCATTCATTAAAATTAACTTCTTTTCCATCTTATCGGGTGCTCGAGGACAAAGCAAATTCACCTGACCAAGCAATTTCCAGAGGAAGGAGGGTGGTAGTAGTTTCCTTGGTCCGTTCCCTGCCCCCTCAAAATTGCTAGGACTGACCAGAATCTCGCCAAGACATTCTAATGCTTAATCTTACAAGTCTGCTCCTCTCAGCCACAAACCACGCGGCAAATGAAAATCAACGAGGAGTTTCGAGGCCAAAACTGAAAGAGTCTTCCCCCTCTTGCAATTTTCGACACAGAATAGAGAAGATTATAGCAAAATTAGTAATGAAATTAGGGTAGAACTCTGCGAAAGAAGGAACAAGGAAGCCAAAAATGGTGGGGGGCATTAAAAGCTCCTTTTACTCAAATCTATTGCACATACTTCTCCAACCTTGCCAACCTAACGAAGGGGTTACAAGATTTACAAGGCAGAAAAGAAACAAACAGGGAATTAAGGATAACTATAGCAATGTAAGGAAAGAAAACAAAGATCAAAATAGGAATATAATGGCCCTACAGCAGAAAACCCTAAACCCTCCAAAACCTATCAGCTGCCATATTTCTCATTGCCTCTGATGCATCTTTAGTTTTAGTAACCAAACACTCTCAGAATCCTTCAGGCCTCCATTAGAATATGCAGTTCAAGTATGTTCTTACAGCTCCAATCAGAGACATCGTCCAGAAACTTCTATGAACCATTTACCAGCTCTTTCTTTTCATCACTTGGCTTACCATCCCATACCTGCATTAATGCACAAGGAGACAGCAAAAGTTAGAAAGTATTCTCAATAACAGTAGAAAAACACCACAAAAACAATCTAAAAAACACATGGCGAAGATCAAGTGCCTGTTTCTTGAGCTGCTGTTGTTTGGCCTTCTTCTCCTGAATCATCTTCTCCCGATCCTCATAAAATCCAAAATCATCTAATATGCATGTTTTGCTGCTATGTTCCTTGAATATCTTTATAATTTTAAGCCCATGCTCTAACTTGACCTAAAATCACCAAGATTGCGCTTTAGAATGAAAAAGATAAGGGGATACAACCAACAAAAAATTACACAAGCAACTATAACTACCTCTTGAGTGTCCCTGCTGTTGGTGACAGGTTTGTTCTCATTGTTTTCGAGGGTAATATGCTTCAACAAACTGTTGGGAACATCCTTCACAAAGTGCCACTTCACAGGGAAATAGCCTGTCCACTTGTCTTGTTGCCAATATTCCACACTCTTGTCAAAATCAACCCGGCCAGTCATCTCTGCCAGTCCAACAAATTGCCCACTGGTATTGACCTGTGAAAAAAAATCAAGAGAAAGCTAAGCCCATAGCCTTTGACAGTTATGGAATAATAAAACAGAGAGATCAATAGCATCCCTATGCTCACCGAGAATAAAAGGAACACTGGGCAGCCACCAGATTTCTGCTCAGCCTCTTGATATGCTGCATCAAGCTTCTTGTTACCATTTGGTGTGCTAGCCCAGACATGGTATTTAATGCACTTGTGCACATCATCCTCGCTGTAAGATTTAATAATGAAAAATTTAGCATCAGCATATTCCACTGGGAAATCTGCTTTGTTATATTGTTCTCGATCTGGAACCTCAGCTGTCTTATCCTTCTCCTCGGCATTAGTATCATTTGATGACCCACTGACTGCAACTGTGGTAGGAACAAAACCCTTTTGGTTTTTGAAATAGCCCTTGGCCCTAGGTCCTCTGTTCAGCTCATTCAAGCCATCAATATTCTCATTGCGATAACCAAAATAACCATTGCCTCGCCCCTTCGGTTTATATTTGCTGTCAATAGGCAACCAGCCTTGCCCATTTATACCTGCATTATAACCACCAGATCCGTAGCCCATGCTAGATTTGTAACCGTTCCCATATTGACTATAGAATTTGTTTGAATACATCCTATTCATATATCCATGAGTCGAACCCATGGTTGATGCCAGACCAGGGTGCTGCCATCCCTGACAAATCAAACAAAATCATCCATGAATATTTGTAATTGGAAAAACAAGGAATGTTAACAAAATGAGTTCGGAAATATTATGAAAAATAAAAAGTCGAGCTGAATAATTAATATAGCCCAGCTTTATATGCATGTTCCCAGTCAAAAACAATATTGCCATGTTTGAAGTATTATAGAGGTGAAGAATCAGGGGGTATACTGACAATGACATCAACTTAAGTTTATTTTTCTGAATCAAAAGTTAATTTTTTGAGAAGAATATTATGAAAACAGGTTATGAAGGATAAATCGGGAGACACAATCCATAATCACCAATTTGGTAAAAAATATGTAACAGATAGAATGTGGAAGATCATTGATGGCATACCATGAAATGTGAATTTTGATGGAAATTCTGATTTCTTGAAGAAGGAGCATGGCTAGCCTTCGGAAATGAAGAAGAAATCTCAGTGTTCCTATACAGGCCATTGGAAAGTACAGAACTATCCAGCAATGGGATATCAGGCTGTAACTTCTCAAAACAAGATCTCAGATCCTTGTAACCAGAAGCAGGAATGCCCTTTGTATAACTACCCCTTCCATATGAATTTTGATACTTGGGTTTGTAAGGAACTGCACCATTGGTTCCTTTCACATCCCCACCATTTGCAATGCCATTAGAATTCTCTTTAGCTGCTTCCACAGGCAAAGACTTCTGGTCAGCAGCTGTTGAAATAGAAAGATCGCCTTGTGAAGGGGCTACCTGGCTGGGGGTGAAGGGCTCACTGGTAGGAGTCAATGGCTGGAAATAGGGAGTAGGATATTGGTAATGCTGAGGACCATATAACTGACCATCATTTCCCATTGTAGGGACTGGGGAAGCTGCTGGGGAATATGGGCCATAGGGTCCGTACCAATAACCATGAGGATACATAGCAGATCCATTTCCCTAAAAACAAAAAAAGGCACATTAGAAAACCAATTGTTTAGAAAAGAAAAGAATCTCCGCTTATCGAAGAATAGTGATGACACTTCCATTGAAACAACTATCAACCATACAGATGTACTTACAGAAGCCATATCTACTCCTTCTGTATTAAGATACTTTGAGTAGTCGTCCCACTCGCCAGTACCATTATAACCTAGAAGAGCAGCAAAGACACATAATTTATCAAATTTACATTCATCTCTTAAGACATCATGGTAGGAATAATTCAATACAAAAGGCATTTGAAATCAAAATCCAAAAGTATTTCAGCATACTACACTCACCTCCATAGTAGTACGAGGGATAACCATTAGGAAGATAGCACACAGTTGGATCCATGAAGTTGGATAGCACTGGGGTCACAGACCGGTCACTTGGCTGGATCTAGTAATAACCAAGTTAATAAATATAAGCACAAGACTACACCAAAGATAAAGATCTAAATTTTAAGGCTGCAAATTACCTTGTTGGTGGGCTCGGGCATGTCTAAGGTCTTTGTTTGTGAGTCTAGGGATAATTTCTGCAGCAAATCTGAAGTTTCTATGGGAGTTAAAAGTAAAGGAATTACATGAATTCCAAATCAGTATATTTAAACAAATATTAGGAGAAAAGGACACAACTTTGACCATGAGAAACCAAGGTATTTAGACAAAAAAAAAAGTACATCACCAAGAAGTAAGTTCTCAATTGATAAATCAAGCAAAATACAGAAAACCAAATCTCATAGTGTGAAATTCAACCCACTTGTCCTGCATATATGCCAAACAGATCAATCTAACGAAGGCATAGCTATCAGTACTGTAAAAAACACTCGAAAACCATCTCGAGTTCAACAAAATCCTGCAAAAGAAGCTATAGAACAAACCAAAAACAAAAACCCAGCAGAAAAACAGCAGATCAAAAGCAAGAAAAAAAAAAGCAACAAGTCAAAAGAAACGGAAAAACTCAGATGAGTAAATAAGGATACGTTCAGCAGAAGATGAAAGGGTAGCCATGAGAGATCTTGGAAGATGATAAAACCCTTTGGTGGGTTCAGTTGATAGCCGCCAAAGGTTTGAGCTTTTAGGGTTTTTGAGGGAAAGAGGGTTTTTTTCACTCTATGTTTGTGATTCAAATACCTCCAGCACACCCTCCCACTCGCTTCGATCTCCTATTCCCTCTCACCCGCAGGTCGTATAGTGTATCATCAATGTTTTTTCAAAGGGCCACGTGTCCACTCGGCATGCTGTGAATTGTAAATTTATTTGGTTTTTGATTAATGAGTTTTTATTGGTAGGTGAGATAGGTGAGGGTGACAGTAGGATGAGTTAGGAATCATGTAGAAAAGCCCTAATCAGGAAAGAGGACATGGATGCCACCATCCTTCTCTTGTAACTTTTGTAAGGAATCGTTTTTTTTTTTGCAATGTCCTTAAAGCTGAGATCTTTAAATATTGAGAAAAGCACTCTCCCTCTTTTCTACTTTTTGAAATAGAAAAATTAGAATCAAATTGCAAACGTGTAATGAAATTGTCATTTGCTGGGGATATTATTATTGCTATTTAATATCTTAATTTGTGATAGAAAAGAGAAGGGGGGAAACATGTTTCTTTAAAACCAAAATATAAAATAAATCTTTTAAATAATTTTAAAATGAATTTGTTCACTATATATATATATATATATATATATATATATATATAAACCTCCGTCGCTTCAAACAATTTCCAAACATTAGCTATGTCAGGGTCAAATGAAAGGGCATATATTTGATCAATGTGAAGTCTTGACGACAAAAGTATATATCGGCCCAATTGCAAGTCGGCCAATCCTTCAGGAGTAGAATCAGACGACAAGAACCCCAAAGATTCTTAACAGATAAGAAACCATCTAAGCAATCTTATACACTATATATAGTACTGGTCATGTACGTATCCGTCCGCCCAGTCCATAAATTAAGCAAAAAGTTCCAGAGCAGATCAATTATAATTTAGGTACCAGGGAACAAGAGATTTCTTATACCTGTTACAGGTATAATCTTCAGGAGTTGGTTTTAGTTTTTCTCTTTTCTCAATTCAATGGTGGAAATAGCAGGCTTGAACTTTTACCGATCATTTCCTTAATTCCTGTGCTCTCAGCTCAGATGCTACCAATCTTTTTTGCCTTCCATGAACCAAAGCTGGCTATGTCTTAGAACAAAAAGAGTTTCTAGTGGCAAGCAGAGGCACCGAGGCAAATTGTGCTCGGTACATCTTTGTTTCCATGCTACTTTTTGCTCACGTAAGGTAAAACCAAGCAAAGCTAAAGGAAAAGAAATGGCAGGAGCCAGGAGTTTCTTCAATAATGAAAGGAAAACCAATCACATAGGCAGAAGCCTGACGTGATGATTAATTAAGGGTACATAGATATCGATAAGACATGAAAATTCCCAATCCTGAATCATAAAAAGATATGCGTGAGAGCAGCTAGGGTCTCAAGGGACCCTGAATACCACTGCTAGCTGCAGTAGTATTAGATGAAAAAAGAGTACTGGGATCATCATCATTGCTGGAGTTCACTAACACAACCAACGGACTCCTAACATAGTGGAATCCATCAGACCACACTATCTCTCCAAAATCATATCTCCCTTTAGATTTCTTGAGTGGTTTAAGAGTCACGAAATAAGAGAGTTCCTCCTTGAAGCATGAGAAGATCAAAATCCTTGGCCAGATTAGGACTTCCACTCCATGAGGCTTCACAATGCTAACAAAGTATATAGCAGTTGTTTTTGTACCCACATTTCTAACAGTTCTCTTAATGGTCATTGTGGATTGGAGATTGGAAACTGTGATTGAAGGGTAGTTCATGTTTGAGTTTGTTTGGTGTGCACGAGAGCAGCTTGTGTCAGTCCCAGGAGAGGGAAGAACCAGCATGTTTATTTGATTTTTGTTGTAGCCAATGTTGCAGAGGAAGATAATGTAGTCTCTGGTTTTCATGTCATAAACTAGGCCTGGATCCATTGCTTTGGAAGGGTGTATGTGGCCAGCACCAATGTCAAAGGGATCGGAAACTTCCCTTGATCCTCCAGCTAGGATGCTGTCAAATGTGTTGTCCCTTGTATATGCTGATGAGAGAGCAGAAAAAAAGTGACAAACTTTCACACATACCATTAAATTACATAAAATCTTTGTTTTCCACTAGGAAATGTGGATGCTGGATTTCAAGCTCTTAGCTGTAAGCCAATGAAGAAAAAGTGAGGAAAGAAGAAAATTAGGTAACCCTGTAGTGAAGTCCAGTAGCATTTTTAGGCATGCACCATATGGTCCATGGACAGCAATAGCATGGAGTGAACGCTACAAGATAGGGGTTCTTTTTCTTTTTTCCTTTTTTTTCTCTTACCTGTGGTCATTAGAGCAGATCTAATGGCTGCGGGAGACCAATCGGGGTGAGCTGATTGAAGAAGTGCGACCACTCCAGACACATGAGGGCATGACATTGATGTTCCTGACTGAAAGTTCCAGTTCACACGGCGATCATCAAATGGTAACAATGTTGGAGAAGTTTTGGCGGGCCATGCTGCCAATATGGTGACTCCTGGAGCAATTACATCTGGCTGCAGTGCGAAAATAAAAAGGAAATATAAAGATAGCAAAAGGAAGCGGACAGTTATTGTGAAACTGGATAGTTTTTGCAGAAGCATACCTTGAGGATGTCAGGAGAAATGGGACTTGGGCCTCTAGAAGAGAAGGATGCTACAACGGGTGCTGGTGACTTTCCAATAACTGTTTTACTTGGCAATATCTTCACCGCAGGATTCCTTCATGGTCCAAAACTTTCATGTTAGAAATGGTCAAATTTGTTCTGTAACAACAGCATATTGTTTTCTAGTTCTATTAGCTGATCTCATCCATTAATCATTCTTCTCACAATAGTAATTTCAGACTTTGTGATTTCCAGGGGCAAGGAATCTATGCAATATGACGAATCATTTTCACTCACTGAGAAGATTGAGCAATATAGATTTGAATTTTGTTCCCTTGACCAACATCGACACGCACTGTGGGGATGATATCAACATCAGCTATTTGCTTGGTGGGAGGTTCGACGAAGATTAGTCCCAGTCCACTGGCCGCCAAGACTGCTGCTTGTGCAATTCCAGCTGATAGAACTGGCCCTCTATTGGAGAAGCATAGAATAATCTTCCTTTTAGCTACTCTTTTGTTCCAATTCTCCGCCAAGCAAGCCCTGAAAAATGAACATGATGTGTTGTTGGAACAAAAGGAGTCTTACCTAAGAAAAAGTTGATACTTGGACCTACATCTCAGTAGTTTCTGGTGTACAGAGATTTTCAACAATTTTCTACAGCAAAAATTAAATAAATGCTGTCGTGATAGTAGAGAGAGAGAGGGAGAGAATGGTACCCATCAGCAAAATAGGAGAATGCGCTCACCAGTCTTCCATTAATCTCTTTTGTAATTAAGCTTTCCCCCTGTAAATCATGACTACTAAATTAGCAGAGCTGATTGTAGCGCATAAGCATATATATCCTAACACATAATTAGCCGAGCTAGGTTGGGACCTAATTAATAGTAGTGACAACCCTAAATATGTAGCTAATAATTAAGATCACCCCGCCACAGCAAAAATAATTTCCGCAATATCTTCTTCTTCTTCTTTCCTCCGGCCACGCAAAATTATTCTGTTCACTCCTTGCTCGATCTTAATGCAAAAAAAGACTGGTAAGAATAATAATTACCATGACAGAGAAGTTACTGTCAATAATTATCGCAGTTGGAAATACGCGATCAATAGAGGAAGCAGCAACGGATATTGTCCATGGTGCAACATTTCCCACCAGAGATGGATCAGGGCCAGCATTTCCAGCTGAGAACACTGAACTTACTCCAAGTTGCATTGCATGAAATGAACCAATATCAGCACTTGATGAAAAGAATGGAGCCAGTGGAGGGTCGGAACCAAACGACGCCGAGATTATCTTAACCCCATCATGTAAAGCGTCATCAAAAGCAGCAAGAATGTCAGCTTCTGCACAATTTCCATCAAGATCCTTGCCCCAACATACCTTGTACACTGCTAACCTAGCCCTTGGAGCTCCACCCCTAGCAGTTCCCAGAGCAAAACCAAGCATGCTTGCATTCTTCACTATGGATCCTACTGCTGTTGAAGCTGTGTGTGTCCCATGACCAAGAAAGTCTCGAGCTGATCGATATTCTGGGTTTCCACTTGTATTTAGTGACCCAAATTCTTGCTCGAAGCCTTGTAGGTAGTAACGTGCACCAATTAGCTTCCGGTTGCAGTCCTTTTTTGGTTCAAAATCTTCCCCTTCAACACATTTCCCCTTCCAAGAAGATGGAATTGGCCCCAGGCCTGGCTCTTCCTTGAAACTCTCAGACTCGGGCCATATACCTTAAGTATCAGCAAAAAAAATGATATGGATAGATACAAAAATTTCATATATACCATGCAATTATAGCTAGGTTACATGGTGAGACACTGTAACAAGACAGATTAAAATATTACTGTTATCTATGCTGTGCAATCACATATTACATGATGACACCCCGTAAACTCTCAGTGTATACTTAATTTATATGCCTTTTATCAAAAAAATTCAAGAGAAATGGTAATTTGTTTTTATTCCAGAAATAGAAAAGGAAAGGGTTTCCTTAACAAGAAGAAAGAACAAGCACAAGACCTGTATCAAAGACCCCAACTACAACATCACCACCGTAGGTCAATTGCAACGGGGTTACTTCACTGCTATACAAGGTAAGGCCGATGAAGTCCCAGCTTCTTGTTGTGTGCAACTTTAGTACCCTGCTTCTAAAAACTGATATCACTCCTTTCATATCTGGATGCAAGAAATATTTAGTTTCTGGACCATGACGTGTCCATGTTTTTATCATAATTTGTTGAAAGATTAATTCCTTACTGGCTAAGGTAGTTGCTTGGGTTGAGTTGAGCTTTGCCGAAAAACCAGAGAAACCATGCTTGTAGCTATAGAGCATGGATTGCTTAGCTTCTTCTTCACTGCAAAAGGAAATGATATAAAGGGATTGAGTTCTAGCATTATTAGAGAGGGGGTCAGGACTTGATTATTCAAGAAGTACCTGGAAAACACATTAGAAAGGAGTTGAATGTGAGACTTTGAAGTGACCAAAGGATCGCGAAATTGGCTTAGTCCTAGATAGACAACATAAACCTGCATAAAACAAGAAGATCAAACTTAACAAGAGATAGGATCATCATTAGAGCACCGGGGATCGGAGAAAAAAGGGCTGAAGCACTTTTGATTATAAAGTTACATGAGATGTGGATATTGATTGAATGAAATAAAGAGAAAGAGAGAGAGATAGGCCCCAGAAACATTGAAGATAAGCTGCCATGTCTCCCATGGAAAAATCATACATGTCTGCCTGGGATTAAATAGCATTGCATGAGCTGAAATATCATTTCAAAGATGGTGGGAATGGAAACATTGGTTACAGTGCGTGCATTTGAAGGCTTTTAAGGCTGAAATAGTACTGACATACCTTCTTGAGTCAATGATGTTATTTTCCCTCCCTTCAAAGCTATAGTTCCAACAAGATGAATATAAGCAACCCCTAGCTACACCTTCCCTATCTCTTCTCTTTTTCATCACTAATGTAGTGTACTCCTTGTGCATAGAGGTAGAATTACAGCTGAAGACTACCTTCATCATATACCATAAAGGGAAATGCATGTGACCCTCATCATTCCTGATAGAATAAAATCTTTCCAGTTATTCTTTTTTCTTAGAATAATTTTAGTAGACTAAGATGATTGCTTAGCTTTGGATAGCTTCTAAAATATAATATTGTAATCAAGTTAGCTAATGGTTATAGATGAGAAAAGTTTTTGGATATAGACTGCGGTAGAAGGTATTTATACTTTTAAAACACTGAGAGATCAAGAAATCATTGAAATTCTACGTACTGATGTCCAAGCTGCAAATGCTTCTCTTTGAGTAGAAAATTCAGGTGTCACTACAATTCAGACTTCTCTAATATGTGAAACCTCACTATCATAACTATTTTCCTGTCCTGCAAAGATATATAGCTATGCTAGAGGACTAACCCTGGGTATTAAGGTATAATCCTATTTAAATATCAGAAAAAAAGCTCATGTAAGTAGCTTGTAGCTTTGCTGTCTACTGGAAACAAATATCAATCCTACTCAATTGATTGCTTAGCTAAACTTTCGCTAACACGTTGCGTAAATTAAATCCATTCTTGTTGCATAATCACAAGTTTACAATCTAAGGCCTTAGAACTTACGATTAAAGGTTCACCTTCCAATATATATCAACTTCAAATCATTAAACCTCTTCGACATGAACCCTAAGAACTTGCTTTGGCAATAGGCACCACATTCCTATCATAGAATTCCATGATTGAATCTTAATGAATCGTCATAATTTGATGGAAGTAAAGCATCTAGTTTGCTTTGTTAAGCGGGAATTTTAAGTGCAGCATAAAAAATTTATCTTTATAGGGGCATTATAAATGTTAGATGATCAGTGATATGTGGTTAAATCCAATCCACCTTCTAGATCTTTACCATGTCATTTGACAACAAATGCCAACTCTCCAACAAATCAAATCATTTCTGACATGTTCATAGGTTTAGATATCATCCATGCTAAGCCTCAGTTTCACATTGAAAAATATAAAGAGTTATTTCATTGCCATGAGAGCCTAGCACGTTATATTTTACTTCTGTTTCGATGTACGTATGAAAAGATTTTCAACAGACTTGAATACGCTGGATGCAATTGCTCACCACTGTAAGACCTTCCTGTCAAGATTTCACCTATGAAATGGCAAAAAATAACCGTAAATTATGATCAGAAAATCTTGAATATCACAGATCAAAATGTCAGAGACAATTCATGAAGAAAGGGAAAAAAATCATCTTGCATTATGAGATTTTCACCGTGCAACTTGCTCACAGATAACTCATGAAGTGGTGTCGGTCTGGATATTTATCATTAAGATAAACTTCCCTTGATAGAATAAATTTAAGGGTTAGCCAAACAATACCTTATTGCTCTCATACAGGCATATGCTTAAGTGAGAGTTCTGATGAATAACCTTCCGATCGAATCTGGGTACGTAGTAATGGAAATCGTATGTGCATGCAGATAGGTCTGCAGCATAGAAGGTATTTAAAAGTTTCATACTTTCTAATTTTTGGTGTCAGGAAAAGAAAACTCCCCTTGGTTGCATGGAGTTTAGGTATTCAACAACCCAAGAAAGTGACGAGTCAGATATCAAAAATAACCTTTTGGCCCCAGCTCCATCTCGACAATTATCAATCACAAAATAGTATGCTGTCCTCTTATAATATATTTCGGAAGCATTAGATTAGGAAATGGTAGTATATTGGATCCAAGTAATGAAGTTCATTATACAATAATTAACCTTCCAAAGTTTGCATTTAATTGGTCTCTGTTAGAGAAAATACAGTGCTTCATAATTGTATGTCAATCCGTAATGTACTGATGCCAAAGTTGATCATCATCTTGGCAAATATTATCCTTCATTACGGATGTTTAGATCAACAAATACTTCCACATTCTCTCCTAATATCTGCACTACTTCAGGCGCCATTATTGTCTGTAGAAGGCATTGAGGACTTTGCTTTTGCTGCTATCTGTAAAATGTGCTTGAAAATTCTACTCTATGGCAATGTGGAATGTACTAATTATATCCTTGTTGGTAATCATCTTGTAGAAATCCAGCATTATTTTGTTACGCGATGATTGTGCTTGACAGTACTTATACATTACTTTATAGTCACTGCCGTTAGTTGCAAGGCATTATATAATTAATTCTGAGATATTGCCTTCGCAGTAGAACATCCACATGCATGTGTGCTGGCGTATGCATATATGCGACTAGAAAACAGAAATGCTTAAGAGCAAGTGTAGCGGCCAGCGTGTTTTCATTTTGATCCACCCATCTATGTCCTAGTATATGGTTATCTCCAGGGTTTTCATGTCGAGATACAAAGAAATCAGTGGAGACCATGCATGAAATTGGATCACCATTCACTAACATTCCTTTTCCTTGTATGAATCTGATATTTCAAGGAGTGAGGAGATCGATCACTATCATTCACGATGTAGGACATTTCGCTATACACTATCTACTAAAAGTCAAAGTTTCTTGCAGTATATATTCAAGAGAATCAGCATTTTAGTCATTTTTGAAAAGGAAAGGGTGATGGTCAAGCAATACTGATATGAATCCTGCAGCCAAAGAATCCAGAGTAATAGGGTGAGATTAAATGCACAAGCCCTGTATGCCAGGTTGTAGACTTGAATTGGAGTTTTTGGTTTGACATCTTATCTATATCCTTAATCTCCACCTCCAACCCCCTAGGAAGAACACTAAGTGGCTGTTTGGTATTGTGTTTCAAACGGAGTTTGGAGAGAACACAATTTTTTAGTCGTTTGGTAATCGAAAAAACACAATTTCAATGGCTATGGGATCCACCAAAAAAACATTCGAACCGCGGTTTAGAAAAAGAAGCTGAATTTTGAAGCTTCTGCATTTTATTTTGCCTGCGTTTCATGTAACAGCATGAAGCAATAAAACAGTGGAAAGAACACTAATCGAAGGCACACCACCAACGGTCTCTCTCTCTCCACAGCTGCAACTCTTTCTCTCCACAGTCGGGGGAAGCTCTCAGAGAGCACCACCACCATCCCCCTCAGCACCGGTAGCTTTTCATCCACGCCAGAAGCTTCGCCGTGACCTCCAGCAACAGCAGCAAGCCCCAACATAGAAGTAACAACAACGACACCAAGCTTCTGGCCACCATTTTCAACGCACCACCACAGGAAAAACTACATCAACCTCCTCTACCCATCGGCATCAGCAATTGAGCCTCTCATCACTATCAACCAACTACTATTATTCACGTGAATTAATTCACACAACTTCGCGCTGCAATGTTCATGTTTTAAGAAGACATGAACAGTGCAGCGCACCGTATAACTCTTTTCTGTTGGACTTGGGTTGGACCTCCTCTCGGCCCAGCCCAAGTCCAACAGATTTTGGCCTAACTTGGCTGAGTCAGCCCATTTAGTTGGGTTAGGCCCAGTCAATTTTTTAAAAAAATATATAGATAGAGATTAGTCCTAATGAAAAGGAAAGGCGTGTGACTTCGTTTCACTTCGCAACCCTGTTGTTTTTCGATTGATTATGAATCAAAAACTTGCAACTGGATTTGGCCCTGGAATTATATCTTTACAACTGGATCGCAAATGTTGTTACTAATGATATTGTTACCAAAAAAATTTCTCGATCAAATAGCAAAGGACCGCGTAAGCATTCACGTATCGATTTAGCTCGTGATGAAATTGCAAGTAGTTTAATGGAAAAATAAAAACAAATGTCTAATTTACTTGAATTATTAATTACATTTTATTGTTATGATTATTAATCTATAATATTTTAAAAACAATATATATATATATATATATATATATATATATATTATGTGTGTATACTTTAAAGTAATTTCACAAGTTAACAGGCAATATATATATTATGTGTGTGTACTTTAAAGTAATTTTACAAGTTAACAGGCAATATGAAAAACATGATAACCAAACACACAAAACTTTTTTTTTCTCACATCTCTTGGTCATAAAAAAAAAAGTGAAATAGTTTCGGGAATTGTATTGCATATTTAATTGAAAATGAAATGTAAATGATAAATCAGTTATTATTTCAAATTTTAATATTTTTTTATACTGTACAGTTTTATATATATAGATATAGAGATAATAGAGTATAGATAGAGAGATATAAGCGAGTAGCGGGAATCGAACCTGTATCATTAGCTTGGAAGGCTATGGATTATAGTCAACATTGATTCATCATTTTTAACATCTCTAATTCAAAATCCACCTTTTCTTCTCTATCTGTATGAATCAATATCATTACATTCTAATTCCTTCCCGACACCTCCCAAAGAAAACCTCCCAAATTGGCGGGTTAATGTGAGCTTATCCATGTGGTTATGCACTCTTCGAATAGGAATCCATTTTCTGAAAGATTCTGGGCTTCCGATGAGATAAGAGAATTTCTACTCTTGTTTATGATTCTCTTTTCCTTTTTTGTTTTGTTCATAATTTTGATTTTTAATTGAATGGATTTTGTTTCATTCGATGGTATAGATATAAAAGGATCACTATTTTGCTTTTTGTTGATTCTTTTATTCTCACTAACATCTTTCGTTCCATTAAAAAAAGTAATTTGATTGGAATCATCCATGATTTTATCTTATATACCTTGCAGATTTGGGAAAGAACCAAACTCTAATTTTGATGTGGGACGATCTGGTATATCTTCATTCAATGCCATCCAATCAAAAAGGTGTTTTTGTTTAAGTAGAATGAGATAAGAGCTTAACACTAGTCAATTTGTTCAAACCAATGATACTTCTGAAAAGTTATAGCAGTAAGCAGAAAAAGGAACAGTTCCCTTGAATTTTTCTCTTAATTAAGTAGAATGAGATAAGAACTTAACACCAGTCATCAAACGATACGATGGATTATCGAATCATCATCATACTCGCTTGCAGCAGCATTGCATCATACCAACATTTCAGCACTCATGTGTTCTTGATATAACTTTTTTTCAGCGAGATGGTTTTTTATATAGTATAAGAGCATTGTTGATTAAGTCATTATCATTATTTTATTCTATTTGATAAAATAATATGGGCTTGTACAAGTTTTAACTTTAAAAGTTTTTACACGAAAATAAAACATATAACCTGATTATACCTTACCGGTAAATTTGAGTTTTTAAAATGAAATGGTTATATAAGGTAAATCAAGAAGCTTTTAAAAAATTATCCAAATAATTTTCATTATCTCTTAATTCATAATCTGTTTATTATTTTGCTTTCATTTTCAAATTAATCCACCATAACCTTGCCTGGAATTCATTTATGCATTAAAAGAAAAGAAAAGGAGAGACGTTATTCAACCCACTCAAGTAGTGATTATTTTAAAATCAAAATGATGATAATAATAATAATGGCAAAGAAATAACGGTAAGTAAAGTAGTTGGAAGTTTCTTGTAGAGCAGTGTTTGGGTGCACAAAATAGTGAAAAGAGTGTGGAGAGAGGTGGGAGCAGGAAAAAATGAGAGGCAAAGCATAACCAAAACCAGAATGCATGGAAGAAATGAATTGGTGTGGTGTGGGAAGATTGAAATGCGCACTAGGAAGAAAGCTCACAAAAGCAACTGCACTCGTATGGCTTCTTTGCACATCTAAAGAAGCAATCAGAACAATACAAGTAATTATGTTCTTTGGTGGGACCATCTCCTCCATAGCCAAGTAAGAACTGGTCCCCGTCTCTACATTCAATTTCAACTCATCATTCCCATGAAACACCCTCTCTCTCGGCACTCACTCACAAACCAGCTTCTTTCCATTTCACACTAGATAAGTTGTTTTTTGAATTGTTTCCCCTTGATTGTTCATTTGGAGTTTGGTATAATACCCAAATAGCATTAAAAAATGATTTTTTGGATGATGGATTGATTATTTATATTTACTTATTGGTTCAGAAGCCTGGTTTCTGGATTGTTTCTTTTGTTTTTGGTAATTATGGGAAATTGTTGCTGTAGATGGGAGCTTTCTGTATACAGTGCAAAATTAGGTTGGTTACTGCTACTTCCCCTGTTTATTTGTCCAACTCATGCAACTAAGTAGATTTCTTCTTCTTCTTTCCTTCTTCATTGTGATCTTGCGTGCATCACTATTATCCTTCGATCAGAATGGTAATAATCTGTTTTTCTCTGCTTTCCCCCTGTTTTTGCATGTCCTGTATGAACCATGTGCTCCCACTTTTTCATCATGTTAAGATTTCTTGAGGGATTTTATGTCAGAATGATTGAATTTTTAATTTGAAAGATATATGAGATTAGATATTATTATGTTGGTCCTTTAACCCTCTGTATCGTTTTTTCAATAGCTTCTACCATGGTATAATCTGCCCTCTTCATAGCTATTTTTATTAAGATCTTACATATAGATATTCCATCCTTGTACCAAAAAGAAATAAGAAAAATGTGTCTTTTATTTTCTTTCTTTTGTGGATAGTGGAACCTACTCTACTCACCATAGCGGTTTGATGCCCATCTAAAAAGTATTTTCCCATTCCCTGTGATGAGCTAAGAAACCCTACACGTTGCTTCAAAAATAATATTTTTCTTCAAATATCTGAGACCACCTTCATCTTTGTCCTTTTTCCTCTTTTATGTTCTTTTTTCCTTTCCTTGTCTTGCTTTGGGAATTGGTCAGCTTCAATTTAAGGTGAGCAAGGTGAGCTTTTAGGTTTCTTTAATTGTTGTGTGATGAATCTTTATGAAGCACAAACTCTTGGTTGACCTTTCTGATGTTTTCTTATGCTTAAGAGAACAAATTCTAAGACAATTGGATTGTCATGACATTGGTTAGAACATGACATAAGAGTTGACATGGTATTTTCTCTTTATAGTAGTTGATGATCATTTGTGTGATTCTTTTGGTGTCATATTTCTATGTTAGAGTCTCCGAAAGACCAAAGTCCATCAGGAAGACCAAGACAGGATGGTAGAAAGCTACCTTCAAATCCTGAAGAAGTAGAAGACCTGCGTCGTGATTCAGCGGCAAATCCATTGATAGCATTCACGTTCGATGAACTAAGATTAATCACTGCGAATTTTAGGCAAGATCATTTTCTGGGTGGAGGAGGATTTGGGAGTGTTTATAAAGGAAACATTACTAAAGATTTTAGAGAGGAGCTTCAGCCCCTTCAAGTTGCTGTGAAGGTTCATGATGGTTAAGACAGTTGCCAAGGCCATAGAGAATGGCTGGTAATCTTTTTGTGCTCTTGCTGTAATTCCTGTGCAATATTAAGTCATCGACATCGAGACACCATTTCTACGCATTTCCATTGCTTTCATTTGTATGCACATATTCTCCGCAAGGTTGATTAACAGTTTTGAGGATTTTTAGGCAGAAGTCATATTCCTGGGGCAGCTTTCTCATCCACACCTGGTGAAATTGATTGGATATTGTTGTCAGGACGATCATCGGGTGCTGATATACGAGTATATGGCTCGGGGAAGCGTCGAAAACAATCTGTTTTCAAGTATGTACTTCATGTAACTTATTTCAATCAAGCAAGACAGTTATTTGCTGCGCGGGTGATTCTAATTCACTTTTTTGGCATTTTGTTTTTGGATGTCTGATACGTGCATGTCTTTTGTTGTTGCAGGAGTATTGCTCCCTCTTCCATGGTCTATCAGAATGAAGATTGCCTTTGGGGCAGCAAAAGGACTCGCTTTTCTTCATGGAGCTGAAAAACCTGTCATCTATCGTGATTTGAAGACATCTAACATTCTCTTAGACCAGGTTAGTGACTTAAAAGCCCTGCACCTGTGGCCTGGAAAAAAGTATTTCAAGTTGAAACTATTGCAAGGAAAAGTTAGTGTAGAAAGGCCTTTTAGATGTTAGGACGAGGAATGCTCAATTCACCAACCTGAGCTCTGAATCGTTTGCTGTCATGCATATTTCTGAGCAGGACTACAATGCAAAGCTCTCTGACTTTGGCCTTGCAAAAGATGGGCCTATGGGAGACAAAACTCATGTTTCCACTCGCATAATGGGGACGTACGGGTATGCAGCACCTGAATATATAATGACAGGCAAGTTCCCCATCTCTGCTAATGTTATGCACGGCGTTCAGAATGAAAGGGAGCAATTTCCTGGCGGCCTCCGACATTGTTTGGCCTTTCTACTTTTTATGCAGGCCATTTGACTCCAAGAAGTGATGTATACAGCTTTGGTGTTGTTCTTCTTGAACTTCTGACGGGTAGAAAATCATCAGACAAGTCACGATCAGGCCGCGAGCAGAGCATAACGGATTGGGCTCTTCCTTTGCTTAAAGAGAAAAAGAAATTGCTCAACCTTGTGGATCCAAGATTAGAAGGAGACTATCCTCATAAAGGATTTCAGAGGGCAGCGATGCTAGCTTATCATTGCTTGAACCGAAATCCGAAAGCAAGACCTCTAATGCGAGATATCGTTGATTCCTTGGAGCCTTTACAGATTATATATATGTGAGGGAGGGGATTGGTACCTGTATTTGATGAAACCTGGAAGCAAAACCTTTTATATGCTCTCATCCATTCCTTTCTATCCCTTCATTTTCTGTCTTCTCGAGTATGGAGAAATGCTCGTGAAAAGGAGATCCAGGCTTCTGGGTATCAAAGCTAGCTAGGGTTTGAAGTTCTCTTCTCCTGCATATCGATCCTTGTTAGATTCTATCTATCTATCTATCTATGATAGCTACGTACTGTGAGATGAGTACACCCTTAAAAATATAGAGGGATGGAATTTTAATTAAAGCAAAAAATGCGCATACAACCAAACCTATTAAAAATACAAAGAACATATTATTTAGTTGTTTTCATACAAAAATCCAAAAACACAATTACGTGTTTGCATAGGTTTTGAGATTTAATAATAAGTTTATTAAATTCTCATAATTTAGTCCATAAATAAAATGATTCATCAATTGATTCATGAAAATTAATAGTATAAATTATGATGTAAATATTGGACCCGCAAGTAATTTGATATTTAAATATATAGAATCTATCAAAAACTATTATGAGTTTTTATCATTTTCTAATTGAAATATTTTTTACCGTGATAAATGAATCGCGGAAAACTAATTCATCTTTCCAAGATAGATGAACTATATTAAGACATTTATATGAATTTTTCACTTAAATTTATTCTTGGCATACAGGTTCATAATGAAATTCAAAAATGTAGATTTATTCGCACGAATAAATTATACATGTCAAAACTACACGATATGACTTGCCTTGGGTCCATAATATCTTTTTTTATGCAACCATTCCATCAACCTCGATTCCCTAATAAGACTGGTATGCTCGGGGGTTCTTAACGACCTTGAACCAAAAAACCAGGTGACAACTCCAACAACTCCCCGACATAACTTGAGGACATGCAACAACTGTTATGCAGTTAAAAATACCAATGATTCATGGGTTGACATTGCGATCCCGATCTTTTTTCTGGCTTATTCTCTAATTTATTTTGATCATGTTTGGCATGTATACAACCCTTTAAAGTGAATTCATATCTTGTGTGTTTGAATCAATGAACAAAAAAATAAAAACTCTTTTGAGGTGCTTTCACAAATATGAATTCCCTTATTAACAATCAAATTCGAATCTTGTTTTATATGAGAAGATATTGACATTAACTCGAATCTTTTATCATGTGAGATTTGAGCATGATTTAACTCTATGAAGAATTTAACCTAATTTTAGAAAGATTGTCCACACAAACCTGAAAGCTTTAATAGTGTGATGTCGTTACTTAATTTGATTTGATTTAGGAATTAACCTGATAAAAAAAAAAGATTATTCATATGAGCCTAAAAAGCTTTAAATGTGTTATATCCTTAACTTGATAAAGGACTTGATTTAATGAAAATTATTTGAATGAGTTAAACCTTACTTTATAAAGATTATCCACACAAATCTGAATGCTTTAACCCTGTGAAGTGGTAATTTGATTTGATTAAGGACCTAGCTTGATAAAAAAAATATTATTCATATGAGCCTAAAAAGCTTTAATTGTGTGATATCCTTAACCTGATTTGATTTGATATAGGAATTGACTCAATGAAGATTATTTACATGAGTTTAACCTAGCTTTATAAAGATTATCAACACAAACCTGAACGTTTTAACCGTGTGAAATGGTAATTTGATTTGATTAAGGACCTATCTTGATAAAAAAAAATTATTCATATGAGCCTAAAAAACTTTAACCGTCTGATACCTTTAACCTGATTTGATTTGATAAAAAACTTGACTTACTGAAGATTATTTACATGAGTTTAACTTGACTTTATAAAGATTATTCGCACAAATCTAAACGCTTTAATTGTGTGAAGTGGTAATTTGATTTGATTAAGGACTTAACTTGATAAAAAAAAAGATTATTCATATAAGCCTAAAAAGTTTTAATCATGCGATATCCTTAACCTGATTTGATTTGATAAAGAATTTGATTTAATGATGATCACATGAGTTTAAATCTGACTTGATAAAGAACTTGACTTAACTCGATGAAGATTATTTACATGAGTCTGAAAGGTTTAATCATATGAGATCTTAACTTGATTTAATATAATGAAAGAAATAACTTTAATCATTTGCTTTTTTAATGGACGAGCTCCAACCTAATAAATTTAATTAGACCCATACCTAATAAATTTAATTTATTTGACCATCAAGATTTTTGGATCATAAAACATTTTTGTTTTTGAAATTTTAATGTTCACATCTATAAAAAGTAAATTTGAAATGAACCCTATAAATTACAATTATAAAGAAACAAATTTAATGTTAAAATTATAATGTTCAAAATACTATTTTTTTAGAAATCACTGAATAAATAAAATTAATAAAAAAATAATAAAAAATAAATTAAATTTTATCTCAATTAAATTGAATTTGAATTCTATAATTAATTCAATTAAAATATATAATTTATTCCAAACACCTACCTACATTCTACAATATCAAAGGTTCTAGAGTGTTCTAATGCGGGACAAATGAAAGGGCAACAGGGTTTAATCAACGGTCTAGATCCAATGAAAGCGGAGACAAAATCCCGAATAAGACCACCCTTACGTTACTGAAAAAAGAGAGAACCCTACTCTTTCTTTCCTTAGCTCTGGAAGTGCAGAGAGTATCAATAAGATAAACCCTACATACCCTTACATAGCCACTATCGCCCCTTATACATTAAACTCCCTTCTCCAAAACCCTGTTTCACCACCACCGGCCGTTCCACTTCTCTGTAAGTTCTCAGACCCACTTCTTCTTTTTTCAATTCCCTCTGCCTATAGTGTGGTAAAAGTTTCAATCTTTAAACTGTCACTTATCTTCGTTTTCTTCTTTTTGCATGCCAATCACGGTTACTTGTGAAAATCTGCGTATAATTTGCTACTTTTCAGTTTCTGCTGCTCTGATTTATGAAGGGAAACGAGTTATTTAATTATGCTGTTTCATGCTTACAGTAATGCAATTTGGTTAGAAATTCACTTGTTCCTGCAGGTCTTCTTTGGTTTGTGATTCAAATTAGTTGAAAAAATAAACTTTTTGTTTAGTGTTTAATTTGTGATTTTGTGAGTTATCTAGTTCACCACATAGCTCTATTGCTTCATGGGAACTTTGTTACTGTAATCAAATGAATTTAGCTTGAAAGAAAATTCCAGCTAGAAAGTATAACGATTGAAACCTATGTGAGCTTAGAAAAAATCAATCCTTTTAGAAATTCATTATTTTTTTGTTTGTTTTGTTATCAGGTATTAAATAATAGAAATGGCATCAACGTTTGCTGCCATGTCCTCAGCTGGAACATTGGCTGCTCCTAATGGCCGTGCCATGGATAAGAAGTTTGCATTTTCTTCAAACAAGTTGTCATCTTTTGCTTCCATTTCTGGAAGTCGATTTGGTAGGCCACATAATGTAGTTCTACCAGGATCACGTTCTCTCAAGGTTAATGCGGCCAAGGAGCTTCATTTCAACAAGGATGGGTCAGCAATTAAGAAATTGCAAGTGAGTTCTGGGTTATTGGTCTTGTTGAGTATTTGCATCTCGTTGCAGTGTTGTTTTTTGCCTTTTGCTTACCAGATTTGTTCTTTTATTGCAGACTGGTGTGAACAAGCTTGCAGATCTAGTTGGGGTTACCCTTGGACCAAAAGGCCGAAATGTTGTTCTTGAGAGCAAGTACGGCTCACCTAAAATTGTCAATGATGGCGTGACTGTTGCTAAAGAGGTATGCTCTATCTGGATTGTTTGTCATTGATAACTTGAACATGAGATTTCTATCCTCTTGTCTAATATTTTCCGAACAATATTTGCAATTACAAGATGCATGCTAGAAATTGTAGTCGTAGCTATCTAATTTAGATGATTCAAACTATGTATGTGGCATTCCCTTATATGTTATTTCGTTACTCCGAACACGATCTATGAGCTTAGGAGCTTTCTTGAGACATTAGGATTATTAACAAAATGCTTTAACCTTAAATTTCCAGGTTGAACTGGAGGATCCAGTTGAGAACATTGGTGCTAAGCTAGTGAGACAAGCTGCTGCCAAGACAAATGACTTGGCTGGTGATGGGACGACAACATCTGTTGTTCTTGCACA
Source organism: Salix arbutifolia (assembly GCA_025169955.1). NCBI lineage: Eukaryota > Viridiplantae > Streptophyta > Magnoliopsida > Malpighiales > Salicaceae > Salix > Salix arbutifolia. The sequence goes on from CM045902.1 coordinate 299,416, forward strand.
GGGCCTTATTGCAGAAGGTGTCAAGGTCGGTATGGTGATTTATATAACATATTCTGTGAAGATTTGTTGAATGCGTCAATCTCACTCATTGTTTTGATTACAGGTTGTGGCTGCTGGTGCAAACCCTGTTTTAATCACTAGAGGCATTGAAAAGACCACAAGAGCTCTTGTAAATGAACTTAAACTGATGTCAAAAGAGGTGTGTAAAGTCGGTTAGACCATGCTTGTGGGTAATTATCATTATGCAACTGCGACCTTTGTATATATGTATTGAATCACAAAGAAAGGATTGAGTGGATATAATTTGGGTTTGCAGGTTGAAGACAGTGAACTTGCAGATGTGGCAGCTGTTAGTGCAGGGAATAACTATGAAGTTGGGAATATGATTGCGGAAGCTATGAGCAAAGTCGGTCGGAAGGGAGTGGTGACTCTTGAAGAGGGAAAAAGCGCTGATAATAGTCTCTATGTCGTTGAGGGAATGCAGTTTGACCGTGGTTATATCTCACCTTACTTTGTCACTGATAGTGAAAAAATGGCAGTTGAATATGATAACTGCAAGGTATGGTGGTCACAGCTAGTCATGCAAGCCTTTGCAGTTCACTTTTCCTGCTGTCTTGACAATTTCTTATGTTTTGGTGCAGTTGCTTCTTGTTGACAAGAAAATAACAAATGCAAGAGATCTCATTGCCATTTTGGAAGAAGCAATTAGAGGTGGATATCCAGTTGTAATAGTTGCTGAAGACATTGAGCAAGAAGCTTTAGCGACTCTTGTTGTCAATAAGCTTAGGGGTTCTTTGAAGATTGCTGCCCTCAAAGCTCCTGGTTTTGGGGAGCGGAAGAGCCAGTACCTTGATGACATTGCTATTCTGACTGGAGGTCAGGGTTCTACTTAGGATTCTTTTTTTTCTATCTGATTTTATTATTGTCATGGCGTTCTCTGTTATCATGTTCTTTCAATGTGGATACGAACACCTTCCTTGTTTGCTGTGGAGTGGATATGAATGTTCACCTCTGATATTAGTATTTTATTTTGTCGATGTTGAGAGATTTCTTTCATTCGCTTTCAGGAACTGTTATCAGAGAAGAGGTGGGGCTTGCCTTGGACAAAGTAGGCAGTGAGGTCCTGGGACATGCTTCCAAAGTGGTTCTAACCAAGGATACAACCACCATTGTTGCTGATGGAAGCACCCAAGAAGCAGTAAATAAGAGAGTTGCACAGATTAGAAATCTTATTGAGGTGTCATTCTCCTTACCTTTCCCTCCTAATGAAATGTTTGTGTTTTTATCTTTTCCCTCCAGCAGTAGTTTATTGTTGCTAAATGCAATATATAAAAATGCAGGCTGCCGAACAAGACTATGAAAAGGAGAAGCTCAATGAAAGAATTGCAAAATTGTCAGGTGGTGTTGCAGTGATACAGGTAATTTTTCTGACTTACAAAACAGAGACAAAACAGTGTAGATTGTTTCTTCACTTAAATGGACGTGCTTTTGATTGTTAAAGGTTGGAGCACAAACTGAAACAGAGCTTAAAGAAAAGAAACTTAGAGTTGAAGATGCTCTTAATGCAACTAAGGTAATTTACTGTCCCCTGTATTGCTCTAATGCTCTAGGTAAGTTGTTTGGACTCAAATCATTCTTTATCTCAATGTTTTTCAGGCTGCTGTTGAGGAAGGTATTGTGGTTGGTGGTGGATGCACCCTGCTGAGACTGGCATCAAAGGTGGATGCCATCAAGGACAACCTCGATAATGATGAAGAGAAGGTAATTTGCCATCATTTTAGGAATTTATAGAATGGTCCTGTAAATGAACTCGAAAGTGATCTATTTTTGCTCAATGTAAAGGTTTTCACTGAGCTGCTTTGAAAGTGCTTTGCCCCGATTGTTTTTGCTTGATATGCAGGTTGGGGCAGACATTGTAAAGAGAGCTCTGAGCTACCCCTTGAAATTAATCGCCAAGAATGCTGGTGTTAATGGAAGTGTGGTCAGCGAGAAGGTATCTAACTTTGCCAATGTCAATTTATGTTACTTGTGTGGTCCAGGATTGCCTGCAGCTAAGATAATTGCTTCTTCTTTTAGGTGCTCTCAAGTGACAATCCTAAGTTTGGATACAATGCTGCAACTGGGAATTATGAAGATCTGATGGCTGCTGGAATCATTGATCCAACAAAGGTGAGTTACCATGCGGATTTAAATCGGAGGTCACAATTTGCCTTTAGGTGGTGTGTTCAATGGAAAAAGTTTCTGTTGGCTCTTAGAACTGTGTAGTTAGATTTAAATATAAGATGTAGTTGGACTCAAATATAAGATTTGGGAATTCTGTCTTTCTCAGAGTGGTTCAACTAGCTAGTTGTTTGATGGTTTTGCTTCAAAACTAAATATAGAAATCTTCATTCAGGTGGTCAGATGTTGCCTGGAGCATGCATCATCCGTAGCAAAGACTTTCTTGATGTCCGATTGTGTAGTTGTTGAGATTAAGGAGCCTGAATCAATGCCTGCTGGCAGTCCCATGGACAACTCAGGTTTGTTCTTCTGAACTATGAAACTAAGTGTATCCTCTCGACCACTGTGAAGTGCATTGTTTCTCCGGTGACTGTCTCACCAAGTTTGTATTCTCTCGCCTTGTTACAGGATATGGGTATTAATGAGGATGCTGTGCAGAGACACCCCGCCCGCCCCTCCTATTAGCAATGATCTTCAGTTTGACGACTTTTTTCGCGTGTAAATCTGGTTTACCAATGCTGCAAGAAATTACATTTTCTGGTGAGAGTAGCTTGCTGGAATACGGGATGTATTATTGACCTGCAATTATTTTTACAATTGCAATGATTTTGAACCTTCTCTTGAGCTACAAAGTTTCATCTTTGCTCATACTCTCTTAGCTCCCGTTTGCGAAATCTGATGCTCTGTTGATATCACCCATAAATGGCTGGTCATAGGTCGTTGGTGTCAATAAAAACCACCTGGATTCTCACGGCCTCATTCTCGTGAACTGTGGAGGTGGTAAAGTTGCGCACAACAGATGCATGGTGGCGGCGATCATAATTCAGTCATTGGATTAGAGTAGGTGCTATATAAATAGCCATCTACCACTAAAAGATTTAGATGCGCATGCCCTAGATGGTAGACTGGGCGCGCGCGCTGAGCTTTCTTTTGCCTTCGAGGAGGAAATGATGCCCCTCCCAGCTCCTCTCACCGAAATCCACACACACACAGAAAAATGTATAAATAGAAGTAATAAATTACGTTATGACAGTTAATAGTGGATCCGAACTCCCCGCCGCTTCAGCAGTTTTATGTTTTTGTATCAAGCTAATCCCTATTTTATTATTATTATTTACCCAAATACCTCCTTTTTTTTATATATACTTGGATTATTTCAGAAAATAATAATACCACATTTCAGCATATATATTTTTTCCATCCATTTATGTGCATGTAATGCATGGGTTGTGCATGGCCAAGTTTGAACCCTACAAGTACAGATATGAAAGGTGGGTCAACGAGGTGTTAAATTTCATTTCATTTCATTTTTCCACTCTTCCGTTACAAGTCTTTTATCACACAAAGCATGAATCATGATATATATGCATGTTAAATGGTCACCAAAAATTCTAGCAATGCAGTCCAGCATCAGAACCTTTTGTTTTTTTTGCTTGATTTCTCTGCCAGTTACCAAAGTTCCCAAAGCAATGACGTGGAACCTAAAAACTAGCAGCATCTTTTTTATTATTAGCAAGGAATTATAGTGGGACAAGGTTGGAAGCCTGCAGTGCAGTGTCTGCAAGACTCAAACATGAACAGCTTTAATGAGATTAGTTTATTTGGATTTCTACTCAACAAGCAAGAGACCGCACAAGAGCTCAATTTCTTGGAAGCAGACAAAATGATGTGTCGAAAGTTACGAACAAGAACTAAATAATATTCTTTACTGTTGTAAGCCCTTGTAAAATCTTGCTCTGCTTTTGAATTAGTGTATGTAATGCATTATGTTTTTTTTTCCAAATATTTTTCACTTACAAATATATAAACACAATATTTTTATATTTTTAACACTATCAATCCATAAAAAAACATTAATTTAATATTTTTTGAAATAAAAAAATCCTACCGCACTTCCAAAAACTCAAAAAGCGATGACCCAAATAAAGGTAAAAAGAAAAGAAAGAAAGTAACGAAAGAATACACTAAAATTATAAATATATAAGCAAGCAGCATTGCATTCCATGCATGGATGATTGATAGATAGATAGATGGGTGGTGGTGTGGTTATGGTTATGGTTATGGCATTCTGAGATGGTGGGTGTGATTGGTAGCTTTTTTTTTGTTGTGATTCTATTCTAAACTTAATTTTGGCAATGCATGACCCTTCCATTTCCCTTTCTATCTCTCAACACTTAATTGAAAAACTCTTCTTCTTCTGCACGCCGCCTCTCCCCCTCACCTTACCAACAAAGACTTGCACTTTCTTTGCATTTTTTCTAAATAATTCTCACTAATTAACCCAAAAGAACCGATCATCTCTTATAAAGTGTGTTGCTTTGCCCCTTCCAATGCCTGCTTCTTCGTTTTGTATCATCCTCTGTCACTGGTATGTTGTGTCTTTGTTATCACTCTTGTACTCCTGTTTTTCTTCTACATTGTTGTTGAATCGTTTGAGCTGGGTTTCCTTTGTTCTGTCTGTCTGTTTGATTTTTGCTGTCAAAATTGGTTTTTTTTTTGTTTTTTTTATGATGATCATGGTTTTGATCATCTGGGTTTTGGCTCTTTTGATGAACTTGATTGAACCGTGGTCGTCGGAATTGTGTAAAGCAATGAGATTTCCGTGCTTTGTTTCCTTTTCTGTTTGGACGTAGAAATCGAGGAAAAGCAGTGGTCTTTTTAATGGTTTGATCATGTTGACGAAGGTGATCATGGTTCTAGAGTCATTTTTGGGGTCTCTCTCTGTCTTACCTGGGGTTTTGTTCTCAATTGAATTTATAGTGCAGAATCTTTTGGTCTTGACTGATGAGATGAGTCCACCTCTTTTTGTTATTTGTTGTTTTTTCCTTGTTTAAATCCATTTCTGATGGCAAAGCTTGTGGTGGTGATAGCTCATAGTGAGAAATGAAGTGATATTGCTTTTGGCAAATTTAGTTTTTGACATCTTTTATCAATATTGTTTTCCTAATAGGTGGTATTTTGTATTTCAGAAATTTACTGCATTGAAGAGCTTGTTTGTGTATCTACATTGTCTCATAGACATTGCTAGAAAGGAGTTTTTTAGCACATTGCAATATATAGAATGGAAGATCAAAGAACTGAACTAGAGTTTGATGAATTTGAGAAGCTTCTTGGAGAGATACCGAATGCTACTTCTGGAAATCAGCAGAATGCTGATGCTGGACCTGTAAGTGCACCTCTAAACGGTAGCTGGGCACCCATTTCTGTGAATTCCTGCAAGGGGCCTTTTATTGAGAAACTTGAAAGCAACGGGAGTTTCATTGACAGACAAATTTTGGCAAATAAAACTCAACAATCTCCTGTCAAGAATGCTCAGCCAGAGGAAGCAAATTTGCCAGATGACCAAACCCTAACATCAGCATTTGCAGAACTGAGTTTTAATTGTGGGAGTCCTTTGGCGAATTTTAAATCCTTACCTAATGCTTCTGTATATACAAACACCATGAATAGTTCACTCTCCAATACAGATTCATCAATGATGGCTGCCCCTCCTTACCAATCACCAAATAGTTTACCTTCTAGTTTTGATAAGTTTAATGTTGTGAAAGTTTGCCAAGAACAGTCAAATTTCATAAAATTTGATGCCCGAGAACAGAAGAAGGTGCCAACTGATTTTTGTCATCCTCAGCCAATCAAAAGCTTCTCCACTGCCCTGCCACCAACTCATGGCGTGCAAGGTTTTCCATTGCTTTCCAATGTGGCTGTCACAGGCATGGATTTTCCTTTAATGTCTGATCATCAACAATACTTCACTGATGTCCAGTCTTCACTTCCTTACATACATTCACAACAGTTAAACCAGTCTCACATCAGCTGGGGGAATATTGAAGAAGAAAAATACTACAGGATGCATCAGCAATACATGTATCTGCAGCAACTCCGGAATCAAAGGTTGGAAGCTCAGAATCCTATTCAAGCAAATGGAAACGTTGCAACCAAGTTGATGAGTCGGAATATGAGGCAACCGTATTTGGAGGTTCCATTCTCCCACCAACTTCAACAATCTAATCAAGAAACATTTTTGAGCAACTATACTATCGCAAGGGGTTTGAACCAGTCACAGAATGGTATGCGTGTTTTAGACAAAGTAGGAAAACAGAGTTTTCCTGAAAAGATTCTGACAAGGTCACAAGGACTGAACACACCGAAAGCTTTGAAGTTTGGCTCATTTGGAGGCAACGAATCACTTTCCCATCTCAACCATAACGGGAAACTTCTATCAAGTGCTCACCTTTGCCATAGTTTATCTACTCCTCCTGCTGCGTGCTTTCAGCTAGATCCTTTGAGCTCATGGAATTTGTACCCTGATTTTACAGACCTAAAAAGTACTAATCTCAGGGCTCAGCCTCTGCCTCCGAAGTATAACTCAGTAGATGAAGTGATTGGTAGAATTTATCTTATGGCGAAGGACCAGCATGGTTGTCGCTTCCTGCAAAGAAAATTTTCCGAGGGGACCCCGCAAGATGTTGAAAAGATTTTTCTTGAGATTATTGATCACATTGTTGAGCTGATGACAGACCCTTTTGGGAATTACCTTGTTCAGAAACTGCTTGAAGTATGCAACGAGAATCAGAGAATGCAAATACTACGTACTATCACTAGAAAAGCTGGGGAGCTTGTTCAGATTTCATGTGATATGCATGGGTTTGCTCTCTGTCTCTATGTGTGTGTGTGTTTATTTTCTTGTGCATTCAAAGAATCAAGGCATTCACCTTTCATGCTTTAATTATTTTCGGAATGGCTCTCTTGAACACAGGACTCGAGCTGTTCAAAAGGTAATTGAAACCCTTAAGACTCCAGAGCAGTTTTCCATGGTTGTCTCTGCATTGAAGCCTTGTATAGTGGCTCTGATAAAAAATATGAATGGTAACCATGTAGCCCAGCGCTGCTTGCAGTATTTGATGCCTGAATACAGTGAGGTAAGGGACACAACTTTCCTTTTCTCTGTCTCACTATGGCATTTTGTTTTTGTAAAAAAAAAAATCAGGTAATTTATCCTCCTTGCTTTATCATCAAAAACTCTTAAAACTACCAGTATGAAGAAGCAAGCTTGAATTTGGTCCTTGATTTAAATCTTGTTCTGAAATGCATTTGACATGAAAAGAATGAAAGAAGAAGTTAAATTTTAGACATGTTATTTTAAGCGAGAACATGACTTGGATCACATCTTCGGTACAGTAATAGACATTCACTGTCCCATTTCCCTTATAGTTGATCTTTTTAACTTTTCACAACTCCTTTTTTTATATATATTTTGTGTCTTTGTGTGCTCAGGTCCAGTTGTTTCCTATTTTCTCACAGAAGTTCTAGTTTTGCATGCTGTTCTCTACTGCTGAACTGCAGAAACTACACTTATCAACAGAAAAAAAGAATTGTACTCTACTTTTACTAGCATATTCATGAATGCTTGATAATCTTTTTTTCCATGTCATGTATTTTGTTGAACCAGGCAATGGTTTTATTGCAGTGTACTCATTATAAAATTCTGACATTTGTGTAACTAGTGTAATGGAAACTTGGAGGCGTTCTCCGGGCTAGTTTTAGTGTCATTAAAATGACTAACCTGGTTATTACTAGGATCAAGAATGCAAACACCAGCTTCTCCTGATAAAAAAAGAAAAAAAAATGGAATATTTATTAAGTTCTCATTTACAATCTGTTTTCAAATAACGAATCAATTAATGTTAGATGTTTCAGAGATGAGCGTATGTCAATTTCTCAGCTTCAGAATTATCTTCCTTTCTTTTTTAAGCATTCCATATCAAATCAAGCAGAATGTTTTAAATTGTAGGGGCATTGGCACTGCTAGACAAAAATTGTTGCCTTCCAACATCTGTTTAACTCTTCTATATAGATGCCGCAATTGATTCCTATTTTAGCTACAAATGTGACATGAAATACAGAATAAAGCAGATTTTGGCACTACATGAAACAGTGGTGATGATTTCTTTTGCAGTTCCTTTTTGAAGCTACCATTGCTAATTGTGTTGAACTTGCAACGGATCGTCATGGCTGTTGTGTACTTCAAAAATGCCTAAGTCAATCTGAAGGAGAGCAAAGATGTCGTTTAGTCTCTGAGATCACATCAAATGCTCTAATCCTTTCGCAAGATCCATTTGGGTACTATATTTTTCTCTTTTCCTTGAGCTTTTTATCTGGGGTTTTCTCTCCCAATCCTGTCTGTCACAAAGGTGTGGTGGCCTTTTCTTATTTTGCCAAATTCCATGGAATAATGTGGTTTCACATTTCACACATGATTATAGTAGATATTAAGAAAGTTGTGCGCCAAAACATCATGTCACTTTGTTCAGCTTAACTGAACTAGGATATGAGCACTGGCATGTAATACTGAACTTGTGTTTTATCCAGTTCTATTGGCCTTGTTTGATAGAGGATCATGTGGTTCTGTGAAATTTATTGGCGGAAAGAAACGAGTATTTGCACAATCTCATCATCATGCTTATCAAAATAATCAAAAAGTGAGTGATGCAGACTATTACTAAGCATTAAATGGTATTTTATGCTAGGGTCAGATTCAAGAAGTGAATAATGTTACTATTACAAAGTATTAGGTTTATTTGATAGAGGACCTTGTGGTTCTGTGAATTTTATTGGTAGAGAGAACAATATTTTGCAGTTTCCTCATGATTCTCATCAAAATAATCAATCAAAACCTGTTCAGACAATTCTGGATTTTGTTGTTTTTTGTTATTTCATGCTTTACATATTCCACGTGTGGTTGCTGTTCTTAAGAATTGGTGTCTCCATATCTGCTTGTGAGATGAATGGCTCACTAGTTCTGAGCATGCTTGGATTTACAACGCCTGAACATTGAAATCTAAGTTTTGATTGCAGTAACTATGTTGTGCAATTTGTCTTTGAGCTTCGTCTTCCATGGGCAGCAACTGATATTCTAGATCAGTTTGAGGGTAATTATGGGGACTTGTCTGTTCAGAAATATAGTAGCAATGTGGTCGAGAAATGCCTAAAATATGCAGGTGAGGTGCGCTGCAATCGTATTATTCGGGAGCTGATAAATAATTCTCGCTTGGATCAAGTCATGCAAGATCCTTTTGGTAATTATGTTATCCAGGCAGCTTTGCAACAATCAAAGGTTTGTATTTTGAAATTTAATAAACAGTTTCGTTTCAATAAAATCATGTTTTGGATGGTTCTTCTCTTGAGGAAAGATTTGCAAGTATCATATGCTTTTGGATTGTTTATTTCGGTCTTTCCTGTAGTCTTATTATCTGATTTCTGCTGTACGAGGGAAAATGAAACTGATGCATTTGTATTGTCATTTGATTTGATCCTTCTTTAACTTGTCGAGTAGGGAGCTCTTCATGCTGCATTGGTGGAGGCTATACGACCCCATGTTCCTACTCTTCGAACTAGTCCTTATGGGAAGAAAGTCCTGTCTAGTAATATTTTGAAAAAGTAATCTGCAAGTAAGATCTCATGGAACTATTCTCCTGGACATTGTCTATTTTCTGCTTGCCCTTTTTGATATAGTTTTTTTTTTGGTTTTCAGAATTTGTCTCATGCTGAAGAAGTTCCTGTAAATTTGGTTTCAAGATTTCAATGCTTTGACATAATGAGAAAACAGTCAAGAGGCATTCATGGCTCTCATCTGAACAGATGAAAGGTGAATTTATTGATTTTTTTTTTATCATCACAACAGAAAATTTCACATGACACGGGATCCACAAGTTTCGATTCGGAAGCTGCCTGACTTTTATTTTTGTGGTGTACATTTCATGGTGTCCATAGATTGCCAGGATTAGGGCTTTTATCTGTCATATAAATATTCAAGTTCCCAGGCTTGCCATTCCCGTGTTTGTCTTTTTGACGATGTAATCTTGTTGTTTGTCTAGATATCTGTGAAGTAATAATGCCGTTCTTGTCGCTCAAAATCTGTAATGCTTTGTGAAAACCAGCGTCATCTTCTCTCTTATGTGCTGTGAAGTGAGTTTATTGTTTCCGAACAAATAATAAAACACCCAGATCGGTTTGGTGGCATCGTTATAACCTTAAACACTGCATCCCCCCCTGTCCTCCTTGACAATTGCCAGTGACAGGGCTTTCTGTTTAAATTCTCGACATCTTAATTCATGAAGTGGCAATGCCGTTTATGTTGCGTAATCTGCAATGCTTTGTGAAATGACTCATCTTTTCCCTTCCGTGCTGATCAACACACAGCCATTAATTAATAATAATTTTAGCCACGCTTTCCCCCATTTTCATTGCTCTACATTCTGAGGAGCTGAAGAAAAAGAAAAGGCCATGTCTTTAGCTTCGAACAGATATCCTTCTCTCTACTCTTCACCACCATTACCACCAGCTACTGTCCAAGCCAAGCAAATCCCACTTCTTTCCTCTCAGAACACTCGCTTTTTATCCAAGAACCACTTATTTTGCAGCACCTCAACAACTTGCAGCAATACCCTTTAGCTAAAACCATCAAATCCAACCCTTAAAGCATTGGAAGCTGAGTCCCAGACATCAAAACCTGCAGAGAGTACTGAAAGCGAAGGAGAGGGAGAAGAAAAGCATGAAGAATACGAGGTGGAAATAGAGCAACCTTCTGGACTAAAGTTTGCAAAGGGCAGAGTGGGTGCAACTTAAAATTTAGAGCCAATTCAAGTATTGTGTTCAGAGAGTCAAATCAGATTGATTCAAAAAGACACATTTTTTTAAAAATCAAAATAACATTGTTTTGATAAAAAAAAATTAATGAGTTGATAGTCAGGTCAACTTGGTTTAGACTCGAAATAGGTTGGTCTGAGTTAACCCATTAAGAGCCTGTTTGGTATTGCGGTTGTGGTTGAGGTTGAAAAAAAGCAGTTTCAAAAAAAGCGCTTTTTACTGTGGTTCAAAATAAACAGTTAAGTGTTTGGTTAAAACTGTGGTTGAGTTGGAGATTGAAAAAAAAAAGCAGTTTTGAGTGTTTGGTTAACAAAATTTTCATATTGCTTTTAACTTGTGAAATTACTTTAAAGGATATATATATATATATATGTATATGTATATGTATATATATTTAAATACAATATAGAGTGATATATTTTAATATATTTATTTATATTTTAATTAAGTATTTAGATTTTTATATTATTTTAATATTAAAAATATAATAAATAAATAACCCATAACTACCTCCCACCCCCACCCCTCTAGAACCATCCCCCCGTTCCAGCCCCTCACTCTCCTTCCAGCCCCTCATTCTCATTCCAGCCCCTCGCTCTCATTCATTCCAGCCCCTCGCTCTCATTCCAGCATCTCCGTTCCAGCCCCTCCTCTCCATCTCCTCCCCTCTCTATCTCCATCTCCATCTCCTTCCAGCCCCTCACCTCCCATCTCAAAAACAACTCCCTCCTCCAGTAGCGAGACCCTCGAGAGAGAGATGATCGATATGCGCTTGCGGGTATCATATTTTTTTTTTCTGCTTCTCTTTTCTTTGGTCAATACTGGTATGGGAGATGATCAATTTGAGGGTTTCTTTGGTCAATACTAACGATAATATTGTTGTTGGAATTGATTTATTTATGATGATTTTGCCCTAACTCCAGGGAGTTAAGGGGAGTTGTGGGTCTGTCGCAGAGGAGAGAAAGGTGCGAGACAGAGGAGGTGTAGATGAGAAGGAATTGAGAGGATTTTTTTGGCAGATAAGGGAGATGTGGGTAGTTGAGAGAAAAGAAGAGAGATGTGGGTAGTTGGAGAGAAGAGAAGAGACGGGAGGCGCAAGATCAGTCCGGGGAGTTGGTCGTTTTGTGCAGAGGAGAGGGATGAGGCGCAGACGAGAGGAAAGGGATGAGAGGCGCAGGGATAGGGTTATTTATATTTTCAACGGTAATATTTACTTCAAACGGTAGTTTCATAAATACAAATCGCACTTCGAAAAGCACCATTTATCAGTTTCACAAGAAACGCCGTTTCAGATGATTTTAACCGTGGATCCCACGCTTTGAAACACAGTTTGGGTGTTTACCAAACACCAATTTTGAATCACCGTTTGGCAAACATGGAACGCACCACGTTGCCAAACAGGTGCTAAAGTAAAACTATGTTTTTATCACTGGGTGTTTGGCTCTGCGGTGCGGCAACTATGTTTCTATCACTGGGTGTTTGGCTCTGCGGTGCGGCCTGCGGTTGAGCCTCACCGCAGAGCCAAACTGTTTGGTAACATGTGTGCTGCAAGTTTATTGTTGTGGCCCATACAAAAACTGAGTTTGAAGCTCAATTTTGAAAAGCAACTCTATGATGCTTTTCTTCAACAGCACCGTTGTATACTATTGTTCTCTCACGTATACACAAGCAAATTCACACAAACTCGAGCCACAATGAGATGAAAATAAAGATCGAAGAGAGGCTGGCAAGGAGTAACAATGGGCTGATCAAATCATGGCTCCAAATTAAGGGGAGATTTTTGGTGATTTGTTGACAGCTAAAAATGGGACGTGTGCTCCCCCAATTTCAGCTATAGATTAGAGAGGTTCAGAGAGATAAACCAAGCATCAATCACAATGTAGCAGCTGATATTTCAGTTAGAGTGCGAGGTGGGTTTGGTGTTGGCCTTGAAGAAGTAACAGACCTCTTTCTATCAACAGATTGAGATCTTTTAGGCTCGGAAAGAAGATAACTTGTAGTTGTCGTTAATGGTGTGTGTACAGGTCCATAATTTGTAGACCTTGAAAGTAATGGTGAAGCAAATCTCCTCGGAAAAGAAGAACTCGAAGATGAAGAACTTGCCTAAATCTTGCAAAAAAACTGGTGAAAGGTAGGATCTTGAACAAGAAATAAAAAACCCAAAATGGGTTACAAAGGGATCAGTTTATGTTTTTAGCTTTTACTACTATTTCGGGTTTTGAGACGGAGAGATCAAAAGGGTTGGTGAGAGATGAGATTTGATATTTGAGAGAGGAGAGACTCACAGGTGGGCTTATGTGAGTTGTGTGTTTTGAGTTTGGATTTTGGTGAATTTTTGGAGAGAAGTTACGATAATTTAATTGTGTTTGTACCATTTATAAGTTCCGGTAAAACTTTAAATTATAGTTTTTGTATAAAACTCTTGGCTGTATGTGTGTCTCTTTATGAAACTTGTTAATTAAGAAACTTGTTAACTTTATGTATTATTAAAATTACGATTGAATTTGTTTTTAAAATATTTTTTATATAATATGTTTTTTTTAATATTATTATATTGAAATGATTTAAAATGTTAAAAATAATAATATGAAATATACTAAACACTCGAAACTGTTTTTCATTAAACCTCAAACTCAACCACAATTTTAACCAAACACTTCAATTTCAGTTTTGAATCGCAGCTAAAAGCACTTTTCATGAAACTGCTTTTTTTCAACCTTAACCACAATAGCAACAGCTGTGCCACATGTCAAGTCAAACACCCCTCTCGTATTATATTTATTTCACTTAGCTAATGGTCATGTGTATTTCACTTGGTTATATGAAAATTTGATTTTATTAAAAAAGAAGATGTAATTAACTCTTCAATCCTGTTCAAGAGTTAATTTATTTAGAAACTACTTTTATTTTAATAAATAATTTTAAAAAAATAAGGGAGCCTATTTTACCCTATTGTTAATTTGGATTTAAACTTTGAAGTTATTTAATTCAAAAAAAGAGAAGAAATAACTTATTTAATTTCTTATGTAAAAAAAAAAAAAAACGTTTTCTTCTTGGCCTGTGTGGGTTTTTAAAGATTTTAGCCCCATACCAAGGATTTTCAATTATTCCATACGTAAGCATTATTAGTTCCTTTACTTTCATAGTCGATCAAACCAGTCCTTGCACATTTTGTTTTTCAAATTAAATCCTCTACTGGTAATCAAAATAATTTATTCTCAATTATTTCCTCCCATTAACAAAACATTTTGTTATTATTTAATATTTAGTAATTTCTTTGTAAAATAAACATTTTCACATGACCTCATTCAAGTAAGCTATTCCATGGGTAGCAGTGGGTTCAGTTTGAGCCAAAATTACAAGAAATGAAAGCAAGCAGTTGTAGCTGAACCGAATATATAATTCCTTGGAGATTCGCTGGCAATTTTTATTAAACAGAAAGGGCCAGAAACACACACTAAAATACATCTTTGGTCAATTCAAGCTTGTGAGCACGTAAACAGTACGCGCAATATATAAGAGGCCCTGGCCGAACATGTTATGCAGAGGATTGGTGAGGCTGAAGTCGAACTGGAAGACCTTGGGATGGAGCAGGCATTGGATCATACGGGATTTTCTCATCAGGAATCAGTAAATCCCATTTGAATCTCTTGACAATGTTATGCAGGAACACAAGTATTTGAGGTCTGGCATATTCATTTCCCATGCAAATCCTTGGTCCGCCTCCGAAGGGAACAAATGAATATGGGGCAGGCCCGGTTCCCTCATACCTGGAAGCAACGAAGTCTTCTGCATTTGGGAAGAAACCTGGATCCTTAGTTGTTGAGGCAGGAGTCCAGAATAGCTAGTCCATGCAGAGCAGAACATCAGTTTATGATCTCAACAATCTTATCACAAAATTACACTTCTTGTTCGTTAAAACCTTTTTTTTTTATGCGAGGAAACCCCACCCGGAAAACGCACTTTGTGGTCCCAGGTGAGCGAGTAAAACCCCGGCTGTCCCAGGCTCTTACGAAGGGGCTTGCTGAGGATCGAACCTGGGCGCCCGCGTTACCGGCCCCAGAATTCGCCACTGCGCCACCCCCTCGGGGACTATTCGTTAAAACTCGTTTAAGAGTAAGAGTACAAGAGAGCGGCGGCACCTACCTTCCATCCTTTTGGTATTGTATAGCCTGCGTAGGTGAAATCAACTATTGCCTCTCTGAAAGCACCGCGTATGGGTGGCATCAGCCTCAGAACTTCATAGACCACATTCCATGAGTATCTCATTTTCTGAATATCTTCCCATTTCAACAGCTCTCCTGCTTCTTTAGACTTGGCAATATCAAGCTGCTCTGCTAACCACAGGCAATCAAACTGGTGTTTGTAAGAGATTAATACTGAAGAAAACCGGAGTTACGAAGGAGCTTACAAAATGAGGGAATCATGGAAAGTTTTCTGCTGCGATTGAAGATATGTAGGGTGCAAGTTCTTGCAATCATTTGCTCGCAAGAACTGGAATGCTATCATACTACTTACTTACCTCTCAGAACCATTTCGAAAACTTCAGGCAATTCCGCAAGATACTTTATGACACATGTTATGACTGATGTTGTGGTGTCATGACTAGCAAAGAGCAGCAGCAGCAAGTTGTCAACAATCTCGGATTCGGACAGGAACCTTCCACCTGCATCTGAACTCAGAAGCAAATGTGACAGAAGGTCTTGTCCGGGTGATGCTATTTTCTTGTCCAGAGCATCTTTTCTTTGCCTAGCAATCAACCGAAGCTCTTTCTTGATTTCATTAGCGGCTTTTGAAGCAGAGTAAAATCTTGTGCCCGGTAGGTTGATTGGGAAGTGGATCACTCCTTTGAGAAAGATATGAAATTGGTGTGCCAGCTTCGAAACGTGTATTGGGTCATCGATGCTTGCAAATAGGTGACAAGACAGCTCAAATGTGTATAAATTGACAGTTGGATAGACTTTCACCTCCTCTTTTCCTTCATGGTCACAAAAATCAGTGTCATGTCATTCTTAATTTGGTTGAAGAGATTTTTTCATTCATTCAGTTGAAAATCTTGAGCACTGCATGTCTAAACGAACAAATAATTCTAGGGTTTCAATCTGCTTGCGATAAGCTTAAGATATTAGGTAAGGTCCAGGATATGATTTACATTATTATTCTCATATATATATATATATATATATATATATTGGAAAAACAGAATTTCTTTAGCAGATAAGAAAACCAAACAGACAGATGCTATACCTTCCCAGTGTTTCCTAATATGGTGTTGTGTGGCCAAATCCATCCTCCCTACATACCTCTTAAGTGCATCCTGATCAAGGGAGGTCATAATCATCCTCTTCATCTTCTTGGCCTCATCGCCAACTACATTAACCAAACTCGACTCCAGCAGCTTCTTCACTGAAGTTGGCCACCAAAGATGGACCAGCTTGTTCTCATTGCTGAACAAGAACTTGTTCCCAGCTGGTCCACAGAACACAGCCATTGACTCCCCCAACAGAGAAGTCTTGAAAACCTGAGGATTATATTTCTCCATTCTATCTCTTGTAAATCTCTCAGGTTGTGGGGAGCGACCTGAGCGCAAAAACTCCAAAGATTCCCCGATTAGAGGCCATCCTAGACTTCCTGGTGGAAGATGAGGATTTGGAAACAATCTTTCTTTGAATATTTTGATTACAAAATAAAGTGACAAAAGCGAAAGGGTACCGATCAGAAGAAGATGATCATAAAGATTTGAAGACATTGCGAATTGCACTTCTTGTGATAATGCATGCTGGGACCTTAACTGGAACTTGTATTTAAATAGCTCAGCGATGTGGTTAGCTCAAGTCTTCTTTCAGCATATCCCATTTAATTAAAACGGATTTGTTTCCTTATTTTATACCTTATGGTTTTTGCTCTTGTTCATTGTATCTATGGTCAATTAAGACTCATTTGAGGGGGGGGATTTATTAATCATTTTTATTTTTATTTAGTTTAGGAAAATATTTTCTTTTTTGGTATTTTTTTATTTTTATTTTACTTTAGACAATCAAATATTGCGATTGGTAATTTTACCCTTTATATTTTGTTTAGAAATCCCTAAAAGTCAAATATTTTCTTTTAATGATTTTCCTATTTAGTTTAGGAATCCCTAAAATAATTTTTATAAGGTAAGAAAAATCATGATATGACCTGTACAAGGTAGGGAAATCTAATATGTACAAGGTAGGGAAATCTAATATTTACAAGATAGGAAAATCAAAATTGTAAAAAAAAAAAAAAAAAACTTAAAAGGAGATACATTCATGAGGGGGAGTTAATATACACTGTATTTGTTTTAACCAAGATTTTTTTCCCATTGAGTTTTTCATGGTGAGGTTTTTAATGAGATAATTTCCAATACGTAAGGTTGTATAATAGACATCCAAAATGGAGTATTAATATATAGATGTCTAGATACCTTTATACAGCTTTCTCATATTACATTCTTTCATCATTCACAAGTTCATTTGAATCTTTCTAAGTTAATTTGAATTTATATATTTTTATGTCTTTTGAACTTATTAGTATTAATATACATGTGCCTATAAATTGGTGTATAATCGAGAGAAGAAAGGAAATGCATATGGAATTACAAACATATATGAAGTAAGATCTATTACCTTAATCTTATTGTTCTTATTTATTTTATTATTTTTTATTGAGTAAATTGAATGTTTTTATATATACAGTTTAATAAAACATTTAGTATTTTTAGTTTCATAAATATTAATTCTTTTTTTTTCAAGAGATACACTCTTAAAAAATCTTCATTTTGAACTCATATTATTTTGAACAACATTTTGTTGAAGGATAATTGGTTGAAAAATGAAAAGAAAAAAAAACCTAGTTGCCAAAAAAAATATGTTTATTATGCCACTCCACTAACTTAATTTTTTGTTGCATCAATGGTAGTGATGTAATTAGTGAAATTTCTTTATTGAGCAACTTATATGATGTTTATTATTTTCTCTTACTTTTCTAGATCATTTAATTTGTTTATTCTTGGTTGTTCTATTTATAAAAAAAAAAAAAAAAAAGCCTTGTAGTTGAGCCTATGAGTGGGTTATCCTAGGCTAAAGATGAGGGTTTGGAAGCGATATTTTTCTTTGATGATAAAAAAGAAGGGAATGCAACATACTGCCTCAAAACCTAAAAACACGTGTGTTTTTTATTGCTCATCCATTATGCATATAATTTTTTTATTTTTTTTATTTAGTTATCGATCTTTCATTTCCAACAATTTCATTCTAATTAAAAACCAATTGATTTTGATTTCTTAAGAAAGGATGAGATTGAAAAAATAAGAATCAAAATGAAAAAGACAACAAATATGTGTAACGTGCCATGAGTTTAAAACAAAATATATTTTGCTTCTTAAACTTTAGAATTCACGTATATTATACAATTTTAGTGTCTTTATTTTTCATATTCACTTTTGGTACAAAATTTTTGTTTTGTTATTTTTAATCCCTAATTGAGAGAGGAGAGAGAGAAACATATCGTTGATACCAATTTAGACCACCAAAACGAATATTTTTTTTTTAAATTGTTCCATTTGATGAGAGGAGTTCATATTATGGTTTTTTACCTTTAGGAATCATAAAAAAAAATAGATTTAAGCTCGAGTTGATTTTGATTTTTAGATAATTATTTTGGCTTTTTTATGTCATTTATAGATTTATCATGATTTATAAAGTATTTTCTAGGTGTTTTAGGTAAAATAAAGATTGAAAAACAAGTTTTCAAGCTAAAAGCTCTTAAGCTAATTTTCACCCACTATTATGCCTAAAATCTGGGTGAGGTCAAATGGCATGTCGTCTACCTTTATAGGTGATGCGTTGTCTAATAATATGTTTTTTTCAAGAAAAAATGGGGCAAACCAAAAATTGTGAAAAAGACTTAGCACCCGTTTGGCAACGTGGTGCGTTCCACGTTTGCCAAATGGGATGGTGTTGTGGTGTTTGGTAAAAACCAAACACCATTTTTTTTTAATGGGACCCACCGAAATTAACACACAAACGGCGTTTTTTGAAAAGCACCTTGGAGGTGCTTTTCAAACGCCGATATGAACGGCGTCTGTCACACTTCCCTGACCCATCTAACATCTTCTCAAAACACCCTTGCCGAGAACCGATCTTCTCAAAGCACCATCTTCTCAAAACCGATCTTCCCGTTCTGAAAACGCCTGCACCCATCTTCCCGTTATGAAAACTCTCTGGCCTTTCCTTTTCTTCTTCTTCCTTTGAAAACTCTCTGCACTCTCTTCACTGCACAGTCTTCTCCTCATCACGAGGTGGCTAATGAAAAAAAATAATAGCTTTGATTCTTGATTGATTTGTGGATGGTGGCTAACCGGAGTCTCGTTGGCTACATCTCCTCCTCTCTTTTTTCCCTTTTTCTTTTTTCTCCCTTTCAAATCTCAAGTTTAGTATTTTATTACTAAATTTCATCCTCTTTTTAGTCCAAAACATTAGAAAATAGAAATAACCCCGGTGGCTACTAAGTTCCTGTTTAGAAATGTATTTAAAATTATTTTTTTTTTTACTTTTTTAATGCACTGATATTAAAGTATGTTTTCAAAAATAAAAATATTATTTTAATATTTTTTTAAATTAAAATTAATTTAAAAAACAATCAAACCCAATCACGAGGCCATTCTCAAATGACAACGTGGTCCATTTTCAAAAAAAAAATAATCAAAGTTATTATTCAAATAGAGGCCTGGCAGAGAAAAGGAGGGGGTGGTTACATTAATGGATGAAATTAGTTTGATGGGAGAATGAAATTATGTTTCCATTTTATTTGAAGTATTCACATTAATATAAATTGTTATTTATTTTTAAATTTATTTGTAGAAGTTATATATATATATATATGGATGGATGGATGTATGTAAATGTGTGTGTATATTTCCATGCCCTTTTAAGTAATTTTACAAGTTAAAAGCAGTTTGTAAAGTTTGGAAACCAAACACCAAAAACTGCTTTTTCTTCAACCTCCAACTCAACCACAGTTTTAACCAAACACTTAACTGCTTTTTTTGAACCACAGAAAAAGCACTTTTTTTGAAACTCCGTTTTTTCAACCTCAACCGCAACAGCAACCGCAATACCAAACAGGCCCTTAATCATACAAGTTGTCATGCAGCCTGCACGTGGGTCCAACATAAAGGGGTTAGGCCTGTCAACATGTAACTTTTTTTGTAATGTTTTTTTATGTAAGAAAAGTTATTTTAGACTAATACCCTTTCTCTTTTTTATGTTTTAAGTACATAAACCATATTTTATAATAAAGAATTTTTTACTTTCAGATAATGTTTCTAATGTGTAGCCATGCATCATATTTTTATTTCCTTTTTTATTTTATTCAGGTAATTAAATGTGTTTGTCCTTTTTATTATTGTTTAATTAAGTGAAAAAATAATTAATAAAACATAGAAAATTGCCTATAATATAAATAGTGTGGCTCTTTTAATGTAAATTCTCATATTGTTCACCTTTTAACAATTAATTGTGGATTATAATAGTGATTTTGACAATTAATTGATCCTCGAGCTTTTCTTAACACAATCAAGCTTTTTTAAGCACTCGATTTCATGTTTTTTAAAGAAGAGTTGAATTGAAAGATAAAGAATTAAAGTGAAAAACTCGGGTAGCAGAGATGATTTTTTAGAATTTCATGGAAAAATATATTTTATACTTAAAATTATAAGATGTTGGAGAAACATTATTTCTTCGCATTGTTGGTTATAGCAGTGACCCTTTTTTTTCTTTTTTTTGAGCCCCCCTCTTTATTATTCAATTTTCATTAATTTTGATTTGATTTTTATATGATTTTTTTAATAATTAATAATTTATTTTTGTTATCTAAAAAATATTTTTTTTAATTTTTTTTTAAAAAAACTAGTCTGTCTCGCAGTCAAGGTAGTCAAAATCGCGAGTCAACTCGCAAACTCGTACGAGTTTGCGAGTGGGCTCAGCAAACCTGGTTGGACCGGTAGAAAAACCGAAACCGGTCTAACTCAGTCAAACTCGGTCAAAATCGGGTTGACTCGTAAAATCGGACCGAATCGGTCCGATTTTACGAGTTCAAGAATTCGGCCTGAACAAAGCAATCATGGAAGAAAAGCCGGAGAGTTGCCGGAATTGTAACAAAAGTTTGCTTGATTTTGTTCTGAACCACAACTATAAGAAACTTGGATAGTGCATGATCCAGAAGAACCAAACTTATAAACAAAGTACACCGACCCAAAATTCAGCCAAATGCCTTGAAGTATTAGAATTTTCAGCTCGAAATGTACAATAAGAAACGGTTCAGATAGTTTTTATTTACTATCTGATAGACTGAGAGCAGTGTCAGGGATGAGGAGGAGGAAAAGAAAATGGAGAAGAAGAGATGAGAGTGGGCGGCGGCGTGGGAGAAGGAAATTGGGATTTAGGGTTATGTTAGGGACTTAGGTGCTTTTATACTTAGTTATTATAATAATAATAATAATAATAATAATAATAATAATAATAAAAGAAGAAGAAGAAGGTAGGTTTGGGGTTATATAAATTAATAATAATAATAATAATAATAATAAAAAAGGTTTATACGGGGAGGGGTAATAATAATAATAATAATATGGGGGTTTATAATAATAATAATAATAATAATAATAATAATATTAATAATTAGCATAAAAAATAGTTAGCATAAAAAATATTTTTAAAAAAATCCTATTAATTTAAGATAATAAATAACATTAATTAATTTATATTTCACATCAACAAAATATTTATTTTTAGTTTGTTAATTTTTACCTAATGAAATTCTATGGACATAATTGTTTTGTAATGTATTTTTCAATTATTTTGAATCATGCATGAACCTAAACTAATTAAATTTTATGTCCATAATTATGCTATTTTTTATTCAGAAATATTTTACATACGATTTTACGATTTTTCTTCTCACGCGATTTTAGCTGTGATTTTACGTTTTTTGTACGGAAAAATTCGGGTACGATCTTACGATTCGATCTTACGATCCGATTTTTCGGAGCCTTTTCCAATTCGTGTCAAAATCTCGATTTTAACTACCTTGCTCGCAGTGAAGCGCTGGGTGTGTGTAGCTTCCACAATGCGGAGGGTTTTTTCTTTTCTTTTAAAAATGGCCTAACTAAGAAGTGGGTGTATAGAGGTTTTGTAGTCAACCAAGGGAGTGTACAAGTCTTTGCCATGCTGGCGTGATCGTGAGACGAGGGGTGAGTAGACTAGTCAACGACGTCCCCGGCAGGGTAGTTTCTTGGAAGATGCCAGCTTCAGGCTCGCATGGCCAAGAAGCCTGTTATTAGATTTCTCGTGTCCAAGGAATGGCGGGTCGTACAAGTAATGGCCCCCAGATTTTGAAAAACAATACAAATGTTGTCTCCCAAAGAATCTAGCCATGATCCACCATTGACTCAATGATTTCCTTGTAAGCAAGAAGAAATGATCCATCTAGAGAATGAAGGTGGTGAGGAGAGTGACGTTCGTTGAAGTGGGTGTGTATAGCGAGACTGATGACTTGACTGCGGGGTTTCTAATGCTCTACCACCCGTTTATCGACGTGATTTGCTCCCTCTCAAACTAAAAAATATATATTATTCCTACGTTTTCACCATAATTGTCAATACCGTTCCGGATATCGTTCCGGATTTTCGATTGGAACGGAATGTTCCGGTTTTGGAGCGTTTCGGTATCGTATTGTTCATATATAATTAATTATATATATATATGAAAAAAATAAAATATTAATTTAACAAGCATAATTAAAATTTAAATTCTTTTTTATTTAAAATATTTTGGCGTTTTTAAATTATTTTTATGTATAGATGTCAAAAATAATTTTTTTTTTTTAAAAAAAAATAGATTTTGAACCCGGAACGGCACGCCCGGAACGGAACCGGGGAGTTCCGGCCGGAATTTCCGGAACGGACCGGAATTAAAACCGGGACGAAAACGACGCCGTTTTGTCCCGGATTTATGAACGGAACGGAATCAATAACTATGGTTTTCACCGCATCAACAAACGGCCCTACTAGTTTTTTTCAACCTTTACTGCAACCCATTGACTATAATAGAGCAGCCATGCGAGCTCTCTCCAGCACTACCTCCCATCCTCATGCAGCAGGAAAACCACATTAGACTATACTGATCAGCTATGATGTCTAAACTTAGCTTGCTACTGTTTGCCCTCTCCATCCTCTTCTCCACTTCCTTGTGCTGTCCAGATGATCAGAAACTAGCCCTTCTCCGATTCAAATCCTCCCTCTTACACTCTCTTAACTCTTCTACACCATACTCTCTCTTTGGCCTGGATTCGTGGAATGCTAGCTCAGATTGTTGCCACTGGGATATGGTCACTTGTAGTTCCCAGTCAAATTCTAGAAAAGTAGTTGCCCTCCAACTTTACTCTCTGCTTGTAGCGGAGCAGCCCATACCAATTCCTTCCATGGTTTTATCTCCTCTCTCTCGCATTAAGAGCTTGATGCTGCTTGATATATCCTCAAATTTTATAGCAGGTGAAATTCCAGCCAGTGTGTTTGCCAATCTCAGCAAACTGGTTCACCTTGACATGATGCAAAATAACTTCACTGGATCCATTCCTCCACAGATTTTCCGTTTGAGGTATCTACAGTATCTTGATATGAGTAGCAACTTACTTGAGGGAGTTATAACCAAAGAAGTGGGTTCTCTTCTCAACTTGAGAGTATTGAAGTTGGATGATAATTCTCTGGGGGGGTATATTCCTGAAGAGATTGGAAACCTTACCAAGTTACAGCAGTTGAATCTTCGCAGCAACAATTTCGTTGGTAGGATCCCATCTTCAGTTCTCTTCCTGAAGGAGCTGGAAATAATGGAATTGAGGGACAATTCTTTATCCATGGAGATTCCTAAAGATATTGGTGATTTGACCAACTTGACCACTCTGGCCTTGAGCGACAACAGGCTGACTGGTGGAATCACATCGTCCATACAGAAGCTTCACAAGTTAGAAATACTCAGATTGGAAAACAACTTCCTATCTGGAGGAATTCCAACTTGGTTGTTTGACATCAAAAGTCTGAAGGATCTGTTTCTTGGAGGGAATAATCTGACTTGGAATAACATTGTGAACTTGGAGCCCAAGTGTATGCTAGATCAGTTATCTCTGAGTTCATGCCGTCTCGCAGGAAGAATCCCAGACTGGATCTCTACACAGAAGGATATTGTTTTCTTGGATTTAAGCAAGAATAAGCTACAAGGACCATTCCCGGAATGGCTTGCTGAAATGGACGTAGGCAGCATATTTCTGTCAGACAACAATCTTACAGGTTCACTTCCACCTCGTCTCTTTCGGTCTGAAAGTTTGTCAGTCCTTGCTTTATCGAGGAATAGCTTCTCTGGAGAGTTGCCAAGTAACATTGGAGATGCCATTAAGGTCATGATTCTTGTGTTCTCTGGAAACAACTTTTCAGGGCAGATTCCAAAGTCCATCTCGAAAATTTATCGCCTTCTTCTTTTGGATTTATCAGGAAACAGGTTTTCAGGGAACATCCCGGATTTTAGGCCCAATTCATTACTCGCTTACATCGACTTCTCTTATAATGAACTCTCGGGTGAAATTCCAGTGATCTTTTCCCAAGAAACCAGGATACTTTCATTAGGAAAAAATATGTTCTCTGGAAAACTACCCAGTAACCTGACAGATTTGAACAAGCTTGAACACCTTGACCTCCATGACAACAGAATTGCAGGAGAACTGCCTATGTCTCTATGTCAAATGTCCACACTTCAAGTCCTGGACTTACGTAACAACACCCTCGAAGGTTCAATCCCCAGCACCATAAACAACCTCACTAACCTCAGAATTCTAGATGTCTCAAGCAACAATCTCAGTGGCGAAATACCGGCCAAGTTGGGGAATCTGGTTGGAATGATAGATACACCCAGTACTATCAAACCAGTCTCAGATATGTTCACCTTCTCCATTGAGTTCAGTGATCTGATAGTTAATTGGAAGAAGTCGAAACAAGGTCTCTCAAGCCACAGCCTTGAAATCTACTCTTTGCTAGACTTGTCAAAGAACCAGTTTTCTGGCCAACTCCCAGCTACATTAGGTCACCTGAAGGCTCTGAAGCTACTGAACATTTCATATAACCACCTCTCTGGCAAGATACCAGAAACATTCGGCAATCTAGAGAGTCTAGAGAGCCTGGACTTGTCACATAATAGACTATCCGGTTCCGTTCCAAGAACACTATCAAAACTGCAAGAACTTACAACTTTGGATGTAAGTAACAACAAACTCGAGGGTAAGATTCCAGTGGGTGGCCAAATGGACACGATGAATGATCCAGATTCATATGCCAACAACAGTGGGCTATGTGGTTTTCAAATTCAACTACCATGTCCTCCAGAGCTTACACAAGTAAAGCTACCAGAAGCAGATGACTCGTGGTTTTCATGGCAAGGTGCAGGGATTGGATATTCAGTAGGCTTTTTTGCAACAATAACAATCATACTAGTCTCTGGCTGTATATGCAGGCTACCGCCTCAAAATCGCCACCGATCACACAGAAGGCGAAGGGTTTAGGTTCGGCTACTGACTGTTGGCAAGGGATCGATGGTAACAAGTATACTTTATTTTTCAGAAGAGGTACCTTGTGTTCTGAGTCTAGTTGGAAGTGCCACAAGTTGAAATTGAAATAATTCTTCAATTGGGCATGCCGTTTCCAAATGATCTGTTCTATAATTTGTTTCCAGTCTGCAAGTCTGTGAAGTCCATTTAGCCTTTCAGTGGTTTAGAATGGTAATAAACGCCCACTTCTCACCTATTTTACTCTTCGTACCAGCTGCATTGCTGATCAGCACTTGAGTAACATGTTTCTGAATCATAAACACCACATGCAAACGATGTAACAAAAAAAAATATCTAACAAGAAAACAACACCTAGAGCAGTGTTAACTCTCTATCCACACTCCGTAATTTTCACAAGGAGGAGGTAACCTATATCATGCAGAAACCTAATACAATACTACTAATAGTTTTATGACAGCCATTGAGGGAATCATGAATCTAGCATGATGATAAGTGTCCAATCTCGTAAAATAAGTTACTTAACAGCAGTTAGATTGTGAACTTGTATGTAATTTCATAATTGCTAAATGAATGAGTCATTACATTGTAAAAGAATTGAAAGAGAGACAATATTTTCCCATTTCATATAAAGTACATTGATGTCTCTCTTGGATATCTTTTGATTTGAGAGATGATTCAGCAGAATTGAAGTAAATGGGAACCTGTTCTAACTCCACCACAGCTTCTCAGAGTCCATACAGAGGATGAATAGACTGAGAGAGTCCCAAATTCTTTCCGTCCTTCTCTTGTGATTGTTTTTGTCACTACAGAAACTTGCACAATAAGGATGCTGTTAAATAGATGTCAAAGAATTGTACAAACACAGCCTCTATTGCTCTGATCTTCAATGTCACTATCTTCTGTTTCGCTGGTTAAAAGGGAAAAAACAGATTCAAAGAAATATTAACATGTTAGGAACAATCCAGGTATAAAATATATTGGTTATAAACAATCCATAAAATTAGAATTCAAGAAAATGCTACAGCTGGTACTGACATGCTAGTTAAGCAACATTCTAGTGTGTTGTTTAAGACCACAAATACATTGCAACTCACATTGCAAAACAGCAGGTTTTCTATTTGATTAGAGCAGCTAATGCGATGATGACTAGATATATCTCAAGCCAGTGATTTATTTTCGTTTTCGGGGATTTTCTTGAAAATGTTTACCATCATTTGATGCAAGTTGGATGGCTTGAAATCATTTGATCAAGCCAATCTGCTGTACAGTTATTAATCTGCAAGCACTAAATGACTAAATTAAATCCTGGATAGATAGAAGTTGCATGTCAGAATCCTTTAGACAAGTCAAAATGCACATCTCGATAACTCTCAACTGATAGCATAGATCATCATATGACCGCAAAATCATATGCTATCCTCGCATTCCTACTCAGGGAGAGAGTAGTAGACAAAGACAGAAATTACTAACCTATAAGAGAGACAAGATTGTACGGAACACGATAAGCTACTGAATATCCGTTTCTGTTGAGCCAATTTCTTAACTATACCACGAGGATCGGCAACGGATTTTCCATTCTTTCAGATATCACAGGGGAGGAGTTTAATCTAGTCATATGTTCCTTGGAAAACATTATCCCGTCCCAATTTTCCCAACCAGAGTCTTGTTTATCCGATTACAATGGTTTATGAACTTGTGATGCCATTGTCCTCATTTTAAATACAGAAAAAAATCGTTTCCTAGGACCAATCAAAGCTTATTGCGTTCTAATAATTCTAATCATGAAAGCTTAACAACCACAGGAAATGCAGCCTTAAGAGGGAACTTCCCTCCCTTACCCTAGAAGAAGCTTCTTTTCACAATATCAAAAATCAGTAGAACAACAATATATGCTATAGCTGCAAGGACTAGGAGTGCTGCAGTCAATCAGTGAGAAAATTAACAAAATTTAATCTAGTCATTCTTACTTGTCCATCCTTAAATCCATCAGCTTCATCGAGTATACTTAATACAGAAATACATATGCATTGTACAGAAAAAAAGTAGATGGAGATAATAGAGACCACAATAAAGTACAAACCTGGACTCAAATTCTCTGATCTCAACAAGTTCTTTCCCTAAGGAATCAATCCACCGCACTTTCTTCTTATCAACCTCTTTCGAATCAAAAGCTGCCTTTTTAAGACTGCTTTTGAGGCCATTCTGAGCCTGCGATTCTTCCCCGTTAACACCTACATTCCCTTCTTTCACCTCAACGGAATCATTCAGCACATGATCATCATCATAGGAGGCATCAGCAACAACAACTGATATAACTGCGGTTGAAGGCACATGAGGACTGTTTTCCAATTTCAATGGTCCTGGTCCTGGTCCGTATATTCTAGGAGAGGGCTTGCAGAAGCAAATGAATGGACAACGAATCTTGCAAAACAAGACCCTCATGAACAAAATATTTCCTTGATCGTCAATCAAACTACGAAAAACTTTTGCCCATTTCATGACAATCCAATTCAAAAGCATGGATCTAAACTTGAATCTTTCAACCATTGAATTTCTATATTTTGAGAACAAAGATTAAAGAGAAAAATGAAAAGCAAGCAAATCCAACAAGGTGGTTTATAAAAGGAACTGTCTTTTAACAGACAAAACTGCTGTCAACTTGGCAAAAAAGTTGTCGGAACTAAATGTACCCCATTGAGGAACATAGAAACAAAACAACTTGTCATAACACGGAACCAAATTAAACTCAAGTGGGGTACTTTTGTTTTGAGTTTAGAGGTCAGAAGGAGTGATCAAGTCAAAAACTTTCAAAGAAAGAAGTGGAACCCAGAAAGCAATTTTGAGTTTTGGTTATGAATTAGAAGACTCTATAGACCAAAAAAACCTGTCCATCCAGAGTTAAAACACCACTGTTTCAATGATAGAAAAAGACAGCACTTGTAATCTTAACAAGACGGGACAAAATTATGGAAGATTACTATTGCAAGAAATAACAGTCCTAGCCTCTTTCATTTCACCTCAGCATTGTAAACCAGCCAAGAAAGGAGGAGCAAGAAATCTAGTCAGATATATGCAAGAACAAAAAGAAGGGACAACCTTAGAGAGATTAAGATTTGGAAGAGAAAGACGTCAGTCTTGTTAAGATGCGACTGTTATTATTAACTGCCTTGAATACTTTATTGCTATCCTTTGCACTCGAAACAGAAACGGAAAAGATAGAAATAAAAATGAATTAGGCATCAAAGTTTCCAAGTTCACTCACAAGATTTGGATTTATTCCAATGATATGGGATTAAGATTTCTAAGGAATTCTAGATGATTTAATCCAAAGCAAAGCAATTGGTTTAGGGGTCAGGACTTGTGTTATCCCCTCAATTTGCTTTCCTCTTTATTCTTTCTTTAGTTGCCTCCTCAATTCTATAGAAAATCCATCTTCGAAGCTTGTTTAGCAGACACGAAAGTACATTTGGGTAAACTATGATTTAGTTCCAAGTTAGTCCTTTTGGTTTTGAAAATCATAAGCTAGTCCCTTGATCAGTGTTAATTGCTTTTTAAAGGTACAAATGATCCTTTATAAATGATCCATGCTATTTGAGATTGAAGGTTTTAATTAGAAATGAAGAGTATTTTTGAAAAAATAAAAAAATCCAACATAAAAATTCAGCCTTGTTTTTTAAAAAATGAAAAGAATTAACTAATTATTTCACAAAAAAAACTTAGATATTGGTACTATACCCACGTCATAAATCAAAAATCCGAAAGTAGATGAATAATATATTTGACAACGCGCTGCCGGAAGCATTCGATGCCAATAAGAGGATTTAGATCGTGCATCTAAAAATAACTAAAGATAATAAGAATGAGGTAAGGGCAGTCATTGTAAGTGATGAGCATGAGTGGACCCATCAATCGATATCGGAGTGCTAGACATGATTCAGAGAAGCCAATCAAAGGCAGTGATGATGCAAAGAAAAAGAAAAATCACAAAAGCCAAGGTAAGAAGCTTATTATGTCAAGTTCATCAACCTTTCTTTGTGTTTTTAGGGACAAAAGCATGCCCGTATGTGTTTGATTGTGGAAGCATGGGACACCCTCCCCTTGTCTTGCATCATAACCACCATTGCTTTTGGATGTTCAGTTTACAACCCATGGCGACAGCTGCTGGTTATCCAAAATGCCTTGTATTCTTGCTGAGGAACTCTCAATCACAGACAAATTTACTAGCAGAGAGTACGGATTTATATGGATGATGAAATGGATTATAGCAGCAAACACATCAACTCCCTTCTCCTTGGTTTCCAGTAATACATGTATATCCTTGGCCAACTCTACCAACGAATGTGACCTTTTCAGTGACAGCCATCAGGCCTGCTAGCCAACCATCCATACAGCATATTCCTCCACCAAAGGACATTTTCAGTTACCTTTGTCCTCGCCATCAGTCTCATGACAAGGATCTAAAACTTAAATTGACATTGTAACTTGTAACTGTTTCTCAAGGTAGATGTAAGAAAAAACAGTACTTGCTTCATCATTTTACATATTATCTTCTCTTTGGAGCCCTACTATCAAGTACTTCAACAACAAATGACAGAAGAAGAGGTGCAGCTTATTATGTAACCAAACTTCACCAAATCTTGACGTTCATACAATAGAGTAAGATAGCAGAAATACGATCAG
This sequence comes from Salix arbutifolia, assembly GCA_025169955.1. Classification (NCBI taxonomy): domain Eukaryota; kingdom Viridiplantae; phylum Streptophyta; class Magnoliopsida; order Malpighiales; family Salicaceae; genus Salix; species Salix arbutifolia. The sequence goes on from CM045902.1 coordinate 329,596, forward strand.
CATGACTAACAGGAGTAGGGAATGCAAATTGATGAGGTGATCTTCATGTGTGAAAGAGATTAGAAGAAATAGAGTTGAATTTGCCAAGATTCACAAGTAGAGAAGACAGATCAATTGAGTGTTATCTTCTCATTAAACAATCTATCAATCTATACAAATTCCCATAAAGATTGAGAAATTAGAGAGCGGATCCTTCAGGAGTTGTATCCATTTCTGAATCGAAAGAAAGACATAGGCTTTTATCTTGGCTTTGTACGACAGGAGTTGTGATAGATGAGTTCAACTCATTCCGGTCGCCATGTGAGTCGTAACTGGCGTTGGAAATATTGTTCAGCTCACTCTGCAAATCAATTCAAAACCAAATAAATAAGATGGAATCACAATCAGAATTTGCATAACTAGTCAGGAAACTAGCATAGCCTTCCCAAAACATGATTGCAGCTTCAACTAAAGCCCATGCCTTCCTAGCATTTGGCCACTACTTGGAGCGTATGGTCATGCCCCCACCCACTAGGTTAAAAATGACTTTTGTTCCGAAGTAACATTGAAAAAGTTGCACTTTCAGGATATCGCTAGAGCATTTTCTATTGATCTTCTCAAGAGATGGGATAGCCTAAATTATAATATCAATAGCACCTTCCTCTTAGTTATTTGCCTATTCGTTTAATGCAGCACTTAAAAACAGAGAGTATAGCTACCTGTGAATATCGTAAGACAAGACTGGGTCTTGAACAGTCTACAATCTTCAGGATTTTGGAAAAGAAGAAAAGAGAAGGATATTTATATGTAATGCACATATCAACAGAATTATAATCAGCAAAGGATTGCAGCTGGTAAGAAACAGGTATTAAACAAAACAGATTGATAGAAGAGATTGATAGAAACAGGTATTATACATCAGCTTGTCAGCAGCAACCCAAGTTCTCTTTTCAGCTGATTTTATCATCATTCATAATATTTCGCACCCTAGTAAATTTAAAACTTTTACAAAAGATTTAATGGACTCCTAAGATAAAATAAAACAGAAAGAGATGGAATGGTTGAGCGGCAAACCTACCTTTATGATGCAATAAACACTGAGAGAAGAATATTTAATGAAGAGTTATTTCCATATTTGGCAATCAAAATACCAAAGATCAGAGCCATGTTTCAAATGAATGCCAAGTGCTTTTCCTGAATTTTGATGAAAAGGACTGAAAGAAAAAATTTCACAAAACCTGCAGATAAGTAGAAATGTCTTCTGTTGTCACCATTATCCCACCTTGTTGCTTTACTGCCATCCAGTTACTTAGTTTCTCCTGAAGAAAACAAATGGTAATGATGTATGAGTGGATGGTCTTCACGAACATCAAGGGTGTGTTCTATTTTCCAGTGGGTTGAATAAAGCCAATAATGGAGATTTCAACAATCATGCACGTGATTGCACCACTCATATGCAGTTTATCATGACAATCCCATGATATATAGAGGAGACTTGAGAAATCCAGTTGAGCAATCTCAGCCTAAGAAAATAATTACAACTAGCTTTACTAAAACAATGCAAACAAAAATGGGAACCAAACTATGCAGTCCAACAAATATGTAGTGCTTCCTTGTTTGTTTCAGCAATAACCCAATCTGATTATATTATCAGAAAAAGCAGTGCCAAAGCTAAGGCTAAATAATTACGATTAAGCAACCTAATTTAAGCGTGTGCATGCAAATATGGTCAAATTTATCAAATAGTGTATGGACCCTAGTCGAATAAACATGGAACATAATTGTCAGAACCAGTTTAATCACTACATTTTTCCATCATTTTGCTGCTATCAATTTAATTCAACTTCATCACTCCTCGGATAAGAGAGAAATCAAGAGAACAAAGAACTGCCATTTGTAAGTTTCAATAAGATTTTCAGCATCCAACAATAATAAAAATAAAAGTAAACTTGGAAATCTTTGTTTGCTATTTGATCATTGAAACCCAGAAAATGAACAAAAGGTGATAATTAGTAGTCTTCTCATTGTACCAAATACGATCTTCAACTAAGAACACTCAAATCCCATTACTATTCCAAACTTGCCCATAGCTTTAGACTTCCAAAATGACACCAAGCATTCAATAATTCATAAGAAGCCAAAAGAAAGAAAGAAAGAAAAACAGAAAAGCATCATTCATATCATTCAGTAAACACAGGACTCATTCAATCCACTCAAGTTAAAACAACAAGTCAGTAAACATGATACGAGGCTACACCGAAACCAACACCTATGACAATTCACATCACATAAGTTCCAAAAAGCATAATAATCGTAACCGATTATACATTTCAATATGGTTTTAACAACAAAGACAGCATCTACCCTCAAAAGTAGCATCAAAACAGTCAAACCCCAAGTGGGTTTTCCACAAATTCAATAAAGATGAATCATACCATATCAAAACAAGAAGAAGAAAAGAAAAGAAATTGAACCAAAAAGAGAAAAGAACTTTAAGTGGTCTCACGAGAGCATGTCTTTGCCCAGCTTCAAACGAAAGCTTGTTATAACTGATTGCTTGAGAGTATAATTGAGAGAGTTCATTGGCAGAATTTCTAAACGCTGAATACAAAACTTTGTCACTCTCATCTACTATTGCTGCGCTACTTTCCACTTTCCTCTTCCTCGCCATAACTTTCTTTTTCCTCCTCTTCTTTCCGAGTAATTGTTTTTTTGGCTACTTACAGTTACAATAAATAATCTATTCCTTTTTCTTGTTCTTGTAGTGGCCCACAGAATCCCCACTGTGGTCTTCTATTTGGCCCAAAAAAATACACTACTCACAGCCACAGATGAATCAGTAACTGAAGATGGAACTTTTTAGTTTTTCCAAAGTTTGGAACTTTGAGAGAGGGATTAATTGAATGGATAAAGACAGACAGTTTTGCAGCTTTCAATGCCAATTTGCAAAGTACTCTAGGAGTTCTCTGGGGTGTTCTATTAATTGAATGTTTGAGATTTATAGAACATATTGTTTTTTTTTAAATTGTTTTTTTAAAATATATTAAAATATTTAATTTTAAAAAAATTATTTTTGATATTAAAAATACTAAAAAAAATTAATTTAAAATAAAAAATTAAATTATTTTTTTCAATACATGGATGAGTGAGTTAATAGCTTGTTTGAGGGGTTAATTACTCCAACGTGGTCTCTGTACTATTCTAGTTTGATTAATTGAGTCCTCTTACTTCCTATACATTTTGATTTAGAAAATCAAATAAATTGAGAAGACTAAAAAAAATAAAAAATCTAATCATTAAAAAAATTGATTTAATTGATTAGAATTTTTTTTAAGAGGTTCGGTCCAATTTGATCTTCGGTTTTTAAAGCAAAAACTGGTAAACTGAAATTGAAACTAAACCGAACCGGTTCAAATTAAAAAAATATATAATATATTTTTTTTATTTTTCTGGTTCAGCTCAAGTTTTTTGGTATGATTCTATTTTGGTGAAATAGGAGAAGGAAAATTTTTTATTAAAGTAAAAAAAGCCTAAAAAAGCAAATTGAATTAAATTTAAACCAGGTCTGGTTCGATTTTATTTTTTTTGAATTATATGTTTAAATAAATAAAAAAAACTGAACCGAAAAGAATCATCTCTGATAAGAATATCTATTTGTCTATGAGAGGGTTAGCAATCCCTTGTTGTCATGCTCGATGCATGACAAGTGTCCTGTTGATTGAATCCACCCCTCAAACTTATTAATTAGACAGACTTATGAGATAATTTGCGGTGTTTACATTGACATTATAATCCATTTTTCTTGAATAATTGTGAGCATTATAAAATAAAATAAATGTAATCTGCTAAGCACCGAAGAATGCGTGGGGCATGCAGTTGTGTTTTAATCATTGCTCGTTGAAGTCGAGAATGTTTGACACACGAATCAACTCCATTCATGGAGCAGCTCGATCGAATCACATTCCCTCAGCTCAGCTCTCATCACTCTTTCACAACACTACAAAGCTGCTGCATGGGCTTCCATAGCAGCTGTTCCTGGCAAACTTGGATGATTGATTCTACATGTTTTTTCGAGTCAAGATCTAGTTTGCGAGTCTAAACTTGTTACTATATATTTTACCATCAATATTCTAATATCATATAGAAAATCATTTTAATTTAAAAGTTTAAGATGTAATTTACTATATAATCACATTTTACCTTGTAGCCAGCATTGCACCCAATCCAGTTGGAGCAATTAAGGTCTTGTTTTGCCTCCTGTTCCCAGTCTGAACACGGCTAGAGTGGATCTGATCCAAACAATCCACCAAGTACAGAATCTGCTGCTGACTTGAGGACAGGAAAAGCAACAATTAACATCCCGGATACCGGCAGAGTTAGTTTGTGATCAGCAGCATCACCGATCTCTGTCGATTCCTGGGGCAAGGCCATTAATCGCCATTAGAGACCAGGAAGTGCATGCAGGTGACCTATATATACACTGCGTATGATTTAAAAGGCTGGGCGTTGCCCTATATTCCTGAAGCAAGCGGTGTTTAATTTCCTTCTCAAAGGGGGATGGCCTTGCCCTACATTCCTGATCGAGGCAGGAGCCACCCTATTCCAAAGTCATCGTACGTCTTTCCTGCTCGTTTTCCATCGGCACCGGAAGCTCTCTTCTCATTATGTTGTCTCACTCGAGCGTGTTCATTCTTGATTGCATTACCTCTGACGGTAGACCATGGTATCTGTCTGGCAGTGGAAGCAGATCGATATTCTGTGATAATTAATGGAGAGCGAATTCACGCAAAAAGAGAGCTCGCCTGAAGGATTAACCAGGAAAACAAATGGAGTTTAGCAAGTGGAAACGCACGATCGTAGGAAGATATTGACGAGGAACATGTGAGTGCCTTTGTCACTGCATGCCAAGATATTCTCAGTATCCAGGGAGTGGAGGTGTGAGGCTACAAGGGATCATGAAAGAAAACGTCCATGCTTCTGAAAATTTCAACATATTTATGATAGCGTTTAGTTACATACAAGAAAGAGAAGGATGCATGCTAAAATAAAAATGCAAACTTTTTCTTTATAAAAAAGAGAGAGATTGTGAAAAAAGAAAAGGACAAAAAAACAGAAATGATAGAAAGGGAGAGAAGAGAGGTAGTGTTATAGCATGGAACGAGCCGATTTGCCCGCTTCGCTGGGTTTTTTTATCGATGTAGAAAATTAATTAATTTTATAAATATTGTATTTTATTATTTTAATATTTAATTAGTATAATTGTAATTGATAAAATTGGTTAAAAATGATTTTTTTCAACCAAAATGTGATTGAATATTGCTATTGCTAAAAAAAAATTGATAAAATTTGTTAGAAAATTTGCTAAGAAGGTGACATGATTTATTAAAAATTTGTTGTCACGGGTACTCTGGTAAAAAAAAAAAAGAAAAAAGAAACCCGGTTAAAAAAGAACAACTGACTTGGACACTAAAAAAAACAAAAATACAAGTGAAAAAAAAAGATCATCGTTTCTTAAAAGGAAAAAAAAGAGTCTAAAATATAAATTTACATTCAAAGCCAAAGTTTTTTTTATAAGATTTATTCATCATATTATTATATTAAATATATGTAAGAATACCGATATTAATTTGTTTTTGCAAGAAATCGTAGGTCATTTTTTTTCTCTCTTTATATATTTTTAAGCCATAATATTAAATAAATATTAAACACACATACTTAGTCTCACATACTATATAGTGTGATCGAAATGGAAAGTGATTTTTATATTTTTTAATTGTAGATAACCTAGATAAATTTGCAAAAAAAAAAATATGAGTTGCCTTTTTCCCCCAGTAATATTAGATCTAACACATTATTAATAAAAATATTGCAATTTTTTTTAAAAAAAGAAATATAAATTTTTTGCGTGCTATAATTACGTATTTGCCGTCTAAAAAGAACAGTGTAGTCGAAACGAAAAGTGCCTCGTATATTTTTTAATTGTAGATAATATAGGCAAATTTGTTTACCTTTTGTTTTTTTGAGTTGTATTTTTTCCCGGGTAATATTAGATATTAAATATTAAAAATCCATTTTTTTTTTTTTAGAAATAAACTTGAACAAAAGAGCACAAAATTAAAATTCACAGCCAATTTTTTTTATCACATTTATTCATCATATTATTATATTAAATGTATTTAAGAATGTTGATATTAATTTTTTTCCTGCAAAAAATCCGAGGTCATTTTTTTTTCTCTTTATATATTTTTAGGCGATAATATGCAATAAATATTAAAACATATAATAATGACTTGTTTGCTGTTTAAAAAGAACAGTGTAATCGAGACAAAAGTGACTTGTATCGTTTTTTAATTGTAGATAACCTAGGTAAATTTGTCTATTTTTTGTTCTTGAGTTGTCTTTTATCCCCACTAATATTAGATACAAAATGACTATTGCTATTATTGCAAAAACAATTAAAATTATCAAATTATCCCGAAAGAAAAAACACTCAAAAACATTAACAAAAGCGTAAGCAAGAAAAAAATATATTATTATTATGATTATGATTATGATTATGATTATGATTATGATGATGATGATGATTATGATTATTATTATTATTATTATTATTATTATTATTATTATTGTTATTATTATTACTATTATTATTGTGTTAATGATGAATAAAGAACAGAAAAAAACAAAAGAAAAAAATTATAATAACTTTAAAAAAAAAACATAATTATGAGGAAAAAAATTCATCTAACTTGAAAATAATAACAATAAAACCAATAAAAAACAATAAAAGACAGCACATAAAAAAATATAATAGATGATAAAACAAAAAAAAATTATTAGCTGAAAAAATAATTTAATTTGAAAATTTGAAAAAATATATGTTCTACGTTGCGGGCTGAGTAAACAATTTTTATAGGATTTGCTGGATGCAAATAAAAATATAATTTTTATTTATGCGAAATTTAATATAATAAAATAGCCCATCACCCCCTAGTATAACAATACCAAAATCAAAGTTTGAAAATCTAAAATTATCATTGCTCTTACTATTAAAATAATAAAAATTATCAAATTATCCTGAAAAAAACACACTAAAAAACATTAACAAAAGAGTAAGTAAGAGAAACAATTACATTATTATTATTATTATTATTATTATTATTATTATGAAAGAAACAAAAATAAATGAAATGCTAAAAAAATGCTAGAAACTTGAACAAAAGATAAAACAAAGACATAAAAACGCACCGGATTAGACGTCGGTAGCCCATTTCCGGCAACCGTATCAGACCTCACGCGCCACTTGAAAAGGGCGTCAGGGGGGAAAACTGTCGGTCGCGTGAACCGCACGCGCCTGACAGAATTCCGAAAAATAAATAAATAATAATGGTCAGTTACCGTTATGCCCCTGTCCCTAATTACTAAATTTTGTCTTATTAGGGGCTATAATAGTCTTTAGCCATTTAAAAACTAAAAAAAAAGGTTGCGGGGGACCGAACCGGACCGGTCCGTACGCGTGCAATTACGCACTTAACCCTTAGCCAAAACGTGTTTTTGTCTTATTACTGGGGCTAAAATAGTCACTACACTGTTCATAGGCGGAAAAAACAAAAAAAAAAGGGTGGACGAACTCGCGCGACGCACGGACAAAAAATGTCCAGTCCATAGTGCACATGAGTCACAATGCACAATAGCCATACCGAGCTCTTTTAGCTCTTATGTAACTAGCCACTTACCCCGCCCCTCGAGACATCACCATATTTTTTTCAACATAAACAAATATTAATTATATGAGATTTTTTTATTATAATATATATTTGGGTACATGTGATTTTTTTTACCACCATAATGATATGCACGCGCCGCTTCAACGGCATGTGCGCTTGAAACACTGCAGACGTGGTCGTACGACGCGCCTATAGTGTCTTCGAAGAATAATAATAATAAAAAGTTACCTATACACCCCTGGACCCATTGATAACTATGAAAAAACCATCATGGAAAATACATAAATACCCTGGAAAATTCTAAACTACCCCAGTCGGGTTTGCCTTCTTTTGTTGTTTTCGGAGGCTATTTGCGTAGTTTTATTGTACAACAAATCCGAGAATACTATCTATGTCCTTTGAAAAATTCGAAAATACCTTCAGTCCTGGGTGTTAAATTCTTTCGATTCTAAAGGCAAAATAGTTATTTCACAATAGCAATCTACGGTAAACTATGTTTAGGTGAACAGTAGAAAAATACACAGTAAACACAGGCATGGATTTTATATTTTAGCTAATAGTAATATAGAAACTTGAAATTGAAATGGTGTGAATAAATAGATAAACAAAAATACATGATATATATATATATGCATTAATCCATAAATTGGAAAGTTTATAGATTTATTTTCTATTTTATTTTATTTTATTTTATTTTATCGAATGTTTAGGATATGATCGGCTGGCTTTCCTGTCAAACTATCCATCTTGACCTCTCTTCATATGGGTGTTGCCCACTTAAGGTCAAGCCTTAAACTATGACCCATCTTATCTGCTGCAAAGTCCACGGTATTGTTTGGTGTGTTGGGAAATGATAGATTGGACAGTATACTATTTTTGTTTTGCATTATATAAATTTTGTTTTTTTATTTGCAAACGCTATTATTTTAGGGGAAGTTTAGATCAATTCTCTCTCTCTCTCTCTCTCTCTATATATATATATATAAAGTCCATATCTGTGTCACTACCTGTTATTTTTAAGGTTTTTTTCTTTTCTTATTTAAAAATGTGTCACGACATTAAAACAAAACAACAACAAAAGAGAGTTGGGACATCTGAGAGAGAGGATTAAAATCTGTCTAAACAAAAAGGAAAGAAATAGCAGAGAGAGAAGAAAAATGGTGTTTAACAGCTTAATTGTATTATCAGTAGCCCACATATCAGCAGACGTATGGCAACAAATAGCATGCATAAGGTTCCAAGATCGTGTAAGCAGTCCCCAGCTTCTCGATCTTGTTTGCTGCTTTCCTCTTCAACAACTGGGCCGTTTTGCTCTTTTCGTCTGGACTTTCCTCTGCTTGCCTCCACCTGATTCTTTCCTGTCTTCTCACTCTTATAACTCCACATCATCAGATGATGAAGATCACCATCAGTATGGTCATCAGCAGCAGCAAACCTCTTCTTCTTCCTCCTCGGCTGATGTTGAATACTACTACTATGACTATGACTGATTTACTCCATTTTGTTTCATCATTTGTGTACAGTAACTCTCTCTCTCTCTCTTTATCTGTCATTCAATTGTATATATGTAATTTTTATTTTATTTTTCTGTGGGGTTTGTGTTTTTTTATTAGGAAATTGCCGGGTTGGCTGGATTGGTGTTGCATGATGATTTTATGGAGACGAGTGTATTTATCTACTGATTTTGTGGGGTTTTTTCAAGAGTCTTTTTTTCTTCTTCAATCTTGCTTCTTTTTATATATATATATATATATCTAGATGAGTGATGGCATCGTTAAAAGGTTAGGTCATAGCCATGGAGAAATTTTTACAAGAAATGTTTGCTTGCTATCCTTGGAATTTGCTGACTTGAATGTGTTTGTGCATATGCTGTACCATTGAGGGTTATTTCCATTTTGAACTTGGATCCAGTAGGATTCCACTAGTTGGTGAAGATTGCTTTTTGTCTTAAACTTGTTTGTTACGAGGATACTGCCCAGAACCAAAGTCGATTCTTTTCTCTTTTTTAAGCAGACAGCTAATTGATGCCTATCCAATATCATGTTATTTGACTAAAAAGATATGTCAATTCCTAGAAGCAAACTTTTCTCATGGGGTGAATGAGATCTTTAGAAGTATCTGATCCTCTAGATGATCAATTAGTTGATTACCCTGAACATTTTAGTTTAGTTATTAGAGATGGAAAAATATATAATCTTGAAAAAATTCACCTAGATTATCATTTAATGCTATCTATCTATCTAAGTATCTATTGATTTCATTGGAACTGCAATTGTCAATAATCATTCTGCTTTCTTAAGTTCTTTGTTGATGAAGTTTCATACTTCATGCAAAAAACTTGCAGGGATTGATTTTTTTTGTAGATTGCTTAGTCTCTTGTTGATGTATGCAGTTGTAGAGTTTGTCTTGATAGAGGATCGGAAAAGATGATTGTGCACAAGTTTTGACTTCAGTCTGCTACATCAAGAAAAGGGTTTCCAGTGGAGTAAGACAACTAAAAGGATCTTGTTTATGTTCATCTTGTTTGTACACCTCTAGCTGTTGACAGTGCTGAATCTTTGTAAGTAATTAATTTCAGATTTTTCAAAGGTGCATATCTCATGGTCGTGTGATTGCTTTGAAACTACAGATACAAGTTCTAATGCAAAATATTTGATAGTTAACTGCTTGTACGAATGGATGTTTCTGGAACTTTTTGATTCATTCGATTGGAATGACTCTTTAAATCGACTACTTAACATGTGTGATCATTACAAAATTGTGATGTTGGCCTAATTTCATTCAGATTTTTTTGGGATCCTTATTTATTATGTAGATGTATCCAATCTTATATCTTTTTGATGATTGAAATATACAAATTCTGGATTGGTTATAGATGATGGGATAGGATTTCGATTTAAGAAAAATTGGAAAGACTGATGATTACTTATCGGCTGAGTTACTCTTAACCAAATTGTTCTTGGAAATTAAATTGTTATAAGCCTTGCAAAAGAGTTGTGTTGCAAACAAACTTGTTTTGCCATGTCCCACATTCATATACCTTGTGAAATAGGAATAACAACAAATGATATTGATAGAGAGATGAAAGGAACTGCATATGCAGCTGGATATCATAGCTCTATACATTGAAGTATGGAAGGAGCAAGGATTATGAATATTCTCCTTTAAAAAACTGTTTTACAAATACTCTTAAGACCTTATGACAAATGCAAGAAATATATTGCAAGAGGGATGGGAATTGTTGGGCAGTTGCAGAAAAGAAGACAAGTTTGAAAAAAGAAACCAGAATAGCACAGGTGAATGCCCATAAAATAGGCAAATGATATGGCCTCTCACTTGGATCTTGAGGTCATGAGTGATGCTCTGTCAGATTGTTTTGCAAACTGCTGGGAAGATAGAGATAAGAAACTCTAAAAAGGGTCTATGATTTGGTTGATAGAATATTGTGAGCTGGAATATGCCTGTTAACAGTTGGATATGGGGAATCCAGCCCTAACATCAAAAATTGAAAAGACAAAAGGGCAGCTCTTTCCAATAGTTAAAAGGAATTCATTCTATTTTATTAACTGGCTTGCTGGTCCTTTCTCGTGAAATATATGATTTTCGGTTGCACTGCCACATTTAACATGACTCAAAATATTGCTGCAGCTCGATTGCCCTATCCTACAGACAGGCATCCTCTAGGAGAAACATAATTTTCTCAGATGGCTTTTGAAGATTGCGAACCATCTGTAGAGACTGCAGATTTCTCATTACTTTTGACCCTCTGTTTTCCCATGTTGCTCAAATTCTAGCTGCTGCATTGTAGATATCTCATCTGCCCTGTTAGTATTCATCAAAACGATTCGTCTCTTGACAATGAGTTATCCAAATGTGGTCTTCCTGTCCTTTGTGAGAACAAAAACTAGATATGGAAAGATAAAAGAGGAAATATGTTGGAAAGTTGGCAGGGTTTAGAAATCTGGGGTAACAGTTGGGAGTTGTAGTGCTCGCAGTGTGTAAAACATAGTTGAAACCTCTTCAGGAAGGATCATCTCATTCTCAGGCAATTAGCCAGGCCATCTTCAGTGAAATTTATGGGACGATATCCGAAATCAGGGGAAGCATTTATGTGGTGCGTGCTCGTGATTTAGGGGCATCAGCCAATCAATCTACGAGCCTGTTCATTTTATTCTGCTTTTGAATATTTTTAGATCTTCCGATCAAATAACCTCAGCTAGCAGGTGGAAACACCCTTACACGAACATACAAAACAGTAAACATGGGGGGATTGGTTCAGCAGGCATCTCCGATTCTCCATGTGCAGGACATGCACCATGACTTGGAACACAACATGCCCAGAACAAAAAAACCATGCAACTCATTCATGTTAATTTTTATATATCAAGGTTGTTAATATAGTTCTGATTGTCGTTCCGGTTTTTCTATTGGAACGGAATGTTCCGGTTTTGGAGCGTTTCGGCGTGCCATTTCGGGGTTGTAATGTTCATATATAATTAATTGATTATATATATATATATTAAAAAAAAATAAAAAATTAATTTAACAAGCATAATTAAAATTCAAGATAAATTAACTTTAAATTATACAATATAAACACAAAGTCAAACAAATATAATCACAAAATTAGAAGAAAAAAAATCACAAGTTAATCAAAATAAAGAGGATTTTAAGGCCGAAACGGCACACCCGGAACGACACCGAGACGTTCCGACCGGAATTTGGCTGAAATTTCCGGAACGGGCCGGAATTAAAACCAAGACAAAAACGACGTCATTTCGTCTCGGTTTTTTTAACGGCACGGAATATTCCGGCCGTTCCGGCTGGAATGGAACGGAATTGACAACTTTGTTATATATAACAAATCGGTCGGGTTTTTTGTTTCAACGAGTAAATATTTTAAAATTGAGTTTTGGATGTGAGAATTTAAATAGTACTCGTACTGTTTATTATTTAAAATAAAATTATATATATTATTAAAAAAATTGCTTTTATTAATTATTTAATAGTAAAAGGGATTCAAGATTGTAAAAAAATATATTCAAAGAGTCAACGGAATATTTAAAAATAAATAAATAAAGTCATCTTCTTAACAAAATGCGAGGTCATATCACATGCGTTTATTTAAAGCTTTACAAAAACCTAAAAAATAGTCTTTAAAAAAATAAATAAAATGGATTTTGTTTAACTAAAAAAAACCCTTATAAGTGAAACGCGGCGTTTTTCGTACTCTCAACTTACGGAGTGGATGCACACATCTCTCTTTCTAGCCTATGTTCAGTCAGTCACCTTCCTGCGGCTACCTCCTCTCTTCCTTCTACCTCCGCGTCCCGGCCTTTTGCACCGGCTGCCTCTTCCGGTAAGTATTGCAACTACTCTTTCTTTCTTTTTGGATCATAGACTTGGGGCTTTTGAGGCATAAAAGAGTGTGTGTGAGTGACTGAGTGCGAGGATTATGAACGAACTCCTATCTAGTCAAAGGCGTGTGATTTATTTCATTGACATAAGAATTGTTAATTTGAAAACACAATATGGGTTTTGCTCGTTTGATTAAAAGAAATTAATTGTGTGGTTAAAGCTTCAATCTTGATCTTTATAGATTAGTTTTTGTCCTCGGTTTTTAGGTTGATAGAGAACAAAAACATATCCAATAAATGAATAATCCTTGTTTAAGGAAACAAAATGCGCACCAATAACATTAATCTGTCACGATATGCTTTTGACATGTGGTTCCATTGAGGAAGGGAGATGAAGCTAAGCTAGAGGCAAGCGTCTTTATAGCTGCTATTGCGCACCGATTTTTCTCTTCATCAATGCCGTCTTTAACAACAATTAAACCAAAATCGGAACTTTATGGTTGGGCAAAAAACGTTGCCTCCTAGGTCGTCTTTTGTGGAGTCTGATAATGGCCCTGACTCCACTCTCCTGTCCTGTGTAGGGAGCTCAATTGGCTCCTTGAGGACTCACTTGTAAACCGCTCCTCCTCCTCGTGCTTTTCCTTTTCCCAGTATAAATAAGACACCAGTGATAAAAATGAGAATGTCATGTTACGGATAAGTTTGGATGATCTTTACCAATTGTGGAAGCATGATGTATTTCATATCTTTGGCCTTGCATAAAATGGGCACTTCAGGTGCTTCGTGCTTTGATATCCTGTTTAAAAACTACTACTGTTCTAATATATCATATATAACATATTCAGCTTTGATGTTCTTTCAGCAGGAATGAGCCGTTTACAAGGACCATCATCCCTTAAGAGGAAACGGCCAGAACTGAATTCTCCAGTTCAATCTCTGACTGAACATGAGCGTATCCTCTATGATGTGATCCGAAGCAAACAAGATATTGGAATCTGGACCAGAGACATGAAAAAAGAAGCCAAACTTCCAGATAATGTGGTAAATAAATCTCTCAAGGCTCTGCAGGTCAAAAATTTGATAAAAGAGGTGGTGAACATCCAAAACAAGGGGAGGAAACATTTCATGGCAACAGAGTTTGAACCCTCGAAGGAAATCAGCGGAGGGGCATGGTATCTTGAAGGGAGCCTTGATACGGAGTTCATCGAGTCACTGAGGCAGTTATGTAAACGCCAAATAGAAAAGAAGGGGGTTGCCACTTTGGAGGAAGTTACAGATTCGATCAATAGTTATCCAGCCTTCAATGTTGACGTGACAAAACAGCAAATTGAAGAGATCCTGAGGACTCTGATTTGGGACAATGCAATCATGGAAGTGAAGAGTAATGGAATGGGTGAGTTTGCTTCAATTCCTTTTGGAAAAGTTTGCTATAGATACGTTAGCAAGGGAGGCCTTGGAGGGGAACCAAGAGCCGGGGCATTAGCTTCCATCCCGTGTGGAGTTTGTCCACGGATAAGTCATTGTACACCTGATGGCGTTATCTCCCCAAAGACATGTGTCTACTACCAGAAGTGGTTGGATTTTTAATTTCTAAGCACATATTTCTTAACAAACTTATCTCGTTGTTTTACGTTTTAGATGTGAAAAATCTCCTTTCTGGATACCATGTTACCATTTATATAATAGCATAGTTTGCATTTTTATTATCTCTCTTTGAAGCCCCCGATTGTTCTGTGCTGCAATGTTATTAAGCATCCTCATTCTTATTGTCCAGCGTCTCAGTTTCAACTTCGAGACTTTGTGATATTTTGTAAAGCCCTCCAGGAATAACAGTTCATGTTCTGCTAATACATAAAACTCAATTATGTTGCATTTCTACTGTTGCTTTAGTATAGTGTGATCTCATTGGAAAAATGGATTTTGCTAAATACATGCACCCCGTGCATCTTCCTGTTCTGGCATTGTTGGAACCAAAATGGTGCTCGTGTGATAGGTTTTACTTTTCATGCTGTCTCAGTTTCTCTTATGCTTCTTCAAATTGTTATCGCTGGTTATATGCTCTAAAGCGAATTCACTTCCATTATCGCATCTTTTTTTCAATGAACATCCTTCATTATGAAGGAGTCATGTTTACGATGCTTTGTGCATGATTTACAATTATAGCTGCAAACTGCTACCTCTCTTATTTGTGAGACTCTGAGTGGGGAATATTTTGACGATTTGGAGTCATGAAAGTAGTGAAGGGCAGCCCAACTTAGGGCACTATGCACAGGCATTTTCTTCTCTCGTGGCCTAATTTCCACAAAGGATCCAAATTTAATTATGATGGTTGCTCGATTGCTTTCCGATGTTCCTACCCTTCCTGTTTGAAATTGCGTTAACTGGAAAATGCATTACAGTATGGACAGAGGCGGTTGGTCAATCTTTGGATGCTAAATTAGGTATTGCATTGAAGAAGGTGGCGGTTGTTGACATGGGAGGCTGAGAGGATTACACGCACTCAAGCTTCCATCATACAAATCGAACTTTTTAAGGGACATCTTGCAATCTCCACAGCAGCGTGCTTTTTTAAATAAAAAAAATCATAATATTTATATCATGCTTATTACTGCATTTAAAAAAAATAAAAAAAGTATTTTTTTATTTTTTTCTTAAAGTTATTTTTTTTTGTTTTTAGATCATTTTCTTGTATTAATATTAAAAAAATATATTATTTTGATATGTTTTTAAATGAAAAGTACTTTAAAAAATAATAGTCAATCACATTTTTAAACAGTTAATTAGCAGCACCAACATGTCATTGAACTCATTGATTTCATTTTAATAAAATGATAATAAATAATAACAATAGATGAAACAAATTAAAATAAATAATAATAACAACCAGTGAATTTTTTTTTGTAAAGAAAGACAAACAATATAACCTAATTTTAAGTCTATTAAATATGAAATAATAAAATAGGTAAAAAAAAGAATCAAGTCAATTTGAATTAATATGACAAATTTGTAACTCGAAGAGTAAAAGGTGAGCCAACCGGTTTAATCCTCCATACTCACAATCTAAGTCATGATATCAAAACAACCAAGTAGAAAAGAAATTGTCAAGAATCACAAAGCTAAAAAGAATTAAGTTAGAAAAAAAAAAAAAAAACAATGTCAATTTATGTTTACTTTTCAATCCTCTGACTTGAAATATTAGATTGAAACCACCTTATCTCTAGGAACCACGAAGTTTAATCTCAACCAATTAGATGTTGACGAATTAACTTGAAAAAGAGTATCATTTACATAAAAAGATCTAAACAAAACAAGAATGTTAATTAAAATACTAGGGATTAAATTAAAATACAAAAAAAAATATTTTTGATTTAAGGGCTACATGAAAATAAAATTCATTGAATGAAAGGGATAAAAAGAAATAATTAGAAGAATGAGGATCAAAATTGAAATAAAAAATAAAATTATCTTCATCAGAAATTAAAAAGAAACAAAAAATAACTAAAATAAGAAGGACCTAATTGGAAAAAAATAATACATGGTATAATAGAATTGAATGATGAAATTGAAAAAAACAAATAAAATTTCAGCAAAAAAAAAAAGGGATTGAGGTTGAAATATTGGCAACAAAAAAGTCAAACTATAATTTTCAAGAAATAAGAGATTGAAGAAAACATTAATTAAGGCTCACTAGTGACAAACGAGACCTCTATCACCAAAACATGTCGCATGATAATAAAAAGAAATTGACAAAGCTTACAACAACATGGTAGAATGATATTTTTAGACGTTAGAGCACAAAACATGCCCTGTATTTTTTATTTTTTATATTTAGTTAAATATCAAATTGTTCTTCAACTTATCTTGTTCGATAGGGTGCCACGACCATGAAATCATTATGCAACACCAAGAAATCTTAAATTCTGAATGAGAAATGAAAGATTAAAGCAATGGTGTGGCATGGAAGATTTTTCTTCCCGGTGCTAGAAATGAAAAGCAAGCGAGTTGACTCACAGTTTCAACATAATACAGAACGTGTGTTTAGTGTTGCGTTCATCTTTGCCACTGTATTTTGAGAATACAGATACAAGGAAAAAGTCAACAGATTTTCAAGATAAAACTGTCATTGTCTTGTGTAAAATTGTGGTTTGTATTGACTAAAAACTGTGAAAATTATAATCGCACCACATTCCTAAACCAACCCTACATCCAGAGAAATCTCCATGGCACCGTACAGGAGCTGAAGCTCAGAGTGCGTCCAAGAGTTATTGTGCCATGAAAGACAGAGCTCTACCAGGTTTTAGGCAGGAGGGAGAGAGATGAAACCCCACTTCACTGTGAAGAAGATGGACCCACTATTCAAGCGAGCAACGAGGGGGCGGTGCCAACCCCAAGCACCAATCACGGCATACATGTGGGGCCCTGAGTTTTATTAGCCAATAAGAGGGGACATGAGTGCCCTCTGGCTGACTATAAGAGTACGTGTACGTTTTTTCTAGAGAGAAGATAAGACAATCATGGAGAGCACAAGAAGAAGAAGAAGAATACAGCCAAACCCCATTTCCGTCTTGAAAAAAGGCATCTTTCTTTGTTTACAGCCATGGACTGGTGGCTGCCAAACCTTTGCTGACTTCTCCTCTTGTTTCCAGCCATGGTTGACGCCGATATTATTCATTTATAATGATTCCTTGACCATGATAAGCATGTGGAATATTTTGTATTTGCAAAGCAGGCAATCATTTTTAGCATAATTTGCCCTTTTTAACCCAGGATCAAAAGCAGCTCTTGAAAACAAAATGGTAAGAAATAAAAAGAAATTTCTCAACTCATGCTCCTCGATCGAGATCCAGGCTGTATTCAGACATTCATGGGCGGGCATGCTCCAGATAGCGATGCAACCCCATTTGTCAACACGAATCTGCTCTCGTCTAGCTAGCTAGCCAGCTAAATTCTACAGGGAGAACGACAGTGATGTCCATGAACAGGGTCTGCGTTTATTAGGGTTAATTTACCGCTTCTGTTTCTTGTCTCGTATCAAAACAAACCTCAGAAAAATCATTGACACGTGGTAACAATGGCTAATTTTAAAATATGTTTGGGAGTGCGATTGCGTAGCTTTTCAAAATGTTTATCGTGCCGAAATACATCAAAATAATATTTTTTTATTTTTAAAAAATTATTTTTAAAATCAGCACATCAAAATAATCGAAAAACACTAAATTACCGGTTATTAAAATAAAATAAAAAATCAAATTTCGATGAAAACTGGTGAGATCAGATTGCCAAATGAAAAATCAACTTTCAATCACCTAGCATGCATAAAGAGCGTCTTATTCCATCTTCAAAGCAGTAAGTGGGCCTTTTGACATTCCATTTTGACAGCGAGAGGGAAATGCTTTTTTCACGGTTAAAGCATTTGTTCTCGCACGCAGATCTTATCCCCAATTTATTTTAAATCGTGCTGTTCTGGTTACAAATTGAGCTAATAGGGTTACTGACCGAGGTGTTAAATTAACATATCACTATTGTTCTGGTACTGGATTTCGAGGGGGAGAAGAAGAAAACTGCTTTGTTGCTTGGAAAAAGAAAACATTCAGGGACCCAATTGAGTGGAGGCGACAATGTAGGGGCCTTTCATTTGTAATAAGCCAAGGGAAACCCTGGCATTGATGATGACTTCTGTCATCATTGGTTTCTCCTCTGCTGCTATTTCTTACGTACCATCGGCAGCAGTCAATCCCCCCCCTCGTGACGTGTGCCGTTTTCGCACGGGCGTGTCTCTCTTCTCGCACGAGTTTGTTACACGCGTACGGATATGATGCAGCCCACGTCCGAGGACTCCACGGCACACGCCATTGCGTTTGGTTATCGTTACTGCTTCGGGTGACACGTCACCTCGTTCGTGTAAGCAGTGACGGCGTTTGAGAGGACATAACGGCGTCTACGAGTACTGCTGCCCTGGTGGATACTGGATAGAGGGTAGGATCCATGAAAGAGTAGAGCCGTACGCTTAAAGCCACCCAAGAACACTGAAGCTGTTTGTTTCTGATTTTCACCGATCGTGCCGTAAAAATTCTAATTTTTTTTCATTTTAAATAAATATGGTTTGATGTTTTTAGATTATTTTGATGTGTTAATGTTAAAAATTATTTTTAAAAAATAAAAAAACATTATTTTGATGTATTTCGACATGAAAAACACTTTGAAAAGCTACCGCAACAGCTCTCCCAAACCGCCACTGTCAGTAGTTTGCTTCGATGGTTGCTCGAGATTGCGCATGCATGGGAGAACTCGAGCCTGCGCTAATTAACGTAAGCTTTAGGTGAATCATCTGCTTCCACCATGAGATGGTGGCCTCGCCCCTGCTATCTGTTTCTGGCAATGAAAACACTTTTTCGACATCTTCTACTGGTATGGAAAAGGTCATTATTTTAGCCCCTTTTCTCTTAATTTGTATTTTTAACTGGCTAATTGATTAATTATAGAGTCATATATCCCACTCAAGCCTCCTTGTCACAGAGCATGCAAACTACCACACCTGGTTTCCTTTGCTGTTCGATAAACCCTAAACACTGCCATGATCGGGAAATAAATAATAATAATCCTTGTGATAATTAATGCTTTAAAATTCAATGTGTTCATAATTGGATTATGATGTGTGGATCAAAGACAGTTGTTCAAGAGTTTATGCTATCCCATGATAAGGACGTACATTTCTATTTCTCTGAAACTCAAGCAAGCAAGCATGGTAACTTTGTGTTACAGTGACTCTCTCTCTCTCTCTCTCTCTACAGTGACTCTCTCTCTCTCTCTCTCTCTCGTCGTCAACTCTACAAGCCTTTCTTCACCTAAAGCTACGACGAATAAAAAAGAGTACCATTAGCTGAAGGAATTTGCAAGTGTGTGTGGGTATCGATTCCGAACAAAAAGTGGGGCAAGAAGAGCAGGCTTTTGAAAAAGACAGAAAAATTGTTAGTTTTTCCACCGCCACTCCCCTCCCCGTCTCCATATATTGAAATTGTTTTTTACATATTTCTTATTTAATATTAAAATAACAGTTTTTAATTTGTAAAAATTATTTTTGATATTGATACATTAAAACAATATAAAAACATTTTAATTATTTTCAAAATCATTTTTAAAACACAAACCGTCACTTAGTCCCCAATTAACCCCTCTCATCTTTAATTTTTAAAAAGGTACGTAAATAGATAAATAAATTGTTTTCTTTCTGTGTGAGAGAGGAGTGGAGGACAATCAGATCACATGGTGGAAATTGGAAACTTGGAAAACAGTGAGGTCTCCGGAGTGATTGACGTTAGTTTTTCATTGAAAATATATAAAACATATTTTTTTATTTTAAAAATTTTAATTTTGAAATTAACACATCAAATCATTAAAAAAAATAAAAAATAAAAGTGTTTTTTCACCTTAAAAAGCTCACACTAGAATTCATTTTCAAGAGTGTATTATTTTAATGATGTATATTTTTGAATAAAAAATAATTGTTTATTAGAGAAAAGTACATTTTATTAATGAAAAAGTAGAGAGAGTCACGGAGAAAGAGAAGATGACAAAAAAGTTGGGATTTTGAAGAGTAGGAGAGAGAAAGAAAAGGCAGAGTGGGCAGAGCTCGATTGGATTTTCTGAGGAAACAGAACACAACAACCAAGACCCACTTCAAAGCTAAGTGGGAACGGATGGGTGCGTAGGATAAGCAAGAAGCATAAGAAGATATACTTAAAAAAGTTGTCTTTTAAGCTCTCTTCACATTTCTCTATCTCTTCACATGGTGTAGTGTGGTAGTGTATAGTGATGTTTGCTGCTATGCTTAAATTTTAACCCGGGGGAGTAGGTTAAGGAAGAGTTTGCCTTGGTTCTTTTTTGGGTTCTATTTTTAGTGAAGATGGGTTCTTGTGCTCATGGTGGTTGTGCTCATTTTAGAAGACGCAGACTTTTGGTTTTGGTATTTTGCTTATGCAGTTTGGCTTCACCTTCCCGCGCTGCTAGATTGAGCGTGTCAAGACAGAAACTTGAGGTTCAAAAACACTTGAACCGCTTGAACAAGCCAGCTGTTAAAAGCATTGAGGTACTTTTGTCTTGTCTTGTTTTTTTTTCCTTTCTTTAAGTTCTGTTTGGTGACTGAGAAACTGAGGGAGGGTGAAGGAAAATGTGTTCTTAAAGTTGTTTTTTTTTTATCTCTCGCTTGAATGGCAACTGGTTTAAGGATTTTGCTCACACTGAACCCCATGGTGGTTTCATGGGGTCTTGTATTCCTTTTATTTTCATTTGGGTTCTTGCATTTTCTCAGCGGTAAAGTGGGTTAAGAATGTAACGGGTTTTCTTTAAATCTCCTTTTTGTTCTGTGATTATCATCAATTTTTTTTTTCTTTGAAATTTTGGTGTTTAGAAGCAACAGTGATGCTTTGATTATTTATTTTCAATCTCTCTTTCTTTCTCTCCATATGATGATGTCCTTTTTGGAGAGTAATTGAATCAATAAAGAAAGAAACTGCAAATTTTAACTGTTTTTGGCACTTCACATTTTCTAAGCGGACAAGCATAACATAAATGCAAGCGGGTCTGTGATTTCTCTTCTGCTTTCAATTTTATGAGGACTTAACTCTTAAGACCTTGTTGATAGACTAACTTCTAGCATGATTTGATAGGACTGATAATTTTGTGGGTATTGCTGCAAGACTTCTCATTATCTTCCTTGGATTTTTTATGGCTATACAGAGTCCAGATGGAGATATAATTGACTGTGTCCACATGTCTCATCAGCCAGCTTTTGATCACCCCTACCTCAAAGACCACAAGATTCAGGTCCATCTTCAGCAACGCACTTCAAAGTCTATCCATTTTTCATGTTTTTGTTTTTTACTGTTACCGATTTTTTCTTTTGGGTTTGTTTATGGTTTAAATAGATGAGACCTGGTTCTCGTCCAGAAGGGCGGGTCTTCGATGATAACAAGGTGTCTAAAGGATCCATAGAAAGAACAAACCCTATTACTCAGTCGTGGCATGTGAATGGTAAATGCCCCGAGGGTACGATTCCCATTAGAAGAACAAAGCAGGATGATGTTTTAAGAGCTAGCTCAGTGAAAAGATTTGGCAAGAAGAAGCGCGGAGCAATCCCCCAGCCCAGGTCTGCAGATCCTGATCTTGTCAATGAAAGTGGTCACCAGGTGAAGTTTCTTCCCCTTATTCCTTCTCTTGTACATAAATTTATTTAAGGGCATATTAAAGTAGCTTCTGTCATTAACTTTGTTGTTTCTTTCTTGCTCTTTGTTCCCAATGTTCATATTCTTTTTCTGACAATTTCTTTTGGGTGATCAGCATGCGATAGCTTATGTGGAAGGGGATAAGTACTATGGGGCAAAAGCAACCATTAATGTATGGGAACCCAAAATACAACAGCCAAATGAATTCAGCTTGTCTCAGCTGTGGATACTGGGAGGTTCCTTTGGTCAAGATCTCAACAGCATTGAGGCTGGTTGGCAGGTATTATTCCAACTAGTTTAATCCTATCGCGGCCAGAAATAGTTCAATTTTATAATGGAGTCAAATGACCCCGTCTCGTTTTTCATATATCATCCTTCATTTTAATGCTTTCAATGTGAATGGAAACAGGTTAGCCCGGATCTGTATGGTGATAACAACACAAGGCTCTTCACCTACTGGACCGTGAGCTTCTACTTCTGTCGCTCGTTAAATCAGTCTTAAAATTTCCATGGATTAGCTAATCGATTTCACTCCCGGTTGTTTTACTTGTGCAAATATTACAGAGTGATGCATATCAAGCCACAGGTTGCTACAATCTCCTTTGCTCAGGCTTTATTCAAATCAACAGCGAGATAGCAATGGGTGCAAGCATCTCTCCTGTTTCTGGCTTTCGCAATTCCCAATATGATATCAGTATACTTGTCTGGAAGGTAAAATCCAAGGCCCTAGCATTCTCATTCAGCTCCAAGTTGAATAGCTGAAGTCTTGGTCATTAGTTGGGATTTGAACATATAGGAGCCGAATATAAAAAATGGAGCAACTTGTACTTTCCGTGGCCCATGTGAAACTCTACAGATATTGTCCCTCTGTATGGTTTCACGTTCAGCTCCAAGTTGAATAGCAAGGTCTAGTCATTAGTAAGGTTTTCAACATACAGGAGCCAAATGTAAAAATGGAGTAGCTGATACTATCTGAGGCGCGTGTGAAACTCTACAGATACTTTCTTTCTGCATGTGAAGATGGTTCTTTGGTCATTTTTGAAGCTGTGTATTATAGAAGCTAGGGTGTCAGAAATGCGGTGCAGATGCTGAGAATCTTTTGGCATTATCTTTTGATCATTGGTTTGGACACAAGTGAATTGATAGGAGGACATTGTTACATAAATAATAGAAACCAACACCTTATGAAACTGTTTTAAGTTTTTAACTTTAGCTGTTTTGAAACTCCTGCAGGATCCAAAAGAGGGGCACTGGTGGATGCAATTTGGCAATGACTATGTGTTGGGCTATTGGCCATCTTTCCTGTTCTCATACCTAGCAGAAAGCGCTTCCATGATTGAGTGGGGAGGTGAGGTGGTGAACTCGGAGCCTGATGGTCTGCACACCTCCACTCAAATGGGCAGCGGTCGTTTCCCGGAAGAAGGGTTTGGCAAATCAAGTTATTTCAGGAATGTTCAGGTTGTTGATGCCTCCAACAATCTCAAGGCCCCTAAAGGGATCGGCACCTTCACCGAGCAATCTAACTGCTATGATGTTCAAACTGGCAATAATGGGGATTGGGGCCATTACTTCTATTATGGGGGGCCTGGTAGAAACGAAAACTGTCCATGAAGTGAAGCACACACTATCCAATTTTCACCCCTCCCCATATATTCTCTCCCTATGTATCATTCAACTTTAGTGTAATGCCTCCCCTTTCTCTCTCTCTCATGTATACCCCCTTTTTAGTTTTTACTGCTAGGATGGGTTAGTGAACACGTGACATCTCTGAAGTTGGAAGTTTTGACCCTTGTTTTTTCCACCAAGATTCTCCATGCAAGTGGCTGCGGGGAGGGGCTAAGTTTCTCAAAAGATAAAAGAAACTGGCCTTTTACTCTCTTTGTACTCTTTCTTTGTTAATGCTTCCTCCTTGGGAGTGGTCTGCTAGTGAATCAGTGAATCTCTCACCTTTCTCTGCCATGAATACATGCAAGCTTGCCACATTTTCGTTGTTCCTCTACTTGAGAGTACAAAAATAAAGAAATGCAGGGTGGAAGGGACTGGGGAGCAGTGAGATTTGAATAATGTTCTGTTTTTTTCATTAAAAAAAATAATAATTTGGATGATGGGAGCCGCATGTGAGTATATGGTTGGTATACTTTTCGTGAAAGCCCTCTACTTTTTTAAAGGGCTTAAGAACTCGACTTTCCTCACCTAAATCTGATCGTTGAAGTACAGATAAATTGCCTTGTCAATCCTTCATTCCTCGGAAAACAGAAGGGATCCCTCCGTTGTCATTTCTTAAAAGCCTCCCAATCTATCGTTGAAATTAAGATAGATTTTTTCAAGATTGGCATGATGCCAGAATGTCAGTTTGTGGCAACGACCTCCAATGTGCCTGCAAGCAATGTAAATGGGATTTTAAGAAGCCGTTTAGAGAAAAATAAATAAATAAACTGAACATTTTTTAATTTTTAAGAAGAAACTTCCTAGTAATTAAGTAATGCCGGCCTTCTGCATCATCGGAGAAGCAAAACCCCCCTAAACAGATTCATTGATCATTGTCTATTGTAGAATTATCCTTTTGCTTTTCCCAACTGGCATGGAAGAAAAACACTTGATTCATCAGTGGACTCTTTCACTTGCATGAAAAAAAGATAAGTAATATGAGGTGGATTTGAAAGGATGACCAAGACAATCACGTCGTCATCGATCCTTTGTATCTAATTTGTGTGTTTGACACTGTATTTTAAAAATATTTTAAAAAATAAATTTATTTTTATTTTTTAGTTTAATTTGTTTTTTTTATATTTTTAGATCATTTTCATATACTGATGTCAAAAATAATTTTTTAAAAACAAAAAAATATTATTTTGATGTATTTCTAAATGAAAAGGTATTTTCAAAAGCTACCACAAACACGTATTAGTTTGGAGGTTTTCATACTAAAAAACAACAAATATTAGTTTCTTAGACATCAAAACTTGTAAAAATATGTTATAGAGAGAATGACTGGGATGATGTATTTTACTTCATATCTAGTGTAGTGTGCGTGTGTGTATACCATGAAGACGAGTGCATGGCTTCTGCATGTATATTTTTCTTTCTTTTTAACTGCTATTTCAAAACTACCCAGGTGATCTCTTGATGGTAATGAAGTTTTAACCCTATAATTATCATTTCTTTTCACATGAAAATGACTCTAGGTCTAAACCCTAAACATACATCCAAATTAACATTGATGTGTTTTCAAATAAAAAAACAATTTTAAAAATAACTGCAATCATAATCTCAAACAGGCCTCGAGGTTATACATGCAAATACCTAAACTAGACAACACTCCATAACAATACTTCAATTCATGTTTTTATTTTTTAAAATGTTTTTTATTGAAAAGATCATTAAAATAATATATTTTTAATATCAATCAATCAACGGTTACACAAAAATATAAAAAAAGAATTTAAAATAAAAAATAAAAGTTTAAACACCCTTGGATGCATGTGGGTGTACTTGTTGGATTGCCATCAACAATGTATATATATATACTAGCTATATTGCCTGCGCATTGCCACGGGTATTTTTATGTATATAATTTAACATAATGAAATGAACAACGATAAATTTATATGATATAATAAAAAAAAATATAGATTAGGAGATTGAATGTATAAATTTTTAAGTAGAGTTTGTTGCGTAAGCATAGATAAAAAAATTTAGACTATAGGTACTGCGTCATAAAAGATCACAAAAGAGCGCGAACTATATAACTTGCGGATCATTGAAAAAAAGACGTTAGTTGACATGAAGAACGAAGTAAAAACTTTTTTTTAAAATGAGAAATTTAATCTCCCTGCTAATTCTCTTATTCAAAAAAATATCATAAGCTATTCAATGAAATGAACATTAAATTGATGTGAATCAATTGAAAATATAGCAAATATCTAAAAAAACATTAGTGAGGATGCTCTATGGTGCGAATTGTAAATTGAGTCAAAATAATAAATTTGTGCAGAAATCCAGTGAAGTGCAAGTTTTCCATAAAATGTATTAATTTTAAATCGCTAAAAATTTATTTGTTTAGCATTTTTTAACGAAATAACCATCATTAATTGATTATCATCATCAAAAAAGCAAAAAGATTTGGATATTTGAATTATTAAATTAACTGCATTAAGATTAGTTTATTTTATAATTCAATTTAAACTAAATAAAATATAAATGGTGAAAATACATGTAATAATCAAATAAGAAAAATAAATAGTTATTTTTCTATCAACAAAAAGTCAAAAAAATAAATTGAAAATTCATCCAAAAGTTATTTTTATTATCATTGCTATAACAATTAAAATCATTATCAATATTATTATCCAAACAATTAGAATAAATAAATTCCTTGGAACAACATTAAAAAGAAAACAAAAGATTTTTATTCTTATACAATGTTTATTTTTTAAAAATCTGCAATATTAATTTAAAAATAATTATCAACACAAATTAAAATTTCAGGATTGAATCGATTAAAAATAATTTTTTTTTAAAAAGGACAAAAACTAAAAGCATAGATGCATAAATACAAATAAAAAACAACCAATTAATTAAAAAAATCTTCAAAATTCAAAGAATAAGGTCCGAAATGAAAAATTACATATATAAAAATAATTCTAATCAAAGGATAACATTGAAAAAAAATTAATTGGAGGACCAAAAATAAATAATGATAATTGCTGTCATTTTCGAAAAATATTAAAAGAAGAGGGACTGAAATCAAAGTTTGTATATATTACAAATTTCAATTGGAGGATCAAATGAAAGAAATCAAACTTCCGTACTTGATAAATTGCAGGAAAAAAAAATCAATCAAAAATTCAAAGTATAAGGACAGAAATGCAAACTTTTTATATAGTCAATTTTAATTGCAGGGCACGATTGAAAATAATAAAACTTTAATTGAAATAAATCAGTCATAAAAACGAAATCAAAAGTGCAGGGACCAAACCGAACTTAATACAAACATCAGGGACCGAAGCTGACTTTGTGGCGGTAGGAGAAAGAAAAGCGACGGCCGACAAAAACCCGTCCGCCGCGGCTTAACCGGACATCTATGATAGGAACGCGTCGCGACGGCAGAGAGAGGACCTTCAGGCGCAACCTCTGGCACGACGGTCGTTAATTTTCTACGGCGGTAAGACGCCGCAGGCGCCGCCTAAAAGGCGCGTCGGCCTGGAACGCCGCTGGCGCGCCGAGACGACGCGCCAACTGTCCCCCCGAGGAATGACCCAAACACCCTTGTCCCCACTGGTATTTATGAAAATACCGTAGGGGAAAAGATGCCTCAGCCCCTGTTTACTGTGTACAATTTTGTCGTTTTCGGGGGCTTTTTCTATCAGCTCACTGTGCAAAAAAATGTGAAAAACTGAAGGAGCCCCTCGTCCCTGTGCACTATTTTGTCGTTTTCGGGGGCTTTTTCTATCAGCTCACTGTGCAAAAAAATATGAAAAACTGAAGGAGCCCCTCGTCCCTGTGCACTATTTTGTTGTTTTCGGGGGGCAGATTCGTTAATACATTGTGCACATTGCGGCTATTAAAAAAAAAGCCAAAACCCGAAAACACCGCCATAAAATACACAAAACACGCCTGATCATCAAGCTCATTTTCGTCCCTACACTGCCACAATCCACAGTGATTTGTGAGAGAGTATACAATGTAACAGGCTACACGTTTTATTTGTTTTGTAATATATATATATGTCAAATAGTCTGCTTTCAGTGTGGTCTGAGAAATTTCACCTTGTGAATACAAGTTGGTTGCAGATCAAGGTAGTCAAACTCGCGAGTCAACTCGCAAACTCGTACGAGTTTGCGAGTTGGCTCAGCAAACCTGGTTGAATCGGAAGAAAAATCGAAACTGGTCAAACTCGGTCAAAATCGGGTTGACTCGTAAAATCGGACCGATCCCGGTCCGATTTTACGAGTTCATCATATTCTACTGTGCGCAACACGGGCAAAGGGCTTTCTGTTTTCTTCAATTCCAATTTTTCATTTGAGAAATCTCAATTCACTGCTCAAAATCAAAATCAAAATCTTCTCTTCTCAGCAAAAAAACAAAACTAGCATAAACAATATGAAAGCCTGGAAGAGAGTGAAGGAGAAGAGGAGGCATGTGGCTCGTCCATGCTTTCCTAAGCGCTACCTGTGACTCGGGAGGAGGAAGACTGGAAGAGAGTGAACTGTGAAAGAGAAGAGGATGAGGAGGAGGAAGAAAAAATAGAGAAGAGAATGAAGAGATGAGGGCGGCGGCGTGGGAAAGGGAATTAGGGATTTAGGGTAACCTGCATTAAGCGACCTTTTTTCTCTTTTTAAGCTTGCCATGCTATGAAATTGGGGACCTTTTATTCTTAGTTATAAATTATAATAATAATAGTAAAAAAAAAAAGGTAATTAGGTATATTACGGGGGGTTATAAATTTATAATAATAATAATAATAATTAGCATAAAAAATATTTTTACAAAAATCCTATTAATTTAAGATAATAAATAACATTAATTAATTTATATTTCACATCAACAAAATATTTATTTTTATTTTGTTAATTTTTACCTAATGAAATTCTATGGACATAATTTTTTTGTAATGTATTTTTCAATTATTTTGAATCATGCATGAACCTTAACTAATGAAGTTTTATGGCCATAATTATGTTATATTATATTCGGAAATATTTTACTGACGATTTTACGATTTTTCTACCTACACGATTTTAGCTGTGATTTTACGATTTTTGTACGGAAAAATTCGGGTACGATCTTACGATTTTACGATCCGATTTTACGGAGCCCTTTCCAATTCGTGTCAAAATCTCGATTTTGACTACCTTGTTGCAGATTCATTTTGATTTTTGAATTTGCAAGAGAATCTCCATGATATATCATCTCACTCCTTCACCCTATTGGTCATGCCTGAATTGCTGACCAATTGGGTCGCAACTTGCTTTCTATCAAGAACAATGAACACAAAAACACCTTCCCCTAAAATCTTTCTCTATCCAAACAAATCAAGCTTTGAACACATCAATTCTTCATTTACTAAATTAAACAACTCACTTCTCATGAATTTGAAATAAAAATATATCATATTGATGTTTTTATTTAAAAATGCATTAAATAAATATTTTTAATGTTTTCTAATGATTTTAATGCTCTTATATTAAAAATATATATTTATTTTAATACACTATCAAATAAAAAAACTTTCTAGAATATATCTTTTATTACAATCTCAAACACATAATTAATAGTATTTGATATTGCGGTACAACCATATATTTTTTAAATGTTTTTTTAGTTTAAATCAATTGTTTTTATGTTTTTAGATAATTTTGGTATAATAATATGAAAAATAATTAAATATCTTAATATATTTTTTTAAAATAAACTCGACCACTATACATAAATGTCATTCATTTAAACAAAATAAATAAATAAATAAATAAAACGTTTTCTTTTCTTTTCAAATTAAGGTTAATCATCTCCGAAAGCAAACAAGCATGCCCTATTGAGAATCTCACACCCACTCTCAATCCATTAAAGTGAAACACACTCTCCCTTGTTCAGAGAATGATTGGTGAGTGCAACACACGAACTTGGTTTGAGATTAGGAATAGTTCATATTCGGACAAAACATAGCTGTTATTTTTTAACCATCTTCCCATCTTTACTCATGTTTTCCAGTCTTCTTGTCTTGTCCCTCTCTCTCTCTCTAAGAAAAAAAAAGGAAAAGATCCATCTTTTTTACTTCACAGTCACACATATCAATAGTTTTTTTTTATTTAACTTTACTCTCTCTCTGTTCTTCTCTGAAGCTGAAAACTCTCAAAGAAGATAAAACCTAACCAATCAAACACCAGACAAAGCAAAACAAAGTCTAAAGTAGCTAACTTTTTTCACCTTGTCTCTTCTTTACTTGTATAGAAGCAAAAAAACCCTAGCTAAAGCTCAATTATTTGATGACCCTTTTTAATTTATGATCCATTTGTACTCCCAAATGGCATTTCTGGGATGAATTAAGGCTATGGTGCTGTTTCCCATCAAGTTCACGTCACTCTAGGTAAAAATCCTATTTTTTTGTACCCTGCATTGCTATTCTTTATGTGGATTTCAATTTTTTACAATAAGTTTATGATGAATTTTTTTTCTTGCTCTTGTAATTTATTTATGTTTTCATGTTTGTAGTTAAAACCCACCAAATTGCCCCTTTCATTGCTGTTCACCATCCTGGACAATGTGTTTTAGTTTAAAATTTTTGTTTTTGGCTTCAGTTCGCTTTTGTTTGTATGTGTTGTGAGAAATTGGTTTTGGTATTGATGCATGTGGGTGTGCAGTAGGTGGGAGAGTAGAGCCATGGAAGGCGACCAGCATGGGATTGTACTGGCCTGTACTATTTCAGGCATCCTTTTCGCGGTTTTGGGTTTGGCTTCGTGCTCGATTCTATGGGCAGTGAATTGGAGGCCATGGAGGATTTATAGGTAATTCTGGATAGGCAAATTTGGAATTTCCTATTTATCTTGTTACCATACTTGCCAGAGTGATTGAAAGTACATAGATTTCATGTGGGGGTTGATCATGTGATTATTGATGGTTAATTATTAGGATTTGAGGTTGCATTGTCCTATATGGTAATATTCCTTAGTTCGTTATATGTGTCATTAATTAATCACTAAGGCCTCATTTGTTGTGTGATTGAAAAACAGTTGGTTGTTTCCAATTTACGTGGAGATGTAATATGGAACAGAAATCTGGTTTAGCAGGTTATTTTGGTACGGGGTTTTCCTTTCATTTAAAAAAAGAGATTGTTTTTATAGGTTTTGGACTGTAAAAATAGAGAACTTCCCTGAGCGTTTTGCACCCTTTTCTTTTCATTTCTTTTCTTCCTGGACATGATCGATAAACCCTACATGTTCCTCTGTTATACAGTTTTTTTCCTTGTTTCCATGTTTAGGCTTCACTTGTGTATTCTATTGGTTTCCCTACTTTCAGCTTCTTATTTACGAAGTCAATGTACTGTAAAACTATGTGTATTCTGATAATTGGATTCAGTCATTTTCTCATCCTCTTGTTCATGGTTGGGATTTCTCGTTTCAGTTGGATCTTTGCCAGAAAATGGCCACATATCTTACAAGGTTCTCAGCTGGGCATATTTTGTCGTTTTCTCTCTCTATCTGCATGGGTGATTATTGTATCTCCAATTCTAATGCTTGTCATGTGGGGAAGCTGGTTAATCGTAATACTGAATCGGGATATAATTGGTCTGGCTATAATCATGGCTGGAACAGCTCTTCTATTGGCATTCTATTCAATCATGCTCTGGTGGAGAACACAATGGCAAAGTTCAAGTATGTGTGTCTTCATTGTTTACCTGGAAAATGAACTCGTTTCTGTTTTATTATTTAATTTTCATATGTCCATCACAATATCTGTATAGCAAATTTGTCTTTGGTGCTAGGGATGTAACATAAATTGATTTTGTTTGGCATTTAATTTCATGTTAAACATGCTATTCAGCATGCATTCCTCTATTTTACAAGTCTCCAAGTGGTTAAGAACTTCCTCAAGTCAATAACAAAGTTGTTCCTTTCTATTTTTCATTAAAAGCAACTAATTGGAAGAAAGATCGTCCTATTGAGAATGAGGCAGGTTCCACTCCTAAATTTGAATTAAATATTCACATTGAGATAAATCGATTCACTTTAGACAATGCAAATGCTTTGTTGGTGAGATTGAGGTGCGTGTGATTGAAATGGTGTAGTAATACAGAACGGGTTAGTGACAACAAGCTATAGGAGTGAGGGATTGTCTGGTCAGCTAAATTTTGTTAGACTGGGAAATGACTTTCAATGCATTCACTAGACATTTCGGAAAAAAATCAATTATTGATTATCGTGTTGGAAGTTGTGGAAAAAAATAAAACCTTAAACTATCATGAATGAGCCAAGGATTTGGTTTTAAGCAACATGGTATCTATAAAATTTGAAATCACAACTATTGACTATTTTACCAAATTAGGAAAACTTTATCCTGGACCTCTAAAACGCCACTCAATTAAAAAGGTTAATAATGAGATATAGAGGGAATGTGACTGATAAACTTGGCAAAGCATCAAGGAATTTGGACTAAAGCAAATATGATAAAGTGGCATAGGAAGCTACTTATGAAATGGGGAAAAGGAAAGATGTAAGAAGCTCCATAACAAACAGGAACATTATTATGACTAGCTAAGCTGCATACATTTACACTATTCATGTTAAAGGTCCTGTAAAACAAAATACAAGTAGATGATAAATCAGAGCTGGTTTCATTACACTTGAACTCCATACATAGATGTATCTGTAGGCTACTTTCTGGTCCATATGAATCTATTTGTGACAATCCCTCACTAAAGAGGGGCATTAAGACTGGGAAGCCTAACATGATAAAAATTCATTTTCATCATGTGGCACTGGTTTTATCTTGTGCATGGTAATAATTGAAGTTTGCTATTATCATTGCGTAACTTTGCCATTCATATTATTCTTTGAATTTCTCATTTTCTCTTACTTTTGGTTTTGACCTAATTTCTTTTTTTGGCTCTACAGGGGCAGTTGCTATTCTTCTTCTGCTAGCTGTTGCCTTGCTCTGTGCATATGAACTATGTGCTGTGTATGTTACTGCTGGTAAAAATGCATCTGAGCGATATTCACCCTCCGGTTTCTTTTTTGGTGTATCAGCAATTGCTATGGCAATTAACATGCTCTTTATTTGCCGAATGGTCTTTAATGGTGAGTTTTGCTTTATCTTGTCTTGTCAAGCGTTATTTTGCTTCATTATATGTTCCAGACATGTATTGCACTGTGATGATATGATTTCATGTTTTCCAGGCATGAGTCTTGATGATGCAATAAACTTTTGTTGCTGTTATCTGTTTTTGACGTAATAAATATTTATTTTGTTTCCTGTTCCCTCAATGCCTGAAGGGAATGGCTTAGATGTGGATGAGTATGTGCGAAGGGCATACAAATTTGCTTATAGTGATTGTGTAGAAATGGGTCCAATTCCTTGCTCACCAGAGCCACCTGACCCCAATGAATTATACCCTCGGCAATCCAGTAGGTAAGCCATATGCTCAAGCCTTGTTTGTTTGGTATTTGTATTGTATCTTAGTAGTTAGTGTTGAATCTTTGTCTTGTTAGGCATAACTAGAGTGGGTGAAACCTTTTCAGGTGGTCCTGTTGATAACTGGATTTATTTTTTACATGCTTAATGATAAGTAAGGAGTGTGTTATGAGGGTTAATTAAAATGGTCCAGCATCCTTTTGAGGTGTTAAATTAATAACTAGGCATTTTTTTCCTAGCCAGTCTAATATGTTTAGTAGCTTCTATAATATCTTCTTTTTTCCTTTTCTTCTCAATGTGTTTATAGGGCCTCACATCTTGGACTTCTCTACTCTGGTTCGCTTGTGGTTCTGCTTGTGTATTCCATTTTATATGGTTTGACAGCAACAGAAGCACGCTGGCTTGGATTCATTACATCAGCTGCTGTCATTATTCTCGGTATGCTATTGATGACCATGGTTACTCATGTTTTGCATTTTTCATTGCTTCTATGCAACCTTAGCTATACTTGGACCTAATTTCATGTGATTAATTTCTATGCAGATTGGAACATGGGGGCATGCTTGTATGGGTTTCAGCTTCTTCAAAGCCGTGTGGTGGCACTTTTTGTTGCAGGCACATCCCGTGTTTTTCTTTTCTGCTTTGGGGTGCATTACTGGTTTGTTCTATAGACTTTGCCCAAAATGATGTGTTAACTTTTTGGTTTTGGTTGCTGTCTCATGTCATAGTCAACATCTTTTTCTTTGCTTCAGGTACTTGGGCCATTGCATTAGTTATGCTGTTGTAGCATCTGTGCTGTTAGGTGCTGCTGTTTCACGTCATTTGTCAGTCACAAATCCTTTAGCTGCTAGAAGAGATGCCTTACAGAGTACAGTGATTCGCCTTAGAGAGGGTTTTCGCAGAAAGGAACAGAACACTTCATCCAGCTCTTCTGAAGGTTGTGGCTCAAGTGTAAAACGTAGTAGTAGCATTGAAGCAGGTCCACTTGGTAATATTGTTGACTCTGGTAATCAGTTGGCTGTGCAGTGCACAAGTGATTCTAGTAACTGGAATAATGTTCTATGCCGAAATGCCAGTTGTCATGACGGGATCAATAGTGATAAAAGCACAGACAGTGGAAGGCCGAGTTTAGCATTACATAGCAGTTCTTGTCGTTCAGTTGTCCAAGAGCCTGAGGCTGGGACATCTGGGGATAAAATTCTTGATCTGAATAATTCCCCAGTGATTTGCTTTAGCAGTGGTCTTGATAGCCAATGCTGTGAGTCCAGTGCATCAACTTCTGCAAATCAACAACTGTTAGATTTGAACCTTGCTCTTGCTTTTCAGGAAAGGTTGAATGATCCGAGGATTACTTCTTTGCTGAAAAAGAGGGCAAGGCAGGGCAATAGAGAACTGGCTACTTTACTTCAGGATAAAGGACTGGATCCTAATTTTGCCATGATGTTGAAGGAGAAAAACTTGGACCACACTATTCTGGCATTACTCCAGAGGAGCAGTTTGGATGCAGATAGAGATCATCGTGACAATACTGATATCACAATTGCTGACTCAAATAGTGTTGACAATGTTATGCCCAATCAAATTTCTCTTTCAGAAGAACTAAGGCTTCAAGGACGTGAAAAGTGGCTTCAATTGTCTAGATTTGTTCTGCATCACATAGCAGGTACTCCTGAGCGAGCATGGGTTGTCTTTAGTTTCATCTTCATTGTGGAAACGGCTATTGTGGCAATTGTGCGTCCCAAGATAATTAAAACTATAAATACTACACATCAACAGGTGAGTGGAGTTTTTAAGATTTTTCCTTAATTATTATTATTACTATTATTTTTGGTAAGATTTATGTCAGATTATTGATAGTAAACAAAAATAATGTTTACATTTGATGAAACAATTTCTGTTGCAGTTTGAGCTTGGCATTGCAGTATTTCTTCTATCTCTTGTTGTTTGCTCAATCATGACTTTCCTTCGGTCACTTCAAGTAGAAGAAATGGCCATGACATCAAAACCTTGCAAGGTAGATACTATTGAATGTTGTAATTTCTTCAATTTTTTTTGTGTTGCATTAAAAATGGATTTTTTGTTTTGTTTATTTATGTGCATATGTACACAAATCCATATAAAATTTGCCTTTGCTGCTTCTTTCTGTTGGCCTATTTCTTTATACTATCTCTAAAGTTTATGGGAATTGTATCTGAATTCTTTGCGTTCTTATGCCTCATTGAACATCTTTGTTTTTCAGTATGGTGTTATTGCTTGGCTGCTCAGTACTGGTGTTGGATTGTTGCTTTCCTTCTTGAGGTATGGTGGATTTCATATTTCATTTAATTACTTGTATCATTTTAGAATTTTCCAATCAAGGCAGTGTATTTATACTATATATATCCTACTTCGTGGATGATTCTATGACATGTTATGGGTTATTCCACACCACATTCCTCATTATGCATTAATTTCTATTTCCTCTTCTGCAGCAAATCATCACTGCTTCTTGGATTATCCTTGACTGTCCCACTCATGGTGGCTTGTCTTTCTGTTGCCATTCCTATTTGGATTCACAATGGCTACCAGTTTTGGGTTCATCAAGTGCAGTCTGCAGGTCATACTAAAAACCATCATCCACCTGGGACAAAGGAGGTTTGCTCCTTCTCGCTCTCCACCCTTCACCCTTGATTTTATGTAACCATTCAAGAATAAATCTATCATTTTGGAAGTCTATGGTTCAAAGGAGTTATTGCCTTTCCACTTTTTTATATTTTTTTTTATCATTTGGTTTGCTACATTAAACCTTTATTGATTCTAGTTAATTTTATTGTCTTTTCTAGGGTATTGTTCTTATTGTTTGTACAGTAGTATTTATTGGATCTGTGTTAGCTCTGGGTGCAATTGTGTCTGCAAAGCCTCTGGATGATTTAGGATACAGGGCATCGACCAGTGGCCAAAAAAGCTTTACTTCTCCTTATGCATCACCAGCATACCTTGGTTGGGTGATGGCATCTGCAATTGCCTTAATAGTCACTGGTGTGCTACCGATTATTTCATGGTTTGCTACATATCGGTTTTCCCTGTCTTCTGCTGTATGTGTTGGGATATTTGCAGGTAACTTGTCTGTACCTGCATGGGCTTTAATATTTGCAATTTTGGTCTAGCATAGATTGGCTGGGTCAGCACGTGGATTTATCTTACTTCATGTTGCCCATTTTGGTAGTTGTTCTCGTGGCATTTTGTGGAACATCCTATTTGGAAGTTGTTGAATCCAGGAATGACCAGGTTCCAACAACGGGTGATTTTCTTGCGGCCCTACTTCCTCTTGTGTGCATTCCAGCATTTCTATCACTTTGCTGTGGATTGCTTAAATGGTGAGAATTATTGTACCAAACATTATTTCATGACCGAAGTTTACTTCTCAAACCATGACTGGATATTTGCACAGTGCTGCAAGTGGGTGTTTGTTCGGCCATTTAATGTGTTGTAAAAACTTTTTGCAGGAAAGATGATGACTGGAAACTTTCTCAAGGTGTATATATATTTGTTATTTTTGGTCTTCTTCTGCTGCTTGGTGCAATATCTGCTGTTATAGTTGTGGTTAAGCCATGGACTGTAAGTGGGTTTTTTATGCATCCCTGAATTTTCTTGTCCTTAAGATTTTTGTGCAAAATCTATTGACTTGTTTCTTTTTCCCTCTCAATTGCTACAGATAGGGGTATCATTCCTCTTAATTCTTCTCCTGATAGTACTAGCTATCGGTGTTATCCATCACTGGGCTTCAAACAATTTTTATTTGACCAGGACACAGATGCTCTTTGTTTGTTTCCTCACATTTCTTTTGGGCTTGGCTGCATTTCTTGTTGGATGGTTTGAAGGTGAAAACAAATATCATTATCCATACTACTTCCTTAGCACCCTAGTCCTGGACAGACTCTCTTCATGACTTTGTTGCATATTGACAACCAGCCTGTGACTTTAAATTTCACCTTTATTTTCAGGCAAGCCT
This sequence comes from Salix arbutifolia, assembly GCA_025169955.1. Lineage (NCBI taxonomy): Eukaryota > Viridiplantae > Streptophyta > Magnoliopsida > Malpighiales > Salicaceae > Salix > Salix arbutifolia. Next base: position 366,998 of record CM045902.1, read on the forward strand.
TTTGTGGGAGCATCTGTTGGTTATTTTTCATTTCTGTTTCTTCTTGCTGGACGAGCATTGACTGTAAGTTTCAAGTTTTGATTGTAATATTTAATCCCTTTTTTTCATTTTACAAAATGGATTTTGTTTTCTCGTTTATTCTTTTCCTTTCCCTCTCTGCACACACATGTGTCCCTGCAGGTCCTTCTGTCACCACCCATTGTAGTTTATTCACCACGAGTACTGCCTGTTTATGTTTATGATGCCCATGCAGATTGTGGAAAGAATGTCAGGTTTGTTTATCTATTCTATGTTCTTTTCTCTTATATATTCATGGATTTCTAATTCTTTTGTCATTTATTTTCTATTATGATTTTTATATCTATACTAAAGCTTCATTCTTTATTCACATCTAATGCTTGTGCATCACCTCCCAAACAGCGGTGCATTTCTCATGCTTTATGGGATTGCTTTGGCAACTGAAGGATGGGGTGTTGTTGCCAGTTTGAATATTTATCCACCATTTGCCGGTGCTGCTGTATCTGCAATTACTCTTGTTGTATCCTTTGGGTTTGCAGTCTCTCGTCCGTGCCTGACTCTAAAGGTCAGCATACTTATCATAACTGATATCCTATGATTTGACTTGACTTGATGCCAGCCTGCAACCATTTTTTCTTATGCTGGTTTTAATATTATCTGAAAGGATTTACTTTGTATCTCCCTTCGCAATATTTATTGGGTTCAGTTGATAACATTTGCTTGCATCTCCAGATGATGGAAGATGCAGTTCATTTTCTCAGCAAGGACTCCACTGTTCAAGCAATTACACGATCTGCCACTAAGGTGTGTTTGATTTTGAATTTAAAATTGAACTTGAAGTTGATCCATTATCCAAATTTATCTTGCATCAATGCCATAAGATACCCCTGCAAATAGTTGAATATGCAATAAAAATGTTGATTGGTTACTTGAATTTGGAATCAATGATGTGTGTGGTTAAGTATTTTGCTAAATCTAAATGAAAATTTGGGGCGGTGAAGTGCAGCAATCGTTACACCTTCTTACAACTAAATTGAGTCCATATGATATATGATTTTCACTGGGTCATGCCCAAACTACTGTCTGAATATATGTGAATATATGTATGTGTACTTACCACTGTAATGTGTGTATAGAACATAATAAATCCACCATAGTTTTTAATTCCCTATATCTTGCATGGTGAATGGTTGTCCAAACTTATGCTCATAAACTACTTCACTGCAACTAATGTGTTTCATTTTATCATGGTATCATGCAGACAAGAAATGCTTTGTCTGGAACATATTCAGCTCCTCAGCGGTCTGCTAGTTCAACAGCTCTTTTGGTCGGGGACCCTACTGCTACACGTGACAAGGCAGGAAACCTTGTGCTTCCTAGAGATGATGTCATGAAATTGCGAGATCGTCTAAGAAACGAGGAATTAGTAATAGGATCTTTCCTCCACAGGATGAGATACCGGACATTTCGCCATGAATCAGTCAGTGGTGTTGATTACAGAAGGGAAATGTGTGCTCATGCACGGATTTTGGCTTTAGAAGAGGCAATTGATACTGAATGGGTGTACATGTGGGATAGATTTGGTGGTTACTTACTTCTTCTGCTTGGATTGACTGCTCAGGCAGAAAGAGTACAGGTAAAAAGGGTCTTGTCATGATTACTATATGTGTTTTATCATTACTTAGAAGTCCTGATTATATTTCTGCTGTGGTAGGATGAGGTGCGCTTGAGGCTTTTTCTTGATAGCATAGGTTTCTCTGACCTAAGTGCCAAGAAAATTAAAAAATGGATGCCAGAGGACCATAGGCAATTTGAAATTATTCAGGAGAGGTGACAACTTTCTGACTATTTTTTTATCCTTTATCTACCATGCTAGGAATTACTCTTTCCATGCTTCTAAATCTTCATTCTGGGTTTTGTAGCTATCTGAGAGAAAAGGAGATGGAAGAGGAAATCTTAATGCAAAGACGTGAAGAGGAGGGGAGAGGTAAAGAAAGAAGGAAGGCCCTTTTGGAGAAGGAGGAGCGCAAATGGAAGGAGATTGAAGCTTCTCTCATTTCCACTATTCCTAATGCTGGCAGCAGGGAGGCGGCAGCCATGACAGCTGCAGTGCGTGCTGTGGGAGGTGATTCTGTTCTCAGTGATTCATTTGCACGAGAGAGGGTTTCAAGCATTGCACGTAGGATACGCACAGCTCAATTAGCTCGCCGAGCATTGCAGGTTGATGACCTTGTTCTGTAAAATGGTTCTCCTATGTTTCCATTTTGCTTTTTTTTTTTTTAAATATCATATGATATGAAACGCTGCCATTTCTTCCATATTTGGATGATGTGCTTTCCCATAGATGATTAAATCATATTAGCTGCAGTGCTTCACCTGAAATAGGGATGTGGATGGTGAAATGCATGGAATCTGGGTTCTGAAACCAAGATTGGTAAGGAAAGACTGTAACTTTAACAACTGATGCAGCAGAAGCTGTTCTGAAAATATTATGCAGTTTTTTGGCTAGATCAGTAGCCAGATAAGTAATATCCGAAATTGTATAAAGAAAGTCAGCACTGCAGCTCCTGGAAGAAACCATCCCAAACTGCCTCAAGCTTTCATAGAATCACTTTGCTACTTCATGATCTATAAATCTAATATCTGAATTTGTGTGTAAAGAAGTCACCAATTTTGTTGTTAAATATGAATCTACTAATTCTTTATGTTGGCAGACTGGAGTTATGGGTGCTGTATGTGTTCTTGATGATGAACCAACCACAAGTGGCAGGCACTGTGGTGCGATCGATTCCAGTGTATGTCAAAGTCGAAAGGTCAGCTTTTCCATAGCAGTTATGATCCAACCTGAGTCAGGACCAGTTTGCCTTTTGGGCACTGAATTTCAGAAGAAAGAATGCTGGGAAATTCTGGTGGCTGGTGCTGAGCAAGGTATTGAGGCTGGACAGGTTGGGCTTAGATTGATTACTAAAGGTGATAGGCAGACAACTGTTGCCAAGGAGTGGAGTATCAGTGCAACAAGTATTGCAGATGGAAGGTTAGGAATTTTTTTGCTGCAACTTAGTTCAGATCATAGTGCTGCCTATGTGACTTTCCATGTGTTCTTGTATTTGCTGTGGTATTTAATCTTTGATGAAGGATTGGAACTCTGAAATGTGTTATGCTCTATTTTCAGTGTATATCATTTCTATCTACAGTTTTAAGTTACTCGGGTCTTACAATTACTGTGCAGATGGCATATTGTGACAATGACAGTTGATGCTGATTTGGGTGAAGCAACTTGCTATTTGGATGGTGGCTTTGATGGCTTCCAAACTGGACTACCATTGTCCGTGGGCAGTAGCATCTGGGAACAGGGGACAGAAGTTTGGGTTGGTGCTAGGCCACCGATAGATGTGGATGCATTTGGAAGATCAGATAGCGAAGGAGCCGAGTCTAAGTTGCATATAATGGATGTTTTCTTATGGGGAAGGTGCTTAACTGAAGATGAGATTACCTCTCTTCACACTGCTATAGGCTCAACAGAGTTTGGTATGATTGACTACCCTGAAGATAACTGGCAATGGGCAGATTCACCCCCCAGAGTATGTTTCTGCTGTCAATATTTCTTATTATGGTGAATTGTGTGAAATTTCAAATAACAGAAACGTCATTTTATATTTGAGGTTGAAGTACTTGACAAATCCTTGTTGCTTGTGTTTACCTAGGTTGATGAGTGGGATAGTGATCCTGCGGATGTAGATCTTTATGATAGGGATGATGTAGATTGGGACGGGCAATATTCAAGTGGGAGGAAAAGGAGGTCAGATCGTGAAGGAGTGGCGATAGATGTTGATTCTTTTGCTAGGAGGTTTAGGAAACCTAGGGTAGAAACACAAGAAGAAATTAATCAACGGATGCTTTCAGTTGAATTGGCTGTTAAGGAAGCCTTATGTTCTAGAGGAGAAGCACATTTTACGGACCAGGAGTTTCCTCCAAATGATCAATCATTATACATGGATCCTAGAAACCCCCCTTCAAAGTTGCAGGTTGTTTCTTATCTGTAATTACATGCAGCTTGGTGTATTTTATTGGTTTTTCTAACTTTGTCTTGGAGATCAAACCTAGGTTGTCTCTGAGTGGACACGGCCTGAGGAAATACTCAAGGAAAGCCATCTAGACTCCCACCCATGTTTGTTTTCTGGAGCAGCAAATCCCTCCGATGTTTGTCAGGTCTGGTCTCTCATGGATGCGTATGCAGTTTTTCTTCACTGTACTGATCAACAATATATTTTGAATCACCTCAATTTAATGGTTCAAGATTCTTAAAATTTCTTGGCCATGTTATAGGGTCGATTAGGTGATTGTTGGTTTCTAAGTGCTGTTGCTGTTCTAACGGAGGTATCACGAATATCAGAAGTGATTATTACCCCAGAGTATAATGAGGAAGGAATTTACACAGTTCGCTTTTGTATTCAGGTAACAGTTCATAGTTTTCTTTTGGTGTTAAGTACATCTTTCAATGTTAATCTCGTGTAAGGAACAGAATACAGTTGGCCATTTGTCCTTGAATATATGATATATGATTTCATGGTTCAGCTGTGATTTTGAAGGGAAAATTGAGAGACATTGTGATGTATTCTGGACTTTTCTGTTGTCACTATTGTATGGAAATAATAAGAAAACGTTCTCTGATGTTTGCAAGTTAAAAATGCACCCCAAAGTTGTTGAAAGTACTTGATCTGCTGATGTGAATTTAATCTTTTGATGGGTTAGACTTGCCTTCAATATTCTGGTGATTTGTGTGTGAGAAAACTTGTGTCCAAAGCTCTTCTTTTATAGACTTTGTTGCTGAAATGAGAAACTAGTGTGGAGAAAATCCCATTGTTTAGTGATGAAGTAACTCTAATGCACTATTTAGCAGACAAGTTTCGTGTTAGCTGTCTAGCAAGTAGGGTAGGGAAGGTGGCAACTTTCTTCTTTAGATGATTTAGATGCTAACACGACCATACTTTTGGTGGAGCTATCTCCCTTTGATGAGACTATGTCAAAGCCATTGCCATTCTATTAGATATAGTTTCCCTTAAGAATTGGCAATGCCTTCCTTGGAACTTAGCCCAGGTGCGTTAGTGGTGAGATGGTTTTAGGGTTGGTCTTGGGAATCTTTTACGATCATGGAAACTGGCTTTCTCAATATACTCCATGTTCCTTGTACTATAATTCCTGATCTCTTAACTGGGCCGTGCTTTTCATTTCTGAATAAAATGCATGACCCTATTTTTGCTCTAATGGTGCTTCATTTCATATTAAATTTGCTAACAGATATAATTAGTAAGACCTGTTCCTCTTTGGTTATTGTGTTCATAACAGTATTCTGTTTGTGATCTCCTTGTAGGGTGACTGGGTCCCAGTTGTTGTTGATGATTGGATTCCATGTGAGTCACCAGGTAAACCTGCATTTGCTACCAGCCGGAAGGGCAATGAACTCTGGGTTTCTATATTGGAGAAAGCATACGCCAAGTTGCATGGTTCTTATGAGGCATTGGAAGGTGGGCTTGTTCAGGATGCTCTTGTGGACCTTACTGGAGGTGCTGGTGAGGAGATTGACATGAGGAGTGCTCAGGCCCAGATTGATCTTGCAAGTGGCAGGCTGTGGTCTCAACTGTTGCGCTTTAAACAAGAAGGCTTTCTATTGGGTGCTGGGAGTCCGTCAGGTTCTGATGTCCAGGTTTCCTCAAGTGGTATTGTGCAGGGCCATGCATACTCTTTGCTGCAGGTAATACCAGCTTGTATCTTTCTACATTAATCGCTTACCAGCTGAAGAAATCTCGGTGGAAGTTTACAAGTTAAATTATTCAGGTAAGAGAGGTGGATGGCCATAAGCTTGTTCAAATTCGGAATCCATGGGCAAATGAAGTTGAGTGGAATGGACCTTGGTCTGATTCATCTCCTGAATGGACTGATAGGATGAAGCACAAATTAAAGCATGTTCCACAGGTACTTGAGTACTATTTGTTAAGGCATGTTTTCCTTTTCTTCTCTTGGTGAGTAAAAAGTATAGCAACATGGTCCTTGAGTACTATTTGTTAAGGATTGCATCTGTTCTGATCGTCATCTTGCAATGGGATATTATTTTCAAAAACATAACAGTGTCTTGTTGAACAGTCCATGGATGGTATATTCTGGATGTCCTGGCAAGACTTTCAAATCCACTTCCGGTCAATATATGTATGCCGTGTCTACCCCCCTGAGATGCGGTATTCTGTCCATGGTCAATGGCGAGGCTACAGTGCTGGTGGATGCCAAGATTATGCTTCCTGGAATCAAAATCCACAGTTCCGATTGAGGGCCACTGGTCCAGATGCATCATTACCAATTCATGTGTTCATCACTTTAACACAGGTATGCTTCAAGTGAAGGACGCAAGAATTTTTTTTTAATCCCTTGCACTTCACATCTTTACTGAGTTTACGAACTCATCTAATTTTGTGTTTAGGGTGTGAGTTTCTCTAGAACAGCAGCTGGTTTCAGAAATTACCAATCCAGTCATGATTCAATGATGTTCTACATTGGAATGAGGATTCTAAAAACACGTGGTCGTCGTGCTTCCTACAACATTTACCTACACGAATCAGTTGGCGGGACAGATTATGTCAATTCTCGAGAAATATCATGTGAAATGGTTTTGGATCCTGATCCAAAAGGTTACACAATCGTACCTACAACTATACATCCTGGTGAAGAAGCACCGTTTGTTCTCTCTGTTTTCACCAAAGCATCAGTTACCCTGGAAGCTTTGTAATAATCACTGATGGCTTTCAGTCATTTTCTTTGTCCTTTGGGCTGAGAGCGTACATGCTAGATTTTGAGGTGCTTGGGTTGTTTATAGATCATGCACCTCCCAAGGCAGATTTGTTGAACCACGAATCAGTGTACAAAATGACAAGGTAAATTGTGTCGCAAGTTTCATCTATTTCCCTTTTGTTCTTCCCAGGGCATTTATTAAAACTTTCTACTCTCATCTTGTTTCTTTATTTTTCTTCTTATATCCATGCTGAGCTACAATTGACTGACTGATCTAAATCTGTGAATTTGGCAGCCTGTGCACGATGTGGTTCTCAGCTGCCAGGATGGCCGGCGACAAAGCAAGCAAGCCATGCGGCTAGTGCATTTTTGGACTTGATTCCTTGTACAAGTTCCAGCACCAAATGAATTTGAATGCACTTGGCTAGACATGAGAGCTTATTGTATTCTATCAGTGTTTCAGACAGGGTCGTCGAGGTGGTTAATTGTACATGTGTAGGAATGTAATCTGTAAGAAATATAGGCCTAATCATGTAAATGAAGTGGCGAAAGAAAAAGGTTGAAAAGAAATAGGAAAATAATCACTAACGCTAGTTCTAGGTGAATACTGAAAAAGCATGGTAGCTGGAGAAGGTTTCAGCTGCAGTTTTGACGTGCTTTATATTCTGAACAATTTGTCAAACAGATTACCCCATTTTGCAATATAATCATCATTTGTCATGTGAGTTGACAATTACCAGTTTCTTTGTTTAATATGTTTCCTTTGCATATACTGCATTAACTACGATGGCACTTCAAACTATGATCAGCGAGTCTTTTCTTTCTTCACTAACTAACGGGGGGTTGGTTCAAGTGGCAAGCAGCTTGTTCCGCTTAAGCGAGGTCTCGGTTTCGAGTCCCCGTGTACGCAGCAACACCCATTGATAGCCTCACCTGCCACTGCCAGGCATGCGACCCGGGGTGACCACCAGATTAGTCGGGGCAGCCCGGATACTGGAGGCTGGCAACCAAAAAAAAAACAAAAGCGAGTCTTTTCTTCTCATCGTTACAGGAGCATTCCTTTTCATAACTGAGATATACTGAGGTATGAAAAAGATAAAACAATTGTAGATAAAGAAATTAAAAACCTTTTTTTATTATTATTAACATACCCAATAACAACTGTCTCCCAAATTTTTAAAAAGTGCGCCCCTTTTGTATTTGAATCCTGTATCCATGCTAATATTTTCTCTGCAGGGACCCTGGACCTGGCCAGATGTGGCCAGGAGAATACGTTTTTGTTTTGACCTTGTGCTTGCCCGTCTGTGGATAACTGCATGGAAAATCCACAAACAGAGTGAAACAGTATTGTGGTAACAGTCATCGGTTTCCTGGCCAACTTGCAAGTCCTTGTATTCTTTCGAGTGGTATTCTTCGATCTTGTATAATATCCAGCCTGAGGCCAGTATAAATGCAGAGGCAAATTACATCTGCAGAAAACCCGTGAAATGAAATAAAAGCAAAACAAAAGAATCATGAAAGGCAGCAGGCATAAGCATCAATAAATGAAGAAGAAGACATGACTAAAGCTGAGATAAAGAAGAAGAGAGGACGGAAGTGGGAATTCTATTTATATTTCTAGTTGTCTTTCCTAACTACCAATGGTCAAAATCACTCATTCTGAGTCACTTTCCATGCTTCCCATTGCCTTCAATCCTCTAGGTCTCTGCATCAAATAAAAACCAATCATGAATTTCGCTAAATCTTGATTATAGCTCATTTATTTTGAACTCAAAATTTAAACCAACTTCCTTAGCCTTCAGTATTTTCTGAGAAACCGGACAATCTGATATAAATACCAGTAACTAAAAAACATGACATGGAAGGAAACGAAAGAACAAGTCAGTACCTTTTTGGAAGTCTTCTTCTCCCTCACTTCATACCTCTCTAGACACAAATCTGATAACCATGCACCTGGACTTACCAACTGCAAACACACGAGAATCAACAAATACCATCAAGAAAAGCTCCCATCAGAAGAAAAAGTTAACGACTTCCTCTCTATTTTAACAGTCCCCAAATTCCTTAAACAGTGTATATATTGAGGAGACTTACAAGTAAAGTTCGTTGAATTAACTTGGCTCTTTTCTTGGGCCTTTGAGGAGGCTTGCACCCTTTCAGAGCCATGAAATCCTCTTCCTTCTCTTTGTTTGATAGTGTTATGAACAGTCTAGGCCAAACAACCTTGTCTTCCTTGACATTATCCATTAAAGTCTTGCTATTATCATCCAATCCCATTGACCCCCTTGTTGTGTAGAACCTATCTTCCTTTTCCGGTGATAGCACCATTGACTTCCTAGTGTTCGATAACAAATCAGAATTCCTACATCCAACCATAACCCAAAGTAAAATAAGAACTTTTTGACACATTTATAAGTCAAGAGATATTAAAATTAAATGGGGCAAGAGAGTGAAGTAAACTTGGTGATCTACGAACAACAGCAAAAAATACTTTCACAATTTCGATTTTTCCTAATTTCCTTTATTTTCTAATCAATCAGGTCCGTCATAGATCAGAGAAAACTTCCTTCCTAATTCTCATAAAACAAAAGATCCCAAAACAATAATGACTTATCAAGCAAATGATATATACAAAGAAGCAGATTTGTTCACTTAAGCATGATAAAGAATGAACACTTTCTTCAGTGCCTTGAATAGATACTTACTAGATACAACCAATAATAAATGTATTGGACTCAATTCCTTCATGCATCCTCACAAATACAAAGACTTTGGTAATTCAACTGTGGGATATTTTTGGGATTCTTACTTGATGAGGCGAGAAGGAAAGTCTTTCTCGGTAACGACAGCACGAGAAGTGAGTTTCTTCTTGAGCAAAGAATCATTTAGTTTAGATTTGTTGCCCAAGTTTTGTGTTTTTTTCACTTTCACACATCTAAGCCTCTTTGTACTTCCCCATTGTAACACAAAATCTGTATCTCCAGCTGCTTCACCCTTCTTTTCTTTCTCCATTATCTCTCTTCCTCTATCTAAACAGCCCCACAAACTGTCAGAAGGGTATCACTCATTACAACTACAGACACACACACAAAAAACCAACTAACAATCAAATAGACATCCTTAAAATCAGTGACAATTTCTATAGGAATTTTTTTTTGATCATTCCTTACGAGGGAAACTCCACCCCTCGGAAAACATACTTTGGGAAACCCCACCCCTCGGAAAACACACTTTGTAGACCTAGGTGAGCAGTTAAAATCAGTGACAATTTCTATAGGAATTTTTTTTTGATCATTCCTTACGAGGGAAACCCCACCCCCGGAAAACACACTTTGTGGACCTAGGTGAGTAGTTAAAACCCAGCATGCAAGGCAGAGGCTCGAACCTGGGTGAAGCATTCTGCACCCAGGCACATTGCCGCTGCACCCCACCCTTGGGGTCTATAATTTGGTTACACACAAACATAACATTGTATAAAGAGCCAACCAAAAACCCATGCAGAGTTCTAAAACAGCAAATTAAAGAGGAACCAAACAGAAAATACACAAAACTCAGATAAAACAAGCTCAACTTGTACAGGAATTAAATAAGATGATTCACCTCGAGATCTCTGGTGACTGCTCAAAATTTTATCCTACTATCCTGCATTTCAAAACAGACAAAAATAATAACGCATCCAAAAAATCAGAAAGGTAACACAACAAGGAACAAACCATTTCTCTTTGTTTGTTCGCTGAGAAACCATAGAAACGAAACAACAGAATAAAACTTTTGGAATCCTCCATCAAGAAATCTCTTGTCACTTCTCAGCAACCAAACAGAAAGAGAAAGAGTGAAAGATAACAAGGCACTTCATTTCATTACACAGTTCCAGCAGCAGCAGCAGGAGCAAAAACTTGAAGAGTCCTTTCGCTTGTTTGTAAGGTCAAAGAGAGATGGGAAAACAAAACAAAACTTCCCGAGAAAGTTGAGGAAGTGAAAGCTTAGAGGGTTTAGAATTGCGGGTCTTACTCAGATTTTCAATTTAACGGCCAACAAGTTCAAAAATAGGACCTTTCTCTGTTAACTTTCAATTTGATACTCTAGCTTACTTCTCTTTCACTCTGTGTTTCTGTTTCTCTGGCTATTCATGTCTTTGGCCGGTTAATTCGTTTTAGATTATTTTGCTGATATAAAAGTATTTTTTAAGAAAATAAAAAAATATTATTTTAATATATTTATAGATAAAAAAATACTTTAAGAAACAAATACACTTTCAAAATTAATTATTTTTTTTAAAACAAAACATCTTCTACTACTTCGTGTGGTTTCTTTTGGTTTGAGCGTGACCGTTGGATGTGAAATGGACGGTCGGAAGACTTTCCCTCCAATTGGGTTGCTTCGCTACTTGAAGATTGGTTTAGGTCTTCTGGGGGACGTGACCTGGGCTTAAAGCACGTGACCTGTATAGTGCATCATCTCCTCTCACGGGAAAAACCGCAGTCCACATGGATCTGGGCAATGACTTGAGATTCCCTATTCCAATCTATTTTAGCTTCTTGAGTTTGAAGCAAGGTTCTCAGATTTCGTTCTGGTAGTTGATTTGATTTTTTAATTGGAATAAATTATTTTAATTTTAAAGTATTTCAGTAATATGGTTGGAGTTGTATTGTTTATTTATGATTAATAATTATATTTATGAAAAAATATTAATTCAACAAAAATAATTTAAATACAAGATAAATTAATTTTAAATTATAAAATATAAAATCAAAATTAATTATGATTTTTTGTAGTTTAAATGCATATGAATGGTTTCGTGATCTTTTAATATGAAATGCATATGAAACGTTTTTGGGCTATTGTAGAATTCAAAAATATTTTAAAATAATATTATTTACTAATATATTTGAGCAATTTAAAAAATAAACCATTCTCCAAAAAACCCTCCATCTCCACCAACACAATCATCGCCACCCCACTACCCTCCAAAATTAGCCCCCATCTCCCTCGCTCTCAAATAATACAACCATCTCAAGAAAAGCAGATCTCAATCTTCTCCCTCTCTATCTGAATCTGCTCTCTCTCTAAAACAATGGCGCCACACCATTAGCTCGCGAGGAAAATGTTTACAGGGCAAAACTCGCCAAGCAAAGCTGAGCGTTACGAAGAAATGGTGGAGTACATGGAGAAAGTTTCTGAAATGAAATTTTCTCTTACTTTCTTGGCATCTAAACAGAGAGTTATTGGATTATTTTGTGGATGCATGTACAGATTTGTTTGTTTAACTTTAAAGGCCGGAACGAACATGTGGAGTGAGACCGAATTGTTTCCATGTGAACGACCTTATACCAAGTTTGGTTTAGTTGTCACCTTTTTCTTTCTAGTAGCTTGTATTTATTTTTTATAATAATGTATGAATCAAAAGCAATTATTTATGTTTGTGCTCAAGGAGTCACGAATCAATCCGGCCCCCACCTTCGTAAACGGTTGTCTTGTACAAACTCCGTCGCGCAAAAGATTTCTTACAGCAATATTCAATTTATCCTTTCATGTCAAGAATAAAATCCGACTTATGGATGAAGCTGTGGGATAGGATGAGAATCGAGAATTTTCATGAAGTTGCATAATTAATCCAAGTTTGCAGGGGAATTGTCCATGAAGTGCAGACGAGCACTCGCCATCATCCACTTCATTTCATTCCTCGCAAAGCTACTTAAAAGCTCATTGTATTGATTCTTAATTAGAGTTTTCTTTTCGTTCGGGAGAAGTAAATCAAAGTGGGGTATGCTCGTAATTAAGTCTTCGACTGATAATGTCAGCCCATCAAGTCTAATATTAGGTGACCTAGCTCATCTTGTACAAGGTTAATTTCAACTTGCGATGAAAGTCACATGCATGTTTTCCAAGGAAGAGAAGGAAAAGGAGAATGAAAGGTCTTTGACATTGCTTCCTCTCGTCATTGATTTAAAAGCAAAAAAGGGTCTCAGCAACGTAACGTTACTCTTGCTCCAGCAGAATTGATTTGAATATTTAAATTTGAAAAATGAAGAGGTTGGCTCGAATAGCAGCATTTCAGTCGGTTGGTATTAGGTGCCTGTTTGTCATTGTGATCTCACCGGCTTTTGATTGAAATTTGATTTTTTTTTTTCATTTTAACAACCGACGATTTGATATTTTTAGATCATTTTGATGTGTTGATTTCAAAAATGATTTTTAAAAAAATAAAAAAACATCATTTTGATGTATTTCGGCATGATAAGCACTTTGAAAAGTTACCGCAATCACACTCCCAAACAGGCCCCTAGATTGAGATGTTATGTGACCCACCCACGTCTTCTTTGATGATGAATGCTTCTCTTTTCAACGCTGCTGGGATTTCCAATCTCACAGTATCTATCTATCTATTTATCTATCTTCTTGACTGCTTCTTAATTTGCTGCTTTCATTCTTTTTAGGGCAGCACCAGCCAGCCAGCCAGCATCAGATTTTGAAGAGCCCGAGCCTGGAAAGAAACTCATCAACTGCCAGGCATCTCTACGAGTCTACGATAACTATACATTGAAAGTTGTATTTAAGTTTGCTACGGTTATAAGATTTGACGAGCATGGATTTCTTTCTCGTACAAATCGAGCTGTTGTGAGCAAAACATGAAGCAAGAGCATGTGCAATAGGAGTAGGCGTTGATCTTGACTGAGCACCAACAGGTTAATTACGCAAATATATATATATATATATATCCGATCGAAGCATTCCCTTCAAACCTCGTAGAAACTGATGTGCATATCAGAACAACTTGTTATTATCATTCCTGGTGGGCATGGCACGGGATGATGAAAATGATTCTAACTAAAATTAATTACATTCATTTTATTTATTTATTTATTTTTTAAAAAAACAGTGCTGTTAAACCTCTATTGTTAAACTTCTTAAGCATAATTAATATTATCATTATTATATATACCGTTTCATATATATATATATATATATATATATATATATAGATAGATAGATAGATAGATAGATAGATAGTAAAAAAAAAGAGTAGTGATACAGAGAAAGAGAAGGGATCTTTCACCCTACAACAAAGAATTTGTGTATAAATTTAGAAGAAGAAAAATATTTGACCCATTGAGTCCTCGGACCCTGTCATAGCTTTGATAAAAGAAGGCGCAACCCCGGTTTATGTTTATTAATAAAAAGAATTAAATAAATAAATCTTTATTAATATATATTTTTATTAATCTTTAAATTTATATTTTAATTTATATCACTTATTTGTGATTTATTTATTTAATTCTTTTTATCAAGATTAGAAAGTATATTTTATGTGCTTGATTTTTCAAATGATTTTCCCGATTCATCTATAATTTATGTATATTTCTGATTAAAAACAAGAAAACTCCATTGATATTCTTTTTTAACACCACCCCGTTAATTCATTTTTTCTGGTAGCCATGGCAATGATTTAAGACCATGCAATGATTGAAACCATGTGAGGAAGCACATGTTAGGTTTCTCCAATCACCAAAAATTGGAAAGCCAGTCCCCCTATTCTCATCTCCTCATGCACTCACAAACACACATTTCCTACAAAGTTGTTGAAATAATTCACAACCCTACAAACAAGCTTCTAGTTTTAAAATCCTTAGAAAAGAAAAGAAAAGAAGAATTCTAATTATAGGTATAGGGAAGATGGGGAGCCACAAAAGACAGCTGTATAGCAACCCTGTCTTCGCCACCCTGTTCTCGCTCACCTTCCTCTTTACCCCCTTTATATACACCCACCATCCATACCCTCCAATTCATTTATCTGCCTCGCTACAACTCTCTAAAGAAAACCCTTTTCAAAGAGGGATTTGTAGAGCCTTTCTTCTTTCTTTCTGCACCTGTTGATCAAGAAAATGGGGGCAATGAAAATGAAGGTCTTTGTTGTGTTGTTGATGGTGGTCTTGATGGCCTTCTCAGCCATGCAAAAGGCCGCAGCTGCTGATGCACCAGCGCCAAGCCCAACATCTGATGCCACCATCTTTGTTCCCGCATTCTTGGCATCTTTTGCTGCTCTTGCTTTTGGGTTCTTCTTCTGAGCCAACTTATTAGGTGTTCTAGCATGGGTTCTCTCATTTCTTTCCCTTCTCATGCTTACAATACGGGAGTGACACAGGAAAGAAGGGGAGGAAATGGGTTGGGATTTTTCCCTTTCTTTCTCTTTTGTATTTATTTATTGTATTAATGATGTACTTGGGGGTGTGATTGATGTCTTTCGATGGCATTTGTATTGTACTTTTCCTGTACAATTCTTTTTTCATTTATTCATGTATCTTACTTTGGTTTGAGCTTCTCTCACTTGGATTTGTGATTTTTTCTAGTAATAAATCTTCTGTTACCTTTTAAAAAACTCTTGCTCCATGTTTCTACTTCTCCGATGAATTTGATGATCTTTTATCCGCGAGAATAATCGATGTCCTCGACCACCTGTTCACCTCACAACAAATTCTCTCGTCGAGGCTTTTAGAGGGGTCACCAAGAATAGATTTTTGGTAAAAAAGTGGTTACTATTTCCTAACTCGTGAAGAAATATTGCCCAGAATCAAATGGCCTGGCAGCAATGAAATGCGACCCTAGAAGTTGGAGGGATTGGATCATAGTTATCAAATTCGTTCCGGTACCGTTCCGGTTTTTTGTTTGGAACGGAACGTTCCGGTTTCGGTGCATTCCGGCGTTCCGTTCCGGTTTTGTACTGTTCATATTTATTTAATTATATATATGAAAAAAATAAAGTATTAATTTAACAAGTGTAATTTAAATTCAAGATAAATGAAATTTAAATTATACAATACAAACACAAAATCAAACAAACATAATCTCAAAATTAGAAACATCTCTAAAATTCCAACAATAAAATTATTTTTTTAAAAATAAAAAATAAAAAATGAATTTAATTATAATTAAAAGATCCAGAATATTTGAAATTTAAGCTACTTATTATATGTTTTCCAAGTAATTCTATGTTTTTTTATGGTTGTTGTATTTGAATTTGAATTTTGAAATTAATTAATGTTACTTATTGTTTTTAATGTTAGAAAAACTTAAAAAAACAAAATGAACACATTAAGAAATAATCAATAAGTTCAAACATAATTAATTAAAATACATTCCATTACAAATGATTCAATCAAATTAATTACAAATTAATACTCCTATTTTTTATGTTAACTATTATTATATAATAATTAATAATTAATTATTATAATAATTAATTATTATTATTATATAATAATTAGTATAAAAATATAAAACCCTACCCATCCAACCCTACCCATCTTTTCTTCTTCTCTAGCCGCCCCATCCTTTCTTCTTCTTCTCTAGCCGCCCCAGCCCCAGCCCCATCCTTTCTTCCCCATCCTTTCTTCTTCTTCTCTAGCCGCCCCAGCCCCAGCCCCAGCCCCATCCTTTCTTCCCCATCCTCTCTTCTTCTTCTCTAGCCGCCAACCCCAACCGTGCCCTAACCATCCCGGAGCTGACACAACAGATGTGGGATGCTAAGAACATGATGTGTGCAGCCGACCCTCGGCACGGTAGGTACTTGACAGCCTCAGCTTTGTTCCGAGGCAAAATGAGCACCAAGGAAGTTGATGAACAAATGATAAATGTGCAGAACAAGAACTCGTCCTATTTTGTGGAGTGGATTAAAATGAGTGGGATCCATTTTTCTGGTTCTGTTTTTTCTTTTTTGCGGTTGAAGAAATGAAATTGATTTGTGAATTATGGACGGGGGTTGTTTCTTCAGTGTATTTTGTAAGGGACATGAAACGACGTAGTTTTGATGAACCCGGAACGGAACGCCCGGTACGGAACCGGGGCGTTCCGGCCGGATTTTCCGGATCGAGGCTGGATTTTTACCGGAACAAAAACGTCGCCGTTTTGTCCCAGATTTTGCACTGGAACGGAACGGGATTGATAACTCTGGATTGGATTGCTACAAGAATCTGGCACAGCACTGGCATTTCCCTGAAAATATCTGTGTTTGTTTTTCGAACCTGAAAGCTGATGATGGACTTCGATTGATGCTTGGAAGACAAAAGGGAAAATATGTGAAATCTCAAGCAAGCAATCCTTAATGTATTACCCAATATTCAGTTTGGTCCTAAATCAATAACTTGATGTTTGAAAAGTAATCGGCAAGTAAAATTGGCAGGCAAAGGACCGCGATGCAAGAGGCAAGGCAGTTTAAATTATTATTATTATACAATATACTAAAAGAGCTCAGGAAAACACTGTGGACTGTGAATGAAAATACTATGGATTTTAATAGTGTTTTTTTTCTTCCTGTTTTTGAATAGTGAATTAACGAAAAAGCTTCTGAAAACGACAAAAAACACTGGAAATAGCAAATGAAGCACCGACTCATTGGAATGAAGCATTAGAGCATCCGCAGCGGGGAGTGCTATATGAGGAGGTATAAATTAAATAATATTAATTTAGCATTTTGCAGCATTATATTTCTCTCCAACGGGGAAGGCATTTGGAAAGCTATTTTTAGCTTTCCCTACCCCGGTTGCTATTTATAGCAATGGGGAAAAAGAAGCCATAATTTAAAAATTATATTTTAAATGAGATTTGATGGTAAACATGCATGGTACGGAGCAACAATTTTAAATGGGTTGTTGATGTTGGGTTTCTTTGTTGTTTTTTAATGGTTTGTTGTGGCTGGTTATATAGTTGTGTTATATTTTTAATGGAACAAATATATTTTTTTAATTCAATTCTAGACTAAAAATAATTTTTACTACACCCGAATAACTCTATAAATTAATTTGATTATTTCAAGATATTTGAGTGTTTTTTTTAAATATAGATTTAAATAGGATTAAATGCGCTGATCATGAAACTGATGAAAAACAATGTGAAGCTCGCTACGGCAAGTCTTTCTCTAATTCATCGATCTCTGATTTATTTTGACAGAATTTTTTAATATTTTAAATTTTCAAATTTAAATAGTTGCGGGGTTTTTAATTTTAAATTCATTTTTTTTAATTTAAATATAATTAAAAAATTAATAATTATATTGTTTGAGAGTTTTTTAAAAGTAATTATTTAATTATATAACTTACTCCTATTAATTGTATATTTAATGGCATAATTAAACTACATACAAAATAATTGCATTATATTTAAAATAATATAAAAAAATGGCTCTCTAAAATGACTTTTACCATTGGAGCACATATCAATAAAAAAACCATATATATACTATTCAAACATCCATTTTAAAGATTTAGTTGTCCAAGATGCATACTCCCATTGGAGATACTCCCATTGGAGATGCTCTTAGGCTTCCAAAATCAAATCAAACTTTCCCTTTTTTTTACGTGCAAAATCAAACCTTAATTTCAAGCATTAGAGCCCGTGAATTAGTCTGAAGCTGTTCTGAACACCATTGCCTATTGCCTTGATGTACCATAGCCACACACAAGAAGATATTTTGCCGTTTGATAGTGACACGTGATTCTTCCTTTGTTCACGTGAACTAATACCACTGATAAAGGTGAGAGTCGGCAAACTTTAGGGATGCCCTACAATGAGATGCCATCAAAATCCTGCTTCGTATTAAGAAAAAAAAACACTAGAATTAATTTTATTAACAAGGTCGAGCGATAGTCATTAATGGAAAAACTGTGGTTAATGGAAAGATCACTCATAATACTGTCACAAAAAAGGTTCCCTTGTCATTAAACTTTGCCACCCTTGTGTTCCCCATCAATTTCACCTCTATTTTATTTATTTGTTTAACAAAATCACTCTTCAGGCCATCCAATCCCTAAACCCCACCAACAATGTACTGAATTATTAGACTTTTTGACATTTTCTGAAGCAATATTATTAGAATTATGAGTGAGCGGCCAGGGTAGGAGTTAAGAACAGTTGTTGATGTGAATATGTAAAGCACTTTTTTTAGCTGTTGTTGAAAAGGAATTCATTTTTATATTAAGCTTTCTTGGCCTAACTAGTGGCCTTAATGATAGAAAATTATGCTTGGGGGTAATATATTGTTTAGTAAGGTGGCGTCGAGCATCTGCTGCCCCATTAGAGCTCAAAAAGGTTACACAATCTTGATTTTGATTAACAGGGATTTGTTATTAATTTTGATTAACAGGCTGATAATCTATTAATCAATTAGATCAAGAGATAAGATGAGAATAGGAAGCTTGCAAAGGTGACATGTGGAATCTCACATCCTATGTGCTATGCACACGAGGCCTGTGAAAGTGACCAAATACAGTGCGCCAGGCAGAAGTGGTAGGTTGGGGTAAGCTTTGTCTGGACGCTAAGACTTGGCATAAAAAAACATGGGTTCTCGCAGTTAGTGACATCCATGTCCTTTCTTTTTTTCTTAATTTACTATTTGGCTTGTTAGAGAATCCATTTGGTTTAATCATCAGGTATTTTCATGCCAGTTCTCAGGCATTGAAATAAAATCCTGACGACCTGGTCAGGTCCTCTTCCATATGTGTACTAAAAATTACCAAGAAAGTAGCCAGATCTCCAAGGAGCAAGAGTTCACCAACGCTAAGTGCCCGTTTGTCATTGCGATCCCACCAGTTTTTGGCTGAATTTTTTTTTTAAAAAAATTCATTTTAAATGAATATGTTTTGGTATTTTTAGATTATTTTGTTGTACTGATTTCAAAAATGATTTTTAAAAAATAAAAAAACATCATTTTGATGTATTTCGACACGATAAACACTTTGAAATGCTACCGCAACCACACTCCCAAACAGGCTCCCATGCCATCGTATTTTCATTTGCCCAAAACTATTCATAAGACTATTTATTTTTATATCTCCGTTTATATTCCTTTAATCAAACACATTTCTGTTTTTTTGTGTGCGCTGGCGCTATGAAGCACAACCCAGACACAACTTGATAACTTGGCAACCTTTCACCCTCTGTATTCTTGAATCTGCTCCCATGGCCAATCAACTATGATGAAAATTTCCGAGTAAGTGCTATCGTGCACGTGCACATATATACAGAAATAATGACGTTGAATAGACGAGGAAAAACTTCTATCTTAGAAGCACAAATCGATATAGAATATTGAAATGTAAGATAAATAAATAAGAAAAAAAGGGTTTTACAAGGGTGGTGGTGATTGTTTTTCACATCAACAAAATCTACAAACATGCTGTGCCTAGAGAAACAATGAATTGCCTATTCATTTACATTTTTGGCATCTGCTGTCAAAACCTATATCTGTTAGATCTAACTATTTCTTCCCAAACATTTCATTTCTTTCCAGGACTTCAAAAAGGAGGGCTATGAATCAGCAGGCTACAGCTACATTTACATGTTACAGTTTATTGTACATAGGAGCAACAACTCGGGGCAGGCGGAGTTCTGCTTGAGATTTCTGAGTGTTAAACAAGAAACTTACTTGTCTTATACCTGTGACCGACCAGGCTGTGAAGAGAGCTCTCTATCAGCAAAATGAAGCAGTCTTCTGAGTCTCAAGACCATGTCACAATGAAATGGAAGTGCAGTTCGTCGCTCCAAATATGCTGGGCTCACAGTCATCCATGATAGGGCTTGAAGTTCTGCTGCGATGCTCTCAAGAATTACCTGGGTCCTAATTTCAAGATCTTTACCATCTACACCTAAAGTCCGTCCCCCTTGCTTCATAATCCTTCGAAACATTTTATCTTGGGTCATATTACTGCCTCCATAGTAATCAATGAGACTCACAGAAAGAACAGAAGGCCATTCTTCTCCTGAATTTCTCTTATAGTCTCTCCTCATGGAAGGTACAGATTTTGAAACCACGAAACCAGTGGAGAGCGGAATTGCAGATCCCTTACTATGAAGGAGATGTGCAAGTGGTGGGGATTCAGCAGTGAGGCATGTGGGGTGCTGCAGGGGTGTTGGGGGAAGGAAGCGCATGCTGGGTGATGGAATTAAAATGTATGATGCTGATGTTGAACCGAGAGACTTTACAGGAGTGATACCTTCCAGATAGATTGACGTGCCGACACCACTGCCACTTCCTCCTACACAACTTTTGCTATTAGAACTCAAGGCGATATAGTTATGAACCCCAACCCTAATATGTTGGCGTGGTAATGAAGATACACAACAATAAACATATTAAAAGCCCACATTATGTTGCCACTTTGCTCAATTATTGGAAATGTTTTTCCTTTCCTGGATATGCATGTACAATTACACAAGCAAGCATACTTTGTAACCTTTACGAACATGTGAAATAGTTTTGGCGTGGCCTGTTTAGAGTTGGATATATTTTGGCACATAAGATCATATCCATGTAATCAGGTTTATGTTGAGATTTCTTGGAACATTGTTTCCTATACTAAGTCTATGCCAGGGTTATAGTCCATCTACATCCAACAAAACGAGACTAGTGGTAAAATGCAGCTACTGTAGCATCATGACAGCAAACCAGATGCCGCGAATAATAGATGAAGAATGTGACCTTTCTTTAGCGAGAGTATCAAATGTTTTTAATATGAATGCACTGAGGGGGAATAAAGAATGAGAGTGAAGGAGAGAACATCAACTTACCAGGAGATGGTGTATCAGCCTGAAGCAATAGATGTAAAGAATGGTCCATTGAAATTGTAACAAAACTGATGCTCTGCATCCACTGAAGCATCCCCCTTGAGTTGTCAGCTGCAGCGTTCCCACCCATAAGCTGCTTTCTTGAAGAAGTTTGCCCCAAACCACCCTTCATATAGCCAGATACTTTTGAGTGAGGGCTATACAATGGACTAGGTGAGGAAGGCAGGGTTCTTTCTTGAATTAAACTCATCTCCTGTTGCTGCAAGGAAGCCCCATTAGTGCTTGCAGCCATCCCATCAGGAATTGATCGCCGTAGTTGCAGTGGCCATTTTTTCACCTCAGAACCCCCAACTGAATAAATGGCTTTCTGCCACTCTGTTTAATCACACAGTAGAAGAAAAATAACAAAAAGTTAATGCCAAAATAACAGAACAAAACTAGAGGTCAAAAGTCTTAATCACAACATCAAAAATCCTTCAATCAACAGGCTAAATGGATAATAGTTGCAGGCAACTGATAAATTACTGGTAACTTAGCAAAAGGTTCCAAATACACTAAACCATATAAAGGCACCCCAAGACTGCAGCAAAACTTCATTACTGGTGATTGGTAAGAAAATCACAATGGAAGACATCTTTTATTTAAACTGGATTCATAAATCATTTACTTGCTGCACAAATACAATAAAATAGTTGTGAAGCAGCCATTCTAAATAGTGAGAGCAGACAGGAAAACCTTAAACATGACAAGGCAATTGATCGTAAACATCAAACAGAGAACAATGGAGGACTTTCATGAAAGAAACTTGTATACCTATGTACTCAAGCTCAAAGAAGTTTCCAATTCGAGTGATCACAAAATCTCTAGGCTTTACACCACCAGTGTCAGGAGAGGAGCAAGCCTGAAGTATCTGACATCCTTGCTGCAAAACTTGTACAAAAAGGCATTGCAAACCTTTTGTATCCTGGCGACTGCTAATTCCACCAAAAGGAAATATATGGCTGTCAAGCAATTCTCCTCTTGCATCTGTCCAGATGCAAACAAGCCAACGCCAGTCCTCTGTCCATCCATAGCAGCAATGCAAGCTTGGAAGAGACTTTTGAGAACTAGATCCATAGCCATCAGGCTCAGATCCATCATGTTGAAAGCTAGATCCAGAGTCCACATTCCCTGCAGAGCTTGCACTTTGCATGAAGCTTCCACCAGTATCATCAGATTGCAGTTTTGAAGATTCAGAGACTATATTACCAGTAATTGTAGGTGTGACTGCATGGTCCAGAGATCCAGGCTCTGAAAGAATAAAAAGTGGTTCAAACATGTAGCGGATTTCATCATGAAGAGAAAAATCTCCATTTCGGTTTGGATCACAGGTCAAGCCTCCAGGCCTTGCTGTTTGCCAGGAGTTATCCCAAGTGCCAGATCTCAATCTAGAATCAATGTCAGTCTCTCTTGGTACTGAATTCCACGTTGCTGGAACGGAACTCATTTGTGTTAATACTGAATGAGATCTACTTGGCATTGATGCCTGAGCATCATTTGAAGAGCCTTTTGAAATTCGTCGGGCCTTATTGTATACAGTGAAAGCAGTCTCCTTAAGAATGATGAGCTCATTAAGAGCTGGACTAGTGACCCTAAAAATGGCATCAACTGTCACAATTTGCAATACCAATTTAGGAATGCTAAACCCAGAAAGTACTAGAACATTTGATGCTGACGCTTCATCCACAGCTGCCAAGCTGCTTAATGCTTTGCCAACCTGACCCAGCAACATAGACCTCCTCTCTCTATTTGCTGGGGGAATGATTGACCCAATAGAAACAGAGGATTCAATGAGAGTTTGTAAAACTGCGGCAGGTTCAGGAAAGGGGCACACCACATAGATAACCTAGATACCAAGAACCATCAGAGATGTATTCAGTTACACAATAATTATAAAACATTAAGTGCTTGGCACAAGATGCAGGCATGCAAACTTTGGTTGCAAAAAAAATATATCATTGCCAAATCAAGAAACAAGAGCACAGCATAAACATTACACAGCACAATTTGACTTCAACAGCTTCAGGAGTTCAAAACTAGCAGACAGAAACAACAAACCCATCCAGATTATCCGAAAGCACATAAAGGAAGTGATTTTAGGAAGCAATAAAGAAAATGATTTTAGGAAGTAATTTCCAAATATAACGGAGTTCACATGTAAAATCAAAATCAAAAGATAGTGATCATCCATCAAACATGTCATAAATAGTGATGGCTAAAAGTGAAAGAATTGGCGGGGGGGGGGGAAGAATTGGGGGGGGGGGGGGGGGGGGGGGGGTTTGCCACACTACAAATGCCATTTTGGGATACAAGAAGCAAACCAATCGGAGAAGAAAACAAATCAGCCATCGTTCTTCATTTAAGGAAAATAGAACTTGCTACTTACCATACAAGGGCTGCTATTGCCTTCTTTTGGGTTTGTGTTCAAGGATGGACCAATTTTCAAAGCCTTGACAGCCTTCGAAAGAGACTTAAGATAGCTTGCCAGGTCCCAACCATTGGAGAGCGAGAGAAAATAATCGCTTATCGATCCCACAAGGGAAGCATTACTGCTTTCTATCTTCATTGACTGAGGGCAATCAAGGAGTACAAAACCAGAAGACAAAGATTTCCCTGCATCCATCTCCATTTGGTTTCCCAAACTCTGTGGTGAATGAGTTCCCAGTTTACACGTCTCATAGACTGAAGCATTAAAAAAACATTCATAAGACTGAACCAATTTACATGATGACATGGAGTCAGTGAACTCAAATAAATTACTCAAATAGCACATGCATGCGAAAAACACATGATTGCACCCATATTGATTAGCCTAGGAAATTTTCATGAAGAACGTGATCTACAAATTAAATATAGAAACATGAGCAAAATGAATAAGTCAATAAAAGAGGCTTTTCCCCCACAGGGCTAAAAACTCTTTAACAAAAGAAAAATCACTTCCCTAAAAGACTGGGATAACAAAATTTTATCCAGCACAATACTCATCTGGGTGTTAACAAATCTTGAACAAAACCTAGAAATTACTTTTTTCCTCCACAAGAAAAGTATGTGGGATCCTTTCCCTCAAATTGGAATGGTTGGGTAAATTTTTTGAACAGGCCACAGTTTATAGACACATTAACAGTGAAAGAATATAAAATGACACTCACCAGTTCCAAGTTGTTGGAAAAAATCTGCAGCAGCAGATGTAAGGGGATCGATGTCTGGACACACAACACAATAAGTTACCTGCAAAAGTTAATGAACAATAAAGTTTCAGTATCATCAAAAATGGACACAACAAAAAATCTCCTCAAGAAACAAATAAAACAGGGATGCAAAACAGACAGCAAGAGTATCCTAAGAAAGCACTGGTTTCAAGGATCTTACTGGTTTTGGTGAAGCATATGGTTCAAAAGGAGCCTTTTCCCAGAGTTGTAAAGAGCTTGCCGATGTCTTAAGCCAATCGTCCTGGTACCTATTTGACAAAAAAATCATTTGCACATTTCATACACAGTGATACCCAATAATACAGCTAACAGAAAAACAGAATTCATAGAGTTATCAAATAATGGGGGGCAAGGCTTGGTCTACTTGAGTTATCTACACAAAAAGAGAAAGCAACATTATGTCTGGAAGTCTCTAAGGTTATAATTGGCAATGAGATCTGCAGGATATCCTCTTATAAACTCTCTATAAAGTGTTACAAACATCATGACAAATTCTTTGATTTATTTGATACAGATTCATAGACCAACCAGAGAAACACAACAAGCAATTTGATGAACTCAAAAGTTTTGAGATCCACATTCTTTCCCAGATCTGATTTTTGAATAAAGTAAGCATTTTCTTAGCAATCAGCTTCGCATTCACCAAAAAAGAGGAAATGCAATGCTCATCTACAGATGTTAAATTTCTTTCTTAATTTATCAAGTGTTGACATGAAAACAAACCAGTTATGATACATACCCAACAAGAATTGCAGGCAATGGAAGAACAAAGACAGTTGGCTTCATCCTGGGAAGCAGCTCTGGCTCTATTTCCTGGTTTGATTTCCTTTGGGATATCTCATCTGCTTTAGCTCCATCTGGCGTACTAGATGCTGCAGCAATTAAGAAACTGTAAAGTACCTGTATATTCAAGAACCCAACATGAACACAAATGCACGCGTGAGCACAGCATTACCATACCTTTGAGGGAAGATGATCCAGCAGCAGAATTGAGGGCTGGGCTCATTGGTTCTCCAACAGCAAGTGTAACAGTGCTTGAAGAATCCTTGCATTCACTTAAAGTGGACTCCCCAGAGGATCCATCACATGTGGTTGCTCCATCACCTGAATGAATGTTGCCTTTGCACCAATCAATGACACATAAAGGACCTTCCAAATTCCCAAATGCTGATTTTAAGGCTATTTTAATTTCAGACTGCAGCAAGGTGGTCACTGCAGAAGTATGAATCTGAGGAAGAGGAAGAGGAAGAGGTTCTCATCACAATACAGTAAAGATGAGTAGATGCAGAATTATGTTAAGTGTTTGAATATAATCCCACAATAAATCATCCTTATGAAAAACGAATGCTTACATCAGCAGAAAGTGGGTCTACTAGTTCCACACCAGCAATGTCCAGAGAATGACAAGAAGCCAAAGTCCCTCCACAACCTGCATGGATCATGGAAGGCCCACAAGAAAACCCACGCCTCCAATGTTCTTGCAATGCAAGCCAACCATAAGGACCATCACCACAATCAGCATCCAGAGCCACATCAACAAAGGAAGTAGCTTGTTGGACTAGCAATGCCATGCCATCCAAAAGCTCCTGCAGTGGCTGCTGCCTTTGCCTATATGAGAGAATTCCTTCCTCGCTGAATGAATGGTGTGGCAAGGATGCACTAACTTCAATATTTGATGAACTAGTATGTTTTGTTAATTTAGGAACTCCAACAGGGCGCCAAACACCTACAGGTGAATTGAGATGCCCATCTAGTACTCCACCATCCATATCCCCAACTATTCTAACTGGTATAGATTCTTTTTTCTTCACTTCATGCCTGCCAGATATGCTGTCTGTCATGGTACTTGCATCACCATGCACCTGATTCAAACCAGTGCTTCCAGTTAACCTATGCAAATTTACAGATGTAGGGTTACCAGGAGACAGCAGCGTGTGCCGCATCCTACACATGGAAGCTTGAAACATAATGCATTCTACTTCAGTTGCCAGAACAGTCTTCATAGAAAATAAGAAACTTTCTGCTCCTAGTGTGCCATCACTCATTTTCCTCTGGACAGATTTGACAGTATTTGAAGAATTGGAAGTCAGTAATGGAGATGGCACCATCACCTCACTTGTAGGATGGCTTTCATTAGATGTGAATGTTCTTCTATCAAATGGTACTTTCCCACCTTCCACAAGAGTGTAATATTTCTTTGTGTCATTCCTTCCAGGACCTGTTTTCAGATTCACCTGTATGCCAGTTTTCTCATTTGATCCTTCAAAGCAGGGAGAAGATGGTGGTGTTGCACCATATGCATAATTATTTGAACTCGAATTTGAGCTCTCCACTTGGCGAGATTTTGGACAATATGGACTCCTGAAAATCGATGAGGAGAATTCGCTTGTAGGGGTTTCAACTGCTCCATATTCTGGGGCAAAGGTCATCAAAGCTTCGGCTTTCATTAAGTGATCAAACTCGCCTGAAGAAGATGATGGAGTGTAGTTCACTGGAATTAATGCCAGAGTACCATGTGTGGCTTCTTGGCTTTTGCTGACATTTTCATCTATGACTACTGCAGGAGATGGATTAAAAGTTTCAAAAGATGGAAAAGCTACTGGTGGAAGCATCTGATCCACAACATCCATTACCCCAAAAGGACTGTTAGCAACTTCACCACAATCTGGACCAGAAAACATAAGAGCCTGCGACTCTGCTGTTCCAGGAGGCTTCACAAAACAAAGGGAAAAGCTTAAAACTTAATTTTGTTTAATTACAGCTAGTCTATAAAGCAATTATAGACCTTCCAAGCTCCAAAGGGGAAACAATTGTTAAGAAACATCAACAAAACATCTAGATTCTAGTGCTATTCAGATAAGAGTTTCTACATCAAGGTCTATCAGATGAAAGAGATGTCTTCCAGGTTCATAGAGACAAAATAATAACAGTTATTGAGCGTCATATATTCCCATGTCACAGAATGTTTTTCCATTGACAAATATGCAAATCTTATACATTCATTTTCATCAGATAAACAATCAAAATCTGCATGCACTAGCACAAGCATGCATCCAAATGAATATCTCCCATATGGTGCACTGTGTTATGCTTGCAGTTGTATAGGAGATTACCTCTCCAAAAGGCAGATCATCATTCTCAAAGAAGTCCCCAAAATCACCAAATTCAGAGAGAAGAGCCTGGATATCCATGCCCGCACCTCTGTCATCATCCCAATCCCATCGAGATCCAATCTGCTCATTTGCAATTCCTGTAATAGCTGAGTCATTAACTTCGACTGAACCAAAATCTTGGATATTATCATTTTTAACCATGCCCACTTGACCAAATGGCTCGGTCATCCCTGTTCTAGGACGCTTAGAACCCTGCATAAGAAATTCCAGCAAAGTCATCAGTCTGAATCCCACAAAATGCCTAAAACTCAGTCAAGAACATATATTGCACAAGAGGAGATCACATGAGAGTCAATTATAAGAGCAAACTAGCAAGCACACCATGGAAGAGCACTCAGAACCCTCAGTTTAGGTAATTTATAGTTTAGTTGTTGAGGAAAATGAGGCGACAATATCAAATGTTCACACCTTGATCATATTGAGGGGACCTTTAGGAATTGTCTTTAATATCGATCAAAACAGTAGAAATCATACAGAAATCCCTGCTAGAGGCCACAAGCAACACAATAGCAGTAACATCTAGTCTTCCCCAGTCTCTTACCACTTTGGAACTGGTTTGACATTGGGCAGACACGTATTTAGGCAGAATCATGGATTGTTAAGATTGCTCAAGTACCATAAAGGTCCTAGACATTCCTTTTGGAAATCACAAAAGATATAAGAATAAGATCAAGAATCAAGGATTTTGTGATCAGAATGACAAGTAATTTGCATCTATTAACGAAACACAATAAAAGAATGAAACTACAAAATAATCCAACTCTATTTAGTACTCGCAATAAGTATAATTTTGCTGGATTGCAGTATAAGTGCACATGTGTCAATACATTCCTGCTTACAGTATGCCTGCTGGACAGTTTCTAAAATGAACCAACAATTGATCTACTTTGCTAAATTCAGCAATGTAAAGAATACACTGATCTATGTGGTGACTCTTTCTCTACAAGAAACGATTGCCATATAGGAGTTACTAAAAGGCATTATCTTGTAAAATATTAGGCCAACAAAGTATAGTACTTGAGGCTTCTATGAGATTTCTATATTCTAAATTGTTTATTCTATCTAGATTATGTAACAAGTCTCAATCCCAAACTACATAGGGTCACCTTTATGGATCTTTTGGCGCCAATCCTTGCGATTGTATACGATTCCATCTAGTGTATGCCCACTTATTTTAAAAAGCCAAGTCAACAAGATAAAACCAAAAAGGTAAAAGATGCTTGTCCCTTAGATAAAAAAAAAAAAAAAAGAAGGCAAAAGATGCTTGTCCCTTGTGAGTATGTCATTATATTTGGACTTTTTTAAACTTTAGTATCTACAACACTATCTTCATCTTCAGCTCAAACATAGGTATCCTTGGCTACAGATGATGAATAATTCAAGGATTGTAATAATTCAAGGATTGTAAGAGTCAAAACTATGAATGTGGATAAAATGGAGTACCAATTTGAGGCCATCATTTTCCATCTGATCATTGGAAGATAAACCAGATTGTCTGCATGACAATGAATCAGCATCAGCCTCAAGCTCACCGGTGGTCATCTTGTAATCACTGTCACTAGAGCCGCTGCTTATGGAGCTGATGCTGCTACTATTACTATTGCTACTGCTGTTATATCCGTGCTGCATACGTACCACATTAGATTCAATCCAAGATCCTTCCAGAAAATCTGTATCACCACCACTGAAGAAAGAAGAAAAAT
Organism: Salix arbutifolia; assembly: GCA_025169955.1. Classification (NCBI taxonomy): domain Eukaryota; kingdom Viridiplantae; phylum Streptophyta; class Magnoliopsida; order Malpighiales; family Salicaceae; genus Salix; species Salix arbutifolia. The sequence goes on from CM045902.1 coordinate 396,476, forward strand.
GTAAGCGCCAAAATGAAGATTCAGGACCAACTCTCAACATTGATAGTTAATCATGACACTTAGCGTGACCATTAAAAGATCTCATGCATATTCCCTCTGCCCCATAATTCCTGTAAGGAGTTCTTTTCTTTTCCAGAACTATTTTATCAATTATTGAAGCAGAGAAATTCAAAAAAGAAAAAAAAGGAGAGAAGTCAATATAATTTTTTAAAAATTATTCACATTGATGACGAGAACTTAAGAATAAGGGTGTGCTTGGTCCATAATTATGGAATAGGTGGTATCTATCCAAGTCTTGCTTGTTCTACTAAACCATATTTAACCTAATCACCTTTTGCCAAAGGGAATTTGCTTCCATGGGAATTACCATAACCATTTCCCACCAAAACAGTGGTTTAGAACAATTTCTCATTCACATTTCCAACCTCAAACAACCTCCAAACAAGCAAAATGAAATTTAGTTATTGACTGTTTTGTTAAACAATGACCTATATATAGTGGGATTTTCACTGTTATAAAGGTGTTTTCTCAAATGACAACCATAAATTACATACTGTTTGCGGCTGTTAACAGTTTTAAGTACAAGTCTACCAACAGTTTTGAATATCTCATTTCTTTCATACTCCAAGTTTTCACACTTTTCTAAGCACCCAATGGTATCCCCCCCCACCATTTCTACAATTCAATTTCATTTTTTTCCCATCATTTTCACCTAGATAAAGCATTAAACTCCAAACATTTCCTTCAAAAGATCCAACTATCTCCTTTTTTTAAGATTCGAGGTAAATATCTCAATAAAAGGAATGTTTTGTACATGGATATTTTATGACATCGAGGCAAATAGTATTTTTTATGATATGTAACCCGTCAAAGTGTTGCTCGTGTTCATCAAGATACAATATTAAAATACTTGTGTTACTAAAAATTTGCTAAAAGTTTCTAATGATGCACAACGAACGTGACCAAGACAATCATGGTGTCACTGGAACCATGATTTAAAAGCATGGCAAACACAAGCTAAGGTGGCACATACATGACTAAAAAAACCTGAGTATGTGGATAATTATCAAATGATAAAGCATGTGGTGGACCAGATTTATAAACTTACTAAAAAGATTGAGAGCTTTAACAGCATAATTTCTCAAGTAAAGTAGCATCAGCAATTTTTATTCGAAAAGCATGAACATAACTAACCAATGCATAAAGAATGATGAACCAGGCAGTGATGGCCCTATCCAATTTTGCAGCCAAAATCTGCAAGTACAAAACCAATGTTAGCTTAAGCCAAAGATAACAATAATTATGAACAAAAAGAAATAAGTTTATTGATCATCCCAACTCTGAAACTAAAGAATAAAAAGTATACCCAGAACATTGAAAAGTATAACCCTCCCTCCAAACCTAGAAAATAATTAGCACAGAATTCAATTTACCTTTTCAAAGATGACCTAGCAAAAGATTTTTGTAAGACTGGAACAACAACTGCTTCAGCAGGATAAATAAATGCTTTCTCATGAGCTGATAAGTGATCTGGCGATATCTTCTGATCACCTCTCCTTGCTGCAATAGATTCTGCAATATAATTCTTGGATGAATTCTTAGTTGACTGTGAGTTTGTTGGCAATGCCTTGTCACTCTCAGACCTTGGGCAGCCTAGTGTAATTTCAACATAGCAATTTTGCCCCCTCGGCTGACAGCCAGGTCCTTGAGAAACATGATATGGCAGGCCAATATATCCATCTAATGTCCTAAACTTGCCAGAACTGTTGAGGAAAGCATAAGTTAGCGATGGAAAATATTAACCCAGACTCCAAAAGAAAAGGAACTGTGAACATGCAGATATCTACAAATAAAAACATAAAATTACCTCAAATACACTTGCTTGACAAGATCATTTGGACAACATCCTGTCAGCGAACCACGAATTCCATGAGGAGAAGCAATCACTACAAGAAGAAAACATAAAACACAAATTAGAGATCCTGATACAGAAAAGATACACAGAATTTCCATTGTCACATGACAAGCAATCTAGCTATTCATAAAGAAAGTGAAAAAACAGCCCACCAATGGTAGGTGGTTTATGGGATGAGGAACATTTTACAAGTTAAGCAAATGTGGCACAACCCTGAATACAAAGAACAAAATTGCTTGAATGCTGAAAATGCTAAAACCTTAGTATGGGCATCCTTCATATGCCTTCATGATACAAATTACAACGTACCAATTTGCTCATGCATCAACAAACTACCTTCTCTACACTCTACATTGAAAAGTGATATCAGCTTGAGTCAGGGTCAACTGCACCTTATTTTTATTTACATTTCCTTCCAGTGATTACTTTGTCTTATAACTTTCATAAAGTAGTAATTCAAGTTCAAGCTCAGACAAAACATTTTTTCTTTTATGTTTCTCAAAACACATCCACATGTTAAGACACTCTTTTTCATAGATGTCCTGATTCCGACACCATCCAGAAGCTATGATTCAAGAATGACAAACTCGACTAGATGGGGTGTTTCTTATCTTACTATACTCATGTTAACTTGCAAAACCCTTGAGTGTATCTCCGGAGCAAGTGTAAATTCAAAGAGACTGCAACATACGGGGAAAAAATGCTGCTTAAAACTCAAATCCTAAGCAATAGAGTTGGTGGGGTTGAATTCGGTTCTGTAATCATCATGAAGAGGTCCTAATATTCTTGTAAAATATGGATGAGATCATTCCTAAGAAATCCCAACATATAAACATTCACCAACCTGGAAGCCTAAAACTGGAATTTGTAGAAGAATGTTTTAACACTCTTTCCACATCACCATTTGAAAGTGCTCGGATATGCCTGAAAACAAATAAAGACAGGTTATTTAAACACATACATTGGGGAAAGTTAGTGATGCAATAATCATAACTAGAAACAAACTATGAAATTTCACCAACTTTGCAGATATTATCACGTGCACAAAGATCGCTTCTTCAGAGGCAGAAAAGATGAACTCAACTGTGGGCTGTCCTTTACTGCAAAACACCCACCAAAAAAAACCTACTGAATACAAGCAAATAATGTAATTAAAAAGAAACATAAGTTTGACTGTGTAACACAATATTACACCTTTTTACTCGGTCATGAACTAGATTGAAAATGAATGACAATTAGGAAAAAGAAACATCAAGGACCAAAAGAATGCAGAAGCCATAAAATCATTAAGTTGTTTGATATCATGATTTTGGCGATGAAATTCATCAACATTATAATATTATTACAACTAATCAAGAAATAATTATGCTCAACCTGGAAAGTCCTTCACTTTGAGATGGATGGTACTTTAAAAACACATCTCCAAACCTCATGTATGAATGCCCAGCCAACGCTCTGTAAATATCAACATAATTTTAGTTAAAATAATTCAAAGAGAAAATATGATGAATGGGAAAAGTAAGATAAGTTTACCTCTCTATGTAATTCCTCAAAGACTGAGAAAGGGCTGCTGCAACCTCTTCAGAGTCCCCAGGAGCCACCCAAATTCCAGATGCAACAACTACAACAGAAAGATGCAAAGGAATAAGACATATAATGATTGAATTATATACCATTAGTGCAAATTCCATAAAAAAGTTGCAAAAGGCAAACAACAAAGATGGAGAAAGTACAATTGGGTAATGGAGATAGAATATGAATTTCAGAAAAATACAAATAAAGGGAACGGCAGCAGCAGAGACTCGAATAAATTTTACCTCTTAATCTAGATACTGCAGCTTGAGCCTTATCAACAACAGATGAATAACGTCCAGGAAGGAAAAGCCAGAGCTTTATTTTCTCATCTGTTAGACAGTTATGTAGTCAACATAGTTCAGACCTCACACACAGCATAACCCATGCATGATCACATTATCAGATGCATTTGTTTGTTCTTCTCCTTCCTACATGGGAGTAAGGACCACGTGGTTGGTAGATGGCCAATGATTGTAATTCTTACCAGGATTATGTAGACCTTGTGATGGGTCCCAAGGTCCAACAAAGGAATTGCTCCAAGAGCTTAGAAATCCCTCCTCCTGCAACTGCAAATGAGCCAAAAGCACGAGACATGTGGCAACATCTTTCTGCTCTACTTTCACACTGTCCAACCATAAGATAATCTGTTAGTGGTTTTTAAGCACAAAACTGGGAGTACAATTCCCAATATTTTTATGGCCTTGAGTTCAAATCACAGGCAATGATAAGGGATGCAAATGATTCTTGCCTCTTATCAGGTAAAGAGTTCAAATCAGATTCATTTGGGAGAAACTGGAACCATGATATATGATGAAGACCACCCTGTAGAAATGGTTGATGAAGTTAAAAAAACAGAAATGGAGCAAAAGTAGGGGTAGATATTAATAAAATAATCAAAGATGACATGCTTAAAAACTAAATATCCAGTTCATGTTGTTATAATATGGAACTCAAGTTCTTTGGGAAACTTCATCAGGAATTCAGGCAGAATAAAAATCTTATATTTATGAGAACATTACATGCAGGAGCAAATGTGACCCCAGCTAAAAAGAAAAGCAATAACAAAGATTGAAACTAATAAGAACAAAAAAGTCACTTTAAAGTAGTTGTTAGCCAAACACGTGCCAAGATTTTTTGATATTTTACTACCATTCAGGGAAAATAAGCCTTCCATAAGAGAATCGACACAAATTAAGAGCAGAAGGGAAAACAGATAATCTATTCTCTTGCACTACTCTGCGGCATGAAGCTGTAGAATAGCCAGATTGGGTATGCTTCATCTCCAAAAAGCATTCAGATTGTCCCACTAACCGAGAAGAGTTGTTATTAATGCATGAAGAGGATTTTGAGAGAGTGGAGTGAAGTAAGATTCTTTGGAATTGCTCGATATGCGCAAAGGTTTAGCATATTTGAAGGGAGTGTAATTTCAGATCTTTCAGTACCACCGCTTACCTAAGGATAAAGAGGTTTGGTTGGCATCACTTAAGCATTCTGCCACGGGCATCGTTACAGGAGTATCTTTAGTTGACATGCAATTCTTGTTTTACGTTGTTAAGTTTTTTAATCTCCATAAGGATGCCTCATTTTCCACCTTGCATCACGTTTCTTTTCTCTCTTAACAAAATCCCTCTTGATCACTAACCAGAAAAAAATGACATCCTGAAGAACATAATTCTACCTTCCTAAACCAGTCACTAAACCACAAAACCTAACACCCATTAACCAACCACCACCACGATCTTAATAACCAACTCCATATTTAACAATCCATTCATGAAAAGCAGTTTCCTTTGAAACTAAGCAAATAATACACCATGAGCGACGCAAATCACATACTAAATTCAATGCCACATGACTTTTCAGTTAGTTCTGTCAGAAACCTTAAATCCTCAATCCGATCATACTATCAGCTTAAAAATAACAACCCACAGCAAACAATCAAACTCGAAAATCTAATATATAAACTAACACACACAAATCTTCAATAACATCAACCCCAGCATATCCCTCAATAAACTTAAAATTCAATTACTCATCCTCGCATAAATTCCAAACAACCGCATCACCAACAATGTTTATATCAATATAATAACATACAATTCATTAGCTAACTACGACTAGACAATCAAGTATTCAATGTTAAATACGAAAATAATAACAGAACTGAAGAAGTAAAAAAGAAAAGAAAAATACTTACAATTTTGAATACATTGGTCCACATTTTTTTTCTTTCTTAGCTCCAAAAAAATGAAAAAAAATAAAAAGCTTTACTCTCCAAGGCAAGTACAAACACTCGCATACATATCCAGCCTGCAAGAAATCAAAGAGCAACACTTAAGCAGTGAAGTGCTTGGTATCGATAGCTATGACAATTCGCACAAATCGACGCCGTTTAGAGATGTTTGAAAAGGAAAAACCCTAATTGACAGATTCGGAAGAAAGAAACGTAAGAGAATTTGACCCGTCCACGTAAATCACCAAACAGAAAATAAAAAATAGGAACGAGAGATGGAGAGATTTGGCTGGCTTACCTTATGAGGAGGAGGAGGAAGAAGAAGAAGAAGAAGCTGACAAGATAATTAATTAATAATAACAATAATTCAGTAAATAAATAAAATTGAAGCTTTATGGAAGTTTTTGCAGAGTTTGGATTCTTCACCAGCCAAAGCCAGCAAGCCAGGTGCGTACGCTCCGTGTGAAACCACTGTTGGGACTCACTCACGAGGAGATGCTGACTATGTTTTCTTATGACGGTTTTCAAGGACTAAATACACACCAGTCCTCCAACTATTATTAATGTCTCGATCAGGTTACCTTTCTCAATTAAAGCAATTTAGGCATTGTCATCTGTCAAGATATAGTGCTTATTTAAACTGCCTTGCCTCTTGCATCGCGGTCCTTTGCCTGCCAATTTTACTTGCCGATTACTTTTCAAACATCAAGTTATTGATTTAGGACCAAACTGAATATTGGGTAATACATTAAGGATTGCTTGCTTGAGATTTCACATATTTTCCCTTTTGTCTTCCAAGCGTCAATCGAAGTCCATCATCAGCTTTCAGGTTCGAAAAACAAACACAGATATCTATAGAGAAGCTTAAAAGAACAGAGAAAAACAAAAAAGATGCGAGCTTTACTGCAACTTAGCAAGAGAATCTCTCGCGCTCTCGTCTTCTCTTCCTCCTCCTACTCCTCTCTTACTTCTTCTAGAACTTTCGCTACACTCACTCTATTCTCACCTGACTGCCACGGTGCTGCCATCACCACCACCGGCAATGTTTACGTCAGGCCTTGGTTCGCAATCCAACACCGCGGTGTTAAAGTCAATGCTATTCATGTAAAGTTCCAGTCTTTTTATATTTAAAAATTATTAGTGAGTTTATGAGATAATAATTAAAAAAAATCTCATTTTTGTATTGCAGTTAAGACCTGGAAATGTAATTGAAAAATCAGGTAAGTTTTGTGAATTTTATATGAATATGGTTATTTTTTATTTATTTATTTATTTTGGATTGTTGTTTTTGGATATGACTCACTAAAGGTTTTGCCTTTGTTACTGTAAATTTGGTGAATACATATAAGGAAGAATTTTCGAGGTAATCGAATTTTAATATGTTTGTTATAATGGATTATTGTGTGATTTCAATTGGAGTTTATGATAATGGAAGTTGATTGATTTAGGTGGTGGATGCGGAGCATAAACAGCGAGGAAGAGGAGGAGCGATTTTGACGGTATTATTATTATTATTATCAATTTGCAACTCTAATTATCATAACATTTTTCATCGTTTGATAATAAGCAAAATGATTGTACATAGTGAATGCTGCATTCCAAGTATTGCTTTTGGAATTTTTTTAGGGTTTATTACATGTGGTATTTTGCGGATAAACACAATAGCATGGAGTTGAGTTTGAACGTTTGGTTCAAGGATTTGATGGGTTTATTTGACAGCTAAAACCTTTAAAAGCTCTATATTTGATGTTTTATGTTTAAATTTGTTGACGGGAATTTAAACATTTTTTAGTTTTATTTGCATGCTATTGTGATCACGCTTGGAGTGATAAGATACATTTCTATGTTAGTTATGTCAGTGAATTGTTGCATATTTTTGGTTTGTCTGACTTACGGATTGGCTGGCTGTGTCAGAAATTATACTTTTGCACCAAACGAGTTTATTGTTAAATAACCAATTCATTTGAATTTACTTTGTTCATATCTATGGATGTGAAATGATTGGATTGCAAATAAAAGGCATCGCTATTCTCTGACATAGCTGACCTTATCTTGGTTGGGTTTTCTGAATTAATTGCATTTGTTTTTATTTGCTATTTTTTCCATAGTTGGAGCTTCGAGATGTTGACAGTGGAAACAAGCAAACCTTACGCTTTGGTGCAGAGGAGGCTGTTGAAAGCATGTTTATCAACTTTAAATTCTTGACCCCTATGTTAGATGATGCATTTTTGTACATGTTGAAATATAAGGCATTGACATCCACTCTTTTTACATGGTCAAATGGATGGCAAAAAAAAATCTTCCTACCTAAATTGTCAGTAGTGGGTTGGTGCTCTATCAGGCATTGTTTGCTTCAACTATTCTAAGGGTTGCAAGTTCAGAAATTAATGTTCAACACCCCAGAACAGTGAAGGCAGTTGAAATAACCTCTTGGATATGCTGGAAAAAGCATCAGTTTTGAATGAAATTTGATCACGTAGATTTGGTGTTTTCTCATTTGTATTTCATAACTGTATGACTTTACTCATCAATGTATTGTTAGTGTAGGCGATTTTTTACATTAAGCATTAAATCATTTGGAATCATTTTATTTTGAAGGGTCAAAAGTTTAGTCAACAGTTTTCCATTTCAAGGTGTTATTCTTATATTGAAATCTAGAATAATCCTATTTAACTTGCTTTAGGGGTTTTTGTTGAGGAGAGGTCTTTCACATGTTCGTACACAGAACATGAATCAGTATATCTAATAGAGTAAGTAATACCATCGCCTCTCCCTGCTACCAGGACAGGCTATTCCTTTCTTCTGAAATATCTTTTGTTTTAGTCACGGATTATATATTTTCAAATGATGTCTGTTTTTATGATGTTAGCCTTGAGAAATTTGAGCAAATCGAAGTGCCGCTGAGCTTGTTTGGCCAAGCTGCTGCATATCTAAAAGGTTGGTAAAATTCCAAATTTGATATTTCAAATTGCATCCTGCCTTTTTTAAGATTTCCACTGTTGTTAAATGTGCGGATCTTCTATGATTTTCCTGACTTTCTCGTGCATTTGTCTAAGGTTTTGAGGGATTTTCTGATTCTTGCAACTCTTAAAGCTAATGTTTATGGATGCCATTAATTGTCATTTCTGCTTCATTCTTTTAATGTTGCTCCTATGGGAAAAAGTTCAAATCTTGCCTTTTCTTAATTGCACTGCTCGTCATCTACTGCTGCAATTAATAATCTACCTTACTAATAAGGAATTGCATGATGAACTTTCTTTCTAACTATTACAATATTTCATGATGAACAGAGGAAATGAAAGTTAAAATGCAGTTTTTTGATGGAAGACCTTTGTCTGGATCAATTCCAAAACAAGTAACATGCATTATTAAGGAGACACAAGATCATGCAGCGACACCTCGGTATGTTCCACAACTTGCCAGATGCTCATTTGTGTGCTCTCATAAGTTCTTGTGATGTGCCTGATCTTACTTTTGTGGCTTTTACATGTTTTTGATTGCCATCTTAAATGTTGAGTTTTTTTATTATTGATTTGTTCCCACTGCAATGAAGTATACTTGCTTCAATTTTAGTAAGGTAAAATGCATGAACTAGTTTACCCTTTGGGGATATCTTTCATGAAGCAGATAGATAATTCTGACCAAATGACACATTACATGGTGGATAACAATTATAAAACCTTGCTCTTCTTTTTCTTCAGTCTGTAGTTTGGTCATCATTTTGGTTTAAGTTACTCACAAATAGGCCCGGATCTATTCGTGTAGTGGTTTTTACATGTTGTAATTGACAATATATTGTAGTGATTAGTGCATGCTATTTATAATGCTAATGAAGGCACTTATCCTGCATAAATGTAGCCTACCAATTGGGCAGTCATTAGCACTATAGATAGTATGAACTAATTTGGCATTTCAGCTATCTGCAGTCTGTGTTTTCCATAATCATTTTTCTCCCCATCTTATATTTAATTATGACTGCACACCAGAATTCAATTACATAATAATTTATGTCATTGATAACTGAACTTCGTATTCATGTATTATGTTTCATAAGCGCGATCAACATGTTTTCACCTACTTGATTATCTGTATGGTCGTCACTGTAAACTCTATTGTTAACACTTCCCCTTTGATGTAGGTACAAAAAGGCTGTGCTGGACAATGGTCTCATTATTCAAGTAAGACTTTTCTTTTCTTGTTCAAGTTATTTAAACAAATTCTGTACTGTGAGCACTTAGAAAACTGCAGTTAAGAGTTAGGGTGTATCTAAACAGATAGTGGTTTAGGTGCAAGCATTTATCAAGTAAAATGGACGCTTAAGGCTATAAAGTTTTGAATTAATGTAGCCATTCAGATAGAAGTGTTTGCATGTTAATCGATTTAACATCTACTTTTTCCTGGTAGTAAATAATTGTATTTTGGATTATCAAAAAGGAAAATGTACCTGAGATTTACTTTGAAATTTAAGGGTGCACTGGATCTCGTGTGTGTGTGTCTTGAGTCTTTGAATACAATCAAGTGTCGAATCTTAAACAGACACAATAGTTTTGGTCCATGATTTTGAAAGCTTCATTATTATCTTATTTTCTGAAACACCAGGTACCAACATACGTTGAGACCGGAGAAGAAGTTGTTGTTAATACTGTAGATGGCTCGTTTGTTACCAGGTAAATTAGATTACATCACTCTCAATTCTGGGAACTTCTAGTTCTGGTCTTTGTTTCTTTTTATTACTTGGCACGTCTAAGGCCTTTTAAATTTTCTCATTTCTTTCACATACACCCAATAATAATGTACAGTTAGAGATGCTTGCCTTTTCCTAATTCTGCTGGCCCTGCTTGTGTAAATACTTGGAAACGATTTGTAAAAGATTGTTATTAGTATCATTTTGTTGATTTATTTTGTTCTTTTACCAGAGCCAACAAATAACCTTAGCCAACAGCTGCTTTCCCAGAGGAGAAAATTGAAAATACAAAATCTTTTGTTTCGCATTGGAGGAAAGGCACCGCAGCTGATAGAACTAATTACCATTCTGCTTGGTTTGTTGCTATCAATGCATGTTTTTCTTATACTTTTCACTGGATATTAACATATGGGGTCTCTATAGAAATAATGAGGCATATGGTATTCTTCTCAACTTCTTTCCTGAACAAAAAGGATATGTTTTGCATGCAGAATCGGAAAATGTTGGGCTAGCTTTTAGAGCCGCCGAAACTTACCATCAGTCAAGAAATTTTGTTTTAACAAGAGTACTTTAACATTGTATTGAAGCATTTTCTTGTTAATGTCAGACCTAATCTCCAAGTTTTTTGAACAGATTAGTATTTTCTTATTAACTGGTTGTGTTTATAGTAAAATGACTCTAAAATAATCCAAATGCTGCACCATTGCTGCTAGATCCAAGGCTAAATTTGATGTTATTCCGTTATAAATGAAATCAAATTGTTGAAGCAGACGTGAAATAGTGTGATTGCCATCGTGACTGTTTTGGAAAAGCAGGTGCTGTTGTATAGAAATCAGAACAAAAACTGATGTCACCTTGCTAACAACGACGGCCTTGAAATTTTTCATGGATGGATACCAAGCATTTGGAGTTTTTCGCTACAAGCTCCTAGCCATATTTTGCATGGTGAACGTGGAAGTAAGATTTGGACCTGTGTCCACCAAGAGAAAGCCAGGCTCTGTAAGTACGGTGGCTGGTACGGCTGACGAGTGGCTTTACTTGTTACCACCACCAAGAAACGTCCGATGATGAAGCAATATTTATAGCAGGGTGCTTCGCCTCCTCTTTATAGCCATAAAACCTGGTTAGATTAACCCTAGCTCAAGGCTTAAAAAGTCGCAGGTTAGTCAGGGCAATTCATGGGTCGGCGGATCAATCTTTTTTTTATTATTATTGTTGTTAAAATATCACTTTGCTAAATGCAATCTAACTCGGGCTAGGCTCTAAGTTAGTGGGTGGTCAAGCTGTCTGCCAAGATAGGCTGGTTTTTATAACTAGTTATTGTAACCAAATCCAATGATTGCATCAACCACGCTAGAAAAATCACTTGGCAGACACTGATCATTCTCCATGCTACCTTCCATCTTACTCGACTATATAGCCTCCTCAAGAGAACCTCAACGATGTCCAGGTTTATACATACAATATATATATATATTCTTATGGGTGGTGGCAGAATGTGAGGCCATATGTGAATGGTGGATCAGCAGCATTGCTAATAGAACGTCAGTTTCTCTTGCTGGATTCTGCTATGTATTACCTTCCAAGTTATTACAAGAAATCTGCAGCAAGGGCCATTAAGCAGCTGCGTCACCTTCAACCTCAACATTCAAGGTTGCCCTGTGATTATTCCTTGCTCATTTGAGTTTGAAATTCACCAAAAACACGTGGAACCTTAAAATAATGGTGGCTTCGATTATATGGAGCGAGCATGGCTGCATAAAAAGCTGCTAAAACCCAGAACATTTATGATAAGAATTGTACCAGTCACTGGTTTTTCCTGGTTGCGTGGATAAAAAAGAGTACACTCCTGGGACAAAGACTCAAATGATCAGCAAGGCTGATGCTTTTGGATGACAAACCCTCCTCCCAGACATTGGAATATATTGAACCATTAAGAAAATCAGATGATATATGTGAATCCAGAAATGATATGACAAAAATCTAGAACAGGCTATGCTATGGAAAGCAAATCCATCAATGACTACATGGTTGACACGATTTAATTAATGAAGATCCCTGTGGAATAATGGAAGTGTTTTCCTTAATGTCCTTTCGAGAAAAAAAAAAAAAAAAAAAACATCTATCTAAAAGTAAAAGAAAGACAAGTATGGTATTTAACTTCAGTTTTTCTCTGATGCATATTTTTATTTTATTTTAAAGGTTACTATTTCTTATCAAGAATAAATTATATCTATTTTTAAGAATAAGTTTATTTATATAGCATAAAAAAATAACATGGGTGAATTAGAACAATCACTTCAAAAATAAATAAATAAACAATCTAACAAAAACTAGAAAAAAAATATATTAATCTAAATACAAACAAAGATATTATTTTAAAAAAAATTAAAATATATACAAACATGAGGGCGGGCCTGTGAGTATAGAGTAGTAATTACTACAAGTGTCAAAAATAAAAAAATGATAATTTTTTTGCAAAAAGAAAAAAGAACAAAAACAAAAACAAAAACAAGAGGAACGGTTATAAACATGTTGGGATAAATATATTAAAAAAGATTTGCGCCACAGACTTGGAAAAGCTGGCGAAATTGCAATTTTTACAGAGAATCTCCTTTTTTGTATAATAATCATCACTTTTCAACCTATTATTTATTAATAAAAATTCATGTTAAAAATAAAGGCTAGACCTTTGACCGAAAGCTCATCGTGTTTTAAAATTACGAAGGACTTGTTTGGGAGTGTGGTTGCGGTAGCTTTTTAAAGTATTTATCGTGCCGAAATACATCAAAATGATAAATTTTTATTTAAAAAAAATTATTTTTGAAATCAGCACATTAAAATAATCTAAAACATATAAAAACATAAAATCAGTGGGATCACAATGCCAAACGGGCATTAAACCTAACACTCATGGCTTATTCCATTGAGTTGATTGGCAACAATGCAGTCTATAAGAATCCTTTTGCAGCAAACCAGTTACTGTGATGAATCATCCCTCCGTAATCTGTACATCTTTTTAACCCCCGTTTGGGAATGCGTTGCAACTGGTGTTTACCGAAAATTTGAAAAAAAAATTTCATTTTAAATAAATATAATTTGATGTTTTTAGATCATTTTGATATACTGATATCAAAAATAATTTTTAAAAAATAAAAAAAATATCATTTTAATGTATTTCAGAATGAAAAACACTTTGAAAAACTAGCACAATCACACTCCCAAACAGGCCGTTAATGCTCTTGCACCGCCTATTCCCACGCGGAGCTTGAGAGAAACATGGCCGTGGGGGCACCGAGGCTTTGCGAATTTCGAGTCCCGGATAGCGTGGAAGAACCGGATCCAGCTTTATCCGAGACCAATTCACATCATGGCTTGTGCCAGCAATGAACCACCCCCCTCAACTTTTCCATACAGATAAAGAAAATTCTGTACATCCAGATAAAATAAACAGAAGCCAAAATGAAAGTCTTCAGAGCACAGACAGGTTGAATTCTGAAATTTATGTCTCATGAAAAGTATAGAATTTTATCCATAATACCTGTTTATCAAGTACAAAATTTATTTTACTTGTTTTCTTGAGGAACTCTGTTGAATTCAAAAGGGGTTTATGTAAAATCCAAATCCTTCCCCACCCTAACAAATGGAGACGCATGAAATTCAGAAATCCTACTTAAAATTCCACAGTTAGAATTTCAAAATAATCAGTTTGACTTGAAGTCAAACAGTGTGAACCGCCAAAAACCACAGAAACTCAACTCAACCAAATGCCATTATTTCGATAGCTTGACTCGGCACCAATCCCATCTCCGCAGAAAACTACAACCCAACAGATTTCTCCATCTTTTGAATCTGGTTAAGGAATATCCAGGTCATCTGCACGTGCAAATATTTTACAATAAGAACTCATGCATAGTCTAAAAACTTTAAACTAATAAGCATGTATCTAATCGGACAAGAAGCACAGGAAGACAGACAAATGCACACATGGAAGGAGGGGTAGAGAGATGTACCATAACATGAGGCGCAATTCTAACACAGTATACAGGGAATCCAGTGTAAAATTTGAATGGTCCTCCTGACTTGAGTGTCTTAAGGGCACAATCCATGGAGCCAGTGTATGGATACTTTCCTTGGGCATCAGGTTGCATTTTCTGAATTTGAGTTTTGACATAATCAAATGGAAGACTACAGGCAGCAGCAAAAAAACCTGAAACACTACTTGCACCTGGGAATAGAGGATAAAAGAAGCTGTTAGTCATAATAACACATCGTGCTTAAAGGTTAAGACAATCCTTGCCACATGGTGTTAGGAATGTCAGAATCCAATCAATCAATACGCCTTATTTATAGAAAAAAAATAATCCGAAATCCATATGTTAGCAACAAAAGGAAAAAAAAAATGCTTGAAAAAGATTAACTTTCCAAAGCTTTGACTAACTCTATGCAGGGCCTGAACTATAGCATATTTGGAGCATGCACCCCCAAAGTTTGACAAAGTTTAAATTTTAGTTGTACAAATTTTGGTATGTTTTTTAAATTTACACTTGAATTTAGGGCTTATTTCCTAAGAAACATGCATCCCCTCCCCACCCCCACCCCCAAAATCCTAGTTCTGCCCTTGAATCTACGTAGTATGCACACCAGGTGATTGTCCATGCCATACTCATGTTATGGAATTGAATGTTAATGCCATAACTAGAAAAAGGATCCCGTTACATAAATAAAGATCAGTTCAATGGAATAGTTATGAAATAACTATTTTTAACTAAAAGAGATAATGTACAAAATCACCATAAAAACATAAAAATAAAATACCAATTAATACAAGTATAAATACCATGCATGCAAAGAATCTTACCTATCACAGTAGTCATTTCACCAAAACCAAGTGAATCCTTGCAAAACTCAACACTTTGATCATAAGAAGCAAGCATCCCCATGTTTAATGCCATTGCTCTTACAACAGTAGGGCCTGCACCTTTCCAGAGTGCCAAAACCCCTTCATCAGAAACAATGCGGAAGAGGGCATTGAAAGCATTTGAGTAATTTCTGCGCTGAGCAACTGGTAAAGTGGCATCAGCCTGCATGCGGATAAGTGCTAAATCTGCTGGGCTGCCAACAGATGCTCCAATAGCACCGGCAGTTAGCCCACACAAAGCCTTCTGATATAGAGGTAAGGGCTTCCCGTCATTGGCTTCAATTGCTTTGTTGGTCAAAATCCTAACAAAAACAGAGATTAGAATTCAAAAGCTTGATAACAATAGAAGTTAAAAGATGCAAACCATATTATTGTTTGATAACAAATATTTTCAAACACTCACTTGAATGTTCCAAGTCGGGCAGTTGTATAAGTGGCTTGCCTCAGAAGTCCAGCAGAAAGCCCCTGATCATCAATATTAATTATGGTAATGAGGTACAATGCACGCATAACACGCACTGGATTTATATTTAATAACAAAACACATTGGAAATCAAAAGACACTAAGAATTCCATTGGTCAAGTTAAATGTTTCTCATTGATGCCATTTCTGCAGCGATCTGCTAAATTAAGACACAAACAAGTGACCAACATCAAATCTTACAAATTTGTTTTAATCTCAAAATTAAAGGTCAGATTAAATCAAATTTATCAATGTCCTATCAAAATAGCACAAACCACACCTCCTTTCAAAGCATTCAAAGTGGCAACCTTTAATCGTTTCCCAGAGAAATTAATGCTGAACTTCAAATTAAACAGCTATAAAGTTCCATACTTTAGCACAAATTTTGAAACCAGAAACTAAATCAACATTACACACAGCTACAAATCCAGTATTTAACTAGTTAACAGAATCGAACCTTGTAAAGAGCACCGAAACCCTCATTCTTGATCATGGTCTTCGTCACCTCAGCAGCTGATCCTTGACCCAATTGAATCCTCACCTGCACCAAACACCAAAACAACAAAAAACCATCAAAACACAGACCTCAACAAACCACTTTACACCACAAAAGGAAACAAAATCTTTTTGAAAACCCATCAAATCCCAGATCTAAAAGACCCGTTTCAGCTAAAAAAGATTCGGACTTTACCTCACAAATAATACAAAAGCCAGAAACTTAATCAATAACAAGCCTCAAGAAATCTCTGAAATCCAAAAACACAGACAGTTATGTACCTTAATCATATCAACAGGCTGGATAACACAGGTGGCAAGCATACCCGAGGCACCACCATTAACAAAAGGTTTAACAGTAGGCCATACGCCAAGTGATTGGGGTTTCTTCACCTCTCCCATTTCTTCCCTTCTTTTTTAAGATTCAAAAGAAACTCTAGGTAGACAGGAATCTGGGATCTGCCAAGGAGAAGCAACGGAAGAGAGGGGCGATGTGAAGTGAAGGAGGCGATATAAACATGTGTGAATCTAAAGGGTTGCCCGTGTGAAACATTTTTTTAATGTTTTTAAAAAAATATATTTGTGATAAAAAAAATCAGATTAGATTTTTTATAGTTTTAATGTGTTAATATTAAAAAACACTTAAATATATATTAAAAAAAAGTAAGAAAATCTCAAACATAAAAAGCCATTTTTACGGTGTTTTTCGCCTTGCTAGTGAGTCAATTTTCCAGGGGGATTTAACCATTTACGTTCTTTTATTTGGGTGTGTGAGGGTGAATTGGGCTTTTGAATTTGGTGGGATTAATTGACTACACTGCCTTGCTTTATAATTAAATATTATATATTGAAGTATATACAGCTGATTTAAAATGAAGTGTGTTAACGATGATGAGTAACTCTTTTCAAACACTCGTCAGTTGAACTGACTTTTTCTGTTCGGTGTCCGTTAACAGTATTGTTTAATTTATTTTTAAAAATATATTTTACTTGAAAATATATTAAAATAATATTTTTTTAATTTAAAAAAAAATATTTTTAACATTTAAATGATTTAAAACGAACAAAAAAAAATTAATTTAAAGCATAAAAAATTCAAAAATTTTAAAAACATTTTTTTATAGTTTCCCATACAACCTTTTAGTCCCTTATTTTTTATTTATCAAGGGCCTGTTTGACACAGCTGTTGCTGTTGTGGTTGAAGTTGAAAAAAAACAGGTTTAGGAAAAGCGTTTTTAGTTGCAGTTCGTAACTGAAATTTGTGTTTGGTTAAAACTGTGGTTGGGTTTGGGGTTAATGAAAAGCATTTTCATTTTTCATGCATTTTACTGTGTATTTTTACTGTTCACCAACTGTGACGAGAGGGTCAACGGCCGGTACCGATGGGTAGAGAAGATCGAGGTGGTTGTCTCTGTCGTGGTGACGTCGAAAATGGAGTTGTGTGGTGGCCGGTAGGAGCTCTGGAAGGTCAACTGCTGACGCGGGGGCTGCCTCTGGTGCTGCTGGATATCTTGAATTTCAAGCACATATATCCAGAATATATTGAATTTGCAATCAGGCACTTGCAGGAAGGGAAGCTTGTCTATGTCGAAGATATAGCAGAAGGCCTGGAAAATGCTTCGTCCTCTCTGATTGGAGTTTTCCATGGTCGTAATATGGGCAAGAAAGTTGTTCTTGTCGCTTCTGGCTAACATTTTCGAGATGGTCGATGCTCATAATGGTCGTGTGGTGGGGATGTTTTTGAGATATATGAAGTTATGTTGCCCATGATTTTATTTTCACCGACTGAAAAGAGTTTCTATATTTATGTATTTGACATTGACAACGCAAACCTGTAGTGTTTCTTCTGATAATGCTAAAGCTTGCCCGTCTGAATATTATTGCTGGTTCAGTTTTGAGACAGACTTTCCAAGGATTCATAAGCTTAAACCAGAGCGTTATTTATTTTCATTTCACCTGCGTTCATTTTGAAAAGCATAAAAAATATGCTTTTCAAAACCGCAGGAATTTAGTGGGACCCACCAAAAAAATCTGGGGTCCCGTGTTTGGTAAGGATTGAGGTTGGGATTGCGGTTAAACGCACCACACGTTGAATCGCTGTCCCAAACATCCACCAAATCTTTTGGTTGCAAAACTTATTTATCAATTATTTCCAAACACGTTTCCAAACATGTACTTCTACACGGCTCTCGATAAAGCTAAAATCAACAAAGTGAACCAACAAAAAAAATCAATTAAATAAAATGACGTGAAGTTTTTTCATTGGAACATTTCATGATAAAAAAAATTATATTCATATTATTTAAAACTATATTTTATTAATATAACAGTATCTAGCGTTGCTCTAAAGGCTACAGGCTCAGAGGTTGCAGGCCTTCGGCTTCGTTAACGGGCCTGTATATGGGCCTCAATATTGGTGAGCAGCGAACACTCAAAAGGAATGTTGCGAGGAGGCCCAGGCCGAGAAAAAGCATCGAATGCAATGCAATGTTTTTGCTGAGAGGCCCAATTAATAAAGCTCCCGATGATCATGCAATATTTTTCACGTCGTGGCATTTGAATTAAATGTCAAAGAGCTTGTTGTCAATGTATTGCAGATTAATTATAAAAAGTGAGCTGTGAAATCCAAAATCAATTATAAATAAAAAATCCTGACTTTTCATCTCAGGCAAGGTTGGGAGGGGGAAAGAAACACCAGGGTTAAATTAAACTCTCCTCATTGTCTTAAACTTTGATCCTCTGTCTTCGGATCTTGCTCTCCCTCGATAAATTTATCTTGGTTGGTAATGAATTTGGACCTATAAGTGTGTGATTAAGAAAAAAGTAGAGGAACGGGAAAAAAATAGTTACAAGGACCAGCAAAAAAAAATCTTTGGCAAATGAGATAGATAGAGGAAGGGACAAATGAGCTGTCCATGTTCTACTATATATATATATATATAGTACCCATCTACCATGTACTTTACTGGGTACCTGTGAATTTGTAATGCCAGCAAATTTACGAGACCTTGAAGCCCTGCTGTTTTTTTCCATCCTCGATCTGGTCGAAATATTTTACAGCAAATTTAAAAGCGTGTATATACTCTCTGTTCTCGAATGACAGAAACTTCTCTAAACTCAATGAGAAGTCGCCGGAAAAAGATTGTCCCCCCCCCCCTAAAGTTTTAAGGTTAACCGGCCGATTGTTTAGCAGATATTTATAGAATGAATGCACAATCAATGCATTTCAACAGGGAAAGAGAATCATGATACACGAACAGTGAAGACAAATGTCTATACTGGATACGTAGTTGTTGTTCATGCCAGCAAATTTATGGGACCTTGATGACCTGCAGTTTTTTTCATTCTCTGGTCGAGATCAATTTGATTCCCATTGGTAACTTAATTATTTTCATTTTTTTTATGTTCTTGCAATTTAATGGATGCATGTGAAGGCCTAGTGCTTATTAACTACAAGTTAATGCAAAAGCTACTAATCTGGTGAGAATAGAAAGAGAGGAGAAGGTGAGATTGAGACACTCAAATAATGGAGTTCCTGTTGAAGGAATATTGCAGGCCACCTTAGTCAGGGCATTAATAAATGTGACAAGCAACCTTGTTGGTCCCGCACCCGGCAAGAAACCAAAGCTACCTCTGGATTTCGAAGCTTCATCTCAAGATCTGCATTAAACTTGGGCCGAATTGATAGCTCCACTTGATGATTCATGAAGCTTGTCCGCGGTTTTGAAATGAGTTGGTCGAGAGTGTTTTTTAGATTTAATTCCAATTATATATTGAAAATGGACAGCATAAAATAAGAAAAGAAAAGGATTGATTACTTCCATGGTAATTACTACTGTCGATGCACTCAAACTTAGTGAGAAGAAGTGCTCGTTTGACATTGCGATCCCACCGGTTTTTAGCAGAAATTTGAATTTTTTATTTATTTTAAATGAATATGTTTTGGTGTTTTTAGATCATTTTAATGTGCTGATTTTAAAAATGATTTTTAAAAAATAAAAAATATCATTTT
Organism: Salix arbutifolia; assembly: GCA_025169955.1. NCBI lineage: Eukaryota > Viridiplantae > Streptophyta > Magnoliopsida > Malpighiales > Salicaceae > Salix > Salix arbutifolia. The sequence continues at coordinate 416,774 of CM045902.1, forward strand.
GATGTATTTCGACACGATAAACACTTTGAAAAGTTACCGCAAACACACTCTCAAATAGGCCCGAAGATCCCTTTTCTATTCACGATATCTTAATTAGTGAGAAAAGAATCAAGATTAAGGCCAGCTGAGGCTCTTCGAATATTCAAACCTGAACCTGCCCATCAAAACCACCATCCCTGTAAAAGCTAAATTTATCTCAGCCATGGATGGCATGGTTTAACCTAGGTTGCCGTTTCTGTGCTACAGGTTCAGCTGTTTTGCTCGAAAGAATGTTAAAATAACATTGATGTAAGAAAAGTTAAAAATCAAACCAGAATTGTGAAACTTTGAATTGAGTCTTTGTCATATATATATATATATATATATATATATATATATATATATATATATATATATATATAAACAAACTAGTGTTGAACCAGAAACTAGATCTTGGATCCACTGACAGGGCGACCCGATTTAATAAATGTGTCACAAACAACTAAGCAAGCAATGCATCTGTATTTTACAACAGCTCACAGATGCACATGACACCCACCTCCCAAACGTTCCTCCATTTTTCACCTCCGTCCAATATTACCCTAAAGAACTTCTCTTATCTCCCATTTTCTCCATTAATCCCAGAAAAATCCAAGGTCAATAGACAGCAACTTTGAAGTGGGTCCCGGGCAAGGCTGGAGCCAAATGGTGGGGACCACTTTTTTTATCGGATTCCAAATCTTTTATCGATTATCATTTATGTCCACTTCAAATCTTGCTGTCCAATTAAAAAAAGAAAAAAGAGGATGGCTACAAGTTTAGTCCCTATAAATTCAAAAATATTTCATTTCAGACCCTTTACTTTAAATTCTCTATCATTATCTATGGTTTCTGAATCTTGCCCCTAATTTTAATGGAGGTACCCGTTATTTCCTTATTTTTCTTTCGTTTTTTTTTTTCTTCTAATATGATTTAATACTAATATGATTTATTCACATTTGGAAAAATTCTCGATAAATTTCATCCATTAAATATAAAAACAAAATTCAATGCGAGCCAAGTGATATATAGGGATTTGTCTTTCAGTAACTTTGTTCTTGTTTTTTGCTTTTCTTAGCTGCCATTTGATATCATCTGAGAATTAAGTAAGACATCTGCGTACATAATGTAAAGTTAGTGCTGCTTTTCTTAAGATCCAAAAAGAAACACATAAGATAAATTCAAAAGTGGACTTATTGTTGTTTCCAATAGCAATCAGCAATCAGGGACTTCATCCAAACATATTGGAAAGAATGAGACTAACATCATCAGTATGTTTTTTAAAGTACATAAACCCGAATGAAATGTTTCTGAATCTATAGACGTCGAAATATAGTTTACCCAAAAAGGCAACTTTGTATAGAGATAGAGAGAGACTGAGATCCAACAAAAATCTTGCATCCTTCCCTTGATCTATAACAACGTCAAAGAAACACAGATAGAGAGACTTTGAGTGTCCGAACAGAGTAAGAGGGAGAGAGAAGAGACTGTGTGAGTGTTTAGAGTCAAGGAAAAAAGATGAGAGAAATAATAAGCATTCATATAGGACAGGCCGGGATTCAAGTAGGCAATGCTTGTTGGGAGCTTTATTGTCTTGAACATGACATCCAACCTGATGGAATGATGCCTAGGTATCTTTTTTTTTCTGGGTTTTCAATTGTGTTTATCAAGTTTCAAGCTTTTTAGTGGTCGATGATCAAGCAGCAAAGTGTTTCTTTCTTTCTTTCTATACTGTTATATTATTTGTAATGGTGTGTTGAAGTATGCTTTTTGATGGGACCAAGATTCTTTATTTTGAGTATTGAAATCACCAGATCAAGCATCCTCTTTTTTTTGTTGTTGAACAATTACATGATTAGTCTTCATAGATTTTGATTGTAACTTTTTTGCACATATCATCTGTAGATAAAACTTTTTTTTTCTAGAATCAGTGATGATTTGACACTTTAAGAAGGTGCATTGAAAGCCTTTTTATAAATGGGTGAATCTTTAGACATCCAGAGTGTACTTAGAGTATTGTGTGTGTTTTTGCCCTGTTTGTGATCTTGATTGGAGTCGTGCTTTGGTGTGCTAACAAAAAAAGTTAATGTCTTTTTTGCAGTGACACTTCAGTGGGTGCTGCACATGATGCATTCAATACCTTCTTCAGTGAGACTAGCTCTGGAAAGCATGTGCCTAGAGCTATTTTTGTTGACTTGGAACCAACTGTTATTGATGAAGTCAGGACTGGAACTTATCGGCAACTTTTCCACCCTGAGCAACTTATGTCTGGAAAGGAAGATGCTGCTAATAATTTTGCTAGAGGACACTATACAGGTAAAGGAATTAACTCTTTTTCCTTGTAAATTGTTGTGGGATTAAACTGATGTAGTTGTGGTTTGTAGTTGGGAAGGAAATTGTGGATCTCTGTGTTGATCGAGTGAGGAAGTTGGCTGATAACTGCACTGGCTTACAAGGGTTTTTGGTGTTTAATGCCGTTGGTGGTGGAACGGGGTCTGGTTTGGGGTCTTTGTTGCTAGAACGCTTGTCTGTAGATTATGGAAAGAAGTCAAAGCTTGGATTCACCATTTATCCTTCTCCTCAGGTACTTATTGTTAAAGAAGTTAAAGCTTGGCTTCCTTGTTCTCAAACATTATGAGGGAATGCCGTGGGAAGCATGATTTCAATAATGGCTAGTTTTGTGTATTTTAAGAGCATTAATCATTGATGGACAGAATACCATAAATATCATGGTGTTATCGCATACTATGTGTGCCACCCGTTTGCTATTTGTTCTGTTGCATACTTTTTTGCGTTCTATTAAGATTTAGTCGTCATTGAAAGTTACATATGGAACAATTTCAACAATAGAAAACAAGTTACTCTTTTGGAACTCGGTTATAACGTCTCTCTTTGGTTGCAGGTCTCAACAGCAGTTGTGGAGCCTTACAACAGTGTACTCTCTACTCATTCCCTTCTTGAGCACACAGATGTGGCAGTACTCTTGGACAATGAAGCTATTTACGACATTTGTCGAAGATCCTTGGATATTGAAAGACCAACATACACAAATTTGAACCGATTGATATCTCAGACCATATCATCCTTGACAACTTCATTAAGGTTTGATGGAGCCATAAACGTGGATGTTACAGAGTTTCAGACCAACCTTGTGCCATATCCCCGTATCCATTTCATGCTTTCTTCATATGCCCCTGTTATATCAGCTGAAAAGGCATACCATGAGCAATTGTCAATTCCAGAGATCACAAATGCTGTCTTTGAGCCTGCAAGCATGATGGCTAAGTGTGATCCTAGGCATGGGAAATACATGGCCTGCTGTTTGATGTACCGCGGAGATGTTGTTCCAAAGGATGTCAATGCTGCTGTGGCTACTATCAAAAGCAAAAGGACTGTTCAGTTTGTTGACTGGTGAGAAAATACACACAACTGGAAAAAAAAACCAGGGAATGGTCGTGTTAAAGATACACGAGCATCACTAGTTCATCTCATCTTTGCGGAACTTTTCTACATTTTGCAAAAAAAAACAAGGCATCGTTTTCACTAATAGTCTCGGGTTTTCCACTTCTATGTTCGATATTTCAATGCCTGATAGTATGAAATCTTAAGCTGACTTGTTCCCGCTGCCCTGCTTATCATTGATCTGAAATGTTGTTTTACTTGTAATCCACAGGTGTCCAACTGGCTTCAAATGCGGGATCAACTATCAGCCACCAACTGTAGTACCTGGGGGTGATCTTGCCAAGGTTCAGCGTGCTGTTTGCATGATCAGCAACAACACCGCTGTGGCCGAGGTGTTTTCTCGCATTGACCATAAATTTGATCTCATGTACTCCAAGAGGGCTTTTGTTCACTGGTATGTTGGTGAAGGCATGGAAGAAGGGGAGTTCTCAGAAGCTCGTGAAGATTTGGCTGCCCTTGAGAAGGATTACGAGGAAGTTGGTGCTGAAGGTGTAGATGATGAAGAGGAAGGTGATGATTATCAATAAGTTACTTCCACTTGCAATAGAATTCATCTGGGAAATGGCTAGGCGTGTGAGGGTTTGGCCACCAACCCGCCCGTCTTACTTTGCCGTTGTTATGTTTATGATGTGTCGCACCACTATCCTTCCTCTGTAAAATAGTCAAGACGATGCCAGTCTTCCTATTTCAGGTGTACTTTATTGTTTCCAGTTTGATATTTCAGAATCAAGTTTCTCATCATTTCCATGTTCTCTTTCTCGTATTTCTGCCTACTCTATTCTTTTTATACCGCCTCATATTAAGCAAACTGGCATCTGATAAAATCGTAGGCTCGTTTCCATGCAGTTATTTAATCGGGTCTAGTGGATTTCTTTTCAAATCAGTTTAAACATTGACCTAATCAAATTTAAAAATAATCTTGCAAGTTAACCGCCACCACAAAAAAATTCCAATCTGACGCTAACCTGGATTTCCTGGACCCCTCGTGTGAACAAATTGTTGGGAGAAATGAGAAGAAGGTGGTGAGAAATGCACAACACTAAGAAGCTGTTTGGAACAGCTTCTCAAACTGCGTTTCAAAATATTTCAATTTTTTTTTTCATTTTAAATGAATATATTTTGGTGTTTTTAGATTATTTTGATGTGCTAATATCAAAAATGATTTTTAAAAAATAAAAAAAATATCATTTTGATAAATTTCGGCACGAAAAGCACTTTGAAAAGCTACAGCAATAGCTGTCTCAAAATACCCTAATTGTATGAAAAGCTGTGCCAATGCCTTGTAATAACAAAGGGTAACATCCATCGTTGAATGACTCATAACTCAAATAATATTTGACATTAAAACATAGCTGCTGCCTACATCTTTCATGAAATTGAAAGAATCAACTAGGACAGAATAATTGGCAGAGTGTAGGGAGATCCCAGAGAGCATCACTTGAATCATTAGCATTCTCGAAGTATTCATTCCCTCCATCCATGGCATATAATGACGCTGATATCTGCCTTTCCACCGTCATGCGTTCGAGTTCGACCAACTCTGGACCAGGTGATGTATCAGACAGCAAACCATCATTCTTCGGAAACCACATTCCTTCTTGAACAAATTGAAGTTGAGGATCAAACCCAGATGGGAGTGAGCACGAGGGATGGAACTGAGATGTAACCGGTTCAAGCCCTCCAACGCAGCAGCCACTCAAGTCTGGCCTATATGCATCATCAAACGCTTTGTTTTCTTGTTTGATGCCACTAATAAAACTACCATGGTTATCAATAGATGATGGGAAACTATCTATGTTGCTATCATTAGGTAGAAAACAACTAATATTGAAACTACTCTTGGTGCTAACTATAGTGCTGGTTTTAATGGTAGATTTTGTGGTGGAGGTTGCGGAAGAGTTCTGTTTCAAACTCCTTTTGTGTTTGAGAAGGTTTCTAATTTTCATAGAAATAGGAGAGTTGGAGGAAACATGAGTGCCAAAGTTGGTTCGGGTATTCGAACCACGAAGAAGACAGGCAGCTTCATCATAAGCTCGCGCAGCTTCTTCAGCTGTCTCAAAGGTCCCAAGCCACATTCTGATCTTCTGTGACTGTGTAGTGTCTTTGATCTCTGCCACCCATTTTCCTGAAGGCCTTTGTCTAACGCCAACAAACTTGTTCTTGGAGGTCTTGCCTGAGCATCTCTCCTTGAATTTGCTGCGTGGGACTCCTTTTGGCTGGTTTTGGAATTGATGATACTCCATTTTGCAGATTTTGGGAGAGAAGTGGGACAAAAAAACTAGAGAGAGGGTGGATTTATACAGAGAAAAGGAGCGGTTTGACCTTAGTGGGTGCCTCGTCTTTTTTACTTGTGTCAGCATTTTCCATAATTTTCCATAGAGTTTGCTATGTTTGAAGCAAGGTTGTCAATACCATTTCGGTCACAGTTCCGGTTTTTTATTGGTACGGAACGTTTTGGTTTCGGAGCATTTCGGCGTGCCGTTTCAGGGTTGTATTGTTAATATATAATTAATTATATATATATGAAAAAAATTAAAATATTAATTTAACAAGTATAATTAAAATTCAAGATAAATTAACTTTAAATTATACAATACAAACACAAAGTCAAACAAATATAATCTTAAAATTAGAAACACAATCACAAGTTAATCAAAATAAGGAGGATTTTAAGGCCGGAACGGTACTGAGACATTCCGACCAGAATTTGACCGGAATTTCCGGAACGGACCGAAATTAAAACCGAGACGAAAACGACGCCGTTTCGTCTCGGTTTTTTTAATGGCATAGAATGTTCCGGCCATTCCAGCCGGAACGGAATGGTATTGACAATTCTGGTTTGAAGTATGACCTAAATATCAAAGTTGAAGCCAAGTCCCACTTGTAAACACATCTCTTAGTGACATGCAAGCCATTATCTAGAAGAGAACACCAGAGAAACAATGGTCAGCATTTTCTTATTGGTTTAAGGTTGAAGTTGCTGTCCTCTCCTTCAATTGGTCAACGAAAAAACAAAAGGCAAGAATCGTGCAGGGCACCAAGGCAAGACACTTGGAGCCCTAGCCTTCAAAGAAGAGTGTTATTGGGCCCTTCCACCCCAAAAGATGGTGGCATCTGATATTCCACACCCTGCCTCTCCTCGGAGGAATCTTCACTCGCATTCGTGAAATGCAATAGTCTACCAGCTATTGCAAGTGCTGCCACTCCTTTGGCCAACTAGAGTCCTGGACAAGACAGCAGTGACCACCACCTTGTTATCTTGTTTGGTAACGTGTTTTAAAAATAGTTTTTGTAAAATGAAAAGAGAGAATAAAATGAAAACCAGAGGGGAAGATTGGCCAGCCCAGTTTGCAAATACAGATTTCCTCCAGCGTTGGCTTTAGTGATTTTGTTGATTTTTTTCCTCTTTGGGTTTTGAGCTTATTGTTGGGTTTTTTTTGTTTGTGGAAAGATTTGTGCATCTCATCAGTGCTCGGAGCTTGATCACGCCCTCCAGATCTACGTGCACTTTCCTTGTGAAAATTCCCGTCGTCGTCGTCATCGGACCTAAATTTCTCGAAAAGGAAGCGATCCACATCAGAGAGTGTTGCTGCGTCTCGCTTCTCCTCGTCTTCTTCAACACGACTCCTACCAGCTATGGCAAAGGACAGTGTTCTAGGGTGTTCGCAGCTTCTTGTTATCCAGTTTCTTGAATTTGAGAAAGAATTAGAAGAGATTTAGATATTCCGGGCAGGGTTTTGATCTTATAGATGTAGTCTTTGAGAGACTTTTGGTGTTTCTTTGGCATTTTGTTTTTAAAAAATTCAATACTTTTTCCTGACGCAATTAATTCTCAGCTTCAAGAGTTACTTCGTCCGTTTTGAGTCACTCACACCCGAAGAAATGAGCAGCCAGCTTATAAATCTAAATCTTCAAAGACGATTGATAATAGTAATAACAGCACATCATAACTTGTTACTGTCTGGGGGAAAAAAAGCAGGCATGAGAATTCTTTCCTCGAGCCACAAACACAAAGTACAGTCCAGAAGTCTCTGCTATCAAAAAATTAACACAAGAGAAAAATGGTATAAAAATAAAATAATTATATATATATATATATAATAGAGGCACTGCTCGCTAAATTACGAGGCCATGCACACTAACCTACCATTAGCTAATGAAGAAAAGGGTGTAAAATCTACTGGCAACTTACTTTAGCAGTCTTCGGACACGAGATCTCATTTAGTAGTGTTGTGTCAAGACTTCAAAAAAACACTACTGTAAATCCAATGTTGCAATTATAATGAAAGAATCACCATTTCAAAATTTCAGTGCATACAACTGACCACAATCTCAGATGTTATTTGTATGAAACCCAGAAATTGCATCACAATGGGGGACAAAACTGCGACTAGAATTGTCTCACTGACAGCCCTTAGACTGGACAGGCACCAGCCAACAACAAAAAAAGATGGAAAAACAGGCATACAAAAACAATACCTACACTCTTTTGTTTTCTTTTTCCTCCTCGACTGGATCTTGATGGATGCAGCATAAAATAATACTTTTAAATCATATACACATTCTACCCAAAAAAATAATCGATCGCATTGACTTTCACACTCAATCAAACTGACGCCAGGTGGTTGTAGAACGCCATGCAAAAAACATACGATGGGAACCGATACCATCTTATCTTATCAAAAGAATGGGTAATAAAAAATATTTCAACAGCAGACTATGATGAGAGGATGGATTGCAATGCCAACTGCTGTTGTGGATGCAACAGTGATAAGGTTGAGGCCAAGGTAGCTGGTGGTAGGGTTTGTTGAAGGTGTCTCAGCAGATTAACCATTCGGCTTAAAGTTTGTTCAGTCGCTAGATCCTTGCCACATAAAACCTACAGGAACAGTAGCATCCCTCCATGAGAAAAAAAGTATTTGCAAACATAACGCACATCTACCATGCAAGATGTATTTGATCATTTCCATCAAAGTTTATCTAGCTATAAAAATTCCTTTTAAAATCACAGGGAAATTATAAATCAAAATTTAATGTATGTGTCGAGTTCGTACCAAACTCAGGCACAGCTGTAAGTGTTAGCATGCTGGGTAAGAGGACTTAACTTGGAGTGTAGAGACAGATGAGAATCAATTAGCATGTACTTGAATCAATGACAAATGGGTAAAATCAATGACAATATGGGTAATCGGGAGTTGGTTCAGGGTAAAAAAATATCTATATCGCAATAAAGTACATAACCATGAAGTCAATGTTGCCAGATGTCAGACACTGGTGTTCAGGAATTATACAGTTCCCAGGTTAAGTTTGAAGCAAAGCTAGGAGAGGGTTCTAACATGTCATCGTTTCAAACTTCATATCGGTACTTGTCAATTGGATAAAAAATTGACTATTAGATCCAGAACAACCAACAAGCATTGAGAAATCTAGACTCTTGAGCAATAAAAACAAGTTCAAAACAAAACATCAGAAATTTGTTCAGGTTGTACGTTAGTCAGGTGGAAGCATAAATCATGAACTTACCTCAGCAAATACTGAAACAATCTTAGGAAGATACTGATTGTTGGGTCCCAAAAGTTCCATGTCTGACCTGTAAATAAATGTTAAGGTACCAGTTCATTATTAATGGATGGTGATTGGTCAAAGCAAGGCATACTAAAGTTTGAGTAAACCAAAACAAGAAATGGGAGGATACTACTCCTTACCTCTCCACCATTGAACAAAGTTGTTCGTGAACAACTTTTGCCTCAATCAAATCGCCTGTTATTGGCAAACAGTTTAACCATGCAGGAACAACCTGCCAAACAAGACGAGGGTCAGCCAACATGAATGCTGAAAGAAATACCAAACTCAGTAGCAAATCAAATCATGGAAAACCTCCTGTTATTTTTAATAATTCATACAGCCCTTTGCCTACAAGATGCAGCCATAAATTTTTCAGTGAGCTTTGATTGAAAAAACAATTTCCAGGTGCAGAAGCCATCACACATAAAAGGATGGAAATAGACTTGAACAATGCAATGTACTTAATGACAGAGATCAAATACCTGAGCTGAATCAATACTGTCACGATGAAATTGGCAAATTTTCCCTAAAGCAGAAACAGCATTATCATATGCCATGACATTGTCTGCTTGCTTAGCATTAGGATGCCTTAAGACAACATTAAGTCTTGATAGAGCCTCTGGAAAGAACTAATAAATGTTATCCACATGATGCGCAAAAAAATAGATCAATGCTTTTACTCCCACTAGAGTATAAAATCAACTCCTTTAGGGCACGGACAAAAATTACCTCCAACTAGAGATTTAAACACCGACCCGCCAAATTCTGCACAAACACCAAGTCCATATACAGCTGCCTGAAAAATAAACACAAAACTTGGATGAGAATATTGCAAAATTGAGGCAAACAATTACCAGAGCATAATATGTGCAGACCTGCCGAACATCCGTGTTTTCATCATTGCATGCCTCCAGTAAGAAAGGAAGATATGTGTCATAATATCTGTACATCCATATTGTAACAGTAGTATCAAACAATGGTTCTAGATAATGAAAACCGGTATGCAAGAATGTGTTTGTGTGTGTTCTCTAGAAGCTTACTTAAGAGCTGCCTCGCGACACTGCTCTGCAACATCATCAAAAATGCATATCGCAATCCTTCTCTCTTCAGCAGTCTTATCCTTGCCCTACATTCACGAAACAGGTCAGGCAAATAAAACAAATAAAACTATTCATAGCATTGTTGTCAATCAATGGCTAAGGATGAAAATCATGCTTTCAGCGCAATGAACTTTTCTTTCTCACAAATGAGATTCTGTTTCTGAATATTGGTCGCAACCCTTGGTGCTCTTTGGTAAAAACATTTGCTCATATGGATGGGAACAATTTAGCATACACCAAGAGAAAGCAACTATCTTTAGAATGTATGCTAATGTGAAATGGAGATGTCGAAATCAATTATATATGAACAAATTTCAACAAGTTCATGCAACCTTAAATCATGTAGTGTGGATGTTAATTAGTACCATTTAGTTTTAGATATGTAAAAAGTCAGCAATTTACACCATAAAACACAAAAAAGTTAAAGCTAATTCATCAAAGCATTTCTCTATCCCATATTATCATCCACCGTAATTGGCATATTTGCAAATAAACACCACCATTCCAATCCCTGGATTTAATGCAAAAATATGATCCACATAAAATTTGCCTTTCTATATTTTCTAAACTATAGGTGTTGGAAATAAGTATGTAAACCAACAAAATCCAATATCAGGAGCTATGAACACACAATCAACCTTCACATTGAAAAAAAAACAAAAACAAAAACAAAAAAATATAATTGTAAATATAAGATTCCTCAAGGCAACAAAGCTCTGAAAAGCAATTGTAATCGTGGACAAAGACTTACCCACATAGGAGTTAGGTAGGATGATAGTTCCTCAAATAAAGGCAAGAAAGAGGCTTTGAATGTTTTAATCAGAGTTCCCAAGATCTCACCAACCTGAAACCAGAAATTATACAGCTAAGGAACATGAACTTCAAAGTTTATGAAGAAGAAATCAGTCCATGCTATTGTGACATATACTGACTTGGTCAAAAACATCCTCCTCTTGCTCATTTTCCTCCTTGATCAACTCACTCTCCTCTGCATCAAAGTCTTCAACTTTGGCTCTCTCCGCTCTCTCTCTTTTTCGACTGGAGCTGGCAGTGATGACCAGTTTTATCTCATCTACAATGGATCGCACTTGGTTTTCATCAACAAATGTCCCAGATATCTGAAAGAAGAAACAGAAGATTGCAAAACACACTCAAGGATTTCACATTGATTGCAGCACAGATTGGGCAAGAACACAGGATTCCAAAAACAAAAAACTAATTCCTAGTTTTCTCTTCACAAGTAAGATGAATTCCAACTTTAATCCAGAATGTGATGCAGGATGAATTACAAACACAAAACACGGTGGGAAAGCAAAGAAATTGACAGAGATAAGTTCATTGACTAATACAACAAACCTGTAAGCATTCATTTAACGCATCTAACATGCTTGCACAGATCTCTGTATCAGGTTCCTGCGATCAATTTAATAGTCAAGAATTTAATCACTTCAAATGGAGATAAATTTAAAAGTAAGATTCTACCAACACAGGAAAAAAAAAAAGAAACGCAAGTGACCTTGTGCAATGCTTCGACCAGAGCAGGAATAATATAATCAGACAGCTGCTTTATATAAGACTCATTGCGACCTGGAGCAAGTCCTTTCTCTACAGCTAATTTTGCAGAGCGCAGAAGTTCTGGCATGGCTGGGGAAGAAAGCAAATGAATCCAGTGAGTATTGCCAGGTTTCAAAAAAGGACCACGGAGAAAAGGAAAAGAGATCCACATTATCAATTCAATACCTGAAACAGCTGCTTTCCTAACCTCTTCATGGAAATAAAATTTAAGAAGAGGTACTAAAGTTGGAGCAACCTGCATGTAGAATGCCATTATATCAGCGTCATGGAACTGGAGTTGTGACGAGTATATAATAAAACAGTTGTTAATATGTTTCACTGACAAACCTGATCGATCCATGGAAAGAATCCTTCCTTCAACTCATCAGCATAACAACATAACATGTTACAAGCAGTAGCTTTTTCTTCCAGAACACTAGTCTTGATCCCAATTCTTTTGTCACCAAGGGTGATGGTTTCCATACTGTAACAGAAATACAAATCTTAACAAGACACCGAACATGAGTTCATCTGTGTCTAGATGCATGTGATCACAAGCAATCATGTACACGTGTGTGTCTGAGAGAGAGGGAGTGTGGGGTGCCCCTAGCTAAAGTCATATAAATATAGTAACTTCCATATGCATGCATCTTGAACTAATGATCCAAGTCACTGAACTTGACAGAGTTCTGCCAATAAAAACATTGATGAAATCAGTTTCAAGGAAAATATATACACCTTTCATCATCAGTATCATCAATTTCATTATCTGAATCTGCAGATGTAATGGTTACATCGGGCTTGAGTTGAGCAGACTGAAGCAAAGGTGGCATGACAACACTCATGTAAGGAAGAAAATCTTGTCCTAAACACTTGCAAAGTCTGGCCCATGCCTATGACAGCAAAGAATAAATGATCACGAGACAAGAAAATAACAAGATGATTTTAAGATATTTTTGGCACAATTTTTCGTGATCAAAGTATACTTGGAGCATGTAACTTGTTGTTGGATCATCTGACTCCATCTGAGATCCTTGCAACGACATAAGTACATCCATAACCTGGACAAAAACAGAAAAGATAAAAAGACATGTCAGAATATAGAGCCAGATTTGTCCATAAACGGGTGAGAGGATACAGATGTCAAAAGAAACCAAAAGCAGATCATTGACAAATTTTCCTCTATCCCAGGGACATTGTAAAGGTATTCCATGAAGACGTGATAAACTTAAGGAACCACTCCTAAAAAAAGAAAAAAGAGTTGTGTATGTAACGACACCTACCTGCTTGGCATCATCCCTGAACTTATCCTTCCCCACAGCCATCCCAACTAGACTAATGCACTCCATAGATTTGGCACGGAGCATGCAGTTAGCCTTGTCATTTGCATTCACCAAGATGGTCTTCAAGTATGGCATAACTGCATCATAGTATTTTTGGAAGTGCTCCTATGAAACTAGATACTGTTAGACCAAATCTTCCATAAGATGAACTAAATAAGAAACCAAGCCAATATTATACATTACCTGAGAGGAATCAGCAACTGATGCCAAAGCAGTCAACGCTCCCTCTTGCACCATTTGTTTTCCATTCTGCACCACATATATGCCATATAAAGACATAAAAGAAATTTGTGTTTGTGCTAAAAAGTGTGTTCAGAAAAATTATTTGAAATTTTAATTTGTACTCTCTTGTGAATATACCTGTAAAAGAACAAGCAATTTGCTCACTACTCCATCTAAGTAAGGAGTCAAAATTTCTGGAGTGCAGTTCTCACTGAAGTTAAGCACTGCTGAAGCAGCATGTGCCTGTCACAAAAGAATACAATGACTAATCAGTTACTGGAGAGAACAACAGCATAATCTTTGACTGTGTCTCTGCCATGTAAATACTAGCCCCACCCAACCAACAAAAAAGTAACAATAAGGAATAATACATTGATAGTAGGAACGAGAATGAAAATTGGTACCAAAATTAGTTAAAAGAACTGATTCCTGCATGATCACTTTCCAAATTCTCATCCGGGCATATAAGAAATCAAGCACAGGCATAAAAAAGGAAAAGAAAATGAAGAGCAAACCACAACAGCATAATCTTTGACTGTGTCTCTGCCATGTAAATACTAGCCCCACCCAACCAACAAAAAAGTAACAATATGGAATGATACATTGATAGTAGGAACGAGAATGAAAATTGGTACCAAAATTAGTGAAATGAACTGATTCCTGCATTATCACTCTCCAAATTCTCATCCGGGCATATAAGAAATCAAGCACGGGCATAAAAAAGGAAAAGAAAATGAAGAGCATACCATAATATCATCAAAGTAATCTAAAATCAATGTTATTTCCAGCACTTTTTGTGTGCATGACAGAAATTAATATTCCCTCAGAATTAACTGAAAAGGTGACAGAAAAAACATCAACAAACCCAATTATATTTTCCAACAAATTCAGGGGAAATGCTTTGTATAGCTGACAATTGTTTAGAAACATAATTTCATCTTTTATGCAGACCACCCATGCCCAACAAAAGACTTAATTCAGTCAGAGCTGCAGTGAGCTAGAATAGATGCAACAGGAGATAATCACATAATTCATGCCAGTTAGAGCAGTCAACACCAGGCCCCTGTCTTCTAGCAATTAAAAAAAAGTGTCTCAACCGCAAAAACTTAGGGCCACAAAAAGCAATTTACATTCTAGCTCAAAACAATCAAATGGCCACAAAAGTTACCTTCTTACTCTACCATTGTAAGGGGGTTTTAAGTTACTATTTCAAAAATCAGATACTGACATCAAATACTTTCTAACATCATTAGCTATTCTTGGACAACTTCAAGTATTATCTACTGCGCTAATCAATTGAGACAGACATCAAATCAGATGAATAGATAATAAATAAATGGATGAAATCTCAGCCTGTTAACAAATCTTTCAAATCCAATAAACAAGGCAAATGGTTTTGGCAAAAACAGGTGCACTGTATGAAAGGAAGCATTCAATATAGGTAATGGAAAGTGACATGAGCTTTAATCGATCACAGGGTCACAATTAGAAGCTAATCGCAAGTGTTTTATATAGTTACTATTCACCATGCTGAAAGCAGCAAGATCTATCACAACAAGAACTATCTTAACAAGGAATCAGCTTTAATCAAAATCACATGAAGCAAATATATTCTAATCAAGATACTGTATACCAAATTTAGAATTGGTAACTTGAAAAACATAAAGCAATGACCAATGGCTAACCTGCACTCGAGGATTCTGAAAATCATCCATGGCAGCTGCCAATGCAGGCAAAACCCTTTGATGGTATTGGTTTTGCAAATCTGGACCCAAATCTGTGGACAACTGCCCAATTGCATTGATAGCTGCCCATCTCACACGTGGATGTGGATCATAAAATGAATTTAGGACCATTGTAACTACTTGTTCCAGATTTTTTAGCATTACCTATATCAACAAAACATTGGCATAAATAACAAGAGAAATCAAATTCTTTCTAAAAAATAGATATGTCATGGTACCAGCCAATACAGTTCCATTTCAAACTTTTGCACAACAAATTACTTCAAGACTTTGAAGATTATAGCAACAATAGTCAGGATAATTGGTGACAATAACTGAGTGGTTCTCACCAACATCCAATACATTCCGACACAAAGAAAGCAAACGCATACAAACAGCATTACAGAGTAGTACTGAAACTTAAAACAGCTTATTATTAACGATATGACCACACATGACTAAGAAACAAAAAAAACTGAAGGTCATTTGCAAATGCAATTCATTCCAGAATGACAAAATCAATGCATAATGCAGTAGTTAACATAAGAAAATAACTTGACAGAAACTGACTATATAACTAGGCATTACAATTATATAAAAAAACAATATATTTCCTATATCTTGGAGCACCCTTCAAATGCATATATACATAATCAAACTTGAACAGCGTATCATCAAGACGTTAATCACAGCTCGCAAAAAAAAAGAATATAGTCATCGATTATTTCTATATACCTTAGAGCAACCTTCAGCAATCTGAGCTAGTGCAATAAGAGCAGCATGATGTTTCTGCCACTCAGGAGCCGCCAAATAGGCAGGCAATTGTTCTGAAGCAACTGGAACGATAGTATTCCCACCCAGAGAAATCGCCAGCCTATCCAAACACTCTTGTCCCATACTATAATTACTGGTTTCCCCTGCATCTTCATCCTCGTTCTCTGCACTATGCCATGCTGGATCATCCTCAATATCCAGCAACATCCCCATCAATATCGTAAACAGTCTACTAATAAACTGAGGTAACTTTCTCATCATCCCTGGTGCCCTCTCCCTAGCTTCCGCCAAAGTGATCACAAACTCAATAGCCAGATGCCTAGTCCCCTCCTCCAAACTCTCTGCCTCGGCAATCTGCAACATCGACCCCACAACATCCACCAACTGCCTCCTCAAAAACCTGGGCTCCGCCCCTGCCAACTCAATCAACAACTCCAACGCCTCCTGTGCTGTCGCCTCATTCCCATTATTCAACGCCTCCGTTAAGGTCCTAATCATCGACGGCAACAAATCCTGAAACCGATCCCTCTCAGACGAGTTATTCAAACACTGGATAAAGTTAATCACAGCATTCAAAGCCGCGATTCTCACATCGAAATTCGTGCTGGATCCCAGACACTGTAGAAAAACCCCGTGCAACTCCTTGATATAGGGAACCAAACTCTCTCCGATATACTGCGACAGCTGAGCGAAAATCAAAAAAGCCGATTCCTGCAACTTAACGGAATCTGACGTCACACACTGAAACATAAACGGCAAAAAATCGGGCCATCCATTATCAGGCAAAATCCCGGAAGCAAGCTCGGAAACGGTGTCGCACAACTTCTTGGTGATCGATTTAACAGATTCCTGCTGGAGACAGGCAAGCAGAATCGATTTGAGAGAGGACTGAGTCTGCAACGAGAGGCGCGGCCAGAGGTAGGAGTCGTCGCGAGTGAGGAGTTTACGGAGGAGGACGGCTGACATGGCACGAGCATCAAGGTGAGGAGAGAGTTGAAGGAGCTGAGCGAGTTTGAGAGAGAGTGAGTTAGGATCGTGTTGTTTGGCGAGGTTGAACAGAAGCTCGGCTTGAGATCGGGTTTCGTTAGAGGAAGACATAAGGGAAGAGATTAAGATTTCGAATTGTGAAGGATCGCCGGCAAGGATGGCAGCGACTTGAGATTGCTGGAATTGAGTTGACTCGTCCATGGTGGTGAAGAATTAGGGCTGGTAGTGGTGGCAGTAGTGGTGGTGGTGGAGGTGGCTAGGTTTCTTTTCGAGGGTTTAGGGATTAGAAAGAGCGATTTTTTTCCCTCTCTCTCTTTGGGTATTTTTTGGGGGGAGAGGGAAATAAGGAGGAAAGGGGGGGGACTGTGAAAGAATTAGTGCAAGTAAAAAAGAATAAAGGGTAGGGTTGGATTAGCTGGAATATGCGCTGAATGATTAATGTTTTTTTTTTTAAAAAAAATAACATGTTTATTTGGAAAAAAATTTAAAGAAAGTAGTTTATTTTTAATATGTGATGGTGTTATATAAAATAAATTAAAAAATATTTGAATATAACATAGATATAGGATGGGAAATAATTTATCAATATTTTTAGTTTTTTTCTAAAATATATCTATATATATAAAACATTACATATAAATATTTGACAATTTACAATAGAATAAGATATAAAAAGTGTAAAAGTTAAATTCTTTTTGTTATTTCATGTATTTATACATAGCTTATTACACATAACTACATATATAATATAAATATTATATATATATATATATATCATTTTGTTAAATATATATTTGCAACAACTACAGCTCTTTCAAAAGGTGTTAAATATATATTTTTTCTTTTTTGAAAGCGTTTCCTAAGATAAGGCAAGGAAAATACTTTCCTAGAGTAAAAGTTTTAACTTTTTTATTTGAACATCTCCTCGCATGTTCAGCAAAGATTAAAAAAGTGAGAAACAAGCGAGTGTTTTTTTCCTCAATGGATAAATGAAAATATATCATTTTTATTAATTAATTTGAGAAATTAAATTGAGAGCTTGCCGAGCAAGAAATTTAATCAATTTTTTTATCTAATTAAATTTGTTTAGCACGATTTGATTTTTTTACTAATTAGTAACTTGATTAAGATGTTTTAATAAAAATAATCAACTCGAATTGATTTTTTGATCCATGAACCTACTCAATGATCCAACCAACCACTCGTAATACTATTTAGATCAAATTTAAATAATTAGATTATTTCGGTTCAATAGTACCAAGTCATTTATATTCATGGACCACGTGCCATTCATCGCCCATCCAATGAAGATTTTTTTTTCCAGGTTTATACATATAATTACTAATATAATAACTACTAAAAACTTATATAATAATTAATTTTAGAACTCATAAAATTAGTCAAAATATATAAAAATTAGCTTAAACACCCATGTTTTGTACGAGATGATAACCCGACATAGATTTTAAAGTCATTCCAACACATTTTATTCCCTAACTTGTTGTTAGGGTTCATATTTGTGATGATTATGATTGATAATAACATCGTGTATCCTTAAGTGAGGTTTTACTGATTGCCCAGCAATTCAAATTCATAGATGTACTCGGGATCTAAGTATTTTCTTCATAAATTATCTACTTTGCAACCAAGTTATTTTAATTATTTGAAAATTGTTGTAGTTGAATTACTGGTTGCATGAAGTATACTTAATTAGATTGATATTCATGTAATTATATAATATGAATATGAAAATACACGAGCAATTAAGAATAAATCTAGTCAATTCAAAACTTTATTATTAAATTACGAAGAAGTGTTGACATACACACACAAACAAAAAAACTCTACAACCAACTAACAATTGACGACTACAATGAAAAAGTGAGAGCACAATAAAAAAGTTCAAAAATACTATGAAGTTTAGAGAAGGGATGCAGATTAATCAATGTCTTCTTGGAACAGAATATGAAATGCCAATTTAGTTAGAGAATTGACTGACAGCATGGAATGGCTGCTGGGAATTCCCTGTCCCCGGGGTCATGCCCCTCTGTTCTCCAAACCCTTCAGCCGCTGCACAAACGCATTCGATTTCTTTCTCCAGCTCAGTATAAATGGTCTCGAACTGCCCAACAAAAAAACGAACGAAGGATAATCAAAACAAGTAGGCTGGAAAAAAAAAAAAAAACGAAGGAGAATCAAAACAAGTAGGCTGGGTTTATGAGCTCAGCTCCTTGTTGATCAGGCAAAGAAAAAAAAGGAAGTTACCCTTTGTTCAATCAGTTGTCGCTGGCTTGTAAGATGGAAGATTTCTTGCCGGAGTTCGTTCTTCTACAGCGCGCTTCAGGCTTTCATTCTCAGTGATGGTCATGGCCAGCTTGTTCTCGGTTTCTTGGACTGCTGTCTGGTTGATTAATAAAAGAAAAAGTGGAGAGGGAAACAGTAATGAATAGAGGTAGCAGAGCTGAAATGTTAGCTTCCATTGTGAAACATGCACGTGATCATTTATAACCTAATGATGAGCATTACTACTCCTGAGACTGGCATTTACCTTCTTGTTCTGTCGATAACGCCTATCAGTTTCCCGTTTCTTTCGCTTCTTCATTTCCTTGGTGTACAGTTCCGTTTGAGCACGAGTACACATGAGGCGGGATCGGCAGCTAGCCCTCGAGAAAGTGGGAAAAGTAAGAAAGGAGAGCAGCGGATCTTGCCATAGCACCAGCAAAGAGGGGGTATATATATATATTTTTTTTTTCAAAAATACTTTTAAAAAATGGAAAATATCACTCAATCTCCTCGTCCATCACGAGGCAGAGGCATCAAAATGACTTGCGGCTGAATGCATTTGGGCTATAAAAGAATGTTATTTTTGTCTACGAAATTATTAAATCAATGTTTTCTTAATAATTTTGATAGACACACAACTTTATAGAAATGCTGCCTTGGGTTTGACTTGGACACACACCTCTTAACACAACATAGCACAAAAACGCTAGCACGGGACGGGAAATGGTGCGAAAAAGACAGCAAAATGATTATTTTTTTTAAAGTAGCTTTGGTGACGTGTTTCAAATAAATGGTGGACTCGAACTTCTGCATCGGTGCCGTGGAATTGCTTGCCATACCAGCCCTAAAAGAAACACTTAAAATCCAAATACCATTTCAAAAGAAAAAAAGTTATTAGAGAAGTCAAATTAGTTATATCATTTTTTTATATAATATAAAAAAAATCATACTAGAGTTGAGATAATAAAAAAAAACTCCTTATTTGACTTCCAAATAGAAGTGTCTGATTTGGATCACAATATAACAATAGTTTTATAAGAATCACTTATCTCATAACTAATAAGTAACTTAATTAAGATGTTTTAATAAAAATAATTAGCTCGGATTGATTTTTGATCCATGAACCTACTCAATGATCCAACTAACCACTCGTGATACTATTTCGGTTTAATAGTAATAAGTTAGTAATTAAGTTTGAAGCAATTTGGACCGGGTCGAAGCATAATTTTTGTATGGTGGGCAAGAATAATAATATAGACATGAACTCCTTGTCTGTGGTGAGTTTACTGACTCTAAAAAAACAAATAAAAAGTGTTCATATTTTTTTTTAGATTTGAGTTATGGGATTATTAATATAAAAATTATTAAAGGCTTATATAATCATTAATTTTAGAGTTCATAAAATTAGTTAAAATATATACAAGTTGACCCGAACATCCATATTAATAATAATAAAAATTATATGAGATGGTGATCCGCCATGGATTCCAAATTCATTCCACCACATTTTATTCCCTAGCTTGGTGTTAGGGTTCATATTAGTGACTATGATTGATAATAATATTGTGTATCGTTAAGTGAAGTTTTATTCATTGCCCAACAATTCAAATTCATAGGTGTAATCAGGATCTAAGTATTTTCTTCATAAATTATTAATTTGATTATGTTTTTTAGTTGAATTACTGGTTGCATGAAGTATACTTAATTATATTGATATCCATGTAATTATATAATATGGATTTGAAAATACATGAGCATTTAAGAATAAATCTAGAATTAATTAACTTAAAACTCTACAGTTCAAACTAGTTAATTCAAAACTTAACTATTAAATTACGAAGACTTGACATACACACACACACACAAAAAAAAAAAAAACCCTTCACATCCAACTAACAACTGATGACTGCAATGAAAATGTGAAAGCACAATGAAAAAGTTCAAAATTACTATGAAGTTTAGAGAAGAGATGCAGATTAATTAGTGTTCTTCTTGGAACAGAGCATGACATGCCAATTTAGTTGGAAAATCGAGTGACAACATGAAATGGCTGCTGGGAATTCCCTGTCCCCAGGGTCATGCCCTCTGCTCTCCAAACCCTTCATCTGCTGCACAAACGCATTCGATTTCTTTCTGCAGCTCAGTATAAATGGTCTCCAACTGCCCAGAAAAAAAAAAACGAAGGAAGGAGAATCAGAACAAGTAGGCCGGGTCTATTAGCTCAGTTCCTTGTTCATCAGGCAAGAAAAAAAAGGAAGTTACCCTTTGATCATTCAACTGTATCTGGCTTGTAAGATGGAAGTTTTCTTGCAGGAGTTGTTCTACAGCGCGCTTCAGGTTTTCATTCTCAATGATGGTCATGGCCAGCTTGTTCTCGGTTTCTTCGACTGCTATCTGCTTGATTAATAAAAGAAAAGGTGGGGAAGAAAACAGTGAATAAGATACTTTCTATTAAGTAAATATTCAATAGAATTAATAAAAAAAACAGTTTTAATCAAGCAGAGCTGAAAACAGTGAATAAACAGTTTTCTAAATGCACAGGTAGCAGAGCTGAAATGGTAGCTTCCATTGTGTGTGTAACATGCACATGATCATAAATTAATTCACACACAGGGAGAGGAGACACTTTCTTTTTTAACCTAATGATGAGCAGTACTGCTCCTGGACTGGCATTTACCTTCTTTTTCTGTCGATAACGCCTATCAGTTTCCCGTTTCTTTCGCTTCTTCATTTCCCTGGTGTACAGTTCCGTTTGAGCACGAGTACTCATGGGACGGGATCGGCAGCTAAGCCCTCGAGAAAGTGGGAAAAGTAAGAAAGGAGAGCAGCGGATCTATATCAATATATAGATATAGATACTATTTAAAAATAAATTTCAATTTTTTTTTCAAAGATAATTTTAGAAAACGTCACCCATGGCCATCAAATTTAGACACCGTTTGGAAGAGCTTTTTCAACCATGGTTCCAAAAAAGTTGTAATTTTTTTTTAAATGAATATAGTTTAATGTTTTTAGATTATTTTGATGTGTTGATATCAAAAATAATTTTTAAAAAATAAAAAAAATATCATTTTGATATATTTCAGCATGAAAATATTTTTAAAAAACTATAACAACAACTCTTCCAAACACTATATTGAACGCTCTGCATGTTTGTTTAGCCATGGGTTGAGTGCACTGGGCTAAATGTGACCGGGACACAATGTCACATCAGGAATACATACCAACCATGGAACGTTTAAACATCTTTGAAGAAGATCGAATCCTTTAAAAAAAAAAGCATATTGCGGGCTAGCCTTTGATGGCTTCTTGGTCATTGCATCTCCAAAGGGCAGAAATTTTGCTGCCTGCCACGTCATAGCTCTTACGGGTTCTACAACTTTGAATGGAAATAAAATTCAATTTTGCTTTGAATGTAAATAAAATTTAATTTTGATCAAACTGTCATGAATATATTTTTAATTTAAAGTGATTTTTATTTAAAAAATTAAAAATTTATCCTTTATAATATTATTATATTAAAAAAAATTCAAAACATTAAGATTAAATTAATTTGAGATTTGTGTGTAGGTGTTAATATTAAATAAATATTAAAATATATAATTAATCTTGCATAATTTAAAAAAAAATATTAAAAATAAATATATAAATAAATTAAATAATCAAAAATTTTATAGACCACCAGATCAGATGTATAGCATTATAAAAATATGTGGTGCTCGTGAATTCTTCGGTTGAATTCCAGACAATAGAGAATTCTGCGGTTGAATTCCAGACCCAGGTGAAGTGTGCACCAGAACAAGCTTTTGAGATTATAAGAATGTTGACTTCAACCACACTCGCTTGAAATGGCTCAAGTCTTTTGTTGTTTTTAGATACACGTTAAAAAATATCCCAAGTATGAAATGAAAATTGTTCTAATTATATTTACTTGAAAACATCACTATCTCGTTCGTTTTTTCTGTACAAGGACAAATGTGAACTGTCTATGCCAGGAACCACCAAGGTGTTGCCCAGTCTACCACCCTTGGATTGTTCTACTCATCCAAGGGTGACCAACCTTCCATGTCTATTGCCGAAATCATGTTTAGAATCCGTGCTGTGCACTTGCGCAACAAGAACAACTAGTTCATCTCAGCACTCTTGTATTCAATCTTGTCTTTCGCTTCATTGTTAAAATAAATGCACGAAAAAAACATCGCGGCCAGTTGTGTACTATAAAAAACACATATGAAAAACTACTTACTTACCCGTGCGCAACCAATATCATATTTTTTCAACAGAAAATAATATTAATTATATAATTTTTTTTATTATAATATAAATTTAAATAAAATAATAAATATACACAGAATTCTCTTGGAGTGCAAGTTTATTACAAAATATATATATATATATATATATATCGGAAAAGCAAGCAAGAAAACAATTATAAAGAAATAATCACTAAGATTATTATTGTTATTGTTATTGTTATTGTTATGATGTAAACAATAAAAAACCATAAAATCATCTTGAGAATAAAACAAAGAATCCAAAAATTTTAATAAAAGAGCAAATAAAAACAATCAAAATAAATGACAAAACCAAAATAATATTATTAACATAAAAAATAATTTTATTTGAAGAATAAATAAAAATAATAATCTAACAAAAAAACAAAGAAACAAAAGAAAAAAATATCAAATTTAAAATGATTATCAATATAAATTAAAATTTAAGAACTAAATTAAATCAAAATTAAAAACAATAACAAAAAAATAAATTGTATAAACACCAATAATAATTAAACAACAAAAATAAGTCTTTGATTTTATACGTATAAAAGAGTCAAATTTTATTGAAAATCCATTGTTATAACACTTTTATTATTATTATTATTATTATTATTATTATTATTATTATGATTACTAACACTATTATTGTTATCATCAATATTATTATCATTATTATAATTATTATTCATATTAAATAATATTTTTTAATGTTAATAATATTTATGCAAATAAAATTTTATCTAGGTTGATTATTTAGTTCAAATATATAGTATTATGAAAAAAATCTCAAACTTTTGACATTTATTTTTTACATTTTGGAAAAAAAAATTGTTTTGACTTCGACAAAACACGTAACGAATTAATCGTATATATTAAATTACTATATAGCTAAAACAAAACACTCAGATGCACAGTGTTTTTCACTGTTCATTTACACTCAGATGTACTGCGGATTTGAATTGTGAAATTATATAAAAATATAAGTGGCATTTGCATGCTAGGACTACATAAAGAAATCACTTTGGCCGAGTGGTTGCAGTGTTGCTATTAAGGAGGACACGGGAGTTTGAATCTTGGTAGGCCGAAAATGATTTTGGATTTCAACAGTAATGAACAATGAAAATCATTGTGTCATTACTGTTTCGTAAGGTGATTTCTTTTCTTTTTTCTTTTTTTAGTGGACTTCTTTTTTTTGTTTTTTTTCTACTTGGGTATTCGGGACAATTTATGCGTACCACGACTAATCTCTGGACCTATTTTTTTACATTTTTTCCTTTTTTTTTCCACATATATATATATATATATTTGATTTTTTTATAACCAAGATGTCCGTGTCAGCTTACGCGCACCATAATTTTTTTCCAAAATGAACAATGATATCCAATTTTCATGTTTCTATATTTTTTTGCTCTCCTTTGTTGTAAAAATTATTATTATTTTCAATTTCACGATCTAACTACAACAATATATTTTTTTTTTCAATTTCAATCCTCATTCTTTGTAGTTTTTTCTTGTTCTTTTACTTAACTGATTTTATTTTTCAATCTCAACTTTTAATTAAATATCAATTTATTATATTTTTGACACTGATTCTTTTAATTTTAATTTTATTGTACAATTAGTTTTTTTTTTTTTAATTTGATCATTCAATATTTATTTGATTGAGAATTGAATTTCATGATTTTTAAAATTGGATGATTCAAATGTAATGATTCGGGTCACATCTATGAAATTTGATATATTTTTTTATATAAAAAAACTCAAATTATTCAAATTACATGATTTATATTATGAGTTTGATGGAATGACTTGAATTACCCGTATCCCTAATTTGCATATTTACAAGTTTTTAATGACCAATTTCTCATGTCCTATTTTTTTATTCCATTTCAAATCATGAACACCATTACTTACACAAAAAAAAAAAATCATCCTGTACCTATAGATTTAGATCATCCTGTATAGAGAAATTAGAATGAGACAGAAAAAATAAAATAAAGGATGGGATAGATAGGAGAGCGGGGAATTTGATTGAGAGAAAACGGTGCGTTCTACCGCTGGCATGAAAAGGCGGGCATGCCCCCTTGGTTCCTATAGTAGAAGGGCAAAGAATCAGCGAAGATAGAGCCGGGCCTCCTTCCTCACTCTTCAAACGCCATCTTCTTCTCCGGTGACCGGTAACTTCACCGGATTTTGTGTCTGCAGTCTCGACCTCGTTTTCTCAAGATCTTCCTTCCTCGAATTCTTGTTCTTCTTGTCTCTGTGGTTAACCAAAGTGCATACCGACTGTTCAACAATTTGTCTAAACGAATTTGTCTGGTCACTCTTTCCATTTCTCTAAACGCAAAGCAAAGCAAATTTAAAGGACACCAACACTCCTTTATGAAGAAAGATGTTGAATAGAGTTTCAAGGAGCTGTTTTTGCTCTGCTGCTGCTGCTCCAACAACACTATCGCCTTGGCTTTTTGTTGGGTTGGGAAATCCCGGCGAGAAATTCAAAGGAACTCGACACAATGTATGTATCAAAATCTCGAAGAACCCCGATGGGATTTAGCTTCTTATACTGTTTCTTTGACTCACACTTGGATGACTGCAGGTGGGTTTTGAGATGATTGATGCATTTTCTGAGTCGGTAGGGATTTCTATGAATATACCTCTTTGCAAAGCTCTTTTTGGAGAAGGTGGTTTTGTCCCAAAGCATGTCCTTATAGTTCATTTCTTTGCTTCTTTTTGTAGAAGATATGAACTTTATCTTTGTGGAAGTACTAATACAGGTTTGGTGATATCAGGGTTTGTTGGTGACGCTCCTGTTCTTCTTGCGAAGCCTCAAACTTACATGAATCTGAGTGGTGAATCAGTGAGTGAATCATCCACTTAATTTTCTTTATCCATGGTGTAAATTAAAAAAAAGGTTCAATTTTGATGGATATTGCTTGTCTCGACTGTGTAATCAATAGTTTATAGGAATATAAAATTTGTGTGGAGAAAGTTAATCTTCAAATAACTTGCAGTATATATTTTTTTCAAATGCAGGCAGGACCGCTTGCTGCTTACTATAAGCTACCTCTTAATCGTGTTATTGTGGTAAGTCTGCTCTCATTATCCACTGTTATTTCCTTTACTGGGTACTGAACGACGATGTAAGTTTTTTCCTTACTGATACTGTATAAGTTTTGCAACTATAGTTTCATGACGACTTGGAATTGCCATGTGGAGTGCTCCGACTTCAAGAGAAAGGAGGTCATGGGTGCCATAAAGGGTATGGACCGTGAATTCTTGTGTATTTATCCCCAGGATTAGAATTTGCAGATAGTTGTGTAAAGAACGTATGATTTCTTACCGAAATAATATGTTTGAATAAATAGAAATGGTTGATGAACACCATGTCAGTGCAACCTCCAAGAATTCAATTAAAAATGAAATGATGGACAGTATAATGGATTGATAAAGCCATGCCCTGTGTACATTTGAAATAATATTTGTTTGCATTTTTTTTTATTTCAACTGCTGCTTGCGCTCTTGCAGTAGTTTTAAGTCCTGGTCAAGGCTTTTAGTCTGGTTCCTCAACCAATATTGATGTCGCTGCTGATATGCCTACAGTAGGCTGCAAAGTAGTGGACCTTTTATGGCTCAGGGTTAACCCCTGTTTTTTTTTTTTTTCCGAAACATTTTTTGTGCTTTTGGAAGTTTTGTGAGCATAATGTTTTATTCCTTTTCTTTTACCAGTTTGAAGAGTGTGATCAACCATTTTCGAGGGAACAGAGAATTTGCTCGACTAAGAATTGGTTAGTGTGAAACCTCAGTTGGCATTTATTTGCTTCCCACTTCCTTCTCAAGGCCAAATCTTTTATCGTTCTTCTTAGGAATTGGGAGGCCTCCTGGCCAAATGGATCCCAAGGCTTTCTTGCTGCAGAAGTTCAATGCAACAGCTCGAGAACGAGTAAGTTAACGGTTCCAAATTTTCATAACAAGGTTCATTTGGAATTGGCTTATATGTACCTGCTCGCCATCAAGTTCATACACATTTTTCTAGTTAGAATAGCATCTTCTCATTCCTCATGGTGCTGTGTGCTGTTTTTGGACAAGATTGATGCCGCCTTACCAGAGGGGGTTGTTGCATTAAGGTGCATTTTACATGAAGGCTTGACAGGACCTGCACGATGGTTCAACCAAGAACAGAAGTACAAGTATATGAGGTCGGAAACCATGTCGGCATGACAAACATAAGGGTGATCTTTTTCTGACATTTACATGAAGAAGCGCACCAATCCTTATCTCATGGGAAATCCTTTCATAATTGTAAGGCATATGTTTTCTTGAGCATTCTCTTGATAGTGTGATTCTATTATCAACACAACAGTTTAGGGCCTTCATATTCACTGGTATACAGTAAGGAAACTCTGCTTCCTTCTTTTGCTAGAAACATAAGTGTGTGAATCCTGGATTAACATAATTGAATGTCGGTCCCCAATTTTTGGATCCCTTTTGGTGGGTCGGGCAGGCCCAATATTTTTGGTTGATAGGAGGCCGGGTTCAATATATAGAAGCTGTTTGAAAAAGCCGTGCCGCAGCTTTTGATTTTTTTATTTTATTTTATTTTAAATGAATATATTTTGGTGTTTTTAGATCATTTTAATGTGCTGATATCAAAAATGATTTTTAAAAAATAAAAAAACATCATTTTGATGTATTTCGGCACGAAAAACTTTTTGAAAAGTTATGAAAAGCTACAGCAACAGCTCTCCCAAACACCCTCATAGTTGGACCAGCTTTCCCAACTTTTAAACTAGGCCGAAAGGAAAAGAGCAAAGAAATTGTCGTGCAGCTAGTCAGAAATTTAGAAAAGCTGGTTACAAAATATGACCTTTTATGGTTTTCCATGATGCAATTATGTTTGTCTTTAAGACGGTGTCGTAGGTGGGGTAAGCATCACCTGTGTGCAATAGACAAATGCAGCTTTTTAATCCAAGACAAAAGCCTCCTCTCTAAGTATTGCAGGCCACAACTTGATAGAAAGCTGTGAAGTGATCTGAGCGTAAAATTATTTTTAGAAATTCATCTAGCAGGACTGTTTTTGTTTCGACATGTGGCATTAGAGTTGTTCTAGCCAAATGATTGATGGTTCAAATCTTATTGTTTTATATTTTTCTTTTTATAAAAAAAGATAAAATAGTGACCCCCCCCACCCTTTTAATTCAGGCAAAAAATAATTTAAATAATTAAGCTTTTGAGAGGATAGGAACTTTATTAGTAAAAATCCTCGAATCCAAATGCCATCACCAATGGATACCCGTCCAAGTCTTTTAATAGCTTGTTTGGAAGTGCGATTGCGGTAGTTTTTTAAAGTGTTTTTTGTGCCGAGATATATTAGCTTTTTAAAGTGTTATTCTTGCCGAGATACATCAAAATGATATTTTTTTTTATTTTTTAAAAATTATTTTTGACACCAGTACATCAAAATGATCTAAAAATACCAAACCATATTCATTTAAAATAAAAAAAAATAATTTAAATTTCAGCAAAACACCGATTGAAACGCACATCCAAATGAGCACTAAATTATCAGGGATAAAGCTATATTCTTCTATCTACTAATCTATTATAGTTAATAGTGTTGCTGTTAAGCTTGGTTTTATTCAATAAATTCAACTGCCGTGTTCGTGATTAAAAACCTAGCTCGAATCTAATTTTAATATAAAATAAATCCATGATGTAATTGATTTGGTCTTAACATAATCAGATTTTTATTTCTTTCATAAAAACAAAATACAATGTTTTGATAAAATAAATAAATAGAAACATTAACCCGGTTTGTCGGTTAACCCAAAGCATTTACCAGACGAACCCTGTCCAACAACCACGGGTAGAAAGGCAGATAGGCGCAAGTTATCTACCAAAACTTCTGTAGCAGAAACTCAAAGGAGAAGAGTGGTTATCACGTGCACGCCCCCATTCCTAACTCCCAGAGATGAGTGAGTGGCTGAGTGAGCCCGAGTGGGCTCCACCTGCTGCTGTCCTTCCTCCTTCTCGGAACTGTTACAGCCCCACTCGCGAATGCACTCTCTCCGAGTCTCATGCCACGGGGAAAAAACCTGGAATTTCTCAAAATTGATCCTCTCATTTCACTTTTTATTTCTTTCCCATGTTCTGTCCAGGTGAAAAATATTCTGGCCGCTAGTCAAAAGATAATGTCGTTTAGTCTATCTTTGGGACCCTGCTCATAACAATGGCTGTTGAAAACTCTGCTCATAATTGAATAAGCATCCCATTTTGTTGATTATATGCGAGTACAGATATAAATTGAAAATCAAATCATATCAAATGAATGATAATTCTATAGATATATATTTATATATTTGAAGTGAAATTGGATGGATGGATGACTAGAGTGTAGTCACACTCCCCCAAGGCGATTGACAATATATCGTCATCTTCCCTGTTCCACAACAAACCTCACACTGTCTGATCCAAGAAGTATTTACTCCAAAGACAAAAACAAAAGAGAGAGGAGTCCCATGCCACTGCCCTACCCTGCTTATCTCCCCCCAGCTCCTCCTCCTTTTCTACCCATCAAACCTCAATCTCACCCTATCATTACACAACATCCTACATACACGAATACAGCAATATTCTAGATACTGCTCCAACTCAAAAATAGAAATATAGAAAGAAAACAAGAAAAAGGGAAGCTTGGTTGAATCGATCGATCGAGTACTTCCAAAGATATTATTAATCAGGATGAGAAAGCCAACTTCAGCTACAGATACAGCAAAGACTACCCCATGTTGCATCAAGGTAGGGTTAAAGAGAGGACCGTGGACACCAGAAGAAGATGAACTCCTTGCTAGCTATATCAAGAAAGAAGGTGAAGGTCGGTGGCGAACATTACCCAAGAAAGCGGGTCTCCTCCGCTGTGGGAAGAGCTGCCGTCTCCGCTGGATGAACTACCTCCGCCCTTCTGTTAAACGTGGCCAGATCGCCGATGATGAAGAAGATCTCATTCTCCGCCTCCACCGCCTCCTAGGCAACAGGTACTTACTTATACTATATATCCACAAAGGAATTAGGAAAAAGACAAATATTTGCATCAGTTCATTTTTTTCAATGCAATCTTTATCTGGGTTTTGTTTTAGGGGTCTCTTTCTTTTAGGGTTTTGTTTTTTGGTTTAGTTAGTCTAGCTTGCTAGGTTTAGGGCTACACTGTATATATGTTGTGGATTGCTCGTGAAAGAGCTTTCCTTCACTTTTTTTTATGCACCTTTTTAGAGTTTGGTCCATTAACATTCTAGCTAGGTTTTGATCCATATATAATTTACGCGAGTACTTCTCTTTTCAATTAGTTTATAGCTAGTTTAGCTCGCATGAATCTGGTTCACAATGAATCATCATGTGCTTGAATCTTGTAAACGATCTGTGTTCTTAAATCTCATCACCTCTCTTCTTCGTTGAAGATTTGAGCTAGAAAGGAAATGCATATCACTCTAATTTGAACAAATTTTAGCTAGATCTTAGCTTGGACTAGCTACTTGTATTGATTTTGTCAAAGGGTTGTTTCTTTAGGTGGTCATTGATAGCTGGGAGAATACCAGGGCGCACAGATAATGAAATAAAGAACTACTGGAACACGCACCTGAGTAAGAAGCTGATAAGCCAAGGAATTGATCCAAGAACCCATAAGCCTCTCGATCCTCAATCTTCTGATCAATCAAAACCTTCTTTGTCGAAGGCGAATCTGAGCCAAGAACGCCAAAAAGAACCTATGAAGATTGTTTCTTCAGGTCTGGAAGAAACTACCAGTGACAGTACTCACATAGCCAACAACAAAGAGAATGAGTATCTTCAAAACGACATTAATGCCCACCTGGATGTTCAGCATCTCGCCAACCATTTTATCGCCAGTCAAGGCTACACAGGTTTGCTGAATTATGATGGTCCTTCTGGGATGGATTTGAGAGGCAACCATAGGCCTGGTATCGGAGAGGCTGATGACCAAGATATCAATTCCGGCACCGACGATGTGTTTTCGTTCCTCAATTCACTCATAAATGAGGAGGCTTTCCAGCAACATCAAATCCTTAATGTGCCTAATGTTAACAGTGCACCATCCAGTTCAGATCCTTTTGTCTCAACATTTGGACTTGGAACTGGCTGGGAATCACCTCTCATGTCTTCTGCTCCTAACCAAAATGATTCCAAATAGGGTTTATCATGAGCGCGTGTTGAGTAGTCAGTTTAAAAAATCATAATTAAATAAAAATGCTAGGATTTGGTTTGTTATTTTATGTATTAACTCTATCTACGTGCTGTCACTGCTCTACATCAGCATCCTATTTATCATTTGCTGTTGTGTTGTATTTGTAAGAACATGAATAATTTGATCTTGTATCCAACAACTTGGCCAGACAATATATGATGTTATAGGCTTGCGTGCATGTAAATGTCTTTCATTTCATAATTATATTTCTTAGGATTGTAATTCAGCTTCTATCAAATTTCTCATGAAATCAAATAGATAATATAGAAAATTAATCTACTTAAATCAGGCAGTACCGCTTGGCAACACTCGCAACAAAAACATTTTTTTTCTTTCAAGGGAAACATATATGACCGGGTGCAATTAATTGTAGTGCACTGTGCTGTCAGAAAAAAAACACTAAGTTGTTCTATAACAATTATTGTTAAAAAGAAAAGAAAAAAAAGCCACAAGCTTCAAAAAATGTTTTCATCATCTATGGATCATACTTCTTAGATGTTATGCTAAATATATATGGGAGGATTGCTAAATATATATGGGAGGATTTTATAATGCAATATTTTCCAATTCCTGATTTTCATATTGATTCATAGACAGATGGATAATAAAAATAAAAATAAAAATAAAATTCAAATTCAAATGTAGTAACGAATATTGGTATTTGAACCTTGAAAGTACTCCCAATCTCTCAAATTTGGGACACTAGCTAGTAATTGCTACGAGATGGTCAATGATGGTGATTAAAGCTGTCACCTTCTCTTGAATGATGAGAACTTGAGGGAGAACCTTGTGTTTCCATGCTAGCATATTATGGTCAAGAACACTTAATTTGTTGGTTTTTTGTTCAGCAAAGATACGAACGTTATAATAAACTTTAACGCTCGTAACTTGGTTTCTGAGGTTGTATATATTGATGATCAGTACCATCAACGATATATATATATGGTTGATGCAAAGATGTGGACAAATTAAAAAGCATGAGCTAGTACCTGAGCTGGTTACAAAAGATGATTGTTTTGGTTACAAGACGGTGATTATTGATATGATAGAAGAATTCTCGAGTAATTAATATCACTCTGAGAGGACGGTCGAAAGTCTCCGGCCATTTAAGAGTCATGTATGCAAAGCTAGATTCATCCCATGATGATGATCATCAGTAAGTACTTGGGTAGCATGAATTTGTTAACAGAGAGAAGAGATAGATCCAGTGACCGGGGGATAAATAAAATGCGTGTTTCTGAATAGAAGAGATGGATTAACTCTAAGAGATTGTTAATTACGTAACCAGAAAGGCTCTAGCCAGCCAGCTTCTATTTCATATCAAAATTAATGATGTCAGAGAATAATACAAATCATATTCTGGAGTCTCACCTAACAGCTTAAATTTTTAGGTAAGATGATTCATCAACATGGTATTATAGTCTTATTGACCAAACGGTCACGAGTTCGAATCTCACCACCCTAATTCTATTCGATAAAAATCAAGCACAAGGTAATATGAGTTTGTGCAAGTTTCAAGCCCAATGGGTTTTCACTTGAGAACGCGTGTTAGAGAATAATATAAATCATATTCTGGAGTTTCACTTAACAACTTAAATATTTAGATGAAATGATTCTTTAACAACAACGATCGCAGCATTATACATTTATATATGCATGCAATCAAACTTTCTGCTTCTCACCTATCGACTACTATGTATGCACGAGTTTATTTGATTTTTTTTTTTAAAGAGATTGAAGATGCATAAGATAGGAAAATATCCCCACAAATTATTTTTTATATACATAAGTACTATATATCTGGGGGTGGAGAAAACACTTACTAGTCGATGAGGTTTGATCAGTACATGCATGAGGTAGACGTTTATAAATGTCTACATTCAACTGTCTCGACCTCATATGTGGTTGCAAATTCAGCTTCCTGAAAAACATCAATAAAAATAAACCTAGCTACATTCACACGTAAGAGATTGTAAAGATTCAGGCAATAAATATAGGATGCATGTTTGTACCCGCAAGGATCGAGTTCTGATTTGGTCGAGTAAATTTTTAATTAGCTGTTTGCAGGTATTTATTTTTTAAATTATTTTTAGTGTAAAAATAATATATTTTTAATTTTTTTATATTTTAACATCAAAACAATCAAAACAAATTCTGAACTTAGATTTGTAATAGGGCCGGCGGTGTGTAGTCTACCTCTCTTGGATTATTATGGCTTCGGGATGCGGGTCGTTTTTCCAGTCCGAGCTCAACCGAAATTTCATGTGTGTCCTAGCTAACAACCAATCTCATTTGAGTCTTCTCTCTTCTAACATTCAAACTAGGTTCTAGTTGAATTAATATTTTGACAAAGTGCGTCTAAGGACTTTCATAATTGAATTATTATGAGTTTGGATTTTATTATTTTTATTTTAAATACAAAACATACACAAATCCATAAAATTAAATACAAGGTAAAAGAAGACACACAAATTTCCAATGCAAGAAGAGTCATTACTTAAAGAAAATCATTCTTAAAATCCCAATGATTTATCCTTTTGCATAAGTGACAAACTCAATCCTGGCTGATAGTTTGCATGTTATATACAACATACCTTTAATTACTAAAAAGAAAAGAGTAATTAATTACAAGAAGTTTAATTAGGGTTGTTATTGTTAGATATATAGCTCGATCTTCCTTCTGGCCAAAATCACATGACCTAATATCCCACAAGACTCATATCTGGCTCTCCCACTCTAACTACCAGTCTTCTATTACAGCATCGGATTGGTAGCTGGTTGGTTGACTTGTTGCCCATAAATAAGTTAAAAGTAGGTTATGGTGCTCAGAGGTTGACCCTTTTTTTTATTTTTATATACAACTTTTGCTACCAAATCTAACTTTACAGGGAAACCCAACAAAATTATTGTAAGTTAGCTATTCATTCGAAGGTGGATATAACCTCGAATCTTTTAACTAGAAATGGGCAAGACACCTTAGGCGCCATTAATTGTCTAGCTCGGTAATATTATCTTGCGTAATCCGAGCATATAATAGAGTGGCATGTTGTTCTAGCTCACCGGGCTTTAAGATATAACATGGAGCTAGCTACTCATTTTCCACTCTTAATTAGATCATTATATCCCCTGTTGATCATTATTCATCGAGTGAGATCTTCAACTGAAAATCTCGAGTATTAATTAATGCGCAAACGCGTTTTACGCATATAATAGTGGGTGTTCTTAATTATATATGGACCCATACGATTGTACTTTGCCTTGGCTATTGGGGGTGGGTTTTTTTTTTTGAAATTTTCTGATGTCCCAAATGAAATTTCCAGTTGTACAACATGGGGAATCATTTTATTTCTCAAATACTCTAACTTCAATCATACGGTACACGGGCATGGAGTAGTAGACCTATATGTATTGGACTGCTGCAACCTAGCCTTCTTGACCAACTACGCACAATACCATCTACTCCAACAATGCTAATTATTATAGCACAATCGATTATTAATCTATATAAAAGCTTGATCGTTATAATAGTTTTGCTGATCTTTCTTCTTCAATTGATTAGCACAACATTATTTTGATGATTCGAGCTCTTTTTTTCCTGAGAAGCTGATGGTTTAATAACAAAACGAAGAGAAACTTAAACACCAGCACGTTCAAGTTGTTTTAACATGGAAAACAAAGTTGTTTCTATAGAATCAAGGATATATATATATGTATATATCCTTGATTCTATAGAAACAACTTTGTTTTCCATGTTAAAGCACTCATCGCATGAAGTCAACAAATTCTTCATGAAATATAACATCCATGTATAGATATCAAAATTACAAGACATTTCCATTAACATTTGTTCGCTAATTTAATGAATCAATAACAGCCGAGACATGCATGAGAAGAAAAAGCAAGAAATGGCATGGATAGCAAGACACAATTAGGAGGAGCTAGGGAGGGGTGGCTCACCTGGGTTTACCGTGAAAATCGACCATTTAAATGAAGTCAATGGAAAGATTCGAAGCTTTAATTTTCGTGAAATGCGTTTTGGTAAACGATGGAAGAAGGATCAAATGGGATCATGCATGACGAGAATGTTTTTATGTAGAGAAAGAAAGGGCTGGGAATTCTGGCGCTGTCCCTGCAAGAAACGATCAGGGTTCTGATTTTGAAATCAAATCTCATTTTGTATGAAGGATGAAGCACAGTTGGACACCAGCAGGTTTCCATGTCTACAAGCCAAGCAAGATTAAAGGGCCTTATACGAGGGGAAGTTTGCATGTTTAGGCTGAATTTGACCAGTAGATTTGTGAATAGTTTTGGAGGGCTTACTGACTAAGCAGTTAATTGACAATAGGGACTAACCAAACGTTCTTAGGTGAAAGGGTCAGATTTTGTTGGCCAAACCAACCTTTCCATGTCATCTCTAAACATTCCTATTGCGTCTCAGCCAAAGGGTCAATGGCCTGCTATTTTGAATCCAATGTCTATTCGTATTCCTGAGCATCCTCCATGGACAAACGTTTGGTGCTCCTTCGTCTTTGCTCTGCTACTCGTGTGATCCACAAGTTTCTGAAGCTTCTTCTTTAACCATGTGAAGAATGCTTGTGTTAAAATGGCACAACATATGTAGATATGACCTCCCTTTTTTTTTTAATTAACGTGGATGTTCGAATTGTTGGAAATTTGGCAGAAATAGAGAATAGAAAAGAAAAAGGTTTAGGCTGCACACTCTCTAATTTGGTAGAATACAATACATATGAAAATGGTACTCTCACACTTTGTCATTATGAGATTCATACAATATATATAGACATTAATAGATGCGACTCTTCAATACTAATAGATGCGACTCTTCAATACTAATCTTGATAAATAAGTTTAATAACTAACATTCACCCCTCTTAAACTTGTTTCATCAATCTTCACTATTCCAAGCTTCTTCTGCAGATAACAAAAAACTTCAGTCTTTAATGGCTTTGTAAAAATATCAGCAATCTGTTCATGAGTGTTGACATGAACTAACTCCACATCGCCTTCTTTTATGTGCTCTCTAATAAAATGAAATCGAGTATCAATATGCTTTGAACGTTCATGATGCACTGGATTCTTTGCAAGAGCTATAACAGACTTGTTATCAACGAAAATTCTTGTGGCTTCACTCTGTTTCTGTTGCAGATCTTCCATCAATTTCCTTAGCATATTGCATGGCACACACATGATGCAGCAACAATGTATTCTGCTTCACATGTGGATAATGCAACAATAGATTGTTTCTTGGATGTCCATGTGAATGTTGTTTCTCCCATGAAAAATATGAATCCAGTTGTGCTTTTCCTGTCTTCCAAGCTTCCTGCCCAATCACTATCACTATAACCTGTGATTTTGAAATTCTGTGATGATGAATAACATAATCCATAATTTAATGTTCCTTTAATAAACCGAAGGATCCTCTTTGCTGCCTTCAAATGTGAACTCCTTGGTCTCTCCATGTATCTGCTAACCAAACCAACTCCAAATAGAATGTCTGGTCTGGTACAAGTTAGATAACGCAAACACCCCACAATACTTTTGTAATATGTAGGATTAACTAAATCTCCTTCTCCTTCTTTAGTTAACCTCGTTCCATACTCAACTGGATTGTCTGCTGGATCACAATCTTCCATAGCAAATTT
This sequence comes from Salix arbutifolia, assembly GCA_025169955.1. NCBI lineage: Eukaryota > Viridiplantae > Streptophyta > Magnoliopsida > Malpighiales > Salicaceae > Salix > Salix arbutifolia. The sequence continues at coordinate 454,000 of CM045902.1, forward strand.
CTTTAACACTTCTGTTGCATACTTGGCTTGAGAAACGAAAATTCCATTACTGCATTGCTTCACTTCTAATCCCAGAAAATATGCTAGAAGACCTAAGTCTGTCATCTCAAATTCCTTTACCATGGATTGCTTGAAATCTTGAATCATTGTAGGATCATCCCCTGTGAACAGAATATCATCCACGTATAAACAAACAAACATTATTCTACCATGCAAGTTTTTCTTCACATATAATGCATGTTCATACGGGCATTTTGTAAACCCCTTCTGAGAAAGATAGCCATCAATTCTTGAGTTCCATGCTCTTGGTGCTTGTTTAAGCCCGTAAAGAGCTTTCTTTAATCTGCACACCTTTTCTTCTTCTCCTTTTACTATAAAACCAGCTGGTTGCTTAACATATACTTCCTCTTCAAGATTGCCATTCAAGAATGCTGATTTTACGTCCATCTGAAATATCTTCCATTGTTTCTGAGCAGCCAATGAAATCACCAATCTCACGGTTTCCATTCTTGCTACTGGAGCAAAAACATCTTCATAATCTACTCTATATTGTTGCTTGTACCCTTTTGCAACTAATCTGACTTTATGTTTTTCAATTTCTCCTTCAGCATTCTTCTTTGTCTTGAAGATCCATTTTACACCGATTGCATTGTGACCTTCAGGAAGTGTTGTCAGTTCCCATGTATTGTTCTTCTGAATGGAATTGATCTCCTCCTTCATTGCTTTCTTCCACTTGTCTTCCTGATATGCTTCTTCAAATGTTATGGGATCATTTCTTGAAAACAAACACAACATGTTAACATCATCAAGGTTCATTCTCTCTGTCGCGTCATAGATTTCTTGTATGCTCTTTGTTTTTCTTGCTGAACTTGAAGGACTAGCAGGGATGCTATTGATTATGATTTCTTCTTCATCATTCTGCATTTGTTCTTCTTCTACAACTAATTTCTGCAGTTGTTCCTCAGTACTCCAGTTCCATTCTTGCTCTTCATCAAATCTCACATCTCTTGACATGATCACCTTTTTTGTTACTGGATTGAACAATTTGTAACCATATGAATTTTCTCCATATCCTAGCAGTATGCATTTCTGACTTTTATCTTCAAGCTTGGTTCGTTTTTCATCTTGAATTTTGGCATAAGCTATGCTGCCAAAAATCCTCAAGTGATCAACTCTCGGTTTCTTCATGCTCCAGGCTTCTTTTGGTGTAAGCATATGCAACCTCTTTGTTGTAAATCTGTTCAACAAATACACAGCACACACAACTGCATCTCCCCAAAACTCTTTAGGACAATTCTTTTCTTTTAACATACATCTAACCATGTTCATAATAGTCCTATTTTTCCTCTCCGATACTCCATTCTGTTGTGGAGTCTGTGGCATTGTGAGCTGATGTGCTATACCATTCTCTTTACAATAATAATCAAAAGCATGAGACACATACTCTCCTCCCCTATCAGTTCTCAGATTTTTCAGCTTGCATTCACTTTGCTTTTCTACTAGATTTTTAAATTCCTTAAACTTGCTCAACACTTCTTTTTTTTTTCTTTCAACACATATACCCATGTTTTTCCACTAAAATCATCAGTGAATGTAAGGAAATACCTGTTTCCCCCTATTGTTGTAGGTGTAATTGGCCCATACACATCTGAATACACCAATTCCAGAGGCTGAGATGCTCTAGAACTCTTCTTTGGGAAGGATTTTCGGTGTTGCTTTCCCATCACACACACTTCACACAAATCGTTTGTGTGTTCGAGCTGTGGTATTCCCAGAACCATCATGTGTTTCTCCATCATCATTAATGATCCACAATTCAGATGTCCATATCGCAAATGCCACAAGTTCGTCAGATTTTAACTTTCTGCCTTGAAACAGTTTGACATACACATATTTAAAGTCAAGAGGAAACATCCTGTTTTTGGTCATCTTGACTGAGGCAATTAAAGCTCCAGATTCATAAAAAATCTTCAAGTTCTTATTCTTCATCTGCACTTTAAAATCTTGCTCCAGAAACTGTCCCAGACTTAAGATGTTACTCTTCATGTCTGGAACGTAAAATACTTTTGTTATGAATTTCTGCTCACCATTCTTGAGTTGTATAAGAATTCGGCCTCTTCCTTCAACTGGTATTTGAGAAAGATCTCCAAAAGTGATTTTTCCTTTGTAACTCTCATCAATATCTGCAAATGCTTCCTTCATGCCACACATATGATTTGATGCTCCTGTGTCTAGATACCAGGTACTAGATCTGCTATCATCAAATTTTCCACATGCCAGCAGCAGTGCAGGTTCTTCTGAATCACTTACCTTCTCAGCAAAATTAACAACTTTGTCTTCAAATCTGTATTGTGAACAGTCAGAGGCGAAATGACCATATTCCTTGCAATTATAACATTGCACGCCTGCATTGTTATTTCTCCAGTTTGAGTATCCTCCACGACTTCTTCCTCTGAATCTGCCTCTGCCATTGAAATTCTGATTTCGTGCACCATGAAATTCTTGATTTCTATATGATCTTCCTCCTCTTCCTCTTCTATGCAAAAATTTGCCTCTCTGGAATGCTCCTCTGTTGGATTCATTGGAATTCTTCAAAGTTAGCTGTGTCTGCAAAGCATGTTCAAGTGTTCTTCCTTCTCCTCTTCTGTCAATTTTCTGCTCATGGGCTTGCAGTGATCCCATTAACTCTTCTACTGTCAATTCTTCTAAATCTTTTGATTCTTCAATTGCTACAACCACATGGTCAAACTTTGAATCCAGTGATCTCAAAATTTTCTCCATCACACGAACATCATCAATATTTTCACCATTCCTTCTCATCTGGTGAACCAAAGTGATTACTTTTGTAAAGTAATCTGAGATTCATACAATATATATAGACATTAATAGATGCGACTCTTCAATACTAATAGATGCGACTCTTCAATACTAATCTTGATAAATAAGTTTAATAACTAACACGAATCAGTTTGCGAGCATCTCGATTAATCCCACAAGTTTTTATAGTGACTATTATATTAGTAACTACAAGACTTAAACATGATAGGCAAAATAAATCCTATAATTCTAAGCTCTTAACCACTGTGCCACCTATTAGATAATTTAGATATAACCTTTCTTTGTAAAGATCGATAATGCAAAAGACGATAATTGTTCACAACAAGTAATATTGCTAGCCGAAGAGATGTCAGGACCCCTTTTACGTGCCTTCCCTGAATAAAATGAGAATCTCCATCTATATTCTTATACATTAGGATGAAAAACAAACATTTTCCTCTGTTTGTCAAATTTAGAATCATAAATAACTTAACACTAGCTGGAAGCATAATTATTTGAATGAAAAATTGTTGTGACCATATATATCAGCTGCTTCAAAGGAAATAGGAAATGTATAGCAATTAGACAGAACTGAGTTCATGGAAATCTGCAACTCACAGTCAAGTTGGCTAATATATGGTCAAATCAATAGTAATGAATCACAAGGGAAGTTTTGTACACCGAAAAAAAAACAAATTATCATGAACTACCATTCCAATGTTCCCCACTGGTCCACGAACTCAGGTGCAATGTTTTTTTTGTTTTGTTTTGATTCATTCTTATGAAGCCCCACAATTTAATTGATCAGGACATGACCGTGATGATGAATTCACTCTGTTTGCTGCGCTTGCCAATCTCATGAATGAAATCCCACAAGTAGTTTGAGTTCCATCTGTGCTATGAAAAAAATTAGAAAACGTTCGTGTTGTGAGATCCAAAACAAAGCATCTAGACAAGTTGATTCAGGAAATCTACAACTCGAAACTTCTCTGGTTGAGATTTAAATTGATAAAATTAAATCAATTTAATTTAATAACACTATCATATCCAACCCTTAGCAAACCTATAATTTCCATTTCTATCCCATCAAGAAATAACTACAGCAAAAGCTTTTTTATTACAACAGTGTCATCTCTAATACTCCTCTCACTCCCTTGCACCTGTAAATTCCATTTTCACAATAACTTCACGCTGTTTCTCAATAAAGTTCAAAACTTTGAAGTGGGTTTTTTGTACATTTCTTCTTCAAGTGACTGTTCAGTTAATAACAGTCAGATTGATGTGAAGAACAGCAGTTCATCAAATTGGTCTGTTAATTTCTTGTGCTTAATTATCTTAACTGTGTTATTGGGTTTTCAAGAAATGGAAGTGATGATCTTTTCAATTTATTGTTCTAGGTATTGATGAGTGTTGTTGATTATGTTGCTTTATGCAGTAAATTGGTTGGTTTTGAGTGATCAGGAAACTGTATTTTGTTATTATTTTCTTACATTGAATACTTTCTTGGCATTTTATTATTTTGACAAGTTAATTGCTTTATGCATTTTCCACTGAGATTATAAAATCTCAATCTTTGGATATATTCTAGGATTTAGCATTAGGATGGAGTGATTCATGGCGGAAAGAATCGGATTGTAGATCATTACTGCAGCGAACAAAGTTTAACAGCCTTTGATTCCTAATTCTATGTTTCTGGCCGGAAACATGGAATCTAAAGGCACGGTGAAGTGACTGGCCTCCTTGATTATCCGATGCAAAGGAGTATCGGACCGAATGTAACTGTTTTATTTGAGTCATTCCCCTCAACTTATTGAATTCAAAATAATGTGAAGGGAGTTTCCATGGTAGAAATGTTCATCATTTGTGCCAAATCTTTTTGTCTATGAACCTGTTATGCACTGTTTTGCTATACTGTTTGATAACTTTGTAATCATTCTTATCATTGCAGTATGGAACTGGAAGGGTCATTCGATTCGCTATCCGTATGCTAGGAACAGTGGCCCTGCTCTAGTTTTAACTCATGGTTTTAGAACAAACATGTCTACATCATTGACATTTTGATTCTCATTAGCTAACAACTAATTGATATAGGTATTACATGTAGCAAATTCTCCATGTTGTCATTTTTCATTTATTTTCACGTTGTCCATTGCATGTGTTTAATAAGTTTCATTCTGCTTTTAGATTGGCATGCTATGGGATTGAGTTATGTTTTATTGAGGTCAGGACTTAAACTTTTTAGTCTTGTATGTTTTTAGCACTCTAATTTTATGCCAGAACTTTTGGAAGCATGGATTCAACCTCGCTCTCTCTCTTCCTATTCTTGGTTGCAAAAATCTCAAGGCATTGCCATTCATAGTCTTTTCGTAGCACAAATAACTATGTAGACCATACATGACTATATATTCAGAAAAGGTTCTTAAGGTTTTTGTTTTTTTTCTTCTTATTGGTTAATTCTTGATTGAATGTTCAACACACTTTTGGCTATTTATATAGTCTTATATCCTAGCCTAGCCTAAGAAGGATTCTACTTGCTGGAAAATTACTAAAAATATAATCCTCATGTAATTTTAAGATTGTTGCAACAAATTAAAACTCAGAACTCAAGTCAAAACTTACAGCTCCACCTAGTTTTGTCAGGTTGAATTGCAACTCAAAACTCTAGTTTTGTCAGGTTGAGCTGCTGACTTCAAGGCTGTTTCTGCCACTTATTGTAGGACACTTCCTCTCCAGTAGTTGCTTGGAAACTGCCTTCTATTACCAACTTACTCCAGCCACAAATCCACCTCCTGCAAGGACTTCCAGCACCGACAAACTGCTGGAAACTTCCTCCGGCTGCTGATTCTTTGTTGCTGTTTCCTCTTGGTTTCTGCTGCTGCCTTCTGCCGTAGCCTCTCCTGGCTGGTTCTCATCAAACCCATCAATGATGGAAACTCAAGAAGAGAAAGATAGGTACAGAAAAGTTTCTCAAAGGTGATTGATATTTTTCTTATTGCTTATTGCTGCTCTTTTTTTTTTTCTTGATGAAAGCTATTTATAGCTTAACTACAATTCTGATAAAATTAAAATTGCTGCACTAATAAAAATAATCCTAATAGAAGACGTAATCTAAGCTAAGATAACTCCTTCAGAACTCAGAATTCCTTTAGTAGAGAGCCTAATCCTGTCACATATTAGCATAGATATAGAATAGGGAAGTTGAGGTCAAAAGAGTATGTTTATCATGAAGTAACTGCCAGAGAGCTGCAACCATCGAGATTGAGAAACTGGAGTCATATTCTCATACAAGGAGCCAAATCTAGTGTATTGTAAATGTCTAAGCTTGAAAAATAACTCCATTTTAGCTGTTGCAGTCCTTCTCATTCCATAATAGAGCTGCCATAAACCATGGTTCAGAACTCGTATTATAAAAGGATTGTTTGCAGTTCTGCTTTAAAAGGATACGAGCTTTTAAGATTATCTTGAAATCCAAAGGCTGCCATAGGAAAGAAAGAAATATAACAGAATAATGCACGTCTCATGGTATTCTTGGTGATGATTGTGTGCTAGTTTTCTTCTCTAATCTATTTGTTTTTTAACTTAATATGTATAGTTCATGACTGGTAACTCACTTCTTCCTTGCACTGACCATTGGAAAAAACACTATCCCAGTTCTTGCAAATTCACATAAGAGTATATTCAATTGATCTCATTGGTTATGGATACTCTTCCCAAATCCTTGTTGTTAAGGAACCATCTCACCTAAAAACTTAAGCTTTTAACTGAGGTCCCATAATATGATTTATATTATTCTCTAACACACCCCCTCAAGTGAAAGCCTTTTGGGCTTGAAACTTGCACAAGCCCACATCACCTTGTGCTTAGTTTTTATAATAGAATGGGGGTGGTGAGATTCGAACTCGTGACCGCTGGGTAAACAAGGCTCTGATACCATATTAAGGAACCATCTCACCTAAAAGCTTAAGCTTTTAACTGAGGTCCCATAATATGATTTATATTATTCTCTAACACTTGTGAATTTGAAGATAAATCCTTTTATACATTTGAGACATGGGCTACTCAGCTATATGACTTCTGTGTCGATGTAGTCAAAGATGGGGCTTTCTTCCTTTGCAATTCCTTAGGCGGCATTCATCTTTTTGATGTTTTGGTTATGTAGATGAATCCTTCGGTTTTCCCTCATTATTTTTGGCAAATGTTTGTTGCTCATTTTAGTTGTATATGCATGTCTGTAATTACTTTTAGATGTCATAGCAACACATTTTTTATTTGTCGAGAATAAATATTTGAGCAAAAATTATATGGACTGCCATTATAGTTAAACACAGTGAGATGAATGCTTGGAAACTCATAGTGATCATAATTTTTGCGTCTTAGTTTTCTGGTATTATGCAGAAGTTGTTGGTCTTCAGGCTCCAGTTATAGACCCACAGATCTGTGAAGGCATCATGTTGTTAAATATATCTTTGCGTCTGCTGCACATTAAAAAGCATCCATGATTTGGTAGGCCTTTTATCAGATCATCCCGAAGTTTGCTGAGGTAAACAGATATGGTTTCATTTGTTAGTCACAGAGTTTTAAATTTGCCATCTTTTAACTTTAGCTGTTTTTGCAGGAATGCTGCTCTGGGAAAACTTTTCTTCAAATCAGTTGCCACTTCAGAGTCTGCGAGAAACATTCTGAGTCCAGTGTTCTTCGGTGGCATGTTAAGAAGCTGTTTGGCATGGCATTTCACCCGCTGTGCCGCAGCTTTTGGTTTTTTTTTTTTCATTTTAAATAAATATGATTTGATGTTTTTAGATCATTTTGATGTGCTGATGTCAAAAATAATTTTTAAAAAATAAAAGAAATATCATTTTGATGTATTTCGGCATGAAAAACATTTTGAAAAGCTACCACAACAGCTCTCTCAAACAGGCCCAAAGTATTTTCCTTTTGCCTCTTGGGCTATGGCATTTATGAGTATGAAGGCTGAATACAAAGAAGGGTATGGAGTTTGCATAGAAATATGAAAATCTGCTTCTTTGTGTGGTTTGTAATAATATTTTCTTTTACGAGGCGCATGCGGGTGTTTGTGATATCTGAAACTATCATAAATTGATCTGGGAACTTATAATTTATATTCAGAGTCATCTACATTTTGAGGCTGTGATGGAAGAATTAAACACTACTTATAATTGCATGTTGTATTTCATTGTTCCCATGACACCTCCCAGGTGACAGAGAAACTTGTACAGAGGACCCTTCTTCCAGGTCTCGAGCTGGGTGCTGCAGATGTATTTCTTGAGTTCATTGGATACCAGGGATCCCCTTTCTGAGGATTATTGTGTTTGATATTGTTTTTGTTTTTGCGGTTGAGATTGAGGTTTTAAAAAAATAATTTCATGAAAAAGCACTTTAGCTGCGGTTCAAAATAACTTTTGAAGTGTTTAGTTAAAATTGTGGTTGAGTTTGAGGTTAATGAAAAACAGTTTCAAGTGTTTAGTTACCAAGTTTTTCATATTACTTTTAACTTGTGAAATTACTTTAAAGAGTATAGATATACACTCACACGCATATATAAATATTGTATTAATAATCATAATTTAATGAATAATTTAATTTGACACTTTTTTTTATTCTCCTATCAAACTACTTGTAATTCTATCATGAACTAAATCTATACGTGAAGACCTCTGCAATTCCTGACTATTTGATTGAGGACCCTTCTTCCAGGTATCGAGCTGGGTGCTGCAGATGTATTTCTCGAGTTCATTTGATACCCAGGGGGTCCCCTTTCTGAGGATTACTACATGAAGTGAATGTCATTCTCAAAAACCAAACCTCAAATGTCTACTGCTGTTTTGCAAATGTGGAATGTGCGAGCAATTATGCTAAACCTGTCCCTAACATAGATATAGGGTCCCCAGGTGCGATAACCACAACAGACGTAGCTGTCCCTAACATCCTCTGTGATTAATTACATATCATGTTCTTCAGCTAAACTAACACCGAACCCACAAAAGGTTATGAACATGGGAACTGTCACCTTCTAGCTCGAAACTGGCCGATGAATATATATATATACACATACATATGTGCAGGTTTTAAAAGCACATATACACGCTTAGGAATCCATAATTACTCAAGACCTTTAGCTACAGGAACAGCACGAAACTTCGAAGAAATTAATGATACAGACTTTAAAATATCTGGGCTAGCTAGCTTTTAGTTCACCAATAGCTAGCTAGCTAGCTAGCGTGGCAATTGCCATGATTAGCAAGCAATATTCATGGTATAGAGCATGCAATATCTAATTTCCAATATATCAGTGGCGGGTTTAATGTGGCCCCTAAAGCATCATCATCATCTTCAATGCACGCTTGAACCCTTTTGCTATTCAACATTGCCTCACAACAGGCGTGGAACCCATTTATCAGATGTTAAATATATATATCCCGTCGAAGCACTCAATCTCTAATCATTAAAATTGATTTAAAAACAACGATCGATACTTATTGTTAGGGTTTTTTTTTTTTTAAAAAAAAAAATTCTACTTCAATTAGCATTAAAAGAAGATTCGTAATTAGTAGTGACTGTGGCTGTGCAATTTAATTGTTTCTATTAAATAAATAAAATGTGATTACGTACATTTGTGCTCTCAAGATCAAAGGAAGGTTCAACATAAAATCATCATAGGCTTATAGATGATCATTAAAAAAGGGCCAAGCAGGCCGATCGATACCACCCGAATGAAGGGAAAAAAAGAAAGAGGAGTCGATCCTCTTCAGAGAAAGAAAGATATGGAAGTTGACAGCCATTTTTGATGATTCTTTTGGTATAACCTTATTTTGTTGATAACCAATTTTGAAAAGACAAGGAAGGATACAAGGTTATATAATTACTATAACCATATGAATCTCTCGATGATTCCATGTTGATCCCTGTTCAAGAAGAAATAAATTCTACAAAAAACATCGTTTCTATTTTTATATTTTCAGTCTCGAAACAGTAAACATTGCTTTTGAGATGAGAAATACGGTATGGCTTTGTTTTTGTGATCCAAACTATCCACCAAACATGAACCCGAATTGGATTTTTCAATCTAAAGTAGGAGATAAACATCTCTATGATTTTTTTAAAAATGAACAGTTTACATTATTGGTGCACCCACCAAGCAAATTGGATATACAAAGCAAAAGATTAGAAGGAAAGCTTGCATCAGCTTTGACTGATCAGATATTACACTAGCATTATTATTCATTGTATGGGCCATGAAGCATCCATCATGGCTCACGTGTGATTGGCCTAATCATGTACAAAAAAAAACCTAAGTTACAAACACGAAGGGACTAAGTTACAATTGTGATGAAAACCTAAGGACTCGTGAACAATAATCTACTCTTGATTATTTAAACCACTTATATATAAAATACACACAAAATAAATAAATTGTAGACTTTTCAGAGGACTATAATCTGTATAGTGATCAATTCTACTACTCATGGGAAAGCTCACAAGGGTTTGTGTCTTTTGTGGAAGTAAGTCCGGGAATAAAAAGATATTCAGTGATGCAGCTCTTGATCTTGGAAGACAACTCGTGAGTATACATTCTTCACTCTCTTTCTTTCAGCTTTTCAGAATTTGGAGCTTCTTTTTTTTTTTTTATGAGAAGGGGAATTCTCAGGTTGAGAGGAAGATGGATTTGGTGTATGGAGGAGGGAGTGTTGGGTTGATGGGGCTTGTTTCTCAAACAGTTTATGATGGCGGGAGCCATGTTTTAGGGTAAGAATTTCTCTTTTCTTTTTAATTTAATGATGCTAATTCTTGTGTGTTTTTCATACATGAATATCATTAATTATATCTCACTTTTTTTGTTTCTTTTTGGAAAGAGTTATACCGACAGCTCTTGTACCGATAGAGGTATGCGAAGCTTCATCTCCTCTGTCACATCACTCGCTCTCTCCTCTCATGTACATGCATGAATGATTTCTTCTCAGATTTCAGGTCGAACTGCCGGGGAAGTGTTGATTGTATCCGATATGCATGAAAGGAAGGCTGAGATGGCTCGGAGAGCTGATGCTTTCATTGCTCTTCCTGGTAATGACACAAGCTTTCGAGCATGCATTAATTAATTTTAATGTTGAAAAAAAACAACAAGAACATGCTTCAGTACAAGATTGCTGACTGTTGATCGCTCCTTTGTGTTAATGAAGGAGGGTATGGAACCTTCGAGGAGTTGCTTGAGATGATAACATGGTCTCAGCTTGGAATCCATAACAAGCCAGTAAGTTATAATTAGTTTCCGTTTCTTTTGATCTTCATATCATATTATTGCTCTTCTTGCTACGTACATGTAGAAAATTCACGTACAACTTGTAAATTAAAAACATGTCTTGCTTTTGAAATGAATTTATATCTTTTAAAATAAAAGATATACTCTACTTATTTCTCTTTTATTTTAAGGATGTAATAAACCGCTAGATTATTATCTAGATAATTCAATATTCTCTTGAGCCAAATTAATAATCTGTGATTCTCCTCTCTCATCCTTAAAAAATAAAAAAGAAGAAGAAGAGTTAAAGCTGAAAATGCTATTGCCTGTTGGACATCATCACTATTTCCAAAAGAAGAACAAACATGCAAAGGGGCCACTGAAAATGCAATTCGTGTCTTGCAAGAGGGTGGGGTGTTAACGTTGGCACAGTACTGGGAGGATTCAAGTAAGATTCAAGCCTGGTAGCTGGAGAACTAAGCTTCGAATAAATAAGCATTTTGTGATGTATAAATACTAAAAACAAGGCCCTGTTAGATTTCTTCTTCATCTAATCACTCTTTGAATCTTCTAGTCAAGCTGTTTTTTATATGGTACGTACTGGTTATATTATAATAAGAGTTTTGATGTATTTTTTATTTCTTTTTTCTCATTGTGATTTATGTTAATATATTTAACAATTCTTTTTCAAAAAAGTCATCCTTTTTCATTATTAATATCTTAAAATATCGTGTTTTACGATCTTCACACTAAACTATACAATATCACCAAAATTAAAAAACTATTTTATTTTAAAAAACCCGGGATGAAATGAAAAGAAAAATCATTGCTGCCATCAAATCAGTTTGTGGTTTAATGTATATATATATATAGGCAGTAAGTAACCTTGACAGCCGTCCAAATACTGAGGGGGTTAGCTGGATGGCCATGAACTAGACTTAACACCCATTTTTAGGCCCATAATGATAACTTGAGCTTTTGCTTTCCAAAGTGTCGTTTTCACTTTTTCAGTGTGTGTGTTCATTGTCAAAGCAATCCAGAATCAGATGCAATGTATGGAACTCAAATGTATTTGTACATTTATTTGCCAGGACACGAAATTGGGAAAAGGGAAGCTTGGCTCTTTCTAGCTTTGTAGAATGCTAATGGCAATTGTGACTGCGAGTGCTACCTCTGAACTACTCATTTTTAATATTCGTGGGATTAAAGTAGGATAGCAGCAGGGGATTTCCCGTATTTTGCTGAATGTCTGCCATTTCTTTCATATGCAATTTTAACCTCTCTCTTTTTTTTTCTCAAATTGGCCGGGGGGAAAATGCAGGTGGGTTTGTTAAATGTTGATGGGTACTATGATAGCTTGCTTGAACTATTCGACAAAAGTGTAGAGGAAGGATTTATCAATCCTTCTGCAAGGAACATTGTCATAGCTGCAAAGACTGCTAGAGAGCTAATCCAGAGAATGGAGGTACTGACGTGCACTTCTCATCTCAAATGCATTTGCCAGTTTTGTTGCCTTTTAACTCTTCTTTCATGTGCTCTCTGTAGGATTATATACCTGTCCATGAACACGTGACCTCTAGTCAAAGCTGGAATGCAGAAGAGTGCAATGCAGATTTTTAGTTGTTTGCTCTTCGGAAAGGAAAAATATTTCTCTTTTTTTTTTTTATTCCTGTGATGCTATCTTTACAATTGATTCTTTTCATTGCGCGTGCAAGCCTCCCAAAAGTACAGAGGATATGATGCATAAAAATTGCGTTGAATAGGATCCACTAGTATTTGTGTAAGCGGAAACCCTGATGTGGCTGTGGGCTATATATTTCTCACTTCAGAACGAGCATGGAACTTGGAAGCAGAAATGCAATCTAGCTTTTGTTATATTTTCTTCTAAATTCCTCAGAAAAGAATCGATGATTGCATATGTTTAGCAAACACCTTCTCTGAGTAGTGGGAGGTACAGCATGCACCTGATTTCGGATGAATTAAGGAAGACCTAAAGGAACTCTCCCTTAATCTTTCATCGACCATTTATAAGAGATCCAGTACATTTTACTTCAAAATCATCATCAAAAGTATCCAAAAAAAAACATGCATTTGTTCACATCTTCAGAAGCTAATTAAGGGGCATAACAAATTGAACACAGATGCACATACAGCAACACTTCATAAGTACAATGAGATGAAGAGGGCATTCATTCACTTTGAGAAAAGAGCACAGATCAAAAGAAATCCACAAAAATCGAAATTATATTTTACAGATATAGGGTTGTCAGGATCAAACAGGAAATGCCAATGGCCAATAGAATAAAAGAACCAAATGGAAAAATAAAAATAAAAGGAGCTTTGTATCATTCTGCAACTGAATCAAGAATTCGAGTGACATGAATCAGTTTTTTGGAAAAGAAAAAAGTAGCATCCAACCTCATCAGCATGTATTGATTCCATCCTTGCAGTCACTGGTCAAGTTATAAAATGTTTCCACACGAGTCTTTCCTCTGTAAAGAACCTCAGTATCCACAGCAACCCTCATGTATCCGTCAAACTCAACAGGACGACCATTGTTCAAAAGTGTTGTCTCATTGTACCAATCACTTGTATTTCCCCACAATTCCTTGTAATCATCAATTAAATGGACCTTGAAGTGAGACCTCAGTTTATCGAAGTAATTGTAGAATGGTTCATTGGTTGCTATATACAGATTCCTCCAAGGCTGAATCATCCCTGGAAGCTTTGCAACGAGTGCATCAGGTGATGTATCAGCATCCAAATGTGGCCAGAGCTCTTTGTTTTGAGCTTTCTCCCCGCGAATCACATGAACTGCATCAAAATCCCAGTCCATTTTCCCACTGATGTCTGTAACTATATTCATTAATCTCTTTGATTTCCAAAGTGCATACCATGGCCTCTGAATGTACTTTGCAGCCTGCCCTTCACACACCCTATACCAATAGTTTTCTGGCTCCTGACCATCAAACTGCCTCCATATGATTGTGCTCCTGTCTTTCCTTAGTTGCATTGGTGTCATCTTATGGGTCACAACCTTCTTAACTGGAACTTTCTTCTTATGAGAGCGATCCCATTTCTTCCAATCCCTCAAAAATTCACCCTCTTCGACAATTGATGCCTCCTCCTTAAGATGCTCAAAATCAAAATAAAACCTAAAATCCTTCCCCTCCTGATCCTTCCCATCCGGATTATAATTACCTGCTAAGCATAGACTCAAGTCCATGACAAATGTCCTGTTCAAATACATAGCCTCCCCCAACCCACACAAGAAACTCCACATGTACTGATTCATTCCCTTACAATAATCCCCTCCTCTTGAATAATACAAGTACTTCCCCTTTCTAAAGTTCGTTTCTGATCCCAAGCTTGGGATTGTGTCATTAATCTCATCATCCCGAACCAATGGTGCAACTCTTGGATTTTTTCCACCACTCCTTGTGGAATTAACTCTAATCCTCATCCTCCTGGCATTAATACCAGAATGCCAACCACCGGCATGCACAATTTTGTAAGAACAATTATCTCCAATTGCAAACTTAAACCTCCTAAAATCCCTATATTTCCTCCACGACTTCTCCTTCTTATTCCTAAACCTCCATGACACATCACACTCATCCTGCTTCGATCCATGAACAGGAGTTTGATAATCCAAAAACACAATTGACTTAAACAGCCTCAAATTGAACTTCTCAACTGTAATCAAAACCCTCGGATCTGAACAATTCACAACCTCCAAATCCTCACAACCAGATGTTTTGAGGGTCATATTGCTTACTTCCTCCTCCTCTTTCTTAATCATCTCATCGGTAATTGGTTTAATATCCGCAGTAGGAGAAACTGCACGGGCAGTCTCAGTTTGCAAATCCTCGCCAGTTTTGGCAACAGTATCGTCAATTTTAAAAGTAGCATTCTCAGTCTGTGTAAAGAGTTTTGTTAAAGCCGGAGCTGATTCTAGCCATGGATCTGGTGGTTGGTAAGTGATTGCAATAACAGTAAATATCAAAACTGAGAACACAAACACTGAGAAACATACATTACTTATCAACTTTATCAGATTCTGCCCTATAGGATCAGCAGCTGGATTAGTTTCTTTCATGGATTTTCTCTAACCTTTAAACCCAAAATCCAAAATTTACTCAGATCTTGAACTCAAACAAGAAAATAAAACCAACCCAAGTATTCTTAAACCAAATCCAATAATGGGTTTGGTTCAAAATCCAATATTTTTTGAACTTAAGTACTGAATCAAGTAAATGCAAAAATAGGGAAAGAAAGCCAGAAGGAGACCTCTAAATAAGGTCTTACTTACTTGAGATGAAATAGAGAGAATGAAAGCACTGATATTTGGTGAGATCAAACGGGGATTTAGCATAAAGCTATGAAATTTAATGGAGAGGAAGTGAGAATGAATTGTTTGTGTTGAAAGTGTGAAGCTTTGGTTAGAAGGAAAGCAAGAGACTGTTGTCAACGGTGGGTGTGATTTTTCCTTGTCTGAAAGTGAACTCGGACGAGAGTGAGTTGTAGCCAGAAGGGCAGGCTCTTGTGATTTATAAGTTTAAGATGATGCCTTGCTCGAATCAAAGCTTTTTATACTCACACACCTTTTGGGGAAAATCAATCACTAAGAAATTATTAAAAACATGTATATTTACGTGGTATGTCGCCTTCCAAATTACAATTTAAAGAAATAATAATTTTAATTTTGAACTGTAATTTGAAACGTGTTATTTTATTGTATAAACAAACGAGGTCTAAATGTTTTAAATCCGTTGCAAAAAACATCATGTAATTTATTTTATATTTTAAAATAGAAGGAAACTCTAAGAGCAAATAGAATGACATGAGGAATATCTATACTTATTACAATGAATGAGATTTCACGAATTCTCACACTTCTCTTTAAAAACAATCTTAAATGTTTTTAAGGATAAAAGTAGAGAGAAAAAATAAAGAGTTCTATGATATTATTTGAAAAAAATTATATTTAAAGATAAATGTTTGATAGCTCGAGGAAACAAAATCAAATTTAAATAAAAACACTTCAATAATCCTACAACAATAATTCAATCCTCGCAAAATCAAACCTATCATTTTAACTATATTATCTTATACAAATCAACTAATAAACCTTTTAAACACAATAAAACCACAATGATGAATCAACATATTTAGAAAAATTAATTTTAAACCCAACTCCTTGTTTAAAATATTTAAAGCATTGTGATAATTCAATGATAGTTGGGTGAGCATGTGTCCATACCCATCATTTCTAGGTTTGATAGGGTTTTAAGTCCAGATGACATGGGTTTAGCTCTTTATGATGAGTTGCAACTCCAGCATCCTTGAGTTTAGCTATTTGTTGAGCCAAAACAAACATGAGTCTTGTAAGCTTCTAAATCCCTGTCAATAAACTTTACATCATGTCAAGTCTTAGTGTGTATGGATACGACAAGCTGTCAAACCTAATGCTTTTAGATGTGGCGAGTTGAGCCCAATTAAGCATGGGGCTAGCAAGCTGCTAGGCTCATTGCCCCTTAACTTGGATACATGTCGAGCTCAACTAGTCATGGATTGACTCAATACCATACCTTTTGACCATAGGCTTGATGTTTTGGCAAGCTTGAAGAGCGAAACATTTGGATATCATTATAGACCTCGTGTTAGACCATAACTCATTAGGTTTTTTTTGTTTATCCTCATAACTTTTAACATGAAATGTTAATGGTAGAGATATTTGTCTCCCTACACTTATAGGTGTATAAAAATATCATAATAACCTAGCTTATTTTTATCTCATTAATATTGTATAAGAGATATTTATTTCTCTCTACACCTATAATCGTGTAAAAAACTTTCAATGACCTACCTTATTTACACCTTATTACTATCGTGCAAGGAATGTTTTATTAATGTTATTAGAAGAAGAAAAATGATTTTTAAGTCTCTCAACTCTAACAAAACAATAAAGTTTAAAGCTTATTTTCTTCAAGATTTAGTTAACAATATTTATTTTGTAGACATTAATACCTTTTAATCTTAGAGTATTTATCATATCAAAACAAAACACAAACATTCTTGTTCTTAGAATTTAAAGCTTATTTTCTCATTTATTACAACATCTCTCTTAAAAGTTATAGACTTTATCATCATCTAAGAGCATCTAAAACCCTATCAAAATAAATTATTTTACAGGTGTTAGGTTTTCTATCACCAACCATCGACTTCATAAGCTCTAGAAAATAGAATATTGACATGAACATAAATTATTTATTGTCCAAAAACAAAAAAATATAATTAGTAAGCATACCAAAATTTACAGCAGCATCACATAATAATACAAATTAGAATCATAAAAAATAGTAGCATCTATTATGAATTAACCTAATGAAGTAAAAATAGGTAAATAAAGAAAAGTGTTTAGGTGCACATAAAAAAGGAAGAAGACTAATGACTAAATTTCTAATTTGAAACAATTCATTTATATACTATTTAAACATATTATATATCAATAAAATTCACATGCATAAGTATAAAATCATAATATCTCGAACTTAGATAGAATTTCAAAAGGAAGTTATTGTAAAACAAATAATAATTTGAGTATTTTTTAAATAAAAAACTCTTAGAAAATATTATACATCGCAATACAAAAACATGCATTAAACAAACAAATGAATTTTTATATAGTATTTTCAGAATAATATCTCTTTATTCTTCTTATTTTAAAAAGATAAAAGTTGATAATTTTTTATTTATTTTATGTCGCGGTCTTTATTTTATTTGTCACTTATATTATAAAAAAAGATTAAATCAAATACAGCATTGAAAATTCTTCAAGATTGATTACGTATATAGACACCTATATTTCTCCAACGTTTTGCAATAGGTTTGTGGTCACATGAAAGTTGGGCTGCAGATACTGCTAAGAGCTAGCCACTACTTGTTTAATCTTGGGGTTGTATAGCCCATCAAAGCCTCAAATACGCAGCACAGACAGGCCCAAACTACGTCCCCCAAGCAGCCCAAAAACACAACAATGTCACGAACTTTTATCGGACAGGCTCACAAATTACCACACCAATCCAAATTTAATTATTTTAGTTACTGCTTCAATTACAAAAACTATAATGAAAAAAAACTAGAAAAAATAAAATGGGTTTTGAAAATAAATAAAAATGATGTTTTTATTCTTACTTTGTTTGTATTTCTATATATTTTTTATTAAATAGATTTTTCTCTCCGATTTGACACGATTTGATGAGTTGACTCGCAAAATCGTACAACTTTACGAGTCAACTCGTGATTTTAACAACAAAGATCTAAACGAAGAGCAACAATTGTGCTGAAAACAACTTTTTAAAAAGGTAATGGACCCTCCTTAGTTCATTTTGTTTAATTGGGTAAAATTAACCATATATTATCCAGTTTAAATCAATTAAGCAATATCTTATACTTCAATTTTGAATTATATTCACCATTAGGGTATTGTTGTAAAACTCGGATCTGCCCAGCATTGACCCGAGCCTAGATCAAAGAAAAAAATAAAAGTAAATTCTTGTATTAAAACCTATCCCTCAATTTATTTATTTTATTAAAATATATTTTTTAAGGGTTTATCTCTTTTTACTCTTGATTTGAGGCTGTCCGGGTTGAATTCATAACCTACCTTCACAACTATGTAAATGCTTCTGATTAATAGACAAAAAAAAATATTGTTTTAATTGTTATTTGAAGAACAAGAGTGACAAATGATAAAGTTTAAAGAAAAAAGATAATTTTTTAAGGAAATAATGTTTTTTTTTTAAAAAAAATATATTAAAAAAATATTTTATTTTCTAATATAGCACATTAAAATATCTGATAATATATATAAAAAAATATTTTAAAATAAAAACATTTTAAAAAAAAAAAAAGAAAAGCACAAACATCCCCTTAGTCAAAGTAGCCTAATATGCGTCCAAAATAAATTATTCATATGATTAATGATGACAAGAGTTGGAACTTTGAAATTCCATCGACTTGAAGTCGTCTTCTGTTACCTCGAAGTTTCATCATTTTTCACTTCCCATTTTCCACCAGCGATTGCTTTCACTGTAGCTATTCTCACAAAACACTCGGTGCCATTTTCCTGTATTTTAACCACTATATGTATGAAGGAGATGAATGTTTCTTTCCCTGTCAGCAGCAACTCATCCACCGTCCATTGTCCAAGCTCATGCCCCCCCCCCCCCCATATATTCTTAGGTTTGATCTGTTTATGAGACGGGGCTCCTCAAATTTTTAGAATATCCGTGCATTCGTTTGGTCCCCGAAACGTTTTTTTGTCTACCCTGCTGCTTTATTTTGTTTTCGAATTCATTCCTATTTTTTCTTTTACCCCCTGCATATTGTTATTGTTTGTTTTAAATTATTTAAAGTTACGATGATTTACAGTTATAAGTCTAGCTTGCTTACTCTGCTTGTAATCTGGTATTCATCACCTGCATTTGGTTCTAAATCAAGAAAACGGAAATCCATTACAAGGAAATGTAGTATTAACTTCTGTCATATATTGGTTTTGCTTGGACAGAAATCCAGAGAGTACAGATTGCTAGAAACCCTTCTTTTTCCTGCACATTTTCTGTGCACAGAGATGCGGATCAGACTGGCTTACAACCTGTTATATACTGCGAAATCTATCAGCTTCTGAAACGACGAAGTAGCCAGGGTTTTGAGTCTACAGTATTGAAATCTCTAGTCTCTCGAAAGACGGTGGTAGTCAAAAGATCAGTTAGTTTTAAGAAGGGAGAATTGGAAAGAACGATGTCAATTACAGGATCTCCTTTGGAGAAAGAAATGGATCCCTTCACCAAGTCTGCTAGTATTAACAGCAAAGAGATGGACAATCAGCCCCTAAACTTAGATAATCATAGCGTCGAGACGATACAGAAATCGAGAACTCTTTATCCCACCAGCCCCAAACACCAAGCTGCTGTAAGATTGCAGAAAGTTTACAAAAGCTACCGGACTAGGAGAATACTTGCAGACTGTGCAGTTCTTGTTGACCAGAGCTGGTATGTGTCTATTGATCAGTACAGGTCTGGTTCCTACAAATAAAAAAAGTAAGGATGCGTGACTTTTTCTGATGCAATTATTTGTTATTTTTTATAATCACAGGTGGGAACTCTTAGATTTTGCTGAACTCAAATGGATTTCTATTTCGTTCTTTGACATCAAGCTGCCATTTCTCGATGGTCACGAGGGAAAAAGAAGGCTGGCAGAGTTGGAGAAGGCTTGTCAAATGATGACAATGCAGAAAAGCTTATTGATAAGCACTGGCTTGAAGCGGTTCGTCAAATTTACATGAGAGATAATTGCTCTTCAGAATTCACTCTCACTGAATACTGATCCCAAACCTGTCATGTCTTTTGTTTAAAATAGATCAATCCACGACATCGATACGGACACAGCCTACATTTCTATTATGAGAGATGGCTTGATACTAAAAGCAGGCAACCCTTTTTTTACTGGCAAGTTTCTTGGATCCTTATCGCTAGACTTTCAACTTTAGACGTGATCATGAATTTGAAGTTGAACTTGTG
Source organism: Salix arbutifolia (assembly GCA_025169955.1). NCBI lineage: Eukaryota > Viridiplantae > Streptophyta > Magnoliopsida > Malpighiales > Salicaceae > Salix > Salix arbutifolia. The sequence goes on from CM045902.1 coordinate 474,655, forward strand.
TGTGCATGCTTGATTTAGAACTGCAGGCTAGATGTAGGAGAAGGCAAGGAAGTAAATCTTGAAGGATGCCCTAGATCAAAATTTCAAAAGCAGTGCATCAAGTATCTTGGCCCTGTGAGTTTCCATGAACTGCATTTTATTTTTATTTAACCTAAATAAAATGCTTTTAACGATGAAGATTTACTATAACAGACAGAAAGGAAGGCCTATGAAGTTGTTATAGAGCAGGGCAAGCTCCTCTACAGGATGACAGGGGAGCTTATTCACACAACAGAAGATGCTAAGTCCTTTTTTGTCCTTGATACATTCAAGACCTTGTATGTTGGCAAAAAGAAGAAAGGCACATTTCAGCATTCTAGCTTCTTGGCTGGAGGAGTCACAACTACTGCTGGCAGATTAGTTGTTGAAACTGGCATTCTTAGGGTATAGCTTCATGCTTAATGATATTCAGATATTAACATGGTCTGTTAATAATGGTTTCTTTCCACTTTTCAACATGGCAGTTTGGCCTCACAGCGGCCATTATCGGCCTACAGAAGAGAAGTTTCAAGACTTCCTTTCATTCCTCAGGGAAAACAATGTGGATCTTATTAGAGAATAATATAACATATTCTGGGGCCTCACCTACAAGCTTGAGTTTTTAGGTGAGATGGTTCTTTAACATGGTATCAGAGCCTTGTTGACCCAGCGGTCACGGGTTCGAATCTCACCACCCCCATTCTATTTGATAAAAAAAATCAAGCACAAGGTAGTATGGGCCTGTGTGCAAGTGTCAAGCCCAAAGGGCTTTCACTTGAGGGGGTGTATTAGAGAATAATATAACATATTCTGGGGCCTCACCTACAAGCTTGAGCTTTTAGGTGAGATGGTTCTTTAACAGATCTCACATATGAAGAGGTATAGAAAGAAAATTAAAGTGCTCTTCAAAGGCATACATATCCTGAACCTTTCCTCTTTTCTTGATATTTCAGACAAGTCCCTTAGACGAGGAAGACAACATGCTATGTAAACGAAGAAGGCTGCAATCGTCTTAGAAGCAACTCACTTGATCAGGACTCAGCAAACCACTGATTCAGTTGGACCAAGATTATATGTCCAGTAAAAGATTCAAACACGAGACGCCTTTTGTGGAACAAAACCGCGAGGCCACATAGTTAAAACAAACATTGTCTTGCCTTCATAGTTCAATTATTTTGCTTTTTTTTCCCCCGATAACCGAAGAGCCTATCCAGACGAAGAAGTTAGCCAAAGGCTAATTTCAACGAAGAGCATGGTTGTAATCATGGAAATGGATTTTTTTTTAAGATGAAGTGAGACAACCAATTTGATGCAGCAAAGCATAGTACTGAAAGAGAGACAAGCATAGTCCTTGCAGCGACAACTTCTATTGAAGTCACTGAGATGATCTGCAGCATGACAATCCAAGTGATTTAACTCTTGGTGAATAGTAGTGCAGAAAACCGTATTTCCCACACATGTTTTAGAGTATTTATTTAATTTAAAATTAACTTCACACGAAAACTATAACTATATCGTGCTTAAGTTTATTCAGTTTCCACAGCAAATTCTACAGCAGCACTTGAGAGCAGAAGAATCCTGCGGTGACTTGAAATTCCATGTCAGCCAACTATTGCAGGATCATGCGCTCACCAATGAAGACATATTTTCAACAAACCTCATCGAAAAGCATGATCGTAGTCATGGAAATGGAAGTTCTTGTAGATGACTTGATTCAACCATTTTGAACATGCAAAGCATACGACTGCCATTGCTACCATTGTGTTGGCTTTGTGCTTGGCTGCACCAGCAATCCCAATGAAAGCTAGAGAAGCAAATTGCAGGATAACCTCTAGTGCACTGAGACCCTTGTATGCAGAATTGCAACTGGAACAGTTTACTACATGCGACCAATACCTGGAAAATCAGTTCCCAAATTTAGGAAAGTTCTCAGACTGAAATCTTGAATACTCATCTGTAGTTGTAGCACACATTAATTACCTGTCCAGCAGCTGTTCTCTAGGAGGAGTTGGGGGGAGAGCCCCACTGTAGTTGCCCCTCCAATCAACTTGACCACCAGCATACTTGTTCAACCATTTTCTGAAACCAACCACAAAAGCATCTGATTTTGTTGGCACAAAACAAGCCTTCTGCCAGTTGGAAGATTCATTTTCCATTATTTTGCGCTCCTGCGGAGAGAATTCTTTTGTCAGTTAATGCTAGAGAGTACAGGCTCCAAGGTTTTTTGCTTCGGAGGAAGAGCTACAAAAAAAAAAGACACAAAAACTTTGGCGTGCACAGAAAGAAAAATGTTCATAAAGCTATAAATTTATTAATACCAAACTGGCCTTGATCTCCAACGAAACCATCTCTGTCTAGTTTCTTGACACTCAATTCAACTGGGCTGCCCCCTTCTCTATCACCCTTCACTGCGAATTTTTTAGTTTTAATCATATGAACTACAAATACAAGGAGAACGGAACACAAGACCTGAAAATACCTTTTGGTTTTCGTGTTCTCATAATTCCATAATGTGCATAGGGAACATGAGCAGGATCCATCAGGTTTTCGATCAAGACTTCGTATCTGAATGTTTTTTAGAAGAGTGAAGAAGATAAAAATCGATATGTGCACTTGAATGCAGATGATAGCAGGATTAAAACTATCAGACATCCACATACCATATTATTTAGCTAGACCAACTTTTTTTTCTATGAAAAGTGATAAAATTGACTCCATCGTCATCTGAACTGAACCTTTTTTAACGTATTTTTAGTCAAACTTGACAAGCATTAACATCTAATTGTCTGGGAACAAGTCAATTGACATGTCTGAAGATGTTAATGCAAGGCGACTACTCTGACCAAATCCATAATATACAAGAACATGGCGATATTTTTATCTCATGTTTGCATACCCATAAGGCAAATCTCTGGATACCGATATCTTGATATAGGATGGATCATCTAATTCTGGGATGAAGGGTGGTTGTTTCTTCAAAATGATATCTTTGTATTGTGGATCAGTGTTTGGCCAAAACCACACGATGTCATGATGTACTGTGCTCGGATAAACTGCTACGCACGCCCTCTTCGATGTGCAGACCTGCAATATTATTTGACGGAAAGGTGATGCAAAACTTTAGCCTAAGCTCTATAGAAGCTAATATATATTGGTTTGGACTTTTTACCGGAGGTCCATCAGGTGGTGCTTGAGGAATGAAGTTGCAGTTACCGGAGCCATTAAAACACCAACCATGGTACACACACTGTAACCTTCCCCACTGATCGATTCTTCCTTCAGACAACGGAGCCAGGCGATGAGGGCAGGCATCCTTGAATACTCTCCATGAACTCTCGTTCTTGTCCCACCACACCACAATATCAAGCCCCATCACCTTTTTTGCATGCGGCGCCCTCTTGTCTAAATCACAAACTGGCATCACGGGATACCAGTGTGCGTACCAGTCAAACTTTTCTGCTCGAGAGTCAGCTTCAAGTTCTTGCTCCGGTGCTGAGACAAAGGATGGAGATGATGGTATGGCTGTGAAAAGCTTGGATTTTGATGGTGTTTTTCTTGAGAGAGTTGAGGTGGGTACTGGATTAAACTGGAAATTCAAGAAGTTGTGCCTGGTGAATTGGGTTTCGCTTCTTGAAGTTGGGATGTGAATTGATGAAAGACCAGAGGAAGTTCTTAAACCTTCCATTGCCGCTTGTTTTACTGATCAAGCTAGAGAGTAAGATTGCAAATAAAGTTGAGAGGCGAGCAGGGTATGGAATTGTGGACTTGATCCTCGAGCTTTTGGATCCTTTTTGCAACTGTATTCTCTTCACTCTATACAGGAGATTAGTACTTATTTTTTATTTTTAATATGCATGAGGTTAGTTGCAGAATCCATTTTTGACTCGATACACAACGAATACTTGAAAGTAAACCCGCTCGTTGATGGGTTTGGTGACATGGGATTTTATCTCTATTTAATAATTGATTTTAAAGTATTTTTTATTTAGAATTATATTAAAAGATAGCATAATCTATTATATTTAGTTAGTTTTTAAAGATATATATATACATATATGTATATATAAATTGAAATTAAAGATAGCATAGTCTATTGTATTAAGTGAGTTTTTAAATTAATGGTCAGAATCTCACTCAACGACAAACCGTGGAAGAGAAAGTTGGCGCCTACGTTTGAAAAGCTCGCAACTTTAACTAAATTATATTATTTTTTTGACTTATTCTGGTTTCGTAAAGCATTTCTTAGCCCTGGTTAGACTGCGTCCTCCAGTATCAATTAAACAATGTTCATTTAGAATTATTTGATTTTTTATAAGCGTTGGAGAGGAGCAGAGTCTCTGTGTTGAAATTATTGGGCAGGCTCGTGAGTGACCGGTGGCCCCCTTCAAAGACAATCTCAACGAAGGGAGATATTTTAAGATGAAGTGGGACAACCACTTTGAATCAGCAAAGCATAGTACTGAAAGAGAGACAGGCATGGTACTTCCACTTCTAATGAAGTCACTGAGATGATCTGCAGATGAAGTGGGCTCCATTATTTTAAGCTCCTAACCAGCGGAAACCATGAACTCAGAAACAAAATGTGGAAATTCAGTGATTTGCTTTTCATGTCTTTAATATACTAACACGCAGATTTACCTGTGAGGACCAGTTTGCTTTGTTTTTCACAATCTTCGCAGAATCGACTGCCTATGAACACTTGAAATGGAGTAGATTTGCCAAAAGTGTTATCGGTGCACACCGACAGAATGATTCACTAGTCTAAACGGTACACCAGTAAGCTTCATCTTTCTGAAAAAAATAGGGCCCAGAAAGAGAAAAGGACAGGAATTACCTCCAAGTGAAGAAGAAACAAATCTGAATCAAGAACTAGAAGTCGTCGCGCATGAAATATCCATCGTGGAACAATTTTGCCAATCCAAACTGCAAAGGTCCCAGCCTAATCTATTATAATCGGTTCACCTCCTTCTCTACCAGCCTAATCTGTTGAACAAATTGCTAACTGTTAAGTGTTATCCTCCAAATCTCATATGTAAAAATACAAAGATGAAAATGACCATAAAATGGCCAGGCATCAGTCTTCTACTTTAGGGCAGGGGAGTTTTCTGCAGTCCATAATGTGCGTAAGGAACATGAGCTGGATCCATCAGATTTTCCACCAAGATCTCATAGCTGGAAATTTCTTGCATCCAATCGACACCAGAAAATCGATATACTGAAAATGAGTTTAAAAAACAGGGCAAGGCTGGCCAAAGTGAGCAGTAAGCAGATCACCTGCCCCTGGCCCAGGCAATCAACCTGACCTACCCCGGACATTTTTTCTCCTTGGTTTTTATACAGTTATTTCTACATTATATATATTGTTCGTATTTTTTTCTACTTCCTGAAATAATTTCTCACCTGCTTTACAACAAGTAGTATCGTGTCCAGTGTTGCACATCCGCTACCTTCTACACATACGTGGTGGGAGCCCCTGCCGCCACCGCAGTTCAAGGTGCACCGTCACCACCTACGAGTTACGTGCACCAATCAACATGTGATACATGTTATCATCATGCACCTCTCTGTCTTGTCGTGCTAGTGCTACTTACATGCACCATTATTACCTTGACAAAATTAGTTAAATCATCCACGATATGTAAATGACGAATTGCTCTTTTTTTTTCAACAAAAGAATTTCAAGATAAGGGGATTTTAACACTTCTCTCACACATCTCCAGTATGCAAATAGCACATTGAACAAGAACTCTATTTTCTATCTGCTCAACATTTTTTTTTTTAATTATTGTAAAGTTATTGGTTATTTGATGGATGTTGCCTCCCATTCATATGCAACATCTGAGTCCATAAAGTGTCAGGATGATTTTGCATCTCATCAGACAGAGATGTCATTACTAGAAATATTATATAGGAAGGGACAACACGACAGGCCCCCACCGATGATGGCAATGACTGTTCTTAACCCATATACAAACATGGCTTTTATAGAGCAGTTGATTAGGGTTGTGACAGTAGAGATGGCAACGGGAGCATCCAATACCACCTCTAGGCAAGGGAGGGTGGAGAGGTTTCAGGATAGACTTATGAAGGAATTTAAGATAATTTTGATACCCATGCATTTCAATTAGTATAGAAGTTGGTATGGGCTTACCAAGATGTGGAGAGGGTTGTTGCTATCAAATTTTTGACTCTTTATTTTTATATTTCAAAAAAAATATATCCAAAAAAATATATATTTTGGTACAAGGATAAAATTGAATAAATTGAGAGTTTAATGGTTAATGGAGGGTTAAATCGCGTAAATCAGAAATTAAAGATCAAAATAAAAAAGGCGCACAAAGCTAAGGTTACTCTCGAAATTTTAACGGGGATGCAATTACATAAAATTGAAAGTTTAAATCCAATTGAGAGTTCGATTAGAACAATTATAAAATTAGAGGACCAAATCATACTTTAACCTTCCTAAATATTTCGAAAATTGAACTGTTCAAGCATCTGCACTGCACTGTTCAGGCACGCCTGCACTGCATGTTCAGGCATGCCTGATATGTTCAGGCGGCGGCAACCCTTCGCTGCACGCCATGGGCAGCCGAAGGGTTGCCTTTCATGGCTATAAATACAGAGGAGAAAAAACACAGAAGAGGGGGGAAGATTTCACGTAAAAGAAAACTCCAGCATTTTTTACACCAGCCCAGGATCATCAGCTTCTTTCTTTTCTCTTTTTTTTTTCTCTTCTCTCTCGGTCGTGCGACAGCTTCTCTCTCTAAAACCAGAAGCCTTTCTCTCTCTCTCGGTTCAGCAACACCGGCCACCGGTTTCGGCCATCAAGAGTCGCTTTGTCATCACCAGAAGCCATCCCTCATCCCCAGAATACCATTCACCGTCTCGGGCGAAGGCAGAAGCAAGTTCACCATCGCAGCAAGCTCAGCCCGTCACTTTCCGGCGTCCATTACGGCAACCACAAGCCACCATTTCCGACGCCACCACGATCATAAGAACCACCTCGACCTCCTCTAACCAACAGTATTAACAGGTACGCCGTTCGTCACACTCGAAAATCTGCACATTTTTACTGTTCATCTTCTTCGCTGCATACGCGGGGAGTGAAATTAATTCACTCCCCGCAGGCCAGTCGGGCCGGGCTTGTGCCCGGCCTGACTCCACCGAAAAAATATTGGGCTCCAGCCCGTTCTGACTGGGAGCCCAGTCAGAGCTTAAGTGGGCCGAAGCCCAATATTAGTTTAGGTGGGCCCCAGTCCGGCCCCATGTAGGGCGGGATGGAGGCCCAGCCACTGGGGAGGGGCTGGCAGCCCACCAAATAAGAAAAAATAAAAAATATAAAAAAAATAAAGAAAAATACAAAAAAACATAAATTTGCATAAAAATATTTTTATTAAAGACTAAAAAATGTGTTGTTTTCTTGCATACGGACAATATACTAGCATATTTTAAAAATTCTTTTTTCTTTCCAAAAAAATATATATTATCTTGGGATTTAAAGAGAAAATGTGTTTTAGCATGAATTTCACAAAGAAAAATCATTTCTTGCATTTTATAGATTTTACAACATGTTTGTAAAATCCAAAGGGTATTGGTCAATATTTAAAAAATATAAAAATCTTATTTTCGGGAATTTATTAATCACTGTCGGTATTCGGATAAATAAATCCTAAGGGGTTAATATCAAAAATATTCGACGGGAATGATATGTTATTATTCACTGTCAGTATTCGGATAAATAAATCCTAAGGGGTTAATATCCAAAATATTCGGCGGAAATGATATGTTATTATCCACTGGTGTTTAGATAAATAAATCATAAAGGGGTTAATATCCAAAATATTCGGCGGGAATGATATGCTATTATTCACTGTCGGTGTTTGGATAGATAAATCCTAAGGGGTTAATATCCAAAATATTCGGCGGGAATGATATGCTATTATTCACTGTCGGTGTTTGGATAGATAAATCCTAAAGGGGTTAATATCTGAAATATTCGGCGGGAATGATATGCTATTATTCACTGTCGGTGTTTGGATACATAAATCCTAAGGGTTTAATATCAAAAATATTCGGCGGGGTAATATCCCATCTCCATTTAACCAACATATGTTTTGAAAAATCAAAACCATAACAAATCAAAAGTAAACCAAAACGTCAAGCAGCTTACCTTAGGTAGAGTGTATTAGAAGTGCTAAAACCTTTCCTTTACGCAACTAGTCTCTTGCCTTATAATCTCTTAAAGGCCAGTTTTAGATTTTCTAGTAACTATAATACTAGGTGGCGACTCCCTTTTCCACAAAAATAAAGATACGACCCCGACATTAAATCCCTCACTCACGGGGAAGGTCGCCGCGACGTCGCGCTCTAGCGATGGGGTGCGACAAGGGTGACGAGGGATACCCCATAACCAGTGATGGAACTAGAACAAATAGTTGGATTTATCAAGAGAAAATTTGTATGAGGTCTTCTTTTATATAAATAAGGAAAAAATGGGCAAATATTTAGAAAGTTCCAAAGAAAAGATGGGAGTTTTTCTCCTACAGGAATCATTGAGGGATTTATATAGGCTAGTGTTGGAGGACCTTCAGCGAGTCAGACTTGATGGAAAACCAATACAAAAGGAGGGTCTATAAAGCATAGGAGACCCCTATACCCACCATGTTCAAGGTGTAATAAAAAATACCCTAGGGACTATTCAGTAACACTGCAGAGGTGTTACATTTATAGAGCAGAGAGACACTAATGGAAGGATTACCAATATTTTGAGAGAGACTGTTTTTATTATGAAGACACAAGTTGCATAAAAGAGGAATATCCTTGTATAGCTATTGAGGCAACAAAAAGATAAGAAATTTCTAGATATAGTCAACAACAGTCATTTATAATTGATCGACCTATGAGGTCTACTCAATCATGGATGAGTTCCAACAAAGGTAGACCCATATTTCAAGAGAAAAGGATTTAGGGCAGAGTATATCACATGACCAGGAGGTTGTAGGATCTCCTCTAGATGTTAGGGTAGGTACATTACATTTAGAACAAATACAAGTTTATGCCTTATTTGATCTAGGAGCCAGTTAGTCTTTTATAACATATTGAATTACAAATGGATTACATGTATTGCCACCTAAAACTAATTGTAAGAATGACAAATTGGCACACATCTAGAAGAGAATAAAAATATTGATGATATATAAAGAGGTGAAACTATACATTGGAGGGATAGAACTAGGAATAGATCTCATGTCTTTAGAATTATAAATATTGTCATGGTAGTTTTAGGAATGAGAATTGATTAAGCATAGAACACAAACAAATTGTTTCACCAAAATGGTGATTATCCAAGGGATATGAGAGAAGAGAGCATAATCTAATAGAGAGAGAGAGAGAGAGACTTTGAAATTATGTAATTTCAGTTTTGACATCTAGAAAGTTGATTACAAAGCGAAGGTCTACTTGGTTGGCTCATGTAATGGAGTTGAAAGAGGATAATATAGAATCCAATAACACTTCTATTATAAAAGAATTTCATGATATATATTTCCACAAGAGGTACCTAGATTACCTCCACTTGGGGGGATTGAAGTTTCAGTTAAAACTCTTCCTATGACCACTCCTCAACACAACATTCTTATACGATGAAACCTATGGAATTAGTTGAACTAAAAGTTTAACTTTAGGAATTGTTAGATAAATAAGTTATTTGACCTAACAATTCTCCCTAGGGAGCCCAAGTACTATTCATGAAAAAAAAATGATACACTTCACCTATATATAAACTATTGACAATTGAATAAAATGACAATAAAAAATAAGTACTTACTTCCACGAATAGATGTAATAGCTAATATAATATATGATGATCCGAATAAATATTTTAATCATTGATATTGCTATTGTTATTCATGATAATTATATTTCAATATTATATAATAAGAATAATTTTACTTTCTCTTAACTTTATTAACTTTTTATTGACTTAAACTTAATAGAATATATGTAAACTATATATTTTAAGAATTACCATGACTTCGTATTGAAATGATATCTTTAAAATTATATATAGAATACATTTACCACAAGGCTAGGATCGACTCCATTACCATTTTGACACCTTAAATCTAGAGGGGAAGCTTGATCACAACTCAACAGTTTCCAGGCCTATGAACACTACATCGATATGGACATTTTGCCTGAAGATCGAAGCAAAAGGAAGTACTGTGCTAGCTAATAGCATAAGAGTTTTTTTTATAATAATAATAATAATAATAATAATAATAATAATTAAAAAATCATCGTGGCAATCCAAGTGCTTTGTCTCCTGGTGAATAGTAGTGCAGAGAACCGTATTTCCCACCCATGTTTTAGAGTATTTATTTAATTTAAAATAACTTCACGCGAAACCTATAACTATATCGTGCTTAAGTTTACATTATTCAGTTTCCACAACAAATTCTACAGCAGCACTTGAGGGCAGAAGAATTCTGCGGTGACTTGAAATTCCATGCCAGCCATCTATTGCAGGATCACGCGCTCACCAAGGAAGACATATATTTTCAACACACCTCAGCGAAAAGCATGATCGTAGTCATGGAAATGGAAGTTCTTGTAGATGAATTGATTCAACCATTTTGAACATGCAAAGCATACGACTGCCATTGCTACCATTGTGTTGGCTTTGTGCTTGGCTGCACCAGCAATCCCAACGAAAGCTAGAGAAGCAAATTGCAGGATAACCTCTAGTGCACTGAGACCCTTGTATGCAGAATTGCAACTGGAACAGTTTACTACATGCGACCAATACCTGGAAAACCAGTTCCCAAATCCAGGAAAGTTCTCAGACTGAAATCTTGAATACTCATCTGTAGTTGTAGCACACATTAATTACCTGTCCAACAGCTGCTCTCTTGGAGGAGTTGGGGGGAGAGCCCCACTGTAGTTGCCCCTCCAATCAACTTGACCACCAGCATACTTGTTCAACCATTTTCTGAAACCAACCACAGAAGCATCTGATTTTGTTGGCACAAAACAAGCCTTCTGCCAGTTGGAAGATTCATTTTCCATTATTTTGCGCTCCTGCGGAGAGAATTCTTTTGTCAGTTAATGCTAGAGAGTACAGGCTCCAAGTGTTTTTGCTTCGGAGGAAGAGCTGCCAAAAAAAAGACACAAACTTTGGTGTGCACAGATAGAAAAATGTTCATAAAGCTAGGATAAATGGCAAGTCCTTGCTGCACAAGAGTTTCTGTCCTATCAAATAAAATTCAAGAAGTGAAGGATGAAATAGATTTGAATGTACAGTTGTTACATGGAAAGGCAAGCCATGGGAATTGAGATTTCTGTTGATCCTGGATGGATACGCAATCAATCATCCAAATACAATGTCTAGTTCAAGAACGAAATAAACAAGCAAAAGTTTGTGCATAAACAGAACAAAATTGACAGAATTTTAGTTGTTAATGACACAAATAATGAAAGGATTTACACTAACCTTAGCCCACTTTACACTTTTTTTAAATCTTTGATCTATCAGTCTCATATAGTTACTTGTCTGGTGAGTATTTTTATATAGTTACTGGTCTGGTGAGTATTTTTATATAATTGATGCTATAATATATAAGCTCGCTAAATACATAAGAAGAAAAATCACCTCCAGATGAAGGAGATACAGATCTGAATCCAGAACTTTGTTGACTGCCCAATGATGAATAAATCGTGGAACAACTTTGGTAATCCAAACTCTAAAGTTTTTTGGTACGACCCAAATCAATCTGCTATTCCCTGGACTGACCGGAACACAAAAGAAAATTAAGCCCTCTCTCCGTTGCATGGAAGGTTGCTGCACGAATAAAATTTTTATGATGAAACATGACAGGAACAAGAGAACCGCGTAAATACAGGAGTAAAGTTATCAACATAAAGCCTAAGATCACATTGAATAATGACTCTACAACAGGCAGTGTCTTTGAATCAAAGAAAGAATGGAAATGCACTTAGTAAACTGGCTAGTATGCTGCAGTTGTCAGCGATTATGCAGACAACTTATGTTATCTTTCGATTCTTACACATGCCACGATAGCAACATATTTGTTAGAGATATAAACGTGTTTGGTTGAAGAGATAGATATAAAATAAATCTGTTTCTAGATAGCTTTGGACCGAATATCTATACTTAAAGCAGCAAGTACAAGCAGACATGCCCTGCATATCTTCATTGTCTCCATTCTTCCATTCTAAGGCAATAATCGAAGTCTCAACAATGCTTACCTTTTCAGCATCAGCAATTGCACTATCACCTGGATCAACCACAGGACTACTGTGAGCATAAGAGATACAGGGAGCTATAAATTTATTAATACCAAACTGGCCTTGATCTCCAACGAAACCATCTCTGTCTAGTTTCTTGACACTCAATTCAACTGGGCTGCCCCCTTCTCTATCACCCTTCACTGCGTATTTTTTAGTTTTAATCATATGAACTACAAATACAAGGAGAACGGAACACAAGACCTGAAAATACCTTTTGGTTTCCGTGTTCTAATAATTCCATAATGTGCGTAGGGAACATGAGCAGGATCCATCAGGTTTTCGATCATGACTTCGTATCTGAATGTTGTTTAGAAGAGTGAAGAAGAGAAAAACGATCATTAACTTTTATCTTACACCTGATTTAAATTTATCTTTTCCCTATTTCTGAAAAGTGTATCAAATATGATATGTGCACTGTACATAAAAAATGTAAATTAAAGTTTTGCACTTGAGTGCAGATGATAGCAGGACTAAAACTATCAGACATGCACAAACCATATTATTTAGCTAGACCAACAGTGTGACAAGCATTAACATCTAATTGGCTGGGAACTAGTCAATTGACATGTATGAAGATGTTAATGTAAGGAGACTACTCTGACCAAATCCATAATACACAAGATCGTGACGATATTTTTATCTCATATTTTCATACCCATAAGGCAAATCTCTGGATCCCGTTATCTTGAAATATGATGGATCATCTAATTCTGGGATGAAGGGTGGTTGTTTCTTCAAAATGATATCTTTGTATTGTGGATCGGTGTCTGGCCAAAACCACACGATGTCATGATGTACTGTGCTTGGATAAACTGCTGCACACGCCCTCTTCGATGTGTAGACCTGCAATATTAATTATTTGATGGAAAGGTGATGCAAAACTTTAGCCTAAACTCTATAGAAGCTAATGCTGGTTTGGACTCTTTACCGGAGGACCATCAGGCGGTGCTTGAGGAATGAAGTTGCAGTTACCGGAGCCATTAAAACACCAACCATGGTAAACACACTGTAACCTTCCCCATTGATCGATTCTTCCTTCAGACAACGGAGCCAGGCGATGAGGGCAGGCATCCTTGAATACTCTCCATGAACTCTCGTTCTTGTCCCACCACACCACAATATCAAGTCCCATCACCTTTTTTGCATGCGGCGCCCTCTTGTCTAAATCACAAACTGGCATCACGGGATACCAGTGTGCGTACCAGTCAAACTTTTCTGCTCGAGAGTCAGCTTCAAGTTCTTGCTCCGGTGCTGAGACAAAGGATGGAGATGATGGCATGGCTGTGAAAAGCTTGGATTTTGATGGTGTTTTTCTTGAGAGAGTTGAGGTGGGTACTGGATTAAACTGGAAATTCAAGAACTTGTGTTTGGTGAATTGGGTTTCGCTTCTTGAAGTTGGGATGTGAATTGATGAAAGACCAGAGGAAGTTCTTAAACCTTCCATTGCCGCTTGTTTTACTGATCAAGCTAGAGAGTAAGATTGCAAATTAAGTTGAGAGGCGAGCAGGGTATGGAATTGTGGACTTGATCCTCGAGCTTTTGGATCCTTTTTGCAACTGTATTCCCTTCACTTTATACAGGAGATTAGTATTTATTTTTATTTTTAATATGCAGGAGGTTAGTTGCAGAATCCATTTTTGACTCGTTGCACAACGGATACCTGAAAGTAAACCAGCTCATTGATGGGTTTGCTGGTGACCTGGGATTTTATGGATTCGCTGCTGAGATCACATGAACTCATTACTAAGGTTATTAATTCTGTCATGGATGATTTTTGTTTTTTTAATTGTGACCGGATGTTTCAGTTCCTTTTTTTCCAGTGTTTTTCCAATGTATTATGGCAAGTGAGTTTTTAAACTAATGGTTAAAATCTCACAGAATGGGCAGAAACTAACTATTCTCGTGCATCCAAAAAGCTGATAGTTAGCGAGGCTGGGCTCAATTTGAATGGACAGAAATTACCTTCGAACAAATTCTTGTTTTAAAGGTGTTGGCGTGGAACTGCTGCACACTGAACTCCTTGTTTAATCACCACCTTCCGGAAGCAACCACTTCGGTATCTACCGAGTTGGCACAGAAACACAGTTGGCAACTCAGTCCTGTCCCATCACTTTCACAAATTAACTCATTTATAGAACATGTATGGTGGCTAACCTAATGTCATTTTTAATGTCAACTGCAGACGAGGTTTTATCAAAGTTGGTTCTTGTGCTTTGCTGGTTGAAAAGCATCATTGTACACATGTTTTTTCTCTTCTCTCGATTTGATTTCCAGGTCCATGACTAGCAACGCTAACGTGGTACCTCAAGATGTCTCGTCTGTGTTTTGTATATTTAATATTTAAAGTACTTTATAATATAACTTTATATCCTCGAATATTCAGCATGTAGTTAAATCCTAACACTTCAAATATTAATTAAATAAAAAAAATTGAATGATTTTTAATATTTTGATCAAACTCTAGAGAGATACTAATATATTTGTTTAAAATTAAACATCCATATTCTTTATCCTGCCTGTTTTAAAAGAATAAAAAAATACTTTAAAATTATTTATAAAATATATTTATTTTATGCTGCGAATGACTAAATATACATGTATATGGGATACTAATTAAATGCAACGTCAATGATGTTGGGCAGGCTTTTATTTACTTTTTTCTAACTCCCTTCTACCGAGAGAACTTGTGCCTACATCCAAACCCCAATCTCAAGACACTAAACTAAAGTTACTACAACTTTGTGATTCAGAGTGTGGTTCAGTTTTTGACATTTTCTTATAACTAGAATGAACAAGTTTTCTGGATAAAACATAGAACATAACAACACCAAACCACCAAACCATCCTTTAATTTTTTGAAAAACTTGTGTACTAAAAGCTTAGATGTTTCATTTGAATGGCAAGTGGTTCATGGGATATTACATTTGATCTATAAGAGTTAATGAGTAGCAAGTGGTTTGATAAAATATTACATATGGCTATTTACATTTGACCTATAAGAGTTTGATGAGTAGAAATAATTTGTTTTCTTCTTATAGTCAGTCCCCCGAAACATGTCTCTTAAAGCTCGGATATCATCTGAGCTTACAATGACTGTACATTAAAGCCCTGACACAGTAATGTTCTGCAGTAAACAGTATGAGTATCTGCCTCAACGAAAAGCATGATTGTAGTCATGGTAATGGAAGTTTTTGTGGATGAAGTGAGCCAACAATTTTGATCCTGCGAAGCATAATACTGCCATTGCTATCATAGTATTTCTTGCAGCTATTGACATGACATTCTGCTTGGTTGCAGCAACAATCCCGACCAAAGCTAGAGAAGCGACTTGCAGAACCACCTCGAGAGCATTGAGACCCTTGTGCGCGGCAATGCAGCTGCGGCAGTTTACCACGTGTGACCAGTACCTGAAAGAGAGTTCCAGATTTAGCAGTGAACTAAGTTTCTCAAACTGAAATGCTGAATCTCCATCTGTAGATGAGAAAGTCATTACCTGTCCATCAGCTGTTCTCTGGGAGGAGTTGGAGGGAGCGCCCCACTGTACTTGCCTTTCCAGTCAACTTCACCACCAGCATACTTGTTTAGCCATCTTCTGAAACCAACCACAAGGGCATCCGATTTAGTCGGTACAAAACAAGCCTTTTGCCAGTTGGCAGGGCCAACATCCATGATCTTGCGCTCCTGCAAGGAGAAGTATAGTCAGGTGATGTGAGCTGAGTGCAGGCTCCAATTTTTAGTTTTAGCAAGGTTATTCATTGAGCTAAGACAAATGACCACTTCTCACAGCATGAAATGTTACAGCAGTTTCTGTTCTATCAAATTACAATCCTTGTGCAGAGAGGAAAATCATAGGATTTTAGTTTTCTGTTGTTACTGGATGAGCATGATCATGACATTTCTAATACATGATTTTGTCCAACAGCAATGTCCTCGGCCCAAGTTTTTGACTACTGGAAGGAATTAAACAGCACCACTAAATGCAATTCATGAAAAAATTCATACCGATCTAGTCAAATAGACATTTATTAACCTTTATATAAGGTTGGTGTACCTATCAGTGAGTTTACTTTGATATTGTTCATCCCAATTAATTATAAGTTATAATCAATAAGGTAACTGGATGCAAAAGAAAACTCTGTTTTCATAAACAGAAAAATCACCTCCACATGAAGAAGATACAGGTCTGAATCCAGAATTAGGTTTTGTCCCACATGAAAAATCCATCTTGGAACAACTTTATCAATCCAAACTCCAAAGTTTCTAGGAAAGACCCATATCAACCTGCTATTTCCTGGACTAACTGGAATGCAGATAAAAATTAAGGCCATTTTCCGTTGCACAGAAGGCTGCAGCATGACAAAATTCATAGAAAGAAAAAAAGGATGATGAGAACTACAGAAGTAACTGTATAAAAAGGAAATCACATTTTAAAAGACAAGCCTAACATAACTTTGAGTTTTCAAGACTAATTTATGAAAAATCATCTCATATTTTTTTCTCAGAACAGTATACAACGAGCAAATGCTTACCTTTCCTGTCCCAGCTGGCGATGCATCTCCATTACCTTGATTCTCCGAAGGTTTAGTATAGGCATAAAAGATACATGGTGCGATAAATTTACTAATACCCCACTCCTGATCTCCATCAAAACCATTTATGTCTAGTTTCTTGACACTCAACACAACAGGTCTGCCCCCTTCTCTATCAACCTTCACTGCAGAAGAAATTTAGGTTCAATCACATGAACTACACAAATTGAGAACAAAACATAACACCCTAACGCCCTAGCACACCTTTTGGTGTTTGTGATCTCATGATTCCATAGTGTGCATAGGGAACATGAGCAGGATCCATCAGGTTCTCAACCAAGACATCATACCTGAAAATGAAAATGTAGGTTAGAGAAGCAAAACTAAAACAAGATAACTTCGACCTTACAATGGATGTAATTCTAATTTCTGCAAGTTTTGCATGGAATTTAAGTCAAAGATACCAAGTAAAATTACTCCATTAAAAGATATATCAAACAATCATTTACGAAAGCTAATTCTTACAAGAATTCGCTGTGCCCAAACTCTACAGGCAGAAACAGTAAACATGACAGTGTATCTTGCGAATAATAGAAATAAATTTTGATTTTGATTTATAGATAACACGAGGAACATTTTAAGCTCAGAATGCGTCTTAGCATACCCGTAAGCAATATCTCTATTTCCCATTGTTCTAGTATAGGATGGATCTTCCAGTTCTGGGATGAAGGGCGGTTGTTTCTTCAAAATAATATCTTTGTATTGTGGATCAGTGTTCGGCCAAAACCATACAATGTCATGATGCAAAGTGCTTGGATAAGCAGCTACACATGCTTTCTTGAATGTGTGGACCTGCATCATTTGATGGGAAGATTAACTAAAATCTCATTTTACAAGGAAAAAGTTTGCTGAACATAAACAATGAAGCTAAATCAGTGCAGCAAGAGGGACAGCATAACATCTTTGACTAAAATAATCATCTCAAGGTAATAATAATGCAATTCTAACATGTGAAATTCCATCAGAATTTTCCCCACTCCAGCATCTATAAATACAGTATAGTTTGTGCATATTTTTTCCTCAAACACAGCATGCCTTGTGCCATTGCCATCTATGTAAATGAAGGACCATATAACAATACTTCAATGCAAGCATCAAGGAAAATAATATAATATAATGCAGCAACATCCGAGAATAAAAAATAAGCATTAAGACAAGAAAAATAATTATTACTGGAGGACCATCCGGAGGTGCTTGAGGGATGAGCTTGCAGTCTCCAGAGCCATTGAAGCACCACCCATGGTACACACACTGCAACCTCCCCCACTGATCAATCCTTCCTTCAGACAATGGAGCCAACCTATGAGGACAAGCATCATCAAAGACCTTCCATTCACTCTCATTCCTATCCCACCACACCACAACATCAAGACCCAACACTTTCTTTGCATGTGGCACCCTTTTGTCCAGATCACAAACTGGCATGAGTGGATACCACTGAGCATACCAATCAAACTTCTCTCCTTTAGTTTCAACCTCAACCTCAGGCTCAGGTGGGCCTATCGAGTCTGTTGAAACGGAGGATGGTGATGATGATATGGTGGTAAAAAGCTTGGATTTTGATGGTGTCTTTCCATGAATTCTTGAGAAAGATGAACTGGGTATTGGATTAAACTGGAAATTCAAGAGATTGGGTTTGGTGAGTTGGGTTTTGCTTATTGAAGTTGGGACATGAATTGATGAAACAGAGGAAGTTCTTGCAAGTTCCATGGTTGCTTGTTTTTGTGGTGAAGCTAGAGAGAAGAGGGAGGGAGGGAGGGAGGGAAGGCAGATCTTATAAGCTGTAAGTCTTCAACTACAAAGTGAAAATATCATCTCTTGAACTTGAGGCTAAGAATGAATCCGCGTGCATTGGTGTATAGGACAAAGAACACGACCATGCCTTCTTGAAAATCTTAAATTTTGTTTAGTTTATTTATTTATAGATATTTTTAATATATTAATATCAAAAGATAAATTTTAAAAAATAAAAAATATATGTTGTTTAATATTTTTATACCACAAGGATTAATTAATTACTTTCAATAAACTATGATTACTAAATTACACTCTCATCATAGATAAGTTTTATTATTAATTTTTTTAGTTACATGGCATAGGTTTTATTATTAGTTTTTTTAGTTACATGGCATAGGTTTGTTGTGGTTGGATGTTGAAAAAATATAAATATGTTTAGTTAGAAAAACAGAGGGGGGAAATAGAATTTAATGAGTTTTGATTTTTTTTAAAAGATAATATTAATCAAACACTATCTTATTATCTATAATTCTAAAACCATCACTCTACTTTAGTATTTGTAATTTAAGATCTATGTCCGATCGAGCTCTTTGCATGGATGAGAAGCATGTTCTCCTTTAGAGGCAGGCTAAAATTCCACTGCTTCGTTTTTCACTTTATTGCATGAAGTTTATACACATTGTATACCTAGCTAGTACATACATTTATTTATTTATTTATTCCCTGTGTCTTGACAATCTTGAATTTGACATGAACGCTGTGATGAACTGGTAGAGGAAGTGGCGATGGTAATTTTGATCCCTCTCAGTAGGTCTTCTTTACTTCTCTTTCAGCCTGAAAATCAGCTCAAAGAAGATTAATTAATCAGATCACCATATATAGAGAGAGAGAGGGAGGGAGAGGGAGAGAGTTAGGACACTGTTTCATCCATGGAAGGACGGGAGTTGCTTACAGCTTTGATAGCTTTTTCAACAGCAGTCCATCCATTTTTGTCAATATATTGCATCACTGCAATCCGTGCATCAAGGCTCATCATCTGGAGAAACTTCTTTCTTTCTTCTGGGAAATCTCCGGTCACTGTGCCACCAAACTTCACATACTTCCTCACAAAGTTCATATAGATATATGAAGCCCCGCTGAAAATGGGCAGTACTAGCCACATACAGAACAGCAACTTTATGTATGGCCAGAAGGGTAGCCTGCAATATCACACGTACACATTTCCTTCTCAAAATCAGAGAAGGCAAACAAATATCTTGTGTGTTTTATAGTTTTAACTTTACCAAACTAGGATTCTCCAAAATGATAGCTCGAAAATGGAAATGAAAGAGTATATTATCCAGTAGGTTAGCCACTGCTGGTCATCAAGAGGTGAAAGGCTTTCGATGGCTCGCAATGATGCATACCTGTTCATTCAAGCCATGATACAAAATTCATGTTAGTCATCCCATTTTATTGGTCTCTTCTTCATCATTTTTATTCTTTTATCTCTTCGGCCTGAGTAAATTTAAACAGTACTTGAAAGATAAATAATAGCTAGGGGGTGTCTTTCACTACTCACAGCGGGAAAACAAGCATAATTCCAGGCCTGGTTGAACACAAGCAGAAAATTGAAGTTGTTAGAGTAGTCATCAATCAACATATAAATGAACAAAACTCTTAAGAGGTTTAGCCTCGATGACAAGTTTGTTTCCACGTCTTATTTTAAGAGAAACAACAAGAAAACATAATTGACAGTTAAGAGACTTGATCTGATGATCAAAACGCTGGCCTGAAGATACTCGGAATGGTTAAGACTCGGACATGCCACCAAACCCAGGAGAGAGAGGGAGAGGGAAAGGGAGAGAGAGAGAGAAATGTACCCGACAAATGCATCCAAACGCTTCGCAACAACAGCAAGAACACCCATGTTGAAATGCTTAATCTCTGTCCCGCAGTCAGATATTGATCATCAATGTGATAGGATTGTGGGAAGTGTGAGATACTCTTGATGGGATTTAATAGTATGTGTGTGTTCCCATTGAATCAAAGCAAAGTAAAGAATCTTTGTAGGGTTAAGCTGATGGTTTTTCATTCATCCGGCAAGAAGAAAAGTATAGAGAGAGAAGGAAGAAAAGGAAGCGAGGGGAAAGGATAAAGTTTGGATCTTCCAGCTGCCTTTGGCTTGCAAACCCCACCAGTACGTAGTCCACGAAGCTAGATATACCTTACGTCCCTCTCAATGCTTTTAAAGGAAGAATTTATTGGGAAAAAACAACCGCCAAATATTAATTATGCTTTTTACTAGTACAAAAAATATTTTTTTATAGTAAAATCATGTCGAACCCGAGGGAAGTTATTACTTAATTTTCTTATAAGATATTGAGTCAAAAGAGTTAGGTTTTTTTTAATCATAATTGAAGAAATAAAATTCTAAAAATAAAAATGATAAATCAATATGTCGTTAACTCAGTTCAAAGATCTAGACATTTATTCTTATAAATATGTTGATCGTCAAAGTAAAATAAATATCTTCCTAATCCAATCAAATAAATTTGATGTCCGTTAAAACCAAGAGAAATCAAGAAGAATATGAGTAAGGTAATTAAATAAAGTTTCTTAATCAATTCATTACCATCAAGAAAATTAAATATTGAAAAGCAATTTTAATTCACTTGGCAGTAGCTTTAAAAGCAAAATCTATATTTATTCTAAGCAACCATTCAAAAATTTGAGCAATTTAGCTTAGTTTATTCTTCTCTAAGAAATTAAAGTGAGAAAATCAAATTAACCTTGTTTTTTATTCTTATCTTACTCTCCGACAACAATTATGGATTAGAAGTTTCCCTAATGGAAGAAGAGATCACCTATTTAAAATGTGATTTGTTTCCTTTATTCCCTATCTTAGTTATTGTATTTCATTAAGATTCTACTCTTTATTAGGATTCATTAATGTTAATTAGATCTTTCTTTTTTATTTGGTTATGAAGGTTGATCAAATCTCTCAGAATTTGTGTTGAAAACTAATTCTGTTGTAATTTAGGCTTTGTTGGAACTTTGAATTTGTTTCTGACTTGGTTTCTTGCAATATTCGGCTACTCCATCTATATCATTTTTTTGTTTATGAATATTATAGGATTGATTTGCTTTTTTTTTTTTAATTTTAAATCATTTTTTCTATGTTAGGCTATTATCTCTAATGGGACTCAAAATTGTTAGTTTCCTCATCAAATCAGAGGATCAATCTCATCCTCTAGATTGCGTCCTGATTTTCACCTTTAAAAAAATTTTAACTGGCCAAGAGTCCTATGTAAGAGTCGTAGTCCTTGGTGTGTAAATGAGTTTGGACCTCTGAATCACTTGATTCTGATATCTTAGACTCAAGATATGCTTGTTCGAATATGTGGCGTGAAAACTGAAAATACTATTGCAAGTAGAATTTTGACTCAATTTTGTAGGTCTGATTAGAAGTTCAAATGAGCTCTAATTTCATCCAATGATACCTTCATGAAAAGTTCAATATGTGTACTTTAATTTTGATTCAGTCATATTCACATTATAAAACTATAACATGATGAAAAATTGGCACAAGAATCGAGGTCTGAATCTTTTAGCAATTAATTCACAAAGTCTATCAGGCATACTGAACTCATAGAAATAACTTCCAAAAAGCTCCAAACACATTAAAAATCATAGTGTAAAAGAAATGAAAAAAAAAATGTATATTTGTCATTTATCAATGCTTTCTTTTATTTATAAAATAATAAAAATTATATTTTAGAACATCACTTAATAGCTTAAGCTTTTAGATAAGTAGTTTTTTTACATGATATCATAGCTTTGATAACCAAATGGTTACGAGTTACCTCTCTCTATTTGTCTAAAAAAAATTACTTGAAAGAATATATGAAAAATAATATAAATTATAACTTAAGATTTTATTTAATAACTTAAATTTTGAGAGAGATAGTTAATTGAGAATTTCAAAGTAATCATAAGACACTAAAAAGAAACATCGGGAGCATAAGCCGATACCTTGGAGCACAAACATCCAGCCAAGAACTCCTTGGTTAAAAAAAGCAGCAGATGAGAGCCAGGGCAGCCCAGACATTTAACCAAGACAGACATAAACCAACAAAAACTGAAGAAATAGTAAACAGCAGGATTGTAAGAACTAAATCAAGAGTAGAGCTGTAGAAAGATAAGAAACATGCTAAGCTGGAAAAGGCCTGGTACTGCATATATTAATCATCACAAGCAAAACCAGGGAAAGAAAGAGAGAGAAAACCAGTCTCTTGACTTACATCGACGATTGGTTACATATCGTAGAAAATCGATACATTTCAAGGGTCCAATTTGCAAAAACTTTGGGCCTCCAGATACATCCACACTCTTTAACTAAACCTACAAATGTGAAGCACATTCTTCCTAATCAATCTGAGGATCCCTTCTAGGAGGAGTCTACTTCGACCTCAGTTAAAACTCTCCCGTCCATCTGGTCCGGTCTAAAAGCAAAAGCTGATGGAGGCCTATCTACAGAAAGTGTACCTTCTAATACCTTAACCACTTCGCCAATGGAAGGTCGTAAAAAGGGTTGATTTTGCATACACCACAAAGCTATTCTCACTACTCTTTCTACTTCTTCAGAGATTATGCTATCCTCTGAGTTCAGTTCTTCACTCATCTTCTCAACCAAATGGTTCAGGTTTTCGCCCAGTATATCCCTCCTGCAAGTGACAATCTGCAGCAGCATCTCCCCAAACATGTAGATATCTCTCTCTGAAGGAGTCTCTGAGGAGGAAGCTGCCTCCTCCTTGAACAAGCTTCCAAGTCCAAAATCAGTCAATTTAGGAATGAAATTTCCATCAAGCAGGACATTCTCGAGCTTCAAGTTCCCATGAGGTACACATATCTGACATTCTGACTGCAAATAAGCAAGGGCCCGCGCAACTCCGAGTGCAATGTCAAGTCTCTGCTGCCATGTGCCTTCATTGTGGTCAGGTTCCATGTTGAGCAGCCATTTATCCAGAGAGCCATTCTGGACATACTCATACATTAAAAACCTGTTGTTGGCCTCAAAACAGAAACCCTTTAATAGCACAAGGTTCCGATGATGCATTCTTCCTAATGTAGAGACTGCAACTCGGAATTCCTTCTCATTTGCTGTCATGTCATTCAGAGCCTTCACAATAACAGGTGTTTTGTTTGGTAATGCACCTTTATAAACAGAGGGCCCAAGTTTATTTGCTAGGTCAGATGTTATCTCTTTTATCTCTTCGAAGGACAATCTGATAAGACTATTGTAATGAGCATTCATTTGAGCATCCTTGCCGAAGGGAATTCTTATGTGAGCTTTAAGTTTCCGCCTGCGGTACATAAACCAGAAAACAAACATCTCAATGGCCACAAAACCTGATGCTGTTACCGAAACTATCAAAGCAATAGCTGCAGTGAAGTTCTTGCTGTCACCTCCTCTGGATGTTGAAATTGGCTTTGCAGTTACATGAGGATTAGTTCCCCGAGCTGAAACAGCCTGAGGGACTAGACACACTTTTAAGAATGAAGTGGCAGAAACAGAAGGATTCCCGTACCCAGTAATGAAACTGGTTCGCTTGATTGTGCAAATACCCGAACCGTCGTTTTTTGAAGTCGCCGCAATGCAGCTCGTGTCATTAGAGCAGTATTCTTTACAAGCTTTCTCGCTCAGCATGATATCAACATCCTGGGGAGGATAAAGACCATACAAAAATGTCTGTCTCATAACCATCATGCTTGTATTCATCTTGCAGTTCCCCAAATCCACCATCTTCTTGCACCCGGAACTACCTGAATCCACTGTGGAAAGGCCCGATCCCCAATTTACCGAATCCTGGTAAAGACAATCACAGACAGCACCAGTGGAGTTAAGCCCGCATAAACTATAAAGACCACATGAACCAAATACATCACATGGATTTTCAACTGCTTGCCACCCAACCTTCCATTCATGGAGCACATGGTTCCACGAGTAGATTCTCAAATTCCCATCAGAATCCATCTTAAGACGCCTCAATGTCAGAGAAGGTTCATCAAAATCCTTACTTGATATGGACCACACAGTTTTATTACTAATATCAATAAGCCCCAAAAGACCATTACCATCAAATATCGCTTCCTTAAAACTCCCAAGAAGGTTCACATGATTACTCCAATAGGTCACATTATTCTCCCAAACAAGAGCAAGCTCTCCGGAGTGCCGAATCACAAGACTGTAGTAACTAGATATTGATTTTTTGGAAGGGGCTCTTAGGGTTTGAGGAAAATGCAAAGACTGACCAGGAAGGAGAGTGCTAGTTGGGCTATTAAAACTTTGCCAAAGCACATTATCTTTAATACCCACAAGAACTAAGTTCCCATTATTCAAAAGACTGGCCTTTCTAATACCTAAACTAGAAGTATCGCTACTCCAAACAATCACACCACTAGGGTTATCTACCAGAATTAGCCTCCCATCCATGGAAAGCCTGATCGTGGAGTTCATAGCGACCCTAAGACCACCACCAACAGTCCATACAGGAACATTTACAACTTCATTATCTCCTAAATTATACCTAATTCCCACAAGAAAGCTATCAACTTCATCTTCTTTTGAACAATTCTCTAAGAACCCAAATGCAAAGACCCCATTTTGAGACACCCAAATTCTGCTTCTATCAAACCCTGAAATCTCAAAACCAAGAGGCACTGATACCATGGCAACCTCATCACAAAAGCAACAAAAAACAGAACCCAAAAACACAAACACGGCTAAAACAAAGCTACACCTTTCAAAAGTTTCAAGCTTTCTGGTCTTACCTTGAAAATGCTCTATGAATTTCTCATAATTCACCCCTCTATTCCTAGTCACGCCCATTTCAGCAGCCAACAAAACTGTAAACTCAATTTTTCAAGAGTAGCAGCAGACTAGGAGCCCCAGGTAGTAGTCCTAGTGTGTGTTACAGCAGTTGACGAGGCATGTGTCAAATTTTTGAGGTGGGTTTTTGGAGTCTTGACACTAGGAGAAAGAAAATCCAAGTTAGTAAGACTAACAAAATGGGGTTTTTCCTTTCTTTTTGAGCTTTTTAGCTTTTGAAGAGTGACCAAGTTGGAATCTTTGGAAACTGTATACAAATATTCATATGCAGCTTTTTGTGGAGTTCAAGATTCTGTTGTTTTTTTAGTGGTTTTGTTCCACTAACTGCAAGTTTTTATTCTTATTTTTTGGTTACTTTTTCTAAAAGGTTTTTGTCTTGTTTTGTTTTGTTTCAGCTTTGGTAACATTTAGAAGGACGATTTGTCACATAATTACAGGCTACTGTCACTTCAAATATGAAATATCCTCTTCTCCACTACGCCAAATTGAGGCCAATTTTGGCCATCTCTTTGTGCTCTCTGTTGTTAAGGAGTTTTCCATAAAGTTTCCCCTTCTGCTTTTGTATTTTTTTAATTGTTCTTTTTTATAAAAAAAAAAAATATATATATATATATATATTTTTAATGTACTAATTTTTTTAAAAAATATATATATATATATTCAAATAAAAAAGAACTATAATTTTAAATACACATTAAAAACATATTTAGAAATAAAAAGTGTTTGAAAGTTAGGTGTGGTTATGTTTTCTTTATAAAACAAAAAATATATATTTCTAACTTTAAAAAAAAATAAAACTAGAAAAAACTCAATTTCAACCCACCACACTTCAATCCTAAACACTGAGGAGCGACTGAAGAGAGTAAAAATAAAAGGGCAATCTAATTTTGGCCGTGGCAAAAACCCTATCATATGTGCATTTGATAACCAGACGTTTGAAAATCGTAAACACAATTCAAAAGTTGTTATCTCTACAGAAAAGAAAGGAAAAAATATGTTTCTATACTAACACTAACCAAAGTATTAAACGCAATGAATGGCTACTCATGGTGATGGAAAGAATGAAAGGGTATTTTATTGGTGTTAAAGGGTTTCAAAACCCTAAAAGAGTTTACAATTTTTGTTGGAACTTGTACGAGATTATAACTATAAAGGGGGACAAAGAAACTGTATAAATGATTTCAACAGGGAAAGAAATGGAAAAGAATAAGAAAGATTTCTTGTATCATCTTTTCTATTCACAGAAAAGAAAAATCAACTAGGAACTACTTCTACCGAGGCCAATGATTCCCTTTCCTAGGAGGAAATGACTGTGTTCTAGAAATGGGAAGCCTTCTTCGCCATTATTTTTATCCTGCTGACACTGGTATGCCTGTAGTCGGTCTCAATTCCCCGCAAAAATTAGTCGGTGTGGATGCCTTACAAGCAAACCAGTGCTTCTTGGAGACAAGTTTACTCCGAGGTCCAGCTCCTGTTGTCCATTTGCGAGAAACCTGACTCCCCAATTGAAATGACGCAATTCCTTTCTTAGAATTAATCATTTCCATGATTGTTTCATCGGGAATCTTTTCGGCGTCATTCCCTTCTTGTTCTTCATCAAACATGTTCTCATTTGACAACCCTATCTCAGAATGTTCGGATGATTCTCTTGAACCCCTTTACAACCCTATCTCAGAATGTTCGGATGATTCTCTGGAACCCCCTTAACTAATAGATGCTTCAATACTAAACAAATAATGGGGTTGGAAAAAGCAGAATAAAAAGATCCACGGGCAGAAAGGCGAAGGGAAGTTCGGAAAAACCTAGCAGACAGGACACCCCTTTCTATTAAGACCTCGGCATATTCCTTACCCCCCTACGAAACATTTACCCCCTGCTACTACATCGTCCATTGCGAATAAAAGAGCAAATGATGGTATAGCAATGAACATAAGGATGAGACTAGGAAAAATGATCCAAAGAATCTCGATAGTAGTTGCGAGATTGGATTCTTTTTATAGTGGAAATGCCATGAGCGCCAACCAAGATCCATAATACGAAAACCAAAATAAGAATGAGTGATTTAAAAACTTCATTCTTTGAATGCTCTGCTCGACACCGGGGCCGGGTGCGACAACTCTCCGAGAAAAGTTTTTCTGTACTGCTCAGTCTCTCAACCAATCCACTCCTTTCTGACTCTTTGAGATTGGTCAATTTTCTACCAAAGTTGATGAGCTGCCTTGGTTTCTGTTGTCCTAACACAGAAGATGTCTTTTCATCGACAGAGAAGGTATTTTCTGGAGTCAAGTTTTGAACTTCCTCAATTTCTAAATCATTCACTGCATGACTCAAGTCCTCATCTGATGAGTTGTTTCTAAGATGTTTGTAAAGGACTCTGTCTTCCTCATCCATAGGACTTGTCTGCTATATCAGGGAAATAAAAGGCTCAGCAGATGACCCAATTCTTATCGCTACAATAATAATTTATATCATAACAAAAGAATAAAAATGCTTTAAATCTTTTTACCTTCACATCTGTGAGATCGACATTGTTTTCTCTGAGGAATGAAAGGAATTCCTTAAAACTTTCTTCTGTAGGCCGATAATGACCACTGTGACGCCAAACCGCCTGTCAAAAATAGAAAGAAGCCATCGTTAACAGATATGTTGAATGTCAGAAGACCATCAGATCAAACAGTATTTATACCTTAAGAACTCCACCGTCAACAACTAATCTGCCAGCAGCAGTTGCAACTCCTCCTGCCAAGAAGCTAGAATGCTGAAACTTGCCTTTCATCTTCTTGCCGACATACAAGGACTTGGAAGTGCTGAGAACAAAAATCCACTTAGCATCTTTTGTGGAGTGGAGAAGCTCCCCTGACTCCTTGTAGAGGAGCTTCCCTTCCTTGACAACAACTTCATAGGTCTTTCTTTCCATCTGTAATGGGTAAATGTTTGTCAGTTAAAGCATTTGGGTTATTAAATAAGGAGCTAAGCACAAAAGTGTTGATGAAAGCTCACCGGACCGAGATACTTGATGCACTGTTGTTGAAGTTTTGAACGAGGGCATTCTTCAAGATTCGCTTCCTTGCCTTCTCCTATATCTAACCTGCAGTTGCAAAGCCAGCATATGCAAGTTTAACTTCGAATCCATGGAGTCCAGTATCAAAATTTTAAATAACTAAGTAATAATGATCAAAGAATCTTACCAGTAAAAAAAGGGTTCTCTGCTTTTAGATTCAGACCATTGACGGTGATAGAAATGAAGATTATGGCCGTATCGATGCCGTGGATCAATCTGTTTTAAACAAGATACAATAAAGATTAAGAATCAGCAAAGAGTGATCGAAGAGCAATGATTAGCTAATATCATTTCCATAGAAGTCCTTTATTTGACTTACCGCTTCAAGCCAGTGTTGTAAAGAAAGTTTTTGTGCTTTGTCGTTCTTTGATAAACCTTTTCCGACCTTTGCAGCCCTTGTTCTTGCTCTTGACCATCGAGAAATGGCAGATTCATGTTTCTCAATGTCAAAGAATGAAACAGAACTCTTCTTGAGTTCATCAAAATCTAAGAGTTTCCACCTGAGAATATAAGAAGGGAGCATACCTTGAATTGTGGCTAAACTGAATATGGGAAAGAAAATCCAGGTATAAAGGGGTCAGCTTATCAGAATTTTGATGATTTTTCTCAATTGTTCATAAGAAAGAGAGAAAAAGATGAAGAGAGAGACTTGAAATTTTCAAAGGTGAAAACAACAAACACAGAGAATAAAAGGTATGTCGTGACAGAGGAAGATATATAGACAGCGAAAGTGACTCTTTAAGACGGGGGGGGGGGGGGTCTTATGTTGGAACACTAGAGAGGTTTGGTTCAGGATATAGGTGGGACCAGGAATAAATAAGTTCTCTTTCTTTTTTGTTTTTTATAAGGGCCTGTTTGGTACAGCTGTTGCTGTACCTTTTCAAAGTGATTTTCGTACCGAAATATATCAAAATAATTGTTTTTTTATTTTTTAAAAATTATTTTTGATATCATCACATTAAAATGATTTAAAAACAGTAAAACATATTTATTTAAAATAAAAAATAAAATAAAATTGAAACGCACTTTGAGAAGCTGTTCCAAACCGCTTCTAAAAGGATTAAAATAGACAATCCAGTGTTGCACGTCTTAGGCAATTTAGAAACAGAAATTTTGTATTTTAGATAATGTTAGGTTGTGTTTGTTTCCCGGAATTCACTTTCCGGAAAACCATTTTCTAAACTTTCCTGTGTTTGTTTGTCTTCCGGAAAGTTGGTCAACGGAAAACACTTTCCGATCAACGAAAAACACTTTCCAGTCAAAGAAAAATTTGGCTTGGTTTTCAGGAAAGTGTTTTCCGGAAAATTTGGACGGAAAACACTTTCTAGAAGTTGCGAAAAATTTAGAAATGTCATTATTTGCTGATTATATCAAATTTGATCCTCAAACTTTTGATTGCTATATATAATTTGTTTTTGAATATTTATTTTTCAATTCCATCTCTTAAAATTTAATTTTTATATTAATTTTGGTCCTTATTTTTATAATTGCTATTTTCTTTTTTCTTATCATTTTTTTATTTAAATTTTTTATCTATCAAATTTGGTCCTCATTTTTTTTATTGTTACTTATTTTATTTGAAATAATTTATGAAATGTTAATTATTATTATTATTTTAATTTATTCACCTTTCATTTAAAAAAAATAGATTTGATCTCTATTATTTTGATTATTATTTATTTTATTTGAGATAATTTATGAAATTATATTTTTTTTCAATTTCATTCTCATTCAACTTTTTAATTTGTAAGATTTGTTCCTCATTATTTTAATAAACTTGAAAAAAAATTAATTTATTAATAAATTATTTTCCAGTTCATTTTCTATAACACAAACAAACACTGGAAAGTGTTTTCCAGTTCATTTTCCATAACACTGCCAGACATCGGAATTCACTTTTCAGGAATTCACTTTCCAGGAATTCACTTTCTCCGGAATTCACTTTCCAAAAGAAAATCACTTTCTAGCAAACAAACGGGGCCTTAATCTTGTTTTTTGTAACTGTGTGAACCATGCAGGTGATGATCTGTAAAGAGATGGGTGTCAAAAAAAATGTTTATTAGAGTATTAAATCAACTATTTATTTAAAAATAAACTATCACTATCAATGTTGTCAATTCAGCTTTGGTTTTCGTTGGATTTTTTCTATTCATACACAATATTTTGATTTTAAAATGTTTTAGCATACTAATTTAGGATTATACTATTCTTATATAATTAATTATATATATATATAAAAAAATTAATTTAACAAATATAATTAAAATTCAAGAGTAATTAAAACCTTAATTGTCAATCTAGTGGGATAGTGTAGCTCATGTCTTGTAATAAAACAAGAAAAAAAATACTATTTTTAATACATGTAATTTTTTATTTTAGTTTTTTTTTTAGTTTAGTTTTGATCCTTTTAATTTTTTGTTTTTTTATGATAGTTTTTTTTGTATTTATATATCTATACTTTTAATTTTAACTTTTACTTTTTATTATTATTTATCTCTGTATTAAATATAGATTGTATTAAAAAACAAAATAAATTATTTTCTTTGTTATTATTGTTATTGGAAAGTTACTTGAAAACAAAAAATTATTTGAAGTATTTAATTACAGGCGGGTTTATTTTTTAAAAAAAATTGTATTTTTAAATTTCTTTTTATATGAAAAAAACTAAGAGAATATATATTCACATGAAAAAATATAAAATAAAATATAATTTTAATGAAAGAAACTCTACAAGTTAATAATAAAAACAAAAGGAGAGAATATGAAACCATGATGATGGACCCATCCATGAGCAATTGTTGAGCTGCAATAAAAAAACGTACATAATCAACACTGCGCGCTGTAATTTTAAAATCATTAATGGCCAGATAATTTATTCTTTTTTTAATTTTTTTCATGGCTAAAATAGCGCATGCGGCGTGCTTTTGTCGTGTTTTGATCGGTATTTAGCCAAAAAAAATTTAGAATGAACCAGAATTTAAACTGAGATAAAAATAATATTATTTATCTTGTTTTTTTTACTGATACGAAATGTTTTGGCCGTTTCGGCAAAACAAAATGAGATTGATAACTCTAATCCAGTATAAGAAAGTGTTTGTCATTGCGTTTCAAAAACGTTTTTAAAAAATTTTGAAAATTTTTATTTTTATTTTTTACTTGAAATCAGGGGAAGAAAAGTATTTTTTTAATTATTTTGATATACTGATGTCAAAAATAATTTTTTTTAAATAAAAAAATTATTTTAATATATTTTTGAACGACAAACACTTTCAAAAACAACGTTAACTACACTCTAAAACAGACACTTAGTCTAGTTAGTTAACTGAAGCTATTAAACATCTAACCATATCAATTAGTTCTGAAAAGTTAATGTTTTGTTTAATTCAATTAAAAATATAATATAAATCAGTTTTTGAATTTCAAATATAAACTCATCAAACCAAATTTTATGTAAATAATTGATTTTTTTTTTTAATTTCAAGAGTTTAGTGTAGTGTTGCCATGGAACATCCATGTAAATGCAAAGAAGAACCCTGGACAGGCAGTGGAAACTGCCAAGCTAGAGTAGGGTAGGGAAGAGGAAATATTTGGCGAGACGATGAAATGTGTAGAGTATAGAAAGAAAACCAACTGTGAAAGCGCTTTGTTGGGTTGATACTGACTTCATGTTCAGCATAGTTATATAAGTTTTTTTTATATATAGAACTATATTAAAATAATAACTTTATATATTTTTTATATTAACACATCAAACCAATTTAAAAATATAAAAAAATATTCTTTTTGCAAAATTATATATCAATCACCACTTCAAACACTTCTAATACTAGGGATGTGAGTACTTGAGATCGTGGTCTAGCGGAGGACAGGATTTGTTCCCTTCCTCTTCACTCGGGTTCAATTTTTTGTGTGCATGTTTGTCATCCACGCAGTGTTTTATTTGTCCATTGGACTTTCAGGGTATTAAATAGATCTGAAGATTAGTTGTGATACGTGTAAACTGACCCGTACACCCTGTTTATAAGGAAAAAATATTAGGAATGTGTTTGGCAAATAAAAACATCTGCTTAAAAAATATATTTTTTTGAGTTGTTTTGATCAGCTGGTTTTATATATATATATGTTAAAATATAAAAATAATTTGAAAATTAATTATTATCACGATACCACAAACGCTAAACAGATGAAAGCTATGAAAATAAATGGGATTAGATACCTCCTTGTAGTTCTGGGCGTAGATGATAGATACTGAATGTTGTGCATTTCAAATTGTAAGAAAAAAAGCTCAACCGCGCAAACCCACCTTAAATAGTTCAGGTCTATCAGTGTTTGATTCTATTTTAAAAATTTTATATAGAAAAATATTTTTAGATTAATACTTCTTTTTTATATTTTTTGTGTAGATAAACTATATTTTTAAAAATAAATAATTTTTACTTTTAGATAATGTTTATAATATGTATAGCCATGCATCATGTTTTTATTTTTATTTTATTCAATAAATTTAATGTGTTTTTTTTATTGCTATTTGATTGAGTAAATAAAATAATAAACAAAGCATGGTAAAATTTCTATAATATAAACAACATAATTTTTTTTATTGTAAATTCTCCCGCTATTCAGCCTCTCACAATTAATTGTGGGATTATAATAGTGTTTTTTTTATAATTTTTTCTTTGTACAATCAAACCTTTTAAACATCCAATTTCATATATTTTTTATTATTCAGGGAAGGTTGATTTGAAAGATAGAAAAGTAAAGTAAAAACTTAGACGGTTTAGGTGGTTCTTTAGAAATTATTTAAAAATTATATTTTATATTTAAATTTAAAAAAGGTGGAGGAAACATTATGTCTCCGCACCAATTAGCATCGTGAGTTACAATAGTAATTTTGATTTTTGATTTTTTTTTAAAAATTATATATTTTATACTTGTTTTTTTTCATTTATTCTTATATTATATGTTTCTTGGTATTTGGAGTTGATAATTAATGATATTAAAAAAATAAAAATAAATAAAAAGCATCCCAACTCTTACTTCGTTGGATGTTTTTTCTTGTGACTTGACGCTAGAATGTGGGATATATATGCCGAGTGATTGATTTCTAATAAGCAAAACCACATTTTTTTCCTAGAAACTCATAAATTAATTCCACACAAGTCATGTATTTTTCTTGCTAATCAAAAGCATAAATATTGAAAATTTGATTATTATAAAACTTATCGTGTCTATTAGAAATTTAGAAGAAGAAAAGGCAAGCCAAGAATTAATGTAGATGGATCGAGGGAAAATGGTGAGTGGTATTTTATATCTTACCCTCATCTCAAGCAAAACTAGGACAAAAACACCCAACATTTTCCGAGAAAACAAACACACAAGTCAATATCATACAAGAAAGTGAGAGGCTGGCTTGTTCTTTATTTATATATAGGATATGCTCCGCAATCGATGTCACCGAACAATATCTCTGGGATCATCATGCCCAGCTTTTCATTTACCACCGATTCCTATTTTCAACTGGTCTTTATCTAACAACAGCAACGAATAAGAAACTTTATTTATTAAAAATTATTAATTTAATATTTTAAAAATGTTAAAATAATTTGAAGAACATGTCAGAACACTAAAATAAACGCTCACTTAATCGAGTCTTGTTGAAGTTAATAATAAAGATATATTTGTTTTTTGGATAGAATATTACATAGGGTGGATTTGGTAGATTGACGCGTGGAATATTTTGGATGGATATGAAGTGTTCATAATTTTATTCATGACAGCAAATTAGTATTTTATTTATTTATTATTTTTGGTAGAAAGTGAAAGCTCGAAGGTCGTCATGGCCGAAACTTCCATGCATTCTTCTTGAATGGCCCACTAGTTGACCATTGAATATCTCAAAAAAGGGATTTTTGATAGGCCAATACAAACAAAAAGTCTATTTAAAGTTCAAACCTTGTGTTTAGTTTAATAATTATCATTAGCACTAACTGATGGCATTTCTTTTTCTGATTTTGGCATTATAGGTACAGAACCTTATTCAATAGTTAGAAAGAGTTTGGTGCCCCCATGAAAATTGGCGCTGTATTAGGCCTGTATTAGGCCTGTTTGTTTGCAGGAAAGTGGTTTTTTTTTTGAAAGTAAATTATAGAGAAAGTGAATTCTTGAAAAGTGAATTCCAATGTTTGGCAGTGTTATGGAAAATGAACTGGAAAACACTTTCCAGTGTTTGTTTGTGTTATGGAAAATGAACTGGAAAATAATTTATTAATAAATTAATTTTTTTTTCAAGTTTATTAAAATAATGAGGAACAAATCTTACAAATTAAAAAGTTGAATGAGAATGAAATTGAAAAAAAATATAATTTCATAAATTATCTCAAATAAAATAAATAATAATCAAAATAATAGAGATCAAATCTAAAAATTTAAAAAAAATAAAAGGTGAATAAATTAAAATAATAATAATAATAATAAACATTTCATAAATTATTTCAAATAAAATAAGTAACAATAAAAAAAATAAGGACAAAATTTGATAGATAAAAAATTTCAATAAAAAAATGATAAGAAAAAAGCAAAAAACAATTATAAAAATAAGGACCAAAATTAATATAAAAATTAAATTTTAAGAGATGGAATTGAAAAATAAATATTCAAAAACAAATTATATATAGCAATCAAAAGTTTGAGGATCAAATTTGATATAATCAGCAAATAATGATATTTCTAAATTTTTCACAACTTCCGGAAAGTGTTTTCCGTCCAAATTTTCCGGAAAACACTTTCCTGAAAACCAAGCCAAATTTTTCTTTGACTGGAAAGTGTTTTCCATTAACCAACTTTCCGGAAGACAAACAAACACAGGAAAGTTTGGAAAGTGAATTCCGGGAAACAAACACAACCTTAATCATAACCATACAAGAAAGTGATGTAATTACGTGATCCCACATAGATTAATTATGCTATAAACTAAATTTAATTAATAGGTAGAGATCTTGGATTTAAATATAAAGAGGTGACCTGTCTAACCGCGTCTTTTGACAACGTTTGCAATGAAGACACAAAGTGCTAAAACCTTGTTCTCGATGCAGTTGTTTTCTTCGAACCCTTTAATTCTAGCTAGCCCATGGACAGAGTCAAACCCTAAAAGCAACGATCCCTTAATTGTTTTTTGATAGAAAACGAGTGATTAGGAACACATATAACGATCGCTAACAAAATCATTGTCACTTGCATCTGTCATTACAGACCTCCATGCATATAATAAATTAAACAGCAGTGAGATGCTTTGCTGCTTTTTCTGAGATGTAAACATACCCGACATTCAGACAGCCATATCGATCCCTTGAGAGCAGTGTTGTCAGTTTCTTTTTGTTTAGATTGTTTTTATTTTCATTTATATTATGTACCGGTTAAAAAAATAAGATAAAACGATGTCGTTTTTATATTGGTTTAAAATTCAGCTCGTTTCGGATTTTTTGGTCAAATACCGGCTGAAATGTTCTGGTTTCGTTTCGCCCGTTTTGTTTCGGCCAAATAATATATATATTTTTTAAAATAATGAATAATTTTACAATATCAGTCATATCTCTTAATCCAAATGTTAGATTTAGATGAAATTTTACGATGAATTTTTTACTGTATTTATATATATTATGATAATATTTAAGAACAATCAGATAATGTAATGATTTCACAAAATTGATGATGAGATATAAATTAAACAGCAGTGAGGTGAGATGCTGTGCTGTTTTTTCTGAGATGAAAACATACCCGACATTCAGACAACCATATCGATCCCTTGAGAGTAGCCGCCCGGTAGAGATTATAATATATATATATATATATATAAACAAGTTTTGGGGTTTAATTTCATATGGTAATCGATAATGGTGTTAATACGTGGCATTCTTCATAAAAATGCTGTTTCTCATCCAATGAAGACACCCCAGCTTTCAATATGCCATGCTACATGATCATGAACCCTAATTTAGTTGGACAACACAGAATATAGAGATCTGGAAGAAATGAGCCACACGTTGTTGTTTTTTCCAAGTCTACTAATTACTGCATAGGTTTTGGCGGGGGAATGTGGATCGTGTGATGAATGGGAAATTTTGGCAAAGCATCAAGATCTCTAAATTCACCCAACTTTCTTCCTTTTCTCAAGATCCTAAATTCATTCTTTACATGCAAATCATTTCTCACCACATCTCAGCTTAATTTCTGCTGCATTCACGGGACCAAGAATTCTTGCTACTGAGGTGGTGTAAAGGTGGTGTGAGCGAGCGTAACGAGCTGGTGCGAAAGCAAGTATGCCGGAAAACACGAGAGTGTAAGAGAAAGGCAACTGTCGGACTTTATTATGATGTGGCGGCGAACGCGGTCGGCAAAAGGCACGACGAAACAGCAAACATAGAGAATTATTTTAATTATGTTCAAAAACCACCTCTAAAAATATTTTAATCCTTTTGTAGGCTAGTCAAAACACCATACTGCCTTCACACTCTTCGCCGTTTTCTTTCACAAGGATCATCAAAATCCCATCCAAGCTCTCATCCAATGGCAAAAAATCAAAACCAATTCACACCTTATATTTTATTTTATAATTAAATTATATTTTTCTCGAGATTGAACTTTTCTAGGAATCGGTCTGCACAAAATATTGCCATTTAAAAAAATAGAATAGCATCACTTTGATTTATTTAATTTAAGTCAAACCTCTTTTCAACCCAACCAATTAAATCATTTTTTGATATAAAAAAACACAATTTAAATCATAATTCAAGCAATTAAGCTGTTGCGGTAGTTTTTCAAAGTGCTTTTCGTGCCGAAATACATCAAAATAATATTTTTTTATTTTTAAAAAATTATTTTTGACATCAACACATCAAAATGATCTAAAAACACTAAAATATATTCATTTTAAAAAATTAAATTTATGCGATGCGGCTAGTGAAAAGCTGTCCCAATCAGCTTCTAATTTAACCCATTTGACCCGTCAGTCCGCGCTACGTCTAGTAATAATTAATACCGTCAATTGAAGCCCTAACACGGCTGCAGTCTTTGGGTACGTGTTTATTGTGGTGCTGGAAGCTCTTTCCCACGTGACCGCAGCAGCACACGAGTAGCCTGCCAACAAAGCTAGCGTCTGCCTGATCACACGTGGACACTGCATTGTGGATGCAGCATAACGAGTTTCGTGCATCCTCATGGTCTGCTCCCCATCATGTTACGACTTTAATGTTGTCGTTCCGACATGTCTGAATCTTTCATTCTATGTCTTGACCATGTGGTGGAATTCGATCGATAAATGCAAGACCATTTGTCTTCCCGGGTGGTAAGACTGGAGAAATTTCTAGAATAAAGTTTGAAGGTTGTGAAATTTGTAGAGATTAGCTGTGGAGGGAGGAGCCCTCCTGGTATATAGATCTATTTATATATGCTTTCTAAGATAAATACTTAAAAAAAATCCAACTCTTAATATATTTTATACAAACATTTAAGTTGTAACATATTTTATATATATCCGAGATATTTATAGAGATGCGTGCATTACAAGATCGACCAAGGACAAGAACCGGGTTGACCAGGTGAAGGCCGGGTTGTCCGATACTAGTGGGCTCGACAAAACATGATGTATCAAGAGCGTTTTAAAATTAAATCGCATTTTTTTTAAAATAAAAAATATGTGTGCATAAATATATTCATTGTAAATTTTTTTCCTTTTCTTTTCCCACTTGTTATCCCGTGGCGGCTCTTCAACAAAATGAACCCCCAAACCAAAGAGGTTATATTTGAAAAGAAAAGAAAAACAGAGAAGATGGCCCACTAAATGAATGAATCATGATGCATCGCCATCTCTCCCCATCACCGTCCGTTTTGGCTCCCAGGGTCGGTGTAGAAGGTGTTCGATGTTGACTTGTAGCTTTGGGTGTATTTGTGTACTTCGTTGTCGTGCCTGATTCAGGTGAAAGTGATTTCAGCTATTAAAAAATTAGAGGACAAAGTCGTCGTTCGTCGAGTCAATATTCTTGTTTAAATAACATCATTTATTTATTTATTTATTGTCCGAGTCAATAATATTATTAAAAAGTAAAAACCCCTATATTTCATCAAATCCTGATTTAAATAAAAATCAAGTTCATTGAATTATTAATACACCATGCCAGGCTTATCTAATTAATTTAACAAAGAAATAATACAATTTTAAAGTGGAGACAATAACTAGGATTTAATTTCCCTATTCCATGAATTGAATGAATATATTGAGATGGGATCCCCAAACACAGACACAACGCCCTCTAGATTTGTCACGGGAAGTTGCCAAGCTTCTGCTTAGGGATTGTCAAGCAAGACGATTGTTTAATTGGGTGCATAAAGCTTGTCAAGCAAGAACGTTGTCAGTCACCACGACATTTGACCCCTTTCACATTTCGTGTTAACCAATTATAAAAACTTAATTAAAAAAAAACACGAAAAACAACGCAGATCAATTCGTGTTAACCAATTAAGCATTATTTTTGGTTTTCAAAGTTGAAATAACCTCGTAGAAAACAAACAAAATAAATTATAAAAAATATGATTGAGAAAAAAATTAATTAAAAAATAAACTTAAATCAATTGGATTAACTCGCTACATGTCCTATAAAAATGCAATAACCTAATAAAAAAACAAATTTAATATTAAAAAAGAAAATTTGTAAAAATTCTTGATGGGAAAATAAATATAAAAAATACATTATTTATTAAAATAGTGCTGTGGGGGGAAGAGAAGAATGAAAATACCCTCGTTTTTAGTTTTAGTTTTTTTTTATGTTAATATCCATTGAGACAATAACTCCATATTGCGTTCTCTCATAGCGAACGGGCTTGATTGGCAGACTTCTTCAGAATCCTGAACAAATGCCGGGGCCAAGCCTTTTGCCAGATAGTGCCTACCCAGGCACAGCATCGCCTCATTTTCATTACCTCTCAACGAAGGATAACATTTTCAATTCAAATTTGGTGGGATATCATCAGATGATCTGTTAAAAGGTCTACGAGAAAAGATGTTCGATTTGCTGTGGTCAACTTCTTATAAACCGTACCTGCTGAACCAAGCTGGCATCTCCATAAAACCCACCAACCTTATCCTAAATGGATAGAAACCCTCCATTAGTATATCTGCTCGGCAAATCACGAGCTAGCTAGGGCATGCTTGCAGATATAATAATGGCTTCTTGCCACGTGCTCAAATCATGTTGTGTAGCAGTATATTATCTGGCTTACAAATGTGAGAGGCTAGTGGCAGAAGGTCAGTGAACTACTTTCAAATGAACAGCAAATCCTTATGAAACCAAGTTCAATGGGGGCGTGGGGCACATGAAAATTCATATCAAAGTTTAAGAAAAGGTCCAGGATTATCCAGCATGCAAGTCAACAGTATTAGCTGGCTGTGATACCTAATTAGTGTCGGATATCATCTCAGATCCAAGGTATGCAGCGCATCTAGATCTATTAGTTTTTCTCAGTGAAATTTTCTAGTTACAATCCTGGGGTTCGCCCCGTTTGGGAGTGCGTTGCAACCGGCGTTTGCCGAAAATTTGAATTTTTTTTCATTTTAAATGAATATATTTTGGTGTTTTTAGATCATTTTGATGTGCTGGTGTCAAAAATAATTTTAAAAAAATAAAAAAACATCATTTTGATGTATTTCAGCATGAAAAACACTTTAAAAAACTACCGCAATCGCACTCCCAGGCCGTTCATCACAAAGCTATTCTGCATATGTGGCCATCGAGTCCAGTTGTGGCCCAACTGCTAACATCACAGACACAAGCGGAATCAGGCCCGGATTGACAAAACACAAAATCACTTTGCTCCTTTTGTCTTCTAGGAGACAGGGAGGGAAGATTTGATACTGGTTCTTTTCCATAATTCCAAAAAATATTCGTGCAGCAATCATTCAGTATTTCAATAATAACAAATGAAACTACAAAAATGTACAGGCAATCGTCAAGCGCCTCAGCAAGAAGTACATAATAAAGGAGATAATTGGAGGCTAATACAATGCATGCCATATGCGTACGTAGATTAACATACCAGCTGGATTCGTTATATTCAGAGGACATCTCATTATATTGAATCATCTGAGTCATCTGAATCACTTCTCTCAGGCTCCTCTGCATTAGCTGTTGTTTCTGGCACATCAGGCTTTGCTTCAGGAGCGGGCTCAGGTTTCTTATTTGCTTTGTGAGCATTCTGAACACCTTCCTCTTGCTCATTGGCTTCAGCATGTATAACTTCAGTTAAGGATTTACTTGAACAGTAACATAAACATTTTGACATTCAGTCAAATAATGCAGTCAGTACACTATAACAAGTGTGACTCCACTGACACGTGTCTCCCTTAAATCCCCTTTTGGGAATGTTGTTTTCCCTTGCTCACAAAATGAACACAGCCAAATTAAAATCCAGAACATAATCTACCACTGATTAATGCAGGTATGGCTGAGCTAAGGCTGGTTGGCAACAATTATTAGTGCAAATGGTTGTGCTTTTGGTGTTGCAGTCCCGTAGGATTGTAATGCAAACTGGACAATAAAAATTTCCCATCTACCAAAAGCATCCCTAAAATTTTGCATGCTCAATAAGGGGCGATTCCCCTAACTTTACATTTTTCCATTATATATATACAATTCACAAAGAACACACATGCTGAACCTTGCTGGAATCTATACCCCTTAAGCTAATCTAGAACAGCGGAACCTATGGCTTGCTAGAAAGTGGACAATTTTTAATTCTCTTTTAGCTGAATAAAAAAAAACTGAGTTTATGCATAATACTGTAGGATATCAGCATTATCGACTGTGCCTCCTGCCATGATGTTTAGAAGATCTTTCTCAACACGCTGTACAAGCTCAGGCTGCACAAGGTAATATAGACATAATCAGTAAAGACAATAGGGTGAAAAGGAAAAAAGAGCAGC
The DNA here is from genome assembly GCA_025169955.1 of Salix arbutifolia. Lineage (NCBI taxonomy): Eukaryota > Viridiplantae > Streptophyta > Magnoliopsida > Malpighiales > Salicaceae > Salix > Salix arbutifolia. The sequence goes on from CM045902.1 coordinate 516,210, forward strand.
ACGGGTTAGATCTCAAACCACAAAATATTTCTTGCAATCTTAGTTTCAACAACATAGTTTTGAAAGTAGTTAGATCACAAATACATTGAGATCTGGCTCCCTGCGAAATCTTCGCTTTCGAGCATCCCTCATAGGAGGAGTGAGCCCATGTCTGTACTCCACCACATCTGGAGCAGTGTCACCTGCTTCTCCAACCATGACCATCTGCCAAATTAAAACAGTTAATATTGCAGCATGTACGAATGATTTACCCATCTCTTGAATATAAACTGAAAGATTAACAAGCATTATTACCTGGCCAATGTCTGAAGTTTTTACTAGTGCACAATCATCATATGTTTTGTAGGACTCTACAACACAAGGAAGATCCAAAAGAGATGCAGGGAAACGCTCATCACCAATGACAAATGTGCCACTCCTTCCATCCTCTGCAAAACAGGACATTCCATGTTTATGAGCAAGCAAAGACTAGGCCAAAAGAGTGATTTTCATACCACATAATTCCCAATCAATTTTCTCCAGTAACAAAATAATAGAATTAGAAGAAATCGTGGAAGAACATAAATAAGGGAGAGAGAAATAGAGGAAGAAGAGAAATCAGGGAGAGAGAAATAAGTGTTTTAGAGCTGTGGAGAATGAACACAACGTTTCTATGACACTGGTGGCTATATCATCTTCTCATCATTGCTACCATTCAAATCCAACACAAACTGGAAGTGGCAATTGTAACCAACATAAGAGAGGATAAAGAACTCATATATAAAAATGTATTGACAATCAATTGGAGGTATTTGGTGGAAAATAGAAACCGGCAACAGATTGATACATGTCCTTCTCTTCATACCACATCAATGCTGGAACGCACTCTAGGTGGATGGGAAAGGGCCCAGAAATAACATTTGAAGGGCGTATAGTTTCCAAATATAAAAGGAGGCAGCTGGCTGTATACTTATTTTCATGATAGAATTCTCATGCCACCCAACTGAAACCCAGAATGAAGGCTTTAAAATTGAAAAGATAGAGAGTGAAGGCTGAATTTAGGGACCATAAGCATGAAGTAAACATGAAACGTATGCTTTCACTGCTTTTATACACTAAACCTCAAACGACTGCGGTGAAATTCAAAGGCAAAACCAATTTCAGTTTTTTCTTTCAATATATGATTACAAGTGGAATGCAGGAAGAAAAAATCCCCGCGGTCACTGAAGGAACAATACACTGGATTAAACCAATGTAACACCTATAACACTATACATGTAACAAACACCAAAAACAAAACAACAACAACAAAATATATACTATAATAAACAAAATCCTCTCATAAAATGCAAAGAAAGTATGCTCTCACCTGAAAAAGACAAATCCAACGACTGCTCCTCAGAAGAAGAAGCAGTTTCACTCAAAAGGCGATCCAATTTCTCCGCAATAGAAGGTGGGACTCTTAGTATAAGCTGTTCCTCCATTCCTACTTCACAAAAATTCAATTCATGTCAATCTCTACATACTTTGATAATCTATCCCAAATCAACACAAGTAAGCTCTCCTCAAAAACCTCCAGAGTGTAATTATCATTTTCTTCTTCTTCTAAAGGTGCAGCAATTTAAACCAGATATCCTTGAGTAAAAAAGAGTTTAACTTCAATGACAGAGAGCACAGAGCAAAAGGATTCGAATGTGCAAGATATGGAATTCGAAAATTCAAAGAAGCTCTGAAACAAAAGATTCTCTCTGAACTCAACATGAATAATAATGGGATGTAATTATTTAAAAAATATATAATTTAATGAAAACACTCCTAAAATGCAATCTAAAACCTCAAGAATACAAGAACAACCATGTACACATGCATTTAATCTATAAATAAATACCAGAACAAAAATGAATCAAAATAAGATTTAAAACCCAGTTAATATCTTCAGAAATAACCAAAACCTAATTAACAATACACCCAAAATCGTTCAAAACATGCATAGATAGACTAAAAGAAATTAAAAAAGAATCATCCTTTGCTCATTAATATATTGTATAAAAAAAGCAAAGGGTTGTTAACCTGTATAAAAAGCTCCTTGAGGAGATGAGAATGATCAGCTTCTCTTTCTCCTACTTGAAAAGAAGCAAACGTCTCTGTTTCCGCAGAGATCGCGCGCGCGCGTATATATATATGTATACGAGATTTTTTTTTTATTATACTATAAAATATGGTGGGGAAAAAAAAAAAATTGTATATAATTCTTGCTGAGACTCGAGTTTTTAATAAAATATATAAATTTTAAATTGATATAAATTTATCTGTTTAATAAGTTTCAATTAAATTACTAGCATAAAATTATAATCATTATTAAAAAAGCAAAAAGATTCGGATACTTGAATTATCGAATTTATTGTATTATGATTATTTTATTTTAGAATCTAATTTAAATTAAACACAATAACAAAATGTAAATTATTGAAACACCTACAATAACTAAACAATAAAAATAAGTCATTGATTTTCTACATATAAAGAAAAAATCATAATTAAAAATTCATCGCTACGTTACCATATTATCAAGACTATAACAATTAAAATTATTATCACCATAAATTCTAAAATAACTAAAATGATTAAATTGCTCTAAAAATAAAAATAAAAACAAAATATTTTTACAAAAGAAAGCAAAAAAAAATCACAAAAATTATTATTGTTATTGCGCAAATAATGAAACCATAAAATTATCGCGAAGAATAAAAAAACTTTGACAAAATAGAAAACAAAAATAATAGAAAAAAGTCAAAACTAAAATACATATTAGGAGCATAAAAAATTATATGATCCAAAGAACAAATAAAATAACAAAAAACATTAAAAAAAGGAAAAAATATTAATTTTAAAATGATCATCAACATAAATTAAAAATTCAGGAGTGAACTAAATAAAAATAAAATTCCAAAAAAAAAATAAACACAACAAAAATTAAAAACCAAAACTAAAAACATAGTTGCATAAATACAGAGAAAAAACAAATATTGTCCAAGAAAGATCGAAAAAACTAAATGAATTAACACTGTATAAAAAAATAAGGGCCAAAATGAAAAAAAATATATAATTAATTTTAATTGAAGGACAAAACTGCACAAATCAAAACCTTGGGACTGAAAAAAATAAAGGGATTTTAAAAAATATTGCAGTGTAATTTTTTAAAAAAAATTAAAAGAATAAGGACCGAAATGAAAAGTACCATATATGACCACTTTCAATTGAAAGACAAAATTGAAACAAATTAAAACTTGCAAACCAAAAAATTAAAGGAATAAAAAACAAATCAAATATCAAAAGAATAAGGGCTGAAATGAAAAACAACATATATGATCAATTTTAATTGAAAGACATAATTGAAAACAATCAAACTTCTATTGAAGAAATGAGAAAGAAAAACAAAATTAAAAGACCAAGAACTAAAATGAAACACATAAACACAAAGAGGACCGAAATGCATTTTGCTACTGTAAGAGAGTGAAAAGGGAAAAAATATAAATCGACCACCAACGATCCTTTCCTCGTCGTACAACGACACACTCACCGCTAGGAGGAAGAAGACATGATGTCACACCCGTAAACATGATGATTAGACATTTTAAACCATTTACCGACACCATACACACTGCCTGAAAGGATCGTACATGTGGAAATTAATGTCGTGTCTAGAAGACGTGCCTGCGGTAATCTCGAGAAAAAATAATTACAAAAATACAGAATTACCTAACACCTTTGGACCAAGTGATAACCATGAAAAAAATGGGAAGTGAAAGTACCACCATGTTCCCGGTGACAGGTCTTCATTTTTTGTTGTTTATGAAAGTATTTAAGTAGTTTTACTATGCACAAAACGTGTAAAACTTGAACTACCCTCGTCTCCAATGCCTAGCCCGTGCCTTACCAAAGGACAAATTCGTTATTCCACTATTCAAGATCAAGCAAAAAATAAAAAATACTCATATTCAGCTCTGGTTCTCTTGCAAGCTCGTGGGGGTAAATAAGTAGTTCATTGTGCAAATAAAAACATAAAAAGACCAGGACACCCCTAAACAATTTACAAATGCCTCACAGGCCCATAGAAATGTCCAAAATATCCCTGGTATCAAGGGCTAAAATTTGGGGTCTCAGTGAAATTTTACTATTGAAATCCATACTGATTTATGTCTAGGAACACATTAAAACATGAACGTTTTTTATTTTTTCTTTTTCTAAAACAAGGCAGATGATGAAATATACTGAAGTTAAATAAAAAAAAAGTGAATGAGGAATACTCATGATTGTTAGCTCTGTAACATGAATCACTAAAAATCATTAGATTAGCTTCCTGGTTATTGCATGGTTGCTGAGTAGTTCTATTATTAAGAACTCACCGAGTTGAATAAATTTTTATATTTTTTGTTAAATATTAAATAAATAAATTAGGTTATTATTTTTTTTTTAAAGTTTCTATAATATCTCTTAATAATTTTATTTAGAATTTTGTTTACAAAGAAACATCTTAGCCATTAGATCAGTAGACCTCGAAGAGACCCACAAGTCAAAAGGCATTGAATAGATTAACTCAACCCTGGTTAATATTTACCCTTGTAATGCAGCACTATATGTACAATCTCTCTACGGCATCTTGTCCTTCTCTTCACGCATCCGTTATCGCGACCACATAGCCGTCAGCTCTCAAATTCTTTCCTCCATAAAACCCTAAATCTTTTCTTTTCACAGGTCTCTTTCTCTCTCTCTCTCCCTCCTAATTTTCCTTTTGCTGTCATGGATTCTTGTTGTCGTTTCGATCTCAGGTTAACTGCATTTTACGCTAGAGTTCGAATATTAGAGTTAATTAATTAACGCTGGTTTTTTGAATTACTTGCTTGGAGCTTGATAGGGTATAATACTCTATTTAGGTTAATGGGTTTTTGTTAAAAAAAGAATATAATATGTTAAGGTTTGCTGGAAAAGACATGAAGAATATAATGGGTTTAATGTGTTATTACCAAGGAGAGGATGGATTGAGTTGTTTCTTACACTACATGCTTAGGTTGATGGTATCGTTAATGGTTTTCTTTTATATTTTATGGTTGATGAGTTGATGATTTTCAATATGATGTGTAAATTCCATTGTTGACCGAAATGCTTATATTTGATTTGTGAAAGTGGAAAAAGAAAACAACAATGAGCAACTGGAAGTCATCTTTAAAAGATGTGGAAGTAGGGATTTCAATGAAGAATAGCCCTAGTTAGATAGTGGAGTTAAGTGACTACGAGAATCAAGACGAGGTATTGGAAGGAAGATGCTATGGGTCTGTTAACACAATTGTAATCTTTGACATTTACTGTCTTTGAATTGATGTATGACATGCTAAGATCAAATTTAGGCATTGAACTCTTCACATGTTGTGATAGTGGAAAGTTGTTTGCTTGAGATGTATAAAATTTATTTATCATATGAAGATGGTTGTTGAATTTTGTAGCCCATAATTTAATATTTTCTTACTCTAGCTGGGGTTTTCCTTTGTTCTGATACTATTTCCTTGACTGGTGAGTTTAGATTTGCACAGAGAGAGCAAACAATTTTGCATAAATGAGGGGAAGGAGTTATAGTCCATCGCCTCCAAGGGGCTATGGTAGAAGGGGACGGAGCCCTAGTCCTCGGGGACGTTATGGTGGTCATAGTAGGGATCTTCCTACTAGCCTCCTTGTTCGCAACCTTCGTCATGATTGCAGGTTCACTATCTTTCATAACATCTGCTCTAATATTTTTTCTTAGATCTTCTGTTGTTGCTAATAGTGGCTAATCTAAAATTTCTGCTTCAACATCTGTGTTTCCCTGCCTTTATACTTGTCCAACTGAGACAGTCTGGGCACATAGAAGGTTAGAGCGCCAAGTTATGCATAATAATCATTGCTGATTTTAGGTGCTTACTAGTGCATAATGAACATTGCATCTATGTGGCCTCAGGGCTTTGCGGCAGTGGGCCATAACACTAGTTACCACCTAAGGGTAGTTTTATGTGTGCGCAAGAGACATGAGTAGTGATGACAGTTATTTTGTCTCCTTGCTGAGAGAAACTTCACACAAGTTAATGATTCAACTGGTGACTTTCATGTTGCCAAGAGTGGGAACCTATCCACGACCTTACCTGCCATTATGCAGTATGCACAACTTCCTATTAATAGCTGAATAATTTGGGACCATAAACTTTATGCTTTTTGCAGGCCAGAAGACCTTCGCAGGCCCTTTGAACAATTTGGTGCTCTCAAGGACATTTACTTGCCTAGAGATTATTATACTGGGTGAGCAAGTACTTTAGCTGTTCACATATGAAGTTGTTTGCTGTATTTCATTATTTTTACTATTTCTTTTAAAAAATTCCAGCTGGGTTTTACCTTTTCTAATCATAGTGGATAAATGTTCCTTGGGGTTAATGGAGTCAATAGTCCTATTTGTGTTCAATTTAAAATTAATCCCTCTTTTGAAACAGATGGGACAAATAATGTGAAGCTCTTACCACAGCTTTCTGTTTTTCTTTCTTCCTTTCCCTTAGCAGTAACTCAGCTAGTCATATTTTTGCATTGTCTGATTTCCTTTCTGCACTGCATCTGAAACTTATTAGCTTGAGTTATCAATTTTTTAAAACTGTGATGTTATCATTCTTAATTTTTTTGTGAAATTCACACAATGTTTAGCAATCTTTTTGGTTTTCTCCAAGCAGGCCCTATAAGCTCCCCCCCCCCCCCAATTTGGTTTAGGTCATCTCTTAATGATATACTCTTTGTAATCATAAGTTGAGTTCCTTGATTGAAGTTCTTGAGATTTAACAGTGAAATTAAAGTTTTGAAGACATCAATCAAGTAATTAGAGTTCTTTTGAAGATGATGTTAATGGTAATGAAGATTTGAAGGAAGTTGGGTTTGAATACATTGTGAAGAGATTCCAAGTCTTGAAGAGTTTCAAGTCATCTTTAAACTGACACTTGCAAGGTCAGCAGTGTGCTTGATTTTTCATATCATGACCTTCATATAATGGGGATTATGTTGGTAAATTTAATTGGCAAAAGGCTTATGGTTCTCGTGCTATGCCCCTGCTTTTGTAGGAGATGGTTGCACTCATCTTCAACCTGTTTCTTTATCATCTTCTTTTGGCAGGGAGCCCCGTGGTTTTGGCTTTGTGCAATATGCAGATCCTCATGATGCTGCAGAGGCAAAACATCATATGGATGGTCGGGTTCTTCTTGGCCGGGAGCTGACTGTTGTATTCGCTGAGGAGAACAGGAAGAAGCCAGTTGATATGAGATCAAGGGAGCGCCCAAGGTAGACACTCTCTTTTGTTTGTTGGCTTGCCTGATGGGATTGGTTTTGATTGGCACAAATATATCTCCTTAAACAGCAATTTTTCTACTCAGTTGCGGTTTTAGATGATTGCTGAAATGACTGTTTTATTTGTACATCTGTCTTTGAACTTTGTTTTTCATTTCGAGCTGAGTTGAGAGCATGGAGGCATTGTTAACATGTATCTGAAATGATATGTTTCAGGGCTCAAGATATCAATTATCTATTGGAAAATGAACTTTAACAAATTCAAATGAGAAGATTAGCTATTTTGTTGGATTGTGCTGGTTTCATAATTTGTGGATTATAAGGTGGTGTCATTTCACATGCCAATCATGTCATGATATGATATAAAGATGTTCATGAGACCTGTTTTTTTAATCTATAAATTGTGTGTTCAGGACTTGTTTTAAAGCTCTCTTGGTCCCAATTCAGGGTTTTATTTTATGATTTGGGTACCTGCAATAATCTTCCAAAGTTTTCTTTTTTGATAATCCTCCAAATGATTTATTTTCCTACAGGGGTCGATTTCGTGATAGAAGAAGATCACCTCCTTGTTATTCTCGGTCACCTCGCCATTCTCGTTCTCCACCTCCACGCCATGCAAGATCCCGGTCCCATAGTCGTGAGTATTATTCCCCTCCTCTGAAAAGAAGGCATCACTCAAGGTATGTAATTCTTTCTTTCCAGTTGCTATTGAACTATTCATGTTTTACTTATTGTTTTTTGTCGGCACCTAATAATTGTTCCTTACATCGGAACTTGCATGCCTTCTGCTTCCAAAAGCAAGTGTGTTTAGCTGTTCCAAACAGCTTGTGAAACACTGCCAAGCACTCATTAGTTCTGAATCCGTTTCATCTCCCTGGTTTCTGATTTACTATTTTATGTATTCAGCCTCTTTGCCCTATAATTGAATTGCTCTGTCTGATGTGGGATTATGGTTATAGATATAGGATATTTTCTGCGGTTGTCACATGTCTTGCCCCACTGAGGTGCAGGGTTGTTCCTTTTAATAATCCACTGCTCCAACATTTAATGTTCATATCTGGCCTTTTGCTTTGAAGCAGATCTGCTTCACCCCAAGGGGGGAGAGACAGTCAAGAGAGGCCATATTCAAGATCAAGGAGCCGCAGCCAAACTCCAAATAGGGGTCGTCAGAGCAGGAGCCCAGTTAGAAGCAGGAGCCCAGTTAGAAGCAGGAGCCCAGTTAGAAGCAGAAGCCGCAGCCCAAATCATGTTGAACATCCCAGGGAATCAAATGGAGAACGGTCTCCTAGTTCTTAAACCCTGCATGGAAACAGATGTTTGTGTAACGCTTGTTGTCTTTTGGATTACGTTTACTAATGCGAGTGCTGTTCTATCAGATGGAATTTGATCTTAGGTTTTGTTGGTGTTTGGTTTCAACTCTGTAGAATAACGCTGATTGTCTTTTGGATTATGTTTACTGATGTGATTGCTGTTCTATCAGATGGAATTTGATCTTAGGTTTTGTTGGCGTTTGGTTTCAACTCTGTAGAATAACGCTGATTGTCTTTTGGATTACGTTTACTGATGTGATTGCTGTTCTATCAGATGGAATTTGATCTTAGGTTTTGTTGGCGTTTGGTTTCAACTCTGTAGAATAACGCTGATTGTCTTTTGGATTATGTTTACTGATGTGATTGCTGTTCTATCAGATGGAATTTGATCTTAGATTTTGTTGGCGTTTGGTTTCAACTCTTGTAGAATACTTTATTGTTATTGCAATTAATCCTGCTGTGTGGAAGAATTTGAATTCAAAGACATCAAAAAAATTACCTGCTTTTCAAGCCCTATATCAAGGGGGTGTTTCATGAAGCAAGATGTTGGGAGGCATTTCCACCCTGATCCCTCATGTCTAGTGTCCAGCAAAAGTTGCAACGGAACAGCTAAGCTCGTTGGGGTGGTGGGGGAACGAGGGATAAAAGCTGTTTTTAATCTTTCTTTTTAGCAAAAGTGGCATTTATAGGGACCAACAAGTGTAAAAAAGGAGGTGCTTTTGACGTTTGGTGCCCTCTGCATTTCACTTTACAGCTAGGTGAGACCGTCTAATTTTTCTTTCAGTGCAGTGTTTGGTCCCATATCTAGTCGGATTTCCAATCAAAATTATGTTAATGGCCAACTGCAATGGATGTAACGTTTGTCACACAATCATGTTCTGTACTTATTTTATGGCTCCACTCGACGAGATTAAATTTTTTGCAGAAATTTGTTCCCGTCACATTGACGCTCCCATCAATTTCGGTCCTCGTTGAGCTTGGTATGTCGATACCCTACTTTGGGTGCATGAGCAATATTCTTTGTTTCTGTTTCTTGCTGCTTATCAAAGCTAACAGAAGGGAATATGCCTCGACAACCCATTTCGAATAGCCTGGTTTTTTTCTTTCTATTTGGTCCCAAAACAAATCCTGAATTTGTTGTTGAAGACAAGCACTCTTATTAATGGCCACTGGAATTGAATTGAATTAAATTCCTTTTGCTCTGCTTTTATCACCAACCTGTTTTCACAGCCACAAAACCGTTAACCTTTGGAGGGAAAAAAACCATATAAAGGCCATATTATTTTAATACAATATTTCTAATTTCTTCTTACATCAAGTTTGAACTAAAAATAAACAGTCATTACCATCCATATGATTTGCCCGAGAAAAGGACATTCTTAAAGCAAACAAGACAACAACAGAACAAAAGTTTGCGAGGTCTTCGGATTTGGTCATGTTGGTTATCTAAACATTGGTCAGGCTTAGTGACAACAAAGTCTTCCATCAGAGGTTTGTTTCATATCTGGCAATCTTCCAATGAAATCTAAACTCATCTTCCATATTTAGTTTAGTAGAGTGGGGTGTGTGTATTTAATGAAAGAGTTAATGTTTAGTTAAGACTTAAGTATGTGTTCTAAGAATGGAAAAGTGTGTGTGTTCTTCTGCCTCTTTGATTTTATCCACAGAAAGACGATGCCGTTACATTAGTGGGGCTATTCTTATCAGTGTAGATTGAATATCAGATTCTTTGTACAGGTTCAAAGTATAGTTTTTTGAGTAGGAGTAATTGTAGTTGCTTTTGTGGCTATATAAGGATTTGTAACTCTTTGAAAGTTGCATACAGGGCTTGGTTTGGTTTCTTGGAGTGTTTCTGCTTTGCTGAGACCATGTACTGTTTTGTGTCTCTTTTCTTGGTTTTCTTACCTCGGTTCTTTGCTATGTGATGTTTTTCTTTGCAATTTAGGCTCCTGGGTGCTTGTTGTTTAGGGTTTCAGCATCTGGGATTTTTTAAAATGCAAGGTTTTCTGGGTTTTTGCTTGCTGTTTGTGTTCTTTGGATTCTTGAAGTTGAGATTTATCTCCAAGCTTATCTTTTTTCTCAAAGAGTTAATGCAGGCATGGACTGGTGATGTCTCTCTACCAGTTTGTTGGTAAATTTGGACTAAATTCTCACTCTAGTATGTGTTTGTTTTCTTGAAATTTGCTGCATTGCGAATTCTCACATATTTAAAGGCGGTGTCTAAGGCATCTGGTGAAGGTCATCGAATAAGCTTAATGCAAAGCAGTCAGCATAGTATTGCTTTTTCTCTGTTAAAGAGAGGTGGTTATGAATTTGATTGTAAGGTATTTTGGATGGGCAGGAAGGTGGGTGGATTCTCAGATGGCGAGTACATCATAATTTTCTGGTCAATGTGAATACATGGACATGAATACATAGTTTTCTCTGCCATATGGTGTCATTTACACCTCCCTTTCCCCTTTTGTATAAATGGATTTGATTCATGTATATGTTTATTTCCCTGTGCAACCTATTTTGTTGCACTTCCTGGTTCTTTCTGGACTTTCTATGTGATACATGGCATTTTACTTAGTTCTGGAGGCTATTGATATATGATTTCCAGGATACTCCTAACTCCATGTTAGGAATCTTTACAAGTTTATGTCTTTGTATTACCAGCTTCAGCTAGACCGTGCTTTCTGGCCATTGGTTTCTTATTACATTTTGCTTGTGTTTGCTGAACCTCTGGCAGTTTAAAGCTAAGAGCTAAAGATTAGAGTAGAATCTGGATTGAAGTTTTCTTGGATTTGATGGTGATTGGAAATCTTCTTTTGTTTATTGCTGGCATTTTCAGCTATGCATCAGGTAACTTGGTAAACTTATTCTGGTCCTTTTGCTTCTCTCTTTCTACATATTAAGAGCAAAGTCCGGATTAGATCAAGCTAGTTAGACAAGGAGCTCAATCTGCATCAGAAAAACTGAGTCCTTAACTTGAGCCCCTGGAACTTTAGTAATGCTTGTGAGGATCTGAATATTTTCATTTTCAAATGGAGAATTTGGATGTGAGAATTCATGTTTCTAGAATAGGATCATCCGTCTTGCCATTTGTTACTGAGATCACATTCCTGCATTTGCAGGAGCATTTGTAGGAATAAATATTGGAACTGATGTTTCAAACATGCCATCGGCTCCAGAAGTGGTTGCAATTCTTAAAGCCAATCAGATTACTCATCTGCGCCTCTACGATGCTGATGCCCACATGTTGAAAGCCCTTTCAGACAGTGGGATTGAAGTAATGGTTGGCGTTACAAATGAGGAAGTCTTAGGGATTGGAGAATCTGCATCAAAAGCAGCAGCATGGATTAATCAAAATGTTGCAGCTTACTTGCCTTCAACCAACATTACATCCATTGCAGTTGGCAGTGAGGTTCTTACCTCAATCCCTAATCTTGTCCCTGTTTTGGTTCCTGCCATGAACTACCTCCACAAAGCCCTTGTTGCTTCAAATCTAAATTTTCAGGTCAAAGTTTCAACCCCTCAAGCCATGGACATTATCCCCAGGCCTTTCCCCCCCTCAACTGCCACCTTTAATTCCTCATGGAGCGCTACAGTTTATCAGATTCTTCAATTCTTGAAAAACACGGACTCGTACTACATGTTAAATGCATATCCATATTTTGGATACACATCTGGAAATGGCATTTTCCCTCTTGATTATGCTCTCTTCCGATCACTTCCCTCGGTCAAACAGATTGTTGACCCCAACACTCTTTCTCACTATGACAGCATGTTTGATGCTTTGGTTGATGCTACCTATTATTCTATAGAAGCACTGAATATGTCTGGGATCCCAATTGTAGTTACAGAAACTGGCTGGCCTTGGCTTGGTGGAGCCAATGAACCTGATGCCACTGCAGATAATGCTGAGACCTTCAATAGTAATTTGATTCGGAGAGTTCTAAATGATTCAGGGCCACCTAGTCAGCCGAGAGTTCCCATCAACACATACATTTATGAGTTGTTCAATGAAGACAAGAGGCCTGGGCCTGTGTCTGAGAAAAACTGGGGCATATTTTTTACCAATGGCAGTGCTGTTTATAATTTTAGTTTGAGCACTTCGAATCAAATTACTGGAAATAATTCTGATTTCTGTGTTGCGAAACCAAATGCGGATCCTGGTAAGTTGCAAGCAGGGCTGGACTGGGCATGTGGGCAAGGAGGGGCTAGCTGCAATGCTATCCAAGAAGGGCAACCATGCTATCTACCTAATACTTACCAGAATCATGCATCTTATGCTTACAACGACTATTATCAAAAAAAGCGATCTGTTGGTGCAACATGCGACTTTGATGGTACTGCTGCAACGACTACGGTCGATCCCGGTATGTTCATCTATTATTTTCTTGTTATTTCTTAAACTTATTTGGTGAGCTTAAGTGTGTTTTTGCAGATGACTCTCTACTGATTGCTCCAAGGAAAATGCTCAGATAGAACTTGCCTTTTATTCTTATTTTTCTGGTCTACTTCTTCCATGCTGAGAACTTCTGGGTTTCCTTAACAGGGATTTTCTCCATGCATAGTGGGATTTTATCATTCTCTTGCTAAATGAAAGATGGTTTGGAAGTTTATGCATCAAATATTATTTTTACATGTCCATGGATGTGCCTTCTATTCACTCCGCGCTAGATGTTCTAAGGATCATGTTAGTTGTCATGTCATATAACTGGAAATGAACTCATGAAGCAAGCTAGTTCCCGCTGACAGTCTGAAATGCCAGTACTTAGTGGTAAATAGAGGTCCCGCCAAATGGGTTTTGAACATTATTTTCACTTTGCTCCTTTCCTCTAACAAGAGGGAAGAAAGTGATGGAACTGCTACTGCAAATCAATAGTTTTTATTGCTTTTGTTCCATTATAGTTATTTATGGTTTGTTCTTGCAGGTCATGGATCCTGTAAATTTACTGGGAGGTGAGAATCTGAATCTACTTGCAGTTGATCCATTCACCTACTTTCTGCATTGTCTGAACCTGTAAATATCTTGAAACAGCTCAAATATCACGCCGAACTCGAATGGAGGATTTACAACAACTGTGGCGCCTGGACCTGTGACTCTTCAAGGAGGGAGTGGGACCATGAACCTGCAAGTTTCAGAAATTCAATCTCTAATATCTGCAGTGTTTCTTGCTCTAGTCTTGCTTTGACACCCAGGCCCATCCAGTTTTGCATCTTGTTAAGTGATTCAACTAGTGCTGAAGATCATTACCTCACCGAAAATGATTACAAATGCATGATGTACACCGATTAAATAATAGATAGGATTGTCACTGTGATTATTTAGCTCCATTAATTTTGATTCTGTTCAAGCCTTTTGTTTTCTCATTTTTGCTTTCCTTCTCAATCTATTATGCTATGCCAGCGAAATGTATTGAGATCACGACGCTCAGTCGTGCGTGCGTGCGTGTGTGAAAGTCCGGGAGCTCATGATGCTGCAAAGTTGAAAGTGAGAGATATGATTCACATGCTGGCTTCCCTATGTCCCGGAAACTCGTGTAGCTGCTAATACTTTCAGTAGTGATGGTAAATGAGTTTGCTCACTGTGTTTTTGTCAAAAATCATCTCACTTAAAAACTCAAATTTGTTAGATAAGATTCTGGAATATGATTTATATTATTCTTTAACATATCTTTTCAAGTGAAAGCCTATTAAACTTAAAACTTGCATAATTGTTTATTCTACCTTGTTTGATTTTTATCAAATAAAATGAGGGTGGTGAGATTCGAACTCGAGATCGCTCGGTCAACAAGGCTCTGATATCATGTTAAGAAACTATCTCACTTAAAAACTCAACATACTTGTTAGACGAGACCGAGAATAATATGATTTATATTATTCTCTACCAGTTTTACTTTGCGTTCGAATCTAATAAGAATAAATTTCTTCGTGTTGCCTTAATGTAAATTTGGATGATCTGTTTAGAATCGAAAAGCTTCTCCGATGAAGATTAATCCATCAACATTTAAAGAAACAGAAAGCAGAACCAAGCCAGCCGTCTATTTTGGAATTCCTTTAATGGACGAGTTCATACAGCCAGTGATTGTCCAGAGACTTCGACTGCTGCTTAGCGCTGTCTGGGCCAGGCTGCGCTGGCTGGAGAGCCGCCATGAACCTGTACTCAAGATGCAGTTGCGGGTCAATACAATTTATGTGTTTTTTTCCTTCGAAAAACATCAGTTTAAGAGGGTGTTTGACTGACGTTTCAAACGCTGGTTTGCAATTTTTTTTTATTTTAAATGAATATGATTTGATGTTTTTAGATCATTTTGATGTGCTGATGTCAAAAATGATTTTTAAAAAATAAAAAATATCATTTTGATATATTTCAGCACGAAAAGTACTTTGAAAAGTACAGTAATAATTCTCTCAAACACCCTCTAAATTAAGTTCAAAATAAGGTTTGAATCCAGATGGATCTATCTACCAAACCACATCTATGGTCAGCATGAGAGAATAAAGGTCTAGTGTTTGTTTTTTAGCACGATCCTTAATCATTTTTAGTGATTTGGTAGTTGATACCGATCTAATCAAATAAAAATACTATACCTTTAAACCTTGAACAGGGAGTAGAATCTCAGTCGCGAATTCCAGACGAGATCTGAAATCATCAAGTTTAAGATTATCTTGATAAATATAATTGATAAAAAAAAGCCAATTTTCGACATAATATTTTTATTATTATTTAAAATATATTTTTAATATCAACCCATCAAAATAATTTAAAATAAAAATTAAAAATATATTTTTTTAATTTTTTTCAAAAATAATTTTGAAATAGCGAAAAATATACTGTTTTTTTGTCTAAACCCAGACCAGCGCAGCCTGTATAAATATATATTTTGCTGCTGTCCTGACATGCAGCAACGTGACATGAAGCTTATGGGATGGCAGAAGGTTCCTGTCATTAGTGTAATCACATGCGGTTGTCGGTGGGCAGCAAGAGGATTCTTTTTTGATGGGACTATTTCTGCACTGCTTTCAATTTGATGGGACAAAACACTCACATAAAAGAGAAGCAAATCTATTCGTTGGCTCAAAATTAACATAAAATATTATACATTAGCACCTGTATAAGACAGCAGAATTTTCGACTCTAGGATTCTTTTTTTCTTAGGATCGATGAAAAACTGATATATAAATCAGATTCTGTGAACTTCAATCGCATCATCCATGCCTTTCCTCTCCATTTTCCTGTGTGTCGGTGTCCTGATGATTGATTTAAGAAGCAGGAAGAGATTGGAGATAGTTTCAGTCGGTCCCATGCCAAGTGAAAACTTGGAATTCTTATAGAATAGACCCACCCAATTATTATTATTACTGTTGCTGTTCATACAAATTGAACACCAGCTTGCTCTGAGTGAACATCAATGGCGCTTGTTGCCTCGTCTATGTAGTAATAGGATGGTTGGGTTGCCAAGAATAGCTCTTGGACTTCATATTCTTTTCTCTTGCCCTCCTCGTAATTGCGCTTCTCTTTCTTTCATAGAATGTGTTTGATATTTAAAAAAAATAGTTTCATAAAAAATATTTTTAGTTGCGATTCATAACTAAAATTAAAATGTTTGATTAAAACTGTGGTTAAATTTGAGATTTAATGAAAAATAATTTTATATATTTGATTATCATGTTTTTCATATTGCTGTCAACTTATAAAATTACTTTAAAAATTTCAATGGTAAATTCTGTAGGGGGAATAATTTCTTAAACTTTACTTGTCCTAAGCCTAATTAAGTGAGAAACTGGTTTATTAACTTCATAAGATCGGGGGTGGTTCATACAACTAATGATGGAGCATCTCAACTTTATTAGAGAAATTGGATGTGGATGGACAATTCAATCAACTAGGAAAGGCAAACCCTAAAACAACTGTTCAGGGACTTTTAGCTTCTGTTCATGAAAACGCTATCTGCAGAGAGCATCGAAGATGTGACAGACACATCTTTGCAAAGAGGAGAAAGACGCACAAGGAAGAGAACCTACAAAGAAAGTTCTGGAGCAGCAACGATTTTGTGGCTGGGTGAAGAGAACTTGCTAGTAGCTTTTCATAAAATTAGAAGTGAAACCACGTAATATAATTTATATTATTTTTTAATATATTATCTCAAATAAAAAAAATTGAGTTTGAAACTTGTATAGATTCACACAGTTTTATGTTTGATTTTTATCAAATAGAATGAAGATAGTATTATTGAAATTCATGACTGCTGGATTAACAAGATTTTAATACCATTTTAAAAAACCATCTCCTATAAAAATTTAAATTTTTAAATAAAATTCTATAATATAATTTATATTATCATCTTAAAACAAACAAGAAACATGAACCGACACGACTCCGCTATGTCTCTTTCTGCTTCTGAAGTTTTTTATCAAGAAAAAAACACAGAGAGGAGAGGCGTGGATGAAATGGAAGCGAGTGATATAACCAAGGCATGCAGGTTTCTGCATAGAAGTTGCCAACATGGGCTGCCTGCACTAACTGGTTCTCTACCGTCTGTCTATGCTCACTGGGATTCCACTCCCTTTCCCGTGCTTTGGGGTTTGGATTACAGCTTTTAAAATTCATCGAGCTGTGAATTTTGTCTGCAATAACTCTGGTGGAGCAAGATCCATTCCGGCCAATGCGTGGTCCGGAGGTTATTTTGTGCTGAGCTTTTTATTATTCGCATCATAGAGCTCTCAGCAGAGAATTCCATCTCTATGATTGAGGGGTATCAAATCTCTTAATCATAGCAGTAATACGCTGCTCTCTCTCCTATTTCAAGTGCTGTATCTCTCTCTATATTTTTAATTACATTTATAGAGTTGTATGTTTGCTCTATATCATTTCATGTCATCCTATTTTTGCTATATATTTAAATTCTCATACCATCCCCCCCCCCCCTCAAACCAGCAAAAGCATGTTCAAACAAAGAAGAAGAGCCGAAACTTCATCGTATCAGATCTGCTCTCACATCCTATTCATCACCATCTCGTGTATATTGTGTATGGATTCAATTTTGAGAATGATATTCATCTGGGGGCATATTAGAAACAGCTTTTGATGATGTTACGAGGAACAGGATTGTAGAATTTCATTGGATACAGGTTCTTAAGGTAAAACAAAATATAGACAATGATTTTATAGTTTTTGAAGCCATCTCTAGTGACTGGAAAAGATAGTACTGAATGAGTGACATGTTTCTGTATTCACATGGAACATTAAAGATCTTGTTTATTCTCCAAGAAGAAGAAGACATCAACTTTAATTTCTAGACCTAGCTAGGTATACTTAGTCTTCTTGTGGGACAAAAAGAAATATTCAATTAATGATTGAATAATTACCAGATTATGCCATTATTTTCATATAATACGAGTATCATTTTAATATACTGATGTCAAAAATAATTTTTTTTAATAAAAAAAACATCATTTTGATGTATTTTTAAAAGAAAAATACTTTTAAAAACAATCTCAACCGCACTTCCAAACAAACACTATACATTTTCATGTACATATATTTTTTAGCTTTCCATTTTAATTTTTACTTAGCATTAACAATTTTTTATATATAACTTACTGGCTCATATAAATTTTCTATTAATTTAATAAACAGATTTTAACTTTCCAACTCTCAATTTAAACTCTTTCGTGGGTTATAAAAATACATTGACAACTCCTTTGCAGGTGTTGGAAATTAAAAACAACTTGGAATTTTCTTGACACACAGGGAAATGGAGAGGAAAGGCATGGATGAACTTGAAATGAATGATATGATCATAGGACTCTTAACAAATAGCAGAGAATTCCATCTCTATGATTAAGGGATATCAAATCTCTTAATCATAGCAGTAATAGGCTGCTGTCTCTCCTATTTATTTGCTGGAGAAATGATTTTGCATGTCCTTGTATTTCAAGTGCTGTATCCAATTTATCTCTATATTTTAATTATATTTATAATACCTGTTTAAGGTGTGGTTAAAGTTATTTTTTAAAGTGTTTTTTATTTATAAATATATTAAAATAATATTTTTAAAAAAAAATTATTTTTGATATCAGTATAAGAAAATAATTTAAAAGCATATTTTTTTAATTTATAATAATTTTTTTTCTCTTCCAAAAACACTTCCTAAACATATTCTCAAACACCCTCATAGAGTATGTTTCCTATATATATCATTTCATGCCGTGTGATTAATTAAATTTACATGTAATTTTTGTTCTCACATCCTATTTATTATCATCCTTGTTCTCCACACGATTACATATATTGTTTATGGATTCAATTCCGAGAATGAAATTCATCTGGGGTATATTAGAAACAACTTTTGATTATAGAATTTCATTGGATATGGGTTCTTAAGGTAAAACAAATTATAGACGTTGATTTTATAGTCTTTGAAGTCATCTCTTGTGACGGGAAAAGATAGTAAATGAGTGAGTGACATATTTTGTATTTACATGGAAAATTAGTTTATTCTCTAAGAAAAAAAACATGAATATTAATTTCTAGACCTAGCTAGGTCTACTTGAGTCTTCATGTGGGACAAACTATAGTCCTAGCCATGTTCATTTCTTTTTAATTCTTTTTTATCCTTTTAATTTCTAGACCTAGCTAGGTATACGTGAACAATGTTTTTTTGCATAGTTCTGAAAATGTTTATATGTCGCGGCCTCCTGATTTTGATGACTCAAATTGTTCAAATTATATTTGCAAGCTCCACAAAGCTTTATATGGTCTCAAACAGGAACCTCAATCATGGTATAAGGAGTTGAGCTCTTTCTTACTCAATCAAGGGTTTGTTAATGCTATCTTAGATGTCTATCTATTTATTTTCCATCAAGACAATGATATTATTGTTTTTGGTTTATGTTGATGATCTTGTCATTACATGCAATAATAAAGGACTCTTTTTTACATTCATTCAAGCCTTGGCCAAATGTTTTTCTGTCAAAGATTTGGGACCCTTCATTATTTCCTTGGTGTAGAGGTAATACCCATGACCAAGTGTTTGTTTCTCTCTCAGCATAAATATATTCATGATCTCCTTGTTAAAGCTAAAATGGACGATGTCAAGGATGTCGGTACACCTATGACTACCTCTGATCGTCTGACTCTCTTTGATGGCTCTCCCCTCACTAATGCTACTATTTATCGCCAACTGGTTGGCAACCTTCAATACATGAGTCTCACATGTCCTGACATTTCTTTCACTGTCAATAAGCTCTCACAGTTCATGCATCGACCATCTGAGTCTCATTAGCAAGCCTTAAAGCATCTTCTCCACTATTTAAAATGCATTATTTTTCATGGTCTTCTCCTCCAACGTAGTGCTTCCTCTAATCCCTATGTCTTCTCAGATGCTGACTGGGTTGGTGACCGTGATGACCATAAGTCCACTATTGGTTATGCTATTTATTTCGGTGGTAATCTCATCTCCAATAACAACACTTTAAATTTGGTAAAAAAAAAAAATGTATAAAAAAAGGAAATAGTTTTTTGATCAAGAATATATTTTTTTAATACTTATTTCAAATCATTAAAACTTTTTGGGGATATTGATGTAATAAACAATATAGCAATATATATTTGTTAAAAAATACATTAATAGCAAAAAGAGAATTTACGCTAATAATTATATTTTCTCTATAAAATTTAAATAATCACATTTCAAATGAAAATCCGCTTTTACTGTCATATAATTAAATATATTTTTTGAAGAGTATCTTGTGTCATATTTTCATGTACATATATTTTTTAGGGTTTTAGGGTTTTTAGGGTTTAGCTTTCCATTTTAATTTTTACTTATCATTAACAATTTTTTTATATAATTACTGGCTCATATAATTTTTATTTTATTTTAATAAACAGATTTTAACTTTCCAACTCTCAATTTAAACTCTTTCCTGGGTTATAAAAATACATTGACAACTCCTTCGCAGGTGTTGGAAATTAAAATCAACTTGGAATTTTCTAAGAGCGTTGACTATGACTATGCATTTTCTATACCGTTTATAATAAGTTGGAATTTTTCTCACCGCCTTCTATAAGAATTCTAAGTTTTCACCTGGGATAGGGACCAACTGAAACTATTCTCCAATCTCTTCCTGCTTCTGAAATTATCAGGACGTCGACACACAGGGAAATGGAGAGGAGAGGCATGGATGAACTGGAAGTGAATGATATCATCAAGGCAGGTCTATGCATAGAAGATGCCGAAGAACTTCACAAAATCCTCAAAGAAACAATGGGTGCTGCTAAAGGGACAGACCCCAGAGAGGTGTGGCAAAAGCTGGTGGCTAAAAGAGTGCTAAAGCCATGGCATCCACACGCGCTGCACCAACTGGTTTACTACTCTGTCTATGCTCACTGGGATTCCACTAACAATGGACCTCCTCTTTTCTGGTTCCCTTCTCTGTGAGTTCTTTCCCTTTCCCTTCTCTATGGTTGACCTCTTGTAAAGCTAGCTATGGGGTGTGTGGGCGCGCTTTTCTATTAGGATGTTCATGAATGAGAAATCTGTGTGTCAGGGATCAGTCAAAACATACAAACTTGGGAAGGATAATGGAGGTTCATGGTCCAAGGCTTTTAGGGACTTCATACAAGGACCCTATTTCAAGTTTTAACCTCTTTCAGAAATTCACTGCTCAGCATCCCGAGGTAAGCAAGGACTCCTTCAAGAATCATAGTTATAGATTATGTTTTCTGGCGAGTTTAACATTTTTCTGATGGAATTCCAGGCTTACTGGGCAATACTGCTGAAAGAACTTCCGGTCGTATTTCGTGAACCTCCGAGGTGCATTCTAGACACCACTGACAAATCGAAACGAGGGGGAACTTGGCTTCCAGGTTCGGTTTTGAATATTGCTGAATGCTGTTTACAGCCCAGTAGACATCCTCGAAAAGATGATGATAGTTTGGCTGTCATATGGAGAGACGAAGGTTGTGATTCCAAACTTCATTCTATGACATTAAAAGAGCTTCGAGAACGAGTAATGTATGATCCCATCTTCTCACTCCATTAGGTTTCATCTTAGTGAAACATGAATACAAGTTAAAACTAGCAGCGTCTTTGAATTTTTGTTTGTTTCACTCTGTTAGAGTATAATATAATCATATTCTGGGCCTCACCTATTAGCTTAAGCTTTTAGGTGAGATGGTTCCTTAACTTGGTATCAGAGTCTTGTTTACCCAGCGATCACGAGTTCGAATCTCACCACCTCCATTCTATTTGATAAAAATCAAGCACAAGGTAGAGTGGGCATGTGTGCAAGTTTCAAGCCCAAAAGGTTTTCACTTGAGGGGGTGTGTTAGAGTATAATATAATCATATTATGGGGCCTCACCTATAAATTTAAGCTTTTAGATGAGATGGTTCCTTAACTCACTCTGTGTCAAATTTGTTCTGCTTTATATACTGTTAAATTAAAGTCAACAACATGGGTTGCAGGTTAGTGGCAAATGCAGTGGATGCAACATTTTCAAAGGGGGATGCAATTGCGATTGACATGCCAATGACTGTCCATGCGATTGTAATATATTTTGCGATTATTCTAGCAGGACGCGTTGCTGTATCCATAGCTGATAGCTTTGCAGCAAAGGAAATAGCTACTCGTTTGCACGTGTCTAACGCAAAGGGTGTCTTTACTCAGGTCAAATTTCACTTTTATATATCACTTCATTTAGTATCACCAAAGGATATGAACTTGATCTTGATGATAGTTACAGCATGTTTCAATGTTGTATTCAGAATTGATTCCTGCCTTCAATTTGAATGCAGGATTTTATACTGAGAGGAGGACGAAAGTTCCCCTTATACAGGTGAATCTTATCTTTCAGTGCTGAGTTTTTTCATGTATTGGAATTTGGAAATGCCAGTTATTAAGAGAAATAAACTACGCATCTGAATCTAGAGTCACCCTGTTGCAGCCCTCAAAAGATGCTTGAACCTACCACCAACTTATTTGCTACCGCTGGCCGACATTGCAGAAAACATTCTAGTATTGCTAATTGATCATCTGTATGTCTAACAATCAAGACTCTAATAGCTAATTAACATATGCTTTGTATTCTATATTTTTATGCGCATATTTGTTTCAATCTAGATTGCAATCGATGATGATTCTAAATTCTCAGCTTATGAGATTATTTACTGTAGAATGACTATGAGGTGCAGAAGCCCTTCTACATATCATAGAGGCTGACTTTTATGTTCCAAATAATTCTTTTTGTTTGAAGGAATTCCAAAAAAAAGCCTTCATGCATGAAACATTTGCCTAAGATGGAAGTCGATTCTGCAATGTTAAACTTTATTTCTGGAATGTGATGAGCAAATGCATTGCAGTTCTTGATTCTGCTACACTTGAGACAGCACGAAGAGGAACATCATGGTTTATTCTTTCTTTTGCAGTCGAGTCGTAGAAGCTACTCCACGTAAAGTTATCGTGCTCCCTGTGACCGGGGAAGATGTGTGCATTAAATTAAGAGAACAGGATCAATCATGGGGAGATTTTGTTGCCAGTGCCAAACGCCTTCCAAGGTAATGTGCTGAGATACTGTTTAGGGAACCATTTGGTATGAATCTGACAAAAAAAATCTTGTATTTCAATGGCCTGTGACAGACCAAATCATTTCTCTCCAGTTTATAGTCCGATAGACTTTCCGACCAACATACTCTTTTCATCTGGAACCACAGGTAACAAAATTGCTCACCGAGTATTTACTATTTAGTGCTTGCCATACTTTGGCTTTCTGTTGTCTCATAAGTTTTTTACTTGGTCATTGGTCCGAATCAGGAGAACCAAAAGCTATATCATGGACACAGCTTTCACCAATTCGAGCAGCTAACGATGGATGGGCTTACGTTGATCTTCAAGTTGGAGATGTTTTCTGCTATCCTACAAATCTAGGATGGGTAGCAGGACCAATTGTGCTTTATGAAGCCTTTCTAAGTGGTGCAACTTTTGCTCTCTATCATGGATCTCCTCTTGGCCGAGGTTTCGGAAAATTTGTTCAGGTAATGTGTCCGATACTTATTCTTCTTTGCCATAGAACAGCCAAGGCAGGCTGAGTTCTTCAGTAGGATGTACAATCACCTTATCCTTTTCTATTCCATCTTTTCAGGATGCCGGTGTGTCTATTTTGGGCACGATTCCAACTATGGTAAAAGCTTGGAAGAGTACAAATTGCATGGAAGGCTTAAATTGGACAAAGATAAGGTTATCTTTTCTTTCAACTACGGTTAAATCATTGCTTCCACATTTTCCTGAGGAATTAAAAATAACAAATGCATCTTCAGAACCTTTGTCACTGCTGGAGAAGCCTCTGATGTTGATGATGGCCTGTGGCTTTCTTCAAGAGCTTATTACAAGCCCATTATTGAAGTTTGTGGAGGCACGGAGCTTGCATCAAGCTACCTCCAAGGAACTCTACTGCAACCACAAGCCTTTGGAGCATTGAGCACTGCCGCAATGGCTACCGGCGTTGTCATCCTTAACGACAACGGAGTTCCTTATGTAAGAATTTTTTTTTAAAACTTGAAATAAATTCATGATAAAAACAATGGAACTTATCAAATGAATGTGCTGATATTTTACCTATTTGGTCTTGTCTGTATAACAGCCAGATGATCAACCATGTGTTGGTGAAGTAGGCTTGTTTCCTTTAATCATGGGAGCATCAGATAGATTGCTTAATGCTGATCACGACAAAATCTACTTCAAGGGAATGCCAATGTACAAGGGAATGGTATATTAATTCCTGCTATTTTAACATTTCCATTTTAAATAGCATTTGGTTGTCTCAAGACATAAGAAACAGAGACAGAGGAGATAGAGAGTACATGTCTCCTAATAGCTCTTGTTTTGTTTTGAAATGTCATCATTTCCATGTAAGACTTTCGTAGAGACATTCATTTGCAGTAATTAAAATCCTTGTCAAGAAGTTGACAGAATTGCCTTCTTATATCCATTTGCAGCAACTCAGGAGACATGGAGATATCATTAAGAGAACTGCCGGAGGCTATTTCATTGTGCAGGGCAGGGCTGATGACACCATGAATCTTGGTGGCATTAAGGTATTCCATTCTCTAGCACTGCTCCTCTCTCAACTTTTGTCGGGCTTGTTTTCCAAGTCTTGAACTTCAAATTTTTTTTCCTGATCATTTGCAGACAAGTTCTGTCGAAATCGAACGAGCATGTAGCAATGTTGATCAAGGCGTGGTGGAAAATATTGCAATAAGCGCAGCACCCGAAGATGGAGGTCCAGAAATCCTTGTAATGTTTGCTGTCCTAAAGGATGGATGTAGTTCAAAACCAGAAGATTTGCAGAAGAAATTCACCAGAGCCATACAGACCAACCTCAATCCTTTGTTCAAGGTTTGTCACTTCTGTTGGAAATCTTGAATCTGTACAGTAACTGTTTAGAACAATTACTGTTGAGATTAAAAATATGGAAAGACAAGAAACCCTGAAGAACCTGAAAATCATAAATATTGGAATGAATTATATTCATTCATTCCATAAAATCATAAATATTGGAATGAATTACATTCATTCATTTTAATTTATTCAATTGAAACTTTGCCTATTTATAGGCTTACAAAAACTAGAAATTAAAATAAACTAGAACTCTCAATAGACTAGGAGAGGTTATTGGATAAGGATAGGATTTATGATAAATACTATTAGAAATAGTAATCAAAACTAATTAAAAGACTACAACTAAATCTTCTTATCTTCTTATCTTCAAAGCTAATCTCATTCAAATCTAACAACTTCACCTTCACTTGTCAATTTTCTCACATTTTTAAGGTGTTTCTGTAACCACTGTTAATGTTTTTGACAGGTAAGCCTTGTCAGGATTGTTCCCGAGATTCCTAGGACTAGTTCCAACAAGTTAATGAGGCGAGTCTTAAGGGACCAGGTGAAGAAGGAGCTGTCCGTTCGAAGTAAAATATAACTGGAATCCATCCCCCCACCCCCAATCGTACTGTTATGTTTGGTTAGCGTACCGGGAACAAAACCTTGTCCGATTGAAGGAATGGATATGAAAAATAAAAATAAACTTATCTATTAAATAATTTCTAAGGTTTTGATTAAAAATATATGGAGAATACTCCTCGGTTTTCTCTATTCTTTCTGTGTTTTTCCCCCCACCAAAATAATAGTTGATGATAGTGTACAGGGAGACATTTGTCAGGCAATGCCACGTCATGGAGTCATGAATTGGACTTCAGGTTGTGGCCGGCAACATAGAAGTGGCATCATATAAACACCCCACCTACCTCATCATATATACATATACAAAGTTGCTTATATTTCATCTACTATATGTTGATTTGATTTATGAAGTCTAACCTAACCTGAAAGTGAGTCAATAATATTCTTAATTCACCTATCTCAAAGTTGACTTTCTCATACAACAACTCATGTAATAAAGTTGACTTTCTCATACAACAACTCATGCAACTTCCTAATCAAACGCCTCCTCGCCCCTTTTAAATATGAGCCAAATTACTCATAAAAGTTTTGCTCGAAGTATCAGCATCAATATTCACCTTGCTTGGATGATACTAAACCATAATCACTTGCTAGTTTTATCCATCTTCTCAATCTTAAATTCAGATTTTTTTTTAAGAAATACTAAAAACTCTCTGAATCTTAAGAGCAAACACTACCATAACTATATTTAAATAGTGCTTGTTTTCTCAATTTCCTCGAGACATAAACAATCACATCCTCATTCTACATCAAAACACAACCCAATCCAGTCTTTTATGCATCATAATACAACCACATAGAAAGTATTATCAAAATTAGAGTCGTAATCGACATTTTCTTCAACTTCAAGAAACTCTTCTCGTTTTCTTTTGAGTTTTGACCATTGAAACTTGACACTTTTATGTATCAACTTAGTCATCAAAGTTGTAATTCATGAAAAAACCTCAATGAACCTCCTATAGTATCTTGTTCAACCTAGAAATCTCTTAATCTTAGATATTATAACTGCTCTAGGACACTATTTAAAAATTCTTCCACCTTTTATCTAAAAACTCCAAAACCGCTCAACCACTACCACAAGCCAGCCAATTCAGACTAATTGATTGATCAGTTATTCAGGATTTCCAAAATCTTGATTTATCAGTTTCTTAATTCGCAAATCCCTAAAATAATTGATTTATTCTTATAAAACTCATAATTTCACTCATATAATTAGTTTGTTTTAAGTCAACTAACATTTCAATATATTAGTTAAAGCTTTTAAATCATCAAATCAAAATGAAACATTAAACTTTTCTTTAAACAAACAATCTCTAAAGCAGAAATAACAAAAAAAATAATCACTTCCTTCTTTAGCCCTTCTCCCTTCTCTGAACACAACAATTTGAATTTCAGGGCTGAAATCTCTAAGGGAAATGTTACAATAAAAAGGGAAAAAAATAGAAGAAAATATAACTATATCTTTAAAATACTTAGGTTTGGGTTGATTTTTATGCTTGAATCTAATGAGCTCATAATACACACACACACACACACACACACACACATTAACAAATACACTAAAACAAAACGGAATTTACTGTTCACCTACACTCATCCGCATTGTGGACGCGAGCTTTGTCCTCTGTGCGTCGCAGGTGCACGTCCACCCTTTTTTTTGTCTTTAGCGCCTGTGAACAATGTTTTATCGTTTTTGCCCCCCATAATAAGACAAAAAACGATTCTGGGTCAGGGGCACGTCTGTCATTGCGCCCATCCGGACCGGTCTGGTTCGGTTCGGCCGGCCGCTTTTTTAAAAAAAAACATTTTGCTAAATACGGTTATAGCCCCTAATAAGACAAAAACAATGGCTTGAATATAGGGGCAGAAAGGTAATTGACCCTATTTTTAAAATTTTTATTTCGTAGCTGTCAGGGCGTGAGGCACACGCGCCGGTCGGTTTTCCGCCTCACGCCCTGTGTGGGCGGCGCGTGTGGCCTCATACGGTGGTAGGAAATGGTCGATCACCATCGTCCTCGATGCGCCGCCGCGTGTCCCCTACAAATGCCTGTGGACGCGCCGTTGGCCGGTTAAAGGCGCTGCCACCGTTTTCTCTCTCTCCTGCACGTGAAAGTGCAGGAGAGTCCCCCATTTGTTGTACATTTTCACTTGGGTCCTTCAACGTTTAATTTTGATTTTGGTCCTGATTTCTATTATATAAGTTTTGATTTAGTTTGATTGGGTCCTCCGATTTTAATTGATTGAATATGAGAGTTTCACTTTGGTCCTCCTACTTTTAATTTTCCGGATTGGCTGTAAATGCTCAATAAATTCGTTACACAAGTTTTGATTTTTTCAACTTTGTCCTTGAATTTAATTGATAATGAATGTGATTTTCATTTCAGCCCTTAGACTTTTAATTTTTTAATTTAATCCCTTTATATTTGATTTTCATTTCAGCCCTTATACTTTTAATTTTTTTTATTTGTAGAATAATGTCTACTTTTGTCCATGTATATATAAGTGTACTTAACACAATAACAACAATAATAATAATAATAACAACAACAATAATTATAATAATAATTTAATTATTTTTGTTAGATACTCTTTTGTTAATATTTTTTTTCCTCTTGATAATTTAAATTATTAAATAAATAATTTTTTTTCCTCTTGATAATTTAAATTATTAAATAAATAATTTTTTTTTCTTGCTTACTCTTTTGTTAATGTTTTTTTCCCTCCGTATAATTTAATGATTTTTATTGTTTTGACAGTAATGACAATGATTTTTTTTTCTTTTGTTGAAATTTCTAAGATATTTTTAGTCTTTCATTAATTATATATTCTAATATTTATTGAATATTATCTCATAGGAATATATATATATAGGGAGAAAAAAACATGACCTAGGATTTTTTGAATAAAAATAATAATATCAGTATTCTTAAATACATTTAATATAATCATATAATGAATAAATCGGATAACATAAAAAAAATTTGTCTTCGAATTTTAATTTTGTGCTTAACACAACAACAACAACAACAACAACAATAATAATTTAATTGTTTTTCTTGCTTACTCTTTTGTTAATGTTTTTTTTCTCCGTGTAATTTAATAATTTTTATTGTTTTGACAGTAATGACAATGATATTTATTTTTTTTCTTTTATTAAAGTTTCTAGGATATTTTTAGTCTGTCATTAATTATATGTTCTAATATTTATTGAATATTATCTCATAGGAATATATATAGGGAGAAGAAAACATTACCTGGGATTTTTTGAATATAAAAAATTAATATCAATATTCTTAAATACATTAAATATAATCATGTAATGAATAAATCGGATAACATAAAAAAAAATTGTCTTCGAATTTTAATTTTGTGCTTAACACAATAATAACAATAACAATAATAATAATAATAATAATAATAATAATAATTTAATTTTTTTTCTTGCTTACTCTTTTGTTAATATTTTTTTTTCTCCGTATAATTTAATAATTTTTATTGTTTTGGCAGTAATGGCAATGATATATATATATATATATTTTTTTATCTTTTGTTAAAGTTTCTTGAATATTTTTAGTCTATCATTAATTATATGTTCTAATATTTATTGAATATTATCGCATAGGAATATATATAGGGAGAAGAAAACATGACCTAGGATTTTTTGAATATAAAAAATTAATATCAGTATTCTTAAATATATTTTATATAATAATATAAGGAATTAATCGAATAACATAAAAAAAAATTTATTGAATATTATCGCCTATAAATATATAGAGAGAGGAAAAAAATTACCTAGGATTTTTTCCTTAAAAAAAATTAATATCAATATTCTTAAATACATTTAATGTAATAATATAATTAATGAATCTTATAAAAAAAATTGCCTTTGAATTTAAATTTGGCACTATTTTGTTTAAGTTTATTTCTTAAAAACAAATTTACAATATTTTCATTTTTAATATTTTAAATATAATATTACCGGAGAAAAAATTAAACTAAAAAAAATTACAAATTTACTTAGGTTATCTACAATTAAAAAATATACGATTCACTTTCCATTTTGATTATATAGATTTTATCAATTATAATTATACTAACTAAATATTAAAATAATAAAATACAATACATAAAAAAACAATCAATTTTCTACATAGATAAAAAAAACCCGCCGCATCGCGCGGGTAAACCGCTCGTGTGTATATATATATATACACATACACATACATACACAGACACAGACACATAATAGATACACACACCTTACAATGCTATAGTATGGTATGGTTATTTGATAAATAATAATTTCTTGCCCTCTTGTTATAAAACCAAATCTAATATGTCAATGCAATAGATTACACTTGTAATTTATGGAGTGAATAACAATAGATTTCTGATTTGATAGTAAAGAATCCTTTATATTTAGACCTACTCGGTTGTCTCCCTCGTAAAGATTTAGATGTTTTTAGTTTAAGAAAGACAAAAATTTCTAATGATTCAGAGGTCCACCACCACCACTTGTTGTTTGGTTCTCCACAGTGGCCTGTGTGACTTCTTTCTAGGGAAAAAAAAACATTCTTTATTAATTTTGGATTTATCGAAATTGCTCCCTTTCTATGATTGTTTTTGGTATTTATTTTTTATATTTTTAAATTATTTTATTTTACGGATTTAAAACATATATGTTTTATTTTAATTAATTTAATATAACATTGGTTGATGTCCAACCAACACGGTGACTTATAGTATAAAGATTTTTCAGGAGACTCAACAAAGTCTAATTATTAGAAAGATAGTTGCAATCATATATATAATTATTAATATTTTTATTTAATAAAATAAATTAAGAAATGTTTAAATTGATAAATCACTAAAAATAATTATTAATGCGAATTTGACTCAACAAATTATTCAATTTACTTGAATTATTAATTATATTATTATAATTATTCATTCTACAATATTTAAAAAATAATACATATATATATATATAAGTATGCTTATGTCCTTTCAAGTAATTTCACAAGTTGACAGCAATATAAAAAGTATGATAATCAAACATCCGAAACTATTTTTCATTAAAACTCAATCACAATTTTAATCAAATATTTTAATTTCAATTATAAACTATAACTAAATATAATTTTTTTTAAATCATAACTTCAAACTGCAATATATAAACAGCATCAACTGCAATATATAAGACACCCTTACCCTTAGCCTCTACCCTATACGACTGAATCGCACACGCAAACAAAACTTAAATTTTTAAACAGTTTTTTAGGAAGTAGGAAGTACAAAACAGGTGCCCACGTGGTCACCTGCCACTGTTATGAATATGAGTCACCTACCTCATCACTTTATATTGTCAAACAAGCATTCAGACCAAACTCTGTATGTGTCTCAGAGAGAGAAGTCATGATGGAGAAGAAGAAGAGCATATCTGAAGTGGGAGTTGATGATATAATCAAGGCAGGTTTGTTTGTAGAAGAGGAGGCTAAAGAATTCTACAGAATCCTCAAAGAAACAATTGGAGAAGCAAAAGGGTTAGACCCAAGAGAGGTTTGGAGGAGAGTGGTGGATAAGAGAGTGCTAAAACCATGGCATCCTCATGGAGTGCATCAACTTGTTTATTACTCTGTCTATGCTCATTGGGATTCCTCAACCAAGGGTCCTCCTCTTTATTGGTTTCCTTCGCTGTAATGTTTCTCTCTTTCTCTGGTTTCATCTATGGTTTCTTGATTGTTTTCATCATTTTGCTGTTTCTTTCTCTGTTTGAATTTCTCGATCAACGATTGACGACAAGCAGAATGTCGTCTTCTTGAACCACAAAGTTGTTAACCGTGTTAGTTTAGGGAAAATTACTTGTGTGATCCTCCAAGTTTCAGAATTTGGTCATATTAACCCCTATATCACATATTTTCGATCATGGGTCCGTACAATTTATGTCCATTAGGTGGATGCCATGTGCTCCAATAGGTACACTTATGAGAGGATGGAGGGGCAAATATTGCTAGGAATTGAAAGTTTGAGGACTGAGATGCCCAGAATTATAGTAGAGGGGCTAATGTGATCTACCTCCTAAACGTGGGGGGCCATGCAAGTAATATACACTTGGTACTATGGTCAGTTCAACCCATGCTAATGCCAATAA
Source organism: Salix arbutifolia (assembly GCA_025169955.1). Taxonomy (NCBI): domain Eukaryota; kingdom Viridiplantae; phylum Streptophyta; class Magnoliopsida; order Malpighiales; family Salicaceae; genus Salix; species Salix arbutifolia. Next base: position 548,012 of record CM045902.1, read on the forward strand.
CTTCTGCTGCTAAATCTTGGTTATTATGTGAGTTGCACTAGAAGTTGGTGTACATCCGGCTTTCATATATAGAGTTGAATGTAGATTCCTGTTGATGCCTCAAATCTTGCTAAATCTACGGTTGAATGTAGATTCCTGTTGATGCCTCAAATTCGTTATATGTTATAGAGGGTCAAGGAAATACTCGATCAATATGTGAAAGTGTGTGGTTTTTAATATTTTCCCTTCCTAAATGATCTAGTTATTGAAATGTTATTTCAATGGCAGGCACGAATCTAGACGGACGAACTTGGGACGTGTTATGGAGATTCATGGTCCGAAGCTTTTAGGTACTGAATACAAGGATCCTATCAAAAGTTTTAGCCTCTTTCAGAAATTCTCTGTTGAACATCCTGAGGTAACTAAGGACAAATGCCATATGAACATAACATTTTAGGTACAGTTATGATTATCAGAATGCAGTATTTTTTTAAGGTCCATTTCCTTATTCAATTTCGTGTTTGCAAATGATTTCCAGGCTTATTGGTCAATTGTTCTGAAGGAGCTTTCTGTTGTATTTCATGAATCGCCAAAGTGCATTCTCGACACAACTGACAAATCAAAACCTGGAGGAACATGGCTTCCAGGTTCTGTTCTGAATATTGCTGAATGCTGCCTGCAACCTGCAAGCCATCCTAGTAAGAAGGATGATGGTGTGGCTATTGTCTGGAGGGATGAAATGGATGAATCTGTTTTGCACCATTTGAAACTGAAAGAATTTCGAGAACAAGTAATGTAATGCTTCATGTGCCTATACCATTCATGTTTAGTTTTTTGTTTTGTCATACTATGACTAGCTGCACCATGTTTAGATTTTTGGCAGCAATGATTAACTGTTATAAATGATTTCTTTCACATGATTATGTGATTCTTTTCCACAATGGATTTTAAAGAAGTTAAAGAGCACATGGAGTCATAATTTCTTAAATTGTGTATCATGAGAAAGAATGATCCTTGACCAGTTTTGTAAATGAAACATGGTGCAGGTTGGTGGCCAATGCACTAGATACAACATTTACAAAGGGTGATGCAATTGCTATTGATATGCCAATGACAGTCAATGCAGTTATTATATACTTGGCCATTGTATTAGCAGGATTTGTTGTTGTATCTATAGCTGACAGCTTTGCAGCTAAAGAAATTGCTACTCGTTTACGTGTCTCCAATGCAAAGGGTATCTTCACTCAGGTTACATTTCACTGTCACAGGTCTCAATGTGTCCATTACTTTTCTGCTTTGAATATTTTTTCCTGCCGCACTTAACTACAGTAATATCTGCAGTGGGTAAGGGATCAGGATACCTGCTTAGCAAATAGGTTGTGGTTTCTTTGAATGATCAAAAGATTGAAGAACTGGTCTGAGCTTTCTGTTTGCAGATATTGCTTCTTTCTGCATTCTTTTTTAGACTCTGATTCCTATCTTCAATCTTGTATTCAGGATTTTATTCTCAGAGGAGGTCGGAAATTTCCTTTGTACAGGTAAAGACTACCCCACTCTTTTTATTATATCGTTATGATGGGGACAAACTTTCTGTTCAAAACTGATCCCGCCTTAAGTGAGACTCTGAAGATGTTGTTGCCATCAAACTAGCAAAATTTGGGGTGATATTGCAAAACATACCCTATCAGATGCTCTTATATAGATTGTGGCCAAGTGGCAAACTTTCATGCAAAGCACACTTCTTCTCTTTTGCAGTCGCGTTGTAGAAGCTAATCCTTGCAAGGCTATTGTGATTCCTGTGATTGGAAATGATGTGGGTCTTCAATTAAGAAATCAGGATCAGACATGGAAAGAATTTTTGTCCAGTGTCAATCACCTTCCAAGGTAATGTTTGCACTTACGCCTTGAAGCAGTGTATTGTGTATTTGTATTCATAATACAATTCTCATTTTTATTAACATGTTTCACTCCTGTGTTTTATATTTCAATCCATGGATGCCAATTGTAACAGTAATCATTCCTTGACAGGCCAAATTATTACTCTCCTGTTTATCAAACAGTAGACTCTCTGACTAACATTCTCTTCTCATCGGGAACCACAGGTAGAAAAATGTTTGATATGCTTATTTTCTGCCCTGTGTTCCTCTTCCCTATTATCAACTGATTTTCTAGCTTATTTACTGGTCTAAATCAGGGGATCCAAAAGCTATAGGATGGACACAACTTTCGCCAATTAGATGTTCCGAGGATGCATGGGCTCATATTGACATTCAAGATGGTGATGTCTACTGCTGGCCGACGAATTTAGGGTGGGTGATGGGACCAATTTTACTTTATTCCACCTTTTTATGTGGCGCAACTCTTGCCCTCTTCCATGGGTCTCCTCTTAGCCGGGGGTTCGGAAAGTTTGTTCAGGTATTACCTCCTGTGTGTTTCTTTGATAAAATCTAATGCTATCCGTCAAAATCTAGTGTAAATCTAGTGTTGTCCCACAAAGCATGATTTTTGTTACATGAAGCTGTTAAACAAAAGAAAACACTACATAATCCATCTGCGGCAGAAACATTGTCATTCCCTTGCCTTATCATTCTTTTCAGGATGCAGGAGTTACTGTTTTGGGTACAGTTCCAAGCATAGTAAAAGCCTGGAAGAGTACCAACTGTATGGAGGGCTTGGATTGGACAAAGTTGAAGTAATTTCCGCCTTCAAAAGAAATTAATTTTTACACATGGTTTTCAGGAAAAATATGACTTAAAATGTATGTACAGATCCTTTTGTAGTACTGGTGAGGCCTCAAATGTTGACGATGACCTTTGGCTTTCTTCGAGAGCTTCTTACAAGCCCATCATTGAATGTTGTGGAGGCACAGAGCTTGCATCATCTTACATCCAAGGATGTCCATTGCAGCCACAAGCTTTTGGAGCATTCAGCACTGCATCAATGACAACAGGCTTTGTCATCCTTGATGAAAATGGAGTTTCTAATGTAAGATAACTTTAATGTTTGACTGTTGTTCCAGGTCCAAATTTTACTTCTACCTTTGCAAAAAAACCTGTGTGGCCTGTCACTGGATCATATCTAGTGTGTGACAACGTGCCAAGTGGGAGATTACAAGAATTGTCATGATAACAAAATAAATGTGGATGAGTCAAGCTGAAGGACTGATATGTTCATTTATGTTCTTTATATATGTATCTGATTTCTTTGATCTATTGCAGCCAGATGACGTGCCTTGTGTTGGTGAAGTGGGTTTATTCCCTCTATATCTAGGAGCAAGTGATAGATTGCTCAATGCCGATCATGACAAAGTTTACTTCAAAGGAATGCCAATGTACAAGGGAATGGTACATATTTTCCATTCATACAATTGATAAAATTCTTCATGGAACATATTCTTGAATGTTTGGTTACAGTCTAATTACAATTCCAGACAGAGCTGTTTGTATATACTTGGTTGTGACATTAGTATCCTATCTAAAAGGAAAATTTGGACATAGTTCATGTACTATTACAAGGCGATACCTAGTCCTGATATAGTTTGACATTTAGACATTCCATTCCTTGTCTCACCAAAATAAGGAGACCTGCTTAGCTGGTTTCTAAGCATTTTCAGGGTTTATGATTATATAAAACTGGCCTCATAGGTCTTTAATGACTTGGCACTTGCATTTTCAGCAACTTAGGAGACATGGAGACATCATTAAGAGAACAGTTGGAGGGTATTTCATTGTACAAGGCCGGGCAGATGACACCATGAATCTTGGTGGAATTAAGGTACAGCATTCACTATGAACAGGATTGCCCTTCAGCTTTTGTCCCTCCTAATAAGCTTTTGGCATGGCATGCTTTCTGACTCTTGAATTACCTTCACCTCCATCCCTTCTGTTTACTTTGGAATGCTTGGACCAATCTCGGAATTTTTAAATCTTGACTCTTTCTTGATATACAGACAAGTTCTGTTGAAATTGAGCGTGTCTGTGACCATGCTGAAGAAAGCATCATGGAGACTGCCGCAATCAGTGTAGCACCAGTAGATGGGGGTCCAGAGCTATTGGTAATTTTTGTGGTACTAAAGAAAGGATTTGGTGGGGAAGCAGGCAAGTTGAGGATGAAATTCTCAAAAGCCATCCAAAGCAATCTCAACCCTTTGTTTAAGGTCTGACTCTGAATTTATGTCCTCTTCATTCACATGACATCTGGTATGGACACCTTGGCATCTAGTCTACTCTACACGATTGTTTTAAAGGTTAAACCAGGATATTTGTTTGGGTTCCTAACTTGATTTTTCCATATTCTTGGCTGTTGACAGGTGAGCTTTGTTAAGATTGTTCCTGAGTTTCCCCGAACTGCTTCTAACAAGTTACTAAGGAGAGTTTTGAGGGACCAAATGAAGAATGAGCTATCAGTTCAGAGTAAAATTTAGTTGAAGCATCTTCAGAATCTCTTATGCATCTGTCTAAAAACCACTTTGTGAATTCGTTCACAAGTATTTGAAATCAAAGAATTAGAGGACTGCCTGAAGACGGTGTGGTGTATCCCTAAGATAATTGCTTTGTAATAATGAAAAAGAGATGCTAGGTGGGCATTTTAACCCCACTGTTCTCAAATGGTGGATAGATGGCCTCGAATGAGGCATGCATTCTTGTAATTCCTGCAATGTCATTGTTTGTTGTCAAATAGATGTAGCTGAATTGCTTGTGGTTTTGCTTAAAGGACTGGTTTAAAATGGGAAAATTATTCTTGTTACCTGATGATTTATCAGAAAGTTGGAATAAATATTCTGCTTCAAGTCTGTTTTCCTTACCTCTTTCTGTTAAATTATAGTATGATTTTCTGGATTTGGATTATAGATTTTGAAGCTTGAAATTCTGTTGAGAGGTATTCTGCAGGTTGCTTGAAGGAATGCCGCGGGTAAAAGGATAAACCATGCAAAATCATATCATTTCTTTTCAAAGAAGATAAGTAGCTGTAAACTAAAACTTCTTTGGACAAGATAATCCACAGGTGAGGTGCTGGTCTCTGACATGATGTGACCGGCCTCAACCCTTGTGAATCTTGCTCCTTATTAGACGACATTGCTGTTTTAAAGGGGGGAAAAGAGAGCACCATATCTTTGCGAAATCGATTATTCTTCTCTTTCTTTCAAGTTACACACCTGAAAGAAAGGGGAAAGTAAAGAGAGAATCATATCTTCGCGAAATCGATTATTCTTCTCTTTCTTTCAAGTTACACACCTGAAAGAAAGGGGAAAGTAAAGAGAGAATCATATCTTCGCGAATTCGATTGTTGCCTTCCCATCATGTGCTTTTTTGAAGAAATGCTTGACGTAATCCGAGTACAGAACTTCCTTATACACGGCCTTCTCGCCGCTGGCCAGCACTTCAGGGAAAGGAGAGATTTTCTCTGACGGCCCAGGGTTGATGAAAATGGGAACTGAAATCCTGTTATTACTTCCATTAGCAATAACACGGTGCTCAATGCTCTTGTATCGACCATTGCTCATTATTTGCAAGGCATCTCCAACATTGATCACGATGGAACCGTTAACAGGAGGAACATGAATCCAGCTATCGTTGTTTCCTCGCACGTAAAGCCCTCCGATGTCATCTTGGAGGAGGACAGTGAGTGTTGAGACATCCGAGTGGCGGCCAACCCCTACAGTGAGCTCAGGGTTTGGACAAATCGGATAGTAGTTCAGGTTAATCCTCTTAGAGCCCATTAAGAGAGATTCTTTTGACTCATCGATCTCAGTCACGTTCAGATTCTTCATTAGCACATCCAGTAGCTTTCTGACAACAATTTCTGATCTCTTCATGTACTCTAGCACTTGATCCCTGAAAGAGAAAAAATCACGAGGCCGACAAATTGATAGTCGTTATCATCAAGTATTAATGTTAACTATTGATTACCTGCAAACAGAAGGCCACAGTGCAGAAGCCTCATCCTCGGAGACATAAAGGAGACTGAGGTAATCTTTCCACTCCAAAGCTTTCTCAGCTTCAGGACTAAAGCTTGTGCCGAATCGCACATTATTAGAAGGAGAAAGCTCTTTCAGATACTTCCTCTTCTCCTCAGCTGATAACCCGAAGAACTGATGAGTTGCTTCCTTGACATTCTCAAGTACTTCGATGGGAACTCCATGGTTAATAATCTGAAAGAATCCCCATTTCTCTGCAGCCTCACAGATTGCTTCAGCAACTCCAGGGCCGTCCCATTTTGAAATGTCAATGAGGGGAACGGATTCTTGGGACATGGTTTTGGTATCACACATTCTTTCCTCGAGGGGTTGGATATATTGCTCGGGGAGGCTCTCGAGGCCCATTTCGGAGAGACCCTTTACTCCGTTGCCTTTTTTCAGGACAAAGTCAATGATTTCTGAGGAGTCATTGAATGACACTGCAAGTGTTGGAGCCATTGATTGGAGTTGTAAGTTGTAACTAGCCGAGCAACCAAGGTAGGAAATGTAGCGTGTGCTGTCAGCTTCCAGGGCTTTGCTATTTATACTGTAGGGTTCAAGGATGTCTCCATGCCCCCTTCCACGTGTTCTTTCAGCTGATAAATTCCTCACCAACTCACCTAGCAACTAGCATGCCTTCTTACTTTTTCCTTCTCAAAGCTGGCTGATGCTGCTCGATCTTAATTCCTTGCATGCATGTCACCAGTTCAGTTTGTCAAAGTGTTTTTTTTTTGTTTATTTTTACAGCACTATTATCAACTCAACTCTATATAATAATTAAAACCTAACAAAGCATGAGAATATCAAATAGATTCCGTATGTGTTTAGTAATGCCTTGCAACGTGTTTTTATAAGAGTATTTAAAATCCGAGTACTCTACCATTGAGTTAGCAACCCCAATCCCAAATATAAATAAAATAATTAGGTTATGTAGATAGAATCAAATCAAAAATCAAAAGAAATAAAAAAGAATTGATAATCAAATTACTCCGATTTCTAATTTATAAAATATATAAATAGAATAGGATACAAATAGTAATCATGGATATAGCACTAATGGGGGTTTTCTAAGCGGAGCCTGGATACTTCATCTTATTGTTCCAAATAAGCTAACCATAAATTATTCTAATTGATAATATTAATCTGAATACCTCCAAAGCATAGATCTAATTGCACTTTATTGCCACTTCACTCTCTATTTGGATGATTTAATCAATCATTCTTTGGTGAAATAGAGGATATCTCGATCGGGGTAGAGAACAGGGAAATCCCATAATGACCCAATGTCTCTGACAATTCGCACTATACGTCAATCCAATTTGAACTATCCTCTCTAGGATTTCGAAAAGGGATTTTTGGAACACCAATAGACATTAAATGAAATAAAATAAAATAAAAGAATCATAAAACACCAAAGTATGTTTTTGGTGACGTTGCTATTTCATAATGCCAAATTGCTTGATTGGCTTAGTAAAATTAGTTGGTGGTTTCTTGCCTGCCAACCTCGCGGCATGCATGTTTGAGTCGGGGAATGAGGCAAGAAGCACGATTGCAACAAAACATTAAACTAGTCCCTGGTTTATAAAAATATTTTCATTTGGGTCCCTAACCAGTACTCTTAATTTGTCAGTTAGACGAAATGGAAACAACTTAAGTTTGAGCCAGAAGCTAACATTCATGTTTGTACCCCACAACCTGCGATGCTATTATATCAGCAAGAAAATGAGTTTCTGGCTGATATAGGAATGGTGCTGAGGTTATTATAACTTTGATAAGTGAAACTCATCCCTGGAACACGCTCAAGAATCCATCATTTTATTTATTTATTTATTTATTTATTTATATGCAAACTGATGTTTTTGTAGAGTCGATGGTGAAGTTGGCCTTGTATATTTGCATTAGAAGTAAATCTCAGTTTGATTGAACTAACCAGACCAGAACGAGATTCATTATTAGGGCAAGCGTTCCCAGAGTGTTGAAGTGCTTCCTTCAAAACCCGCATCTCTCAAATCCCTGCATCATAATAACACCAGAATAGGTATCAGCATAGAGACAAAAGCTTCTGGTGACAAGTCAACGGTGCCCCTGCCTGAACCAGAGGAGTGAAGGTCTCCAATCTTGACCACCACGGACCCACTACCCCAGCAAGGGGATGGGGTGCCCTAATATGTCCCACTAACACAAGTTGCACCAACATGTCAAAGTTTGGTAATGGAAGGTGGCCAAACATTGTTGACTAATGAGTTGGTCTCCCCATCCACCATTTTTGCCTATAAATAGGAGCCTAGAGAGCAACGATAGATAGAGTAGAAGAAGAATTTGTTGCCTGCAAACAGAGCGGCCACAGTTTCACCTAACGTGAAGAACTGATGATCAGCTGCTTCCTTGACATTCTCGAGTACTTCAATGGAAACTCCATGGTTAGTAATCTGAAAGAAACCCCATTTTTCTGCAGACTGCTTCTACAGGCTATAGGGTAATTATGATGTGATTCACAGCGATCTTGAGAGATCACTCCCTTGAAATTTATGGCACCAGACATTATAGATATTACAATTCATCAGGTCGATCCGCTTTCAAAATCTTATCATCGAGAAATATTTGTTGTTCTGCTTTCTTTGATCAGTAGTAAACTGATCTATTCAATTATCAAGGGTGGAGACCCTAATTTACAGATCATACGAGCCCACTCTATGGCCATTAACTGGTGAACAGCCACGGCAGGGTAACAGGAAAATCTTCTTAAGGGCTCGTACGAAGATCAGATGAATGCCAAGAAATTGAAGTTTGCAGATCGATAAAATAAAGATATACGATGTGTTCTTGAAATTATTTCATTTATGTCCTGATACACAAATTATTGCAATGTTTGTCACGCAAATCCCATCTTCTTTTTAAAAAATAAAAAATAAAATCACAAAGGACGCAGTACGCTCTGTGTGATGGCGATTTATGAACAAGACGAAATGACCATCTCGTGAGCAAGGGACACGATCTTGACATCAAGATGAAAACCCTCGGGCCCAAAGTAAAAAGAAGTGAAACTTTCGGGCCGAAAGTAGAAAAGAAGTGAAGTCTGTCTCAGTTACCGAGGTTCTTTCTTTTAGCCAATCAATCCCATCGGTGTCACTTTACAGATTTGAAGAGGACATCACAACTACTGTTGATTGAAACTTCAATTTTGTAGCTATTAAAACAATTTTTATAAAAACATCAAAATATTTATTTAAAAAAATAATAATATCAACACATCAGAAAAATCTTTAAAAAATAATTTTAAATAAAAAAAGAATAATTTTGACCAAAATATTGTTTAGTTGGAGTTTTTCAAGTACAAAAGACAATTGATCCTAACTCAAGCCCCAAACATTGAAGGTTTCTGGATTTGTTTTAGGGTTTTCAAGTTTCTTTCAATTTCTTAAATTTATTTTCAATTCTTTTATGTTTCTTAAAATCATTATTTTTTTAACTTTTACTCTAAAATTGAAAAATGAAATACCAGTGTAAATATAAATAAATAAATAAATAAGGGAATATTAGAGTGAAAGTTGTTTTAAGACTCCTGAGAGAATTTGAAGTTTTACTCCAAGTGTTTTCTAGATGAAAAAATTAAGGTTTTTCCAAAAAAAAAAAAACATTTCTTTCAATTTTGATATTTTTATATTACAATCATGATATAAAAAAACAACAATTTTTATTTAAAAACCCTTCAAAAAGATTCAAACTGGAATAGTAAACATGGCTTTCAAATTCAATCCTCCCAAACATAGTTATTTGACCTGATTTATCATGGGAACGTATAAAAAAAATATATGATTTGAAGTTTAATGCGGAATGACTTTTAAATTGAATTAAAATAGATACTGATTTAGTAAAACTTCGTTATTTTAATTAAGTTTTTAATGATTTGATTGGCTTAATAGAAGACAAAACCTTGAAAAAAATATTAATTGAACAAATGTCACTTTAATTATAATGATACTTACGAGGTGAGTGAGGTAGCCGAGCCACTCTAACAACTATGATTGGAGGTCAGGTTAGATTATAAAGCCGGCCCAGGCCATTTAAGGAACTTGATTGTGATGTGCCTTTTCACACGTCATATATAAATTATAAAGCGATTAAAGAAAGGTACAAGACTCGGACGATAGACTTTCTTTCTTTTTCTTTTTCTTTTTCTTTTTCTTTTTCAAGTATAATATAAAATTATTTATTATTATAAGACTAGAGACTGGGCCTTTTCACCGACCAATGGAGTCAAGCCACTTGTTCTCTCGCCACCATGTGTGTGGCTGTGATTCTCGATCTAGAAAGCATGCTCCAGCAGCTAGAAGAAAAGGATAAGACATGCATGCCATGAAAAAAAGAATTTCGAGGGACATGGATAGGATCGAATCAATTAGGACCATTTATTTCGGGAATATGTTTTAATAGCCAAATTAAGGAATTTATTTCGGGATATTTTCCAATTAACAAAAACTATCCAAGGTCTATAAATAACTAAGGGAAGGATAGTGATAGACAATGACACTTTAACTTCAATTTTGAGAATTAATAATATAAATTGGGAAAGTAACACATGACACCATCATTAATCAAGAAAGTTAGCAAATAATAATAATAATAATAATCCATATATCAAATTCAAGTCCCGATCAAAGAATAAGAAAATCATCACCCACTACTGAAGACGTGTCGACTAGTCATCAAACATGATGAATCAAATGCATTCGTAGACGTCCACGTGCACGCATGCAGCCATTTCTCATTCATGTCACAGCCAAATTGTACCACGTAAGCTGGGACCTCCATCTTATCCATTGGCTTTAGCAACTAGTAGCCATAAAATAAAACATTTTATCGCTGGATCCACCATGCCATGCCTTTGATTACATATATATTATTGCAAATAAATTAATTTTAATATACAATCAATTTACTTTAGAAAATATTTTTATTTATAATATAATGTAATCAATCTATTCAATTTATAAAAGTATCTCATCCCGTTGAAAAACCTTAATTATAAATTGAGCAATAGACAGTTAAACCTTTATAAATTAATATTCTTAAGCTATGATAATTCATTTATTAATTAATAAATTATTTAAACTTTAAGTAAGTTTAAAGTATGATCGAATAATTTTTTTTATTTAATCAAGATTATAAAGCTACGCAAAATATTGACTTTATTATACATATCAAAATCTAATTGACACAGACACATATATAACCAAGAAATTTTAAAAAACATATTTTAAAAAAAACAAGAGAGTGAGGTTATAAATATATATTTTTCAATATAAGTGAAAATATTATTATTATTATTTTCTATGAATCTTAAATTTATTTTTTTATTTTATTACTCACTTATCTCTTTGAACAGTGGATAATACTCTGTTGCTACTGACACTAGTCTCTTACATAAATAACTGTTCATGTCTATAAATACTGACATTTGATTCGGTCCGGATAATAGACGCTACGAAGTGCAGACTTCACAGAGAGAAATCCTCCAGAGCTCGAGAAACTTCGTACGAATGGAAAGGACAGAGTTCACTGAGTTTATCCCAAGTTTGCCTCAAGAACTTGGTCTTGAGTGCATGACTCGGTTGCCTTACATGGCTCACAGAGTTGCATCCAGAGTCTGCAAGCACTGGCGTGAATTACTGGAAAGCAAGGATTTTTATTACCGTAGAAAGAAACTACGGTACACCCATAAGGTTGCTTGTCTTGTTCAAGCTGTTCATGGGGCTGGCGTCCTGCAAGGATCGAAGGCAGGTAACTCGCCTAGTTTTGGGATCACTGTGTTCGACTCAGTGAGTCAGACATGGCAGAGGCTTGACCCGGTGCCCAAGTATCCAGGCGGGTTGCCATTGTTTTGTCAATTGGCAAGCTGTGATGGGAAGCTCGTGGTCATGGGTGGGTGGGACCCAGTGAGTTATGAGCAGGTGAGCCATGTTTTTGTGTATGATTTTACAACAAGGATGTGGAGAGAAGGGAAGGAGATGCCTTCAAAGAGGTCTTTTTTTGCTATTGGGGCGTATTCGGGTCGGGCTTATGTTGCAGGGGGGCATGATGAGAATAAGAACGCGTTGAAAACTGGGTGGGCTTACGACCTGAGCAAGGATGAGTGGGCTGAGTTGAGTCAGTTGAGTCAAGAGCGGGATGAGTGTGAGGGGGTGGTGATTGGGGATGAGTTTTGGGTGGTCAGTGGATATAGGACGGATAATCAAGGGGAATTTGAGGAAAGTGCTGAGGTGTACGAATTCAGGTCGGGTCAATGGAGGCGGGTCAAGGAGGCTTGGATTCCAGGGCGGTGCCCGAGATCATGCGTGGGGGCAGGGAAAGACGGGAAATTGATGAGGTGGGCTGACTTGGACCCGGAGGTTCGGGTTGCGGGGCGTGGGATCATGCTCGGTTCTCGGGTCATGTTTATCGGGTCGGAAAACCCAGGCGCACCCCAAGGTTTCTATATGGTGGAAATGAAAGATGGTCGAAATGGCCGCTTGGAAAAGATCGATGTGCCTGAAGAGTTCTCTGGGTTCATTCAATCTGGGTGCTGCGTGGAGATCTAAGGGAATGACTTGAATTTCTGTACCTCTTAAACTTGTCTCCACCTCAGCTTTTGCCATGCAAGGGAAGGGAAGAGGATAAAAAGAAAAACAAGCACACGAGAGCTCTGTAATTTTAAAAATAGGAGAAAGGCTATTTCGATCATTAAAAATCTGAAAAGGTTGTGCTGACAAGACTTCCCTTTGAATTCTGATATAATGAATGCTTGATATGAAGGATCTGTTTTTGAGATTATGACAAGGAGAAATCAAAATCTATAGGCCTCCCTAGGCAGGGGTGACATGTAGGAGCTCCACATTATGGACGTTGTTTGTCAGTCTCTTTCTTCTGGCCTATCATGTCTCTGCATTATTGAAGTTTTTCTTTTATCTATTTAAGTCGATTTATCCACTACTTTTCCCATTTTTCTTTTTTCTATTTTTATCGATCCATTTTATCAAATCTTATTTTTTAAGTTAAAGATTCATGAATATTAAACTCTCTGCTATGTACTCGGTCATTTTTTAATTTCCAATTCCTTGTAATTATAATACACTACCAGCACAGAATCTGGCTATTGCATTGTTCTAGCACTGATCAATTGATTCCCTCACTGAGATCTGGCTAGTTCCTAACAGATTAACTCTGCTATTCTATTCTCTTGCAGTTTACCATTCATTTGAAACTGTCCTCTGATGAATTCAATTCCCTGGGAAGTGAGATATATAAAATTGTGATAGATCGAATATTGCAAAATCCCGGTATCTACTACCGGTCAGAATTGAATCATAACGGGATTTCGATCTGTACCGGCACTGTCGGGCTGGAGGAAGAGTAGTTTTTAGTTGATTTGATCTTTGATAACTTAAATCTATATGGCAGCCTTAGTATACCTGACGATCACATTCAAGTAACTCATAAATTAATTAAGTTTCTAGATTGATGTAATGTAAGTTAACTTCCACCTAATTAAAACACAATTTAATGTTAAAATGAAACAACGGGAAACATTTACTATAATAACTACATGAGCTCTCTCTTAATTGTCCAAGCCACAAGCTCAAGCAATGGCTCAAACTACTGCAGTGTTAATCAATCACTCCTCGTCGGATGCCATCACTGATTTTGTCCTGAAACAAGGCAATGGAGTGAAGGGACTCTCAGAAATTGGCCTAAAAAACCTCCCTAAACAGTATATCCAGCCCCTTGAGGAAATAATCAGTGAAGCCAAAATCATGCCCCAAGCATCCATTCCCATCATTGACATGTCAGAACTGGATGGTCCAGCAGCTGAAGAAGCAGTCTGCAGGGCTGCAGAAAAGTGGGGGTTCTTTCAGATTATTAATCATGGGGTTCCCAATGAAGTGCTTGAGAATGTCAAGGAAGCAACTCATCGGTTCTTCAGGTTACCAGCAGAGGAAAAGAGGATGTATTTGAAAGAGTTTTCTCCTTCTAACAACGTGCGGTTTGGCACAGGCTTCAGTCCTGAAGCTGAGAAGGCTTTAGAGTGGAAAGATTACCTCAGCCTCTTTTATGTCTCCGAGGAAGAGGCTTCCGCTTTGTGGCCCTCTGTTTGCAAGTAACAGTTTTTTTAACTTTCAACAAGCTTCACATGCGCAATCTATTAAAATGCATCAAAATCATTTAGTTAGAGTTGGCTTGGACTGGACTGAAATGTTTTACTTTCAGGGATCATGTGCTAGACTACATGAAGAGATCAGAAATTGTTATCAGAAGGCTACTAGATGTGCTAATGAAGAATCTGAAAGTGACTGAAACTGATGAGACAAAAGAATCCCTCTTAATGGGGTCTAAAAGGATTAACCTGAACTACTATCCGATTTGTCCAAACCCTGAGCTCACAGAAGGAATTGGCCGCCACTCGGATGTCTCGACACTCACAGCCCTCCTCAAAGATGACGTCGGTGGTCATTATGTCCGAGAAGATGACGATTACTGGATTCATGTTCGTCCAGTTAGCGGTTCCCTTGTGATCAATGTTGGTGATGCTCTACAGATAATGAGCAATGGTCGATACAAGAGTGATGAGCACTGCGTGATGACCGATGGAAGTAAGAACAGGATTTCAATTCCCATTTTCATCAACCCAAGGCCATCAGACAAGATATCTCCTCTTCGTGAAGTACTGGCAAGCGGCGAGAAGGCGGTGTATAAGGAAGTTCTGTACTCGGATTACGTCAAGCATTTCTTCCGAAAGGCACATGATGGGAAGAAAACAATTGATTTCGCTAAGATAAGATGAATATGAAGCTCTTCTCTTACAGGTGGCTTCTACTCAGATTTTGCAGTTCAACAGAAAGTACCACCAGTCAATTCAACTTTCATTCTCTGATGACTCTGCATTCAATTCCTATAAGAGCTGAAGTGGTAGCCATGACTTCATAAATGTAAACTACAACCAATCAATTCAAGAAATGAACAAAAAAAAAATGATTTTTCTTTTTATAAGACCAGAAGTTGTGTATATACATGACTTCACAGATGACCAGAAACAATTTCAATACAAACAAACAATTCCAGAACAATAGAATAAACAGGAAAAAAACCCTACTCTAAACTATCATATTCCAGTTTCTCTCTAGTGTTGTTAAATTGAAGCCACATCTTTGATTTGCAAAACTTCATGAAGAAGTACCATAAAATCCCAAGAACAGTCAAAATAAAGCTCACCATATACACAGTCCTAGTTGCCACAGCCATAACATAGACCAAAAACACAGATGGAATCAAGCACATTATGATCAAGCCAGGCAATCCCATTGGAACCCTAAATGGCCTGTCTATACTTGGCATTTTCCTCCTCAGCCATAAAAATGATGCAAATTCCAACAACATGCCTAAACTGTACAGGAAATTCACTGAAGAAATTATGTCTGCAAAATCCATATAACAGCCTGCTAATGCTATTACGGTTGAGACCAGAATTGCCACCCAAGGTGTGTTAAACCACTTCGATCTCACCCCAAAAAATTGTGGCAGAAATCCCAAGTCAGCCATGCCTAGAACTTGGTATGCACAACTGCTCAATTGCGCTTCATACAATCCAATAACAGATAAACATGCACCAGCTTCCATCCAAAATTTCAACCATTTCCCAGCAACCATTTCAGCTACAGAAGCAAAATAGCCATCGGTCCAATCTTCTTGGCTTAATGGTATAGCCCCTGTGGCCGCTAAAAGAGGTATCAAGTAACCTAAACAAGTGAGCACGCCAGCAGATAAAAGTGCTATTGGAAAATTCTTTTGAGGTTGCTCAACTTCACCAGCTAAAGTACTCGCACTATCCCAAAAATTTAAGTTCCAAAACAGAGTATTAAAAAACAATGTCCAGTCTTTCTGGACACCCTTTTGTCCTAAACTGATCCATCTTGAAGGGTCAATCTTGGGGATTGAAACCAATGTCAGTACTAAAAATGGTGAAAGTGAAACAATACCTAAAGTAACAGCAGTGTAACCAACAATTGCCAAACCTGTATAGTTTAGAAACGACAACACCAAAGTTGAGACCAATATGGCAATATAGCGAGGCACACCTGAAGAGAAAACTGGGAAAACTAACTTGAGATAGTCTATGCAAAGAACTGGATATGAAGCCAAATTCAGGACACCAGTAAGGAACTTCCAGGAGCCCATCAGGGAACCCCAGAAGGGTCCAAAGGCCTGATGGGCCCAGATGACAAAACCACCGTTGCCTGGAAAGGCGGTGGCGAGCTCGGCGGTGATAAGGGCCTCAGGGATGCTCCATATGAAGGGGAATACAAGGAAGCCCAGTATGGCCCAAAGAGGCCCCGCAGCTCCCACAGCTGATTCCTCACCATAAGGACCCCCTGATACCTCAAAGAAGATGAGGAAAACAAGTGGGATTAATGCTAGTTTTCCATGGCTTTTGGTGGTGGTGGTCGGTGGTTGCTCTTCCAGGAGATGTTGAGTGTTTGAAGAGGAGAGGTTGGGTTCCATCCTTTTTGTGTCAAAGCTTTGAATAGAGTGGTAGGTTTGTAAGGCTTAATGAATGGAATATGGAGGGGTGGTGGGCCATTGTTCTATCAGTCAAAACGTATGTAGAGTATTCAAGGGAATTCAATCTTGTATTTCACTTAAAATTCCTCTGTTACAAGCAGAATATATATAGCTATTCTACCCAAGAAACCCTACGTTACAGATCCTATAGTTTAGAATTGATTTGCTAATTACATGGAAACCTATTTCTACTAGGATACAATAACATATTTACCGGGATGCTGGAATATATCTTTCCATCTAGTGTCCGAGACAATGTAGGACTTGAATGCTGCAAATCCAACTTGGAGATAATTACTGCACTTGTTAACACTCCCCCTCAAGTTGGTGCGTAGATGTCACTCATTCCAATCTCGCTGAGTATTGCACCGAACGTGTGGTTTGGTAGTGCCTTGGTTAGTATATCAGCGAGCTGGTCTTGGGATCGAACATGAGGAACTTCAATTAATTTTTCTTCCAGCTTTTCCTTGATAAAATGCCTATCAACTTCAACATGCTTAGTGCGATCATGTTGAACAGGATTATGAGCAATATCACATGCTGCCTTGTTGTCGCAATACAACTTCATAGGATTGACTGGTTTAATATGTAAATCCGTCATCAGATTTCGAATCCACAACAATTCGCATATAGCTTTAGCCATCCCTCTATATTCAGCCTCAGCACTTGATCTAGCAACTACCTCCTGTTTTTTACTTCTCCATGTAACCAAGTTTCCCCCTACAAATGTGAAATAACCAGATGTAGAACGTCGATCTTGAATAGAACCAGCCCAATCAGCATCTGTATAACCATTAACATCCAAATTGTGTCCTTTTGTGAACAAAATTCCTTTTCCTGGAGAAGACTTCAAGTAGCGTAGGATACGGGTGACAGCATTCATGTGTTCTTCGCTTGGGGAGTGCATAAATTGACTTACCACACTTAATGAATAAGCTAGATCAGGCCGAGTATGTGCAAGATACATTAACCTTCCAACTAACCTCTGATAGCGTTCTTTGTTAGTCGGAACTTGATCTGAATCACCATGTAGTTTCAAGTTCTCTTCCATAGGAGTGCTAGCTGGACTGCATGCTGTCATACCTGTTTCACTTAGTAGGTCTAAGGCATATTTTCTTTGTGATAGAAAAATACCTTTATCTGATCGTGACACTTCAATGCCCAAGAAATACTTCAATTCTCCAAGGTCCTTCATCTCAAATTCATGGGCAAGGTGCTCGTGTAACCTCCTCCTCTCGGCTGGATCATCTCCGGTTACTATTATATCATCAACATACACAATGAGAACTGTAATGCGTCTTTCATTATGCTTTAAGAATAAAGTGTGATCCGAGTTACTTTGTATGTACCCTACTGTCTGCATAAAATTTGTGAACCTTCCGAACCATGCTCTGGGAGATTGCTTTAACCCATATAGGGATTTTCTCAACCTGCAGACCTGTTTATTACCTTCCGTTTGCTGTTTACAGCTAGGTGGTAATTCCATATACACTTCTTCTTGGAGAGTTCCATGTAGAAATGCATTTTTTACATCAAATTGATGTAGAGGCCAGTCAAGATTAACTGCTAGAGATAGTATAATACGAACAGTATTAAGTTTGGCCACCGGTGAAAAAGTCTCCATATAATCAATTCCATATGTTTGAGTATACCCCTTGGCTACCAGCCTTGCTTTGCACCGTTCAATAGTTCCATCCGCTTTGTATTTAATGGTGAAGACCCACCTACACCCAACAGGTTTCTTCCCTTTCGGCAAGTCAACAACGTCCCATGTTGAGTTCTTTTGAAGAGCTTTCATTTCTTCATTCATTGCCTCCCTCCATCTAGAATCGGCCAAGGCTTCCTGCACATTGTTAGGAATAGATACAACGGACAATTGATGTACAAATGCCATTTTTTCATTTGACAATCTATGATAGGATACATAGTTATTCATAGGATATTTGACTTTTGAGTGGAGGGTTGGTTCATAGTTCACCTTTGGTTTACCTCTTGTGACTCGATTAGGCAATTCCTTTAGAGATTCAAATGGGTGACTTGCATGAGACTCAAATCTGGAATCAACCTGGGAAGACAATTGGTTAATTGGTACACTGTGAGAAGCTGTCGGCACCTCCACCTCCACGGTATCCTGGTTACCATAGACAATTTCTGGACTATTATTGCCATAGCTTGAGTCACTGGTATACTCTTCCCTGCCCTGGTGTTCTTCTGTGTTCTCATTAACTGGACATTCCTCATTATCAATCGATTGGTTATCCAAAGTATCAATCGGTCGGTTACCATGTGCAATGATCTCCACACTGTCTGCAGCCTTAGTTGCTATCTGCACTTCATCGTCCTCCTTAGTTTGAGGTGAGTAATACATAGTAGTTTCATGGAAGACCACATCCAGTGTAACATAAAGTTGGTGAGAAGGAGGGTGATAGCATCGATAACCCTTTTGGTGTAGGGCATAACCAACAAACACACATCGAAGTCCCCGAGGTTCCAACTTAGTTCTCAGACCTTTATGAAGATGTACGTAAGCTACACATCCAAAAACTTTAGGAGGTAAGTTTGGCATTGTAGGAGCACTTACGCTGCGATTGAGCACCTCAAAGGGAGTTTGGAATTGTAGAGAACTAGAAGGTACTCTATTGATAATGTATGCTCCTGCAGTAACGGCTTCTCCCCAGTAACTAGTAGGCATGTGAGCTTCAAATAAGGATGCACGAACGACCTCAAGGAGGTGACGATTCTTCCGTTCAGCCACTCCATTCTGTTGAGGGGTGTAAGGGCAAGTTGTTTGATGAATAATACCATGTGCAGTCAAGTAATCTTTCAAGTTGTGATTGATAAACTCTCCTCCATTATCAGTCCTGATCACCTGAATATTGGTCTGATATTGTGTTGCTATCATTTTGTGGAATTGCTGGAATAAAGAACACACTTCACTCTTTGATTTCATTAAGCAAATCCATGTCATGCGGGTGTGATCATCAATGAATGAAACAAACCAACGTGATCCATTTAGAGAAGGAGTGTTTGTCGGTCCCCATACATCCGAGTGAACAACCATAAAAGGTGTAGGACTTTTATTCATACTAAGAGGAAATGAAACGCGATGACTTTTAGCACGTTCACATACATCACATTTAAAATCTGAGACAATCAACTGTGAAAATAATTGTGGAAATAATTTCTGTAAATATCCAAAGGATGCATGCCCTAAACGCCTATGCCATAGCCAAATTTCAGACTTCTGGTGGACATTAGCTGTATTAGCTGAGAAGACTTGTGCCAACTGATTTGAGCTTGTCGGAGTTAGATCCAGGTAGTAGAGCTTCCCTCTCCTAGTACCATAACCAATTGTCTTCCGAGTTTGAATGTCCTTGAATATGCAAAGATTTGGCCAAAAAATTACAACACACATCAAAGCACGAGTTATTTGAGCAACAGATAATAAATTATGATTGAGACTCGAAACAATAAGAACTGACTCTAAACTCAGATTTTTTGTGAGAGTAACCGTGCCTTCTCCTGACACAGAAGAAGGAGTTCCATTGGCTGTGGATACTATGTGGTGGTTTGAGGGTTGTATGGTCTGAATATTATGGTTAAATGTCATATGATTTGTGGCACCTGAATCAATTATCCATTCACTATTTCTAACAGAAGTAGAGGTATGAAGAGCCTTACCTGCAGCATCAGCACCTGTGTTCACAGCAGTGTTACCTGCATTCCCCGTGGAAGAGAAGTCCTTCCCAGAATTATTGCCAAACATATGATTTGGCTCTGCCACAGCAACAGACACATGAGGATTTGCCTTTAAGTTTCTCTTACGAGGTGCTTTGGAAAAATCCCACCATTCTGGGTATCCAATCAATTCATAGCAGCGTTGCTTAGTGTGTCCAGTTTCACCACAGTGAGTGCACATGCGTTCTGGTCGTGCAGCTCCTAATTCATAGCTACGATTTTGCGATCCAATTGACTGATTATGATTCAGTGGACCAGAAGCTCGATCTGGTTTCAAGTTCAGTGGACGTTGATACTTACTTCGACGAGCTATCATAGCAGATGGCTCTGAGTGTCCAGGTTCTCCATGTAGTGTGTTTCGACGGATAGAATCACGACGAACATAAGCATATGTTTCTTCAAGATCTAGTGTTGAATCTCTCCTAAGGATCTCACCACGAATTTGTTCAAATTCTTCATCAAGGCCATTCAGAAAAATATGCACCCGTAGTCTCTCAACTGATTTCTTGTAGGTAATGACATCATCGGGATCTTTCATAACAGTCTTATCACGATGATCTAGTTCTTGGAATATTTCTACCAAATCACCATAATAGGTAGAGATAGGACGACCAACCTGTTTGGTGGAGAACGCACGTTGGTTCAATGTAAATAGCTGTGATTCATCTGCCCCATCGTAGAATGCTTTGGCTAGGGCAGTCCAGATTCCATGTGCAGTAGGCAATCTGAGATAGCGTTTCATAATTTCTGGTGACATGGAGGTCAACAACCATCCTTTAATCTTTTGATTCTCAGCATACCATTTACCGTAGGATGGATCAGTTTTCTCAGGAATTGTGTTACTTACAAGATATTCAAGTTTCTCTCGCCCCGCAATTTGCATCTCCATGATTTGAGACCAGACATCATAGTTGCTTTCAGTAAGGGTGACATTGGTTGAGAAACTGGAATTTTCTGATTGAACTTGGATAACTGGAACAGAGGATTCAGTTTTGTATGATTCGGTTTTGTCACTGGCCATGGTACGAGAAGGAGGATTCGTAAGATTTATAAGGTTTGTGTGGTGAAATATAGAGCGTGTAATAAACCAGCTCTGATACCAAGTCAAAACGTATGCAGAGTATTCAAGGGAATTCAATCTTGTATTTCACTTAAAATTCCTCTGTTACAAGCAGAATATATATAGCTATTCTACCCAAGAAACCCTACGTTACAGATCCTATAGTTTAGAATTGATTTGCTAATTACATGGAAACCTATTTCTACTAGGATACAATAACATATTTACCGGGATGCTGGAATATATCTTTCCATCTAGTGTCCGAGACAATGTAGGACTTGAATGCTGCAAATCCAACTTGGAGATAATTACTGCACTTGTTAACACTATCCTTGGTCAATTTGATAAATGAGACAAGGCAATGAAAAGGTATTTTAAAAAGAATTACCAGTTCTTAGAAGAAAAAAACACAAGAAGAAATACTCGTATCACATGATACTGTAATAACAGAGAATTTTTACATAATATAATAGAGATAATCGACTCAATAATTCTAAAATTAAATCAACAACTTGACAAAGATCCTTTTTCCGAGTAAAATTCGACAAGGTATCATCCCAATCACAACCAGCAGGAGTCTGCACATTCCCAGACTAATAATGGGTGCAAGTTGCTCTGGAAATCTTTCCCGGCCCCTGTGAATATCTTCAATAATATGACGAGGTAAGGTCATGCCAGGCTGCAGTTACATGGCGTCCAAGATCCACGTCCCTCGTTCACAGCTAGCCACATGGGGACCAATCGGGAAAGAGTTGCATGCATTGTATATATTTTAGTAACAAAAAATCTTGTGGGGAAAGATATGCAATCGCACATGTCATGCCCCTCCGCTTTGAATTATAGTTGTCAACTAGTAAAATGCCCGCACTACGTTGCGGGCGTAGTGCGGACGGAACAAATAATTTTTACCATTAGTGAAATTAAAATATAATATTTAAACATGTAAAATTTAATATAATGAAAAAGATCAACATACTCTATCATAACAACAGTAACATCGAAGTCTTAACTTCTAAAATTATTATCACTATTACTGTCAAAACAATAAACATTATTAAACAAACCTGAGAAAAAAAATGAATAAAAAAACATGTAAGAACAAAAACTACAATTATTATTATTATTATTCTTAATATCAATATTATTATTGCTTTAATAACGTGAAAAAACGAAATTAAATCAAAGGCTGAAAAGAAGCCTAAAAACATTAAAAAAATAGCAAATAAAAAAATAAAATAAATGATAAATACAACAAAAATTATTGATTGAAAAAAAAAAACCTGGGAAGAAAAAATCGTGGTGCGCGTAAACTGACCCGGACACCTTGGTTAAGAAAAAAAAATATAAGTGGCAAAACAAAATAGGGAAAAAAATGTAAAAAAAAAAATGGATCCGGAGATTAGTCGTGGTGCTCGTAAGTTGGCCCGGACACCTCAGTTATTAAATTTTTTTTTGTAAAAAAAACCAACAACCAGTTATTTAAAAAAAAAACCATTCATTTTTTTTTTAAAGAAAATGGTTCTTGAAAGAAAAAAAAAAAAACCAAATCAGAAAGAACAACCATTATTAAAAAACAAAAGACCTTTTTTTTGGAAAAAAAAAACAAAAACAGTTCTTTATATCAAAAAAAAAAAAGAAGCCAAATCAGTTTTGCGCCTGGAGCGGTTCGAACTCGCGCGCGCCAATGCTGGCAGCGCGCGGGCAACCGCTCGGCCACAGCCTTTGCTTTGTCTTTTCCACCATAAAAAATACAAAAAGAAGGCCTGTGTAAAAAAAAAAAAAAAAAGGCAGACGAACGCCTGCGAAGCACGGAGACAAATAACCAATCTACAGTGCTGACGTCAGATCCTCCTTTAGTATATGTTAATTTCAATTGGGGTGAAACGGCAGAAATGTTTTATATATCTCGGGTTAAATTTTGGTTTGTTATAGATATTTTGGTTAAATATCGGCTGAAATATACTGATTTTATTTTGTCCGTTCTGTTTTGGCCAAAAAATATATTTTTTTTAAATAATAAATAATTTTACAATATCAATCATATCTTTTAATTCAACCGTTAGATTATGATGAAATTTTACGAGAAATCTCTTGACATATCTATATATATTATGTTATAATTTCAGAACAATCAGAGAATATAATGACCTTGCAAGATTGATAATGATATTCTCGTAATATTATACATGTTCATAATTTTGTTAAGAAAAAATATTTTATTGTGTTTTGTTTTAGATTAAATTGCACAACTCTAAATAATTTTATTTTTGAATTTGAACTATTTTTTTGAATTAATATATTTAATTATATATATACACACATATAAATAATATAACCCCAAAACAGCACGTAAAAACACTTCAAAACCAAAACATTTTGTTCTAGCCGGAAAAGAAAAGAAAAAACGAAATACCAACCATTTACACCTTTGCGTTGAATATGCTAACGCAAGGAAAAGTCAAAGCAATCACATCGCAGAGATTCCTTGGAATAACTTAGAAATTCAGCTCATACATGCCGTTCTATGCACGCAGTTAACTAGTGTTCATGACAGTGCCAGAGAAAATGGAACTGTATATTACATTATGTTGAGCATCAAATTTGCCCCACTGATGTTTATCAAAATAACACTAAATCATGTCCCTTTTGTTAAGAAAATAAGCGGGAAATATTCCATATTAATGCCAATATCTTCCTATAGGTCCTATCTTTGTTCCAGAGAGATTCAAACTTGTGGAGTTGTAAATGAGTTCAGCTGGGGTGGTGAAAGCAGCTAGGGGTGCATCCGCGTCTTTGACAAGGACCCTCTTTTAAAATAGAATTTTCAGCTTATTCATCATGATTGGGATGTTAGAAATCACTCTATTTATAGAGAGGGTAATCATTGTGCTAATAGCTGACTTCTTTTCTTCTCCTCGTGGAGATAGAAAGGGTTTTTTTTTATTATTTATTTTAAATTCATTGGTCTAACCATCGATGTCTATCAATGCTGCATTCAATTCTGGACTCATTCATCCCTTTGTTAGGATATCCAAGATTGATAAACGCTACATCAAATTGAGTTAGTTTAATCATCAGGGACTTCTTTTAAGTCAAAAAGAGTACAAATCCAGGGAGATTAGGGCTAATAAACAGAGAAAAAGCAGGAGAGAAAAACAGGACAGAAGCTGTTTTCATCAACCTAATTTCTTGATATCAGAACTTTACAACCATACAACCCTAGTGGAAATAGGATCTTTAGATCAATATTCAGTAACTTCACCGCTGCTAAACTTGAACCACTTCTTTGTCTTGCAAAAATTCATAAAGAAGTAAAATCCAATGGCACCCACAGTCATCAAACCACTCACCAAGTAAACAGTCTTAGTAGCAATAGCCATTATAAGAACCAGAAAAGCAGATGGTACCAAGCACATAACAATCAAACCTGGAAGCCTCATTGGAATCCTGTAAGGCCTTTTCAACTCTGGCAATTTCTTTCTCAACCAAATAAAAGATGCAAACTCTAACAACATACCTAAACTGTATAAGAAATTCGCTGACGAAATGATATCTGTAAAGGTCATATATGAGACACCAATTGTGATCAAAGTGGATAGCAATATCCCCACCCAAGGCGTGTTGAACCTTTTAGACCTAATGGCAAAGAAGTTTGGAACAAATCCTAAATCAGCCATACCATGAAGCTGGTATGCACTACTACTTAACTGAGCCTCATATAAACCAATACCAGATAGCACGGCACCAACTTCAACCCAATACTTTAGCCACTTCCCTGCAATCATCTCTGCTGCAGTGGCGTGGAATCCTGATTTCCATTGTCTTTGATCCACAGAAACAGCACCAGTCACCGCGAAAAGTGGAATCAAGTAAGACACACAGGTGAAGATCACAGCCACAAGTAAGGCCATAGGAAATGTTTTCCGGGGTTCATCCACTTCACCAGCCAAAGTACTAACATTGTCCCAAAAATTCAAGTTCCAAAAAAGTGTGTTAAAGAACAAAGTCCAGTCCTTTTTCACACCCTTCTGGCCAAGACTTATCCACCTATGAGGATGAATCTTAGGAATTGCCATCAAAGACATGATTATGAAAGGCGAAAGCGAAACAAGACCAAGCAGAACAGCAGCATAACCAACAATAGTCATTCCAGTATAGTTTAAAAAAGATAGCAGCAACGTTGAAATCAAGGTAGCAATTTTTCTAGGCCAACCTGATTCCAAAGCAGGAACTACCTTCTCTATGTAATCAATGCACAGAACAGGAAAAGCAGCAATATTAATAACACCACTAAGGAATTTCCAAGAACCCATCAAAGATCCACAGAAAGGACCAAAAGCCCTTTCAGCCCATATGACAAAACCTCCATTTCCAGGATAAGCAGTGGAGAGCTCAGCAGTGATAAGAGCCTCAGGAATACTCCATATAAATGGAAATATCAAGAAACCAAGCAAGGCATACAGAGGCCCTGCAGCCTGGACTGCAGGTTCTTCTCCATAAGGACCCCCAGCAACTTCAAAGTAGATTAAGAATATTAGAGGGACCAGGGTGAGTTTTTTTGGGAATTTTTTGGTGGTGGTGGTGGTGGTGACAGGGAGTTCTTGAAGGGTGTCCAGTGCTTTTGGTGGGGTTTCCGAGGTGGTTCTCAGGTCTAGAGCAGACATTTTTTTCTGCTACTGCCTTTGGCAATATTAGTGGTGCTTTTGGTGCTCTGCCTTTGGATTTCTGCTAGTGTGTATGTACATATATACACAGTCGGACAAAGATTATTGAAGGGTTCCTATTGAATCATGGAAAATGTGATTGCGAAGGACATCGAGCCATGGAAGAGAGAGAGACGAGGCGTGTTTTTTTCTTCAATCACGATACGTACCTTATATTTTAGAAAAAGGTGAGCCAGCAAAGTTTGATTGCTATTTTTAATTGAGCCGCCATATATTTGGATCTTCTAACCCAATTTTATTTATTTATATATATAATCATTTAAGTAGAATTAAAATTAGAATGACGTAAATAAACTATTTATCTCCAACCATTTATTTGAAATAAAAAGGCAGAGATTCTATTATTTTAAAAAAATATTTATAAATAATTAAATTGATTTGATGATCCGTACATTAGTATAAGCCTTGACTCAAATATTCTTCAAAATTAGTTATCGAATAAGATCTTTACTTTATATTTATCGGATCTTCCGGGAAATCTTCCGGGAAATCATCCACTACTTTATTTTTTATGTTTTTTGTACAACTAGCCCTTCTTGTTAACTGTGTTTGCAAAGCCAAACAGCTATACTTTATAATTGTAATTGATGGATACAAAATTACATGGAGAGAAAAAAAAAAAAAGAGGCCCAGGTAGAAAAAAATAATAATAATAATAATCTTATATTAAAAGTCTCATAAGTGAAATGATTTTCTTAAAAGCAGTGGTTTTAGGTAAGGACGCATGCATGCAAGTGATAATAGAAGAGAACATAATCATTTTTAGGTCTTCATTTTGTCTCGATCTGCAACTATCAGACCCATCAGCACGTCAATGTTCTTGAACATTTTAAAGCTCCCGCCGAGCTTGTCATTGACTGCACAGAGTTTGCATTTCCGACTTTGAACGTCTGCTCCTTGTTGTAGTTCGGCTTCGCCGTACCTCGGCGGCCAGTTTGGACGAAAGAAGCTCCATTTGTAAACATATCCCCTACAGAGTAGAAGCTCCAGGCCTTGCCTTTCGCACCTATCGCCGTATTTCTCCAAGTTACCTGTTAAGATATCAGATTTTAAAAAAAATATATGAACTGATCGATATACGTGGAAGATCAATTTATACTTGACAGCTGAAACCATGGTTACCTCCTTCTTTCCGGACTGTGCTGGTGCAATAAAATGGTTGGATTCACTCTTGATGCTAGGATTCATGCTTCCTCCAATGGCATATTGTTCCCATCCCAGGTACAGATTGTTTGCTACATGAGCATATCCATGGCGAACCCTGCATTGTTTTCATCGATTTATTTATCAGAATGAAATCCTGAACACACGATTCATTACTCAGACTGCGCGCAGAAACGTGTTTAGCTAGAAAAACAGAGATACAGATCCGTTTCTTGGACAGTTTTGAATCCAATTTCAATCCTTTTAGAACGAGAAAAACAATCCCTGCCTCTCCTATCCAGGATATAGTATTAACCAGACGCCATGAATTATGGGATTTAATTAGGCAAGTATGGATCACCTGGGCATTCTCTGGTTGCAATTAGGCCCGAAATGATTGAAGGCGACCGTGACCTTCATGCCCTTGTCTCTCAGAAACCCATCATCATGCCCCAGAAGCATAACCTTGTCCTGGTCTCTAAACCAGTTGTTAGAAACAGTAACAGATGAAGATCCACGAGTGACATCGAGAAGACCATCCTGGCACGAATACAATGTATTGTGGTCTATCCAAACCTTGGATGCAGTGACCAGCCGTATGGCATCCCCGTCCATCTGACCGAGCGGCATTAGTTTCCCGTCCGGCCCCATCACCGAGCTTGGTCCTTGTGACTTGCAATGGTGAATATTTAGGCCATGGATGATCACGTCGGTTGCCTAAACAAACAGCATAAATTCTGCAAATTAAACTCATGCAGAGCATGCATAATCAGCACTGGCAACTAGAGAAAATTTATAATTTACCTTGTACACCACAAGGCATCCGACGCCTTGAATGCTGACATCGACACCACGACCATCAATGGCGGTGTAGCTGCTGATAAGAAGAGGTTTGCCGAGTTTGATGTCCATGTTCTTCTCGAAAGTGATCCAAACTTTTCCGGCGATCATGGTCGCTCCATATCTTAATGTCCCTTGTTTGGGATTCACCGGGTCGTCGCTAGGATCGGTGACCTTGTACCAGACAACATTTCTCCCAGCATTGCCAGTCATTTTCCCTGCAAACCCCACGGAGCAAGTAGCCAGTTGCTGCCGGGTTCTTTGCCAGTTCGGATTCATTCTCCAACATTGATCAATGACGTTCATTTTGCTGGCCCCATGACAAGCATCAGGAATGAAGGAGAGGATAGAAATGGAAAGAAGCGCAGCAAAGAGCCTGAAGACAGCCATGGTCGATGATAAGGTAAGGTAGAGATTAAATTTGCAATGTAAGAGTTGGAGAATGGTGGAGGTATTTATACAGGATCAAGAGGAGCTAAACAATGATCGATGCAGGCTAGCTGGTGTAGTTCGATCAGTTGGTTACAACAGAATGGCTGCAGTGAGAGCTAATTTGCTGTATTTGTAAGTAAATATAACTTAAAACCTAAGGTATTCTAGCTAAGCAAGTGTTTTCGTCCTAAAAATAGAGTGTTCGCAATAAAATCTCCATTATTTTGTGCAATGTCTGGGCTTGCTTGGTTGTTCATCCTCCATGCATGACTTGAATTTAGCATCCTTAATTGTAGCCAGTTATCACACCTGAATACCACTTTTTTTAGAATTTGAAGAGGCAGGATTATCAGTGCACTGTAAACTTTGTTTTTTAGTTCAGCCCTTCGATCTATGATCAAGAACGTGGCTCGAGTCGATTGTATTTTGGAGCTATGTTGGCTTGATGTGCTGTTCATGCAAATAATAGAGTTATTGTTGTGACAAATGATCATTCCAAAAGTATGCGGTTCATGAATTTGAGCTGTGAATAATGTGTTCGAGTTGTGTGCTTTTTTTTAAATCGACACTGCAGTAAAGAAGGGTATGACCAGAGCGGTGATTAATTGTAAATTCTTTTGCGAAATATATTTAAAAATGATTATTGAAAGACTTTCCTGATGAGATTAAATGAAATTGGATTTCGAGGAAAATGAGATGATGATCCTTATCAGGTTGCCAAGCAAAATGCGTCTGCCGGGAGTCGAACCCGGGTCTATTGCTTGGAAGGCAATTATCCTAACCGTTGGACTACAAACGCGTTTGCCGATTCATTACTACTGCTTTTATTAGATAGTTCGTATGCGTTCATCTTTATGAATTTCCTAGGCTAGTTTATTTCTTTCGTGTACCATTTACTTTCTTGTCTATTTTATAGCCAGCTTTATTATTTTATTCTGTTCCTATTTATAAAATTTATAACACTTTATTAGTAGATTTATTGGTACAAGACTTGGTTATTTTAAAATTCAAACCGGTTCAAATTAAAAATAAAGGAAAAAACATAAAAAAGAGTGTCATGAACTTGTCCTGCTTCGGTTGAGCCAATGCAAAGATGGTCTCAGGTCTCAGCTTATACAGGGTGCATCACATCAATGGACTTTCAGCCTTGTAGATGGATCGAGTCCTGGTGTTGAGATGTTCAGAAGGAGGTGCTGCACAGAGCTCGGCCAACTGATCATGCATCATGGCCTCCATGATTGGAAAATGACGTCTATATTATTAAGGAATTATCTCATCTAAAATCTTAAGTTTATAGGTGAGGTCCCAGAATATGATTATATTAATCTCTAACACATCCCTTCAAATCAAAACTCTTTGGGCTTGAAACTTGCACAAATCACATTACCTTGTGCTTGATTTTTTTTATCAAATAGAATGAGAGTTGTGAGATTCGAACTCGTGACTGCTGGGTCAACAAGACTCTGATACTATGTTAAAGAACCATCTCACCTAAAAAC
Organism: Salix arbutifolia; assembly: GCA_025169955.1. Lineage (NCBI taxonomy): Eukaryota > Viridiplantae > Streptophyta > Magnoliopsida > Malpighiales > Salicaceae > Salix > Salix arbutifolia. Next base: position 577,976 of record CM045902.1, read on the forward strand.
TTAAGCTTATAGGTAAGCCCCAGAATATAATTATATTAGTCTCTAACATACGTGACCTATCATTTGATTAGTTAATCAGTGGGGGAGGGTTTTGTTTTACTTCTATATTATAAAATTTGGAAAATGACGTCGACATGAATAGAATCGAAGGGTGTAGGGAGGCATCGAAGTGATCAAGATTCTTGCTACGTAGTGCCCGTTTGGCATTGCGATCCCACCGACTTTTGGCCGAAATTTGAAGAAGAAAAAAATCATTTTAAATGAATATGTTTTGGTATTTTTAGATCATTTTGATGTGCTGATTTCAAAAATGATTTTTAAAAAATAAAAAAACATCACTTTAATGTATTTCGGCACGATAAGCACTTTGAAAAGCTACCGCAACCACACTCCCAAATAAACTTAGACAATGTCTTGCCTAGGTTGGTATTCGACAAAATCTAGCATCTTCGTGATGCCCTATACTCTCTACACACCACATTAGGGATCATCAATTTCCTTTTGACATAGAGATTGAAAAGGTATGGCCTATGATTTGTTGCAGGTATGGTCGTCCCTACTGGTATACCAAAAAATCTTGGATGCAATTCAGGATAATGCTCCTGATAACTTCACAAAACGGGCTTACGTTGGAAGAGCAAGGAAACTTCTCGCATTGCCCCTGGCATTCTCAAAAGCTCAATCAATGCCTAGCTTGATTCTTAGTATTATAAATTGTTAATCTAAAAACATCAGGATATTACATTCTCAAAACTTCACAATCGATATGCTGTTCTCTATATGGTCACGTCAGAGAAGACATGCTGCCATGGCATCCATATCCTGTTTTGGTCTCTCTCTCTCTCTCGCACTAAGCCTGGACACGGATGAAAGAAAAAAATATTAAATATTTATAATTATATGATCTGAAAGAACTTCAATTCGTTAATATTAATATCCAAATAAATCTGGGTTCCAAAGAAGAATGAAAGGAAGATTTGTTACATGCTATAGCATTGTATCTTTACGTTTTTGGTCTGTATCACAGTCAACTTCCCTTGCTGTAATTATCTAGAAAGAGACAGCGCTTTTAGGTTGACGATTTTGCAAGAGATTCCAAGCTCGGTGGGCATTGAAAATGACCAGACCCGTCGCGAAAGATTCCAAGTTAAATATTGTAGAAGCCATTTGCCTTGAGGTGCTGCCTCCCTGCCTTTCGTTATCAAACAAGTACTGGCAATCATCCATCCGCACCATAGATATTGGCATAAAACGTCCACTAACACAAACCACCAGTCTCTTCTCCATCAATTACTATCCAAAATATCAAGGAACAGCCATTTAACAATATCCTAGCCATCCATGATCAAAGCTTTTCAAGGGTGGGAGCCAGCTGACAGACAATTAACTGATTGTTTTGCTCCAGTATTTTTAGCACTGGTGACATAATCAATATCCTAGCCATCCATGATCAAAGCAGCTATCAAAGAGTTTTCAACGGGAAAATCACAACCAATGCTTGTAATGAGCTATCATGGGAAACTTAAAAGAGGGGGTTAAAATTCAATTCAGGTTCAACTTTCGTATGCAAAGTGCAATAAAATATTATCTAGAAATGTTATGAGGCACCTACTGGAACACATGATTAGAGAAAATAGAAAAGCACCCATTATAAGTCAACTCATTGTCTCTCTACACATACCCAACCCTGAAATCATCCTTCTACAAAAATGAATAAGATAACGGAAACAGAATCAAGGCAAAGGAATAAAAGATGCCACATTGTTTGCTGGAAATGGTACATTTGCGTCGCCAGCTCCACTGCTTCCTCCTATGAAAACTCAAGCATAATCAGCAAAACAATTGAATCAAGGAAGCTCCACCAGCCCATTACACATGCTTTCTGCCTCCCACCCACCCACCATCATTGTGAATTTATACTCTTAAATTTGGAAAAATGCCCGCAACAAGTGAACCAGCCAGCAAGCACTGGCTGGAAGGATTCAGCATCTCAAGACCCAACTTCAATCATAGGAAATAATCTGGTGTTCTCCGGGTCACATCTGGCTCACCCCTCCTTGGAGCAGGCTCAAACTGCAAACATATTTTGATGTTATTGTGTCTAACTTATGAGAGATTACCCATAGAGTGCTCTAGCATCAGACACCAACCTGAATGAATGTGTGTTCCTTGCAGTCATCAACTTCCAAAATAGAAGCCATGTTACCACAGCGGTAGCAATAGTTGGGTGCACTAAAGATAGTAACCACCTTTTGTTCCTGTCAAAAGAAAAAAAGTACACTCAATCAGATGAAATTTGCAAACCAAAGCAAGACATTCGCAGAAGAAAAGCATCAAAGGAAAGTAGTTACATGGCCCCAGTTGTATCCTTCCATAACCAGTTGGTGAGCTCTAGCAATCAGCTTTAAGTTGTTTGTATGGTTAAATTGCTCAGATATGTCCTACAGAAACATCTGTAAGCATCCCAACAAGAAAACTCTGTTCTACTAAAAATTAAGAGCACAAGTGAAAAGAAGGGAGCGGGGTGAGTATATTACTTGACCAAAGGTATATCCAGCACCCCTAGGTGAGATGCCCCAACCACAGCGATCATCAGGGTCAGACCACAAAAGATCACACATGGGACCCTCATGAGGAACTTCTTGAACACGATCAAAATTACGAATGTTATCAAGGGTTTCAATGGAGGGTGATAATCCACCATGGAGGCAAAATATTTCTGACTCGACCTTCAAAAGAGAACAAATTACATATGACACCATATCCACATTAAATGCCCAAACTAAAAGGTAATGCAATACCCCACCACCACCCACACACACACACACACACACTCACCAATGCTGTCAGTGGAAAATAATCAAACAGATCTGTAAAGGTCTTCCAAACATTAGCATTGCCATACCTGCAAAACAGAAAAAAACACACAGATACTTATCTTTTCTGTACATAGTTGTGCCAAAAGAATTGTATAAAACCATTTGAATAACGTGATATATAATGTTAGAAGATGTGAGACGCAAAGGTTCTTGGAAGCCTGTTTCCCAACTAGTCAAAAAGTCTAACTATCATCAAGTCCACATCCTTTCAATTTCATTTACAGGTTAGTACACTTTGGCAGGTTCATCAAAAAGAAGTGGTTTTCTTCTTTTTTTTATAAAGTGTAGTGTTGAAATTACAGAGAATTCCAATTCTTCTCTGTAACAGCTTATATCCATGCATCTAAAACATGTTACATACCAATGTAACAGTTGTCCAAGTCAAAAACAAAGAAGTCCATCCACAAGGACACCTAATGCACTACCATGCAACTTAGATAGACACGCAGTATGTCCAGAGTTTCAGTTTGCACCATGCAAGTATCACTTGTTCAACCTAACTTTGATTTCCCATGATTTGAGAAAAACTTCATTGTCGTGCTTTTTTTCATCTTCCTTTCTTATTCGTGTCATTTATAAAATCTTATCCAGGTCACAATTGTATGCAAGTAAAATGTATGTTTATGCATACTGTACACAAGAAACATTAAGAGAGAACTACAAACCTAAGACTGTAGGATTCCAAACTAACTTAAAAGTTACAATGTAATTCCATTAGACTAAGGATTCAGAAGAACTCACTTCCGTAGGCATTCATCATAGAAACCATAAACTTGAGTAATCTGAAATGGGAACAAACATCCATAATCAGCCCAAATGATTTGCTGCTGAGAAAAAACTAGGGTATGAAAGAATTGAAATCATAACAGGTTTAGATGTCTTAAGAGTTTACACCCTGCCAAGAACAGTGCCGCATTAAGTTGAACATATAATTAATCAATGACCCTTCAACCAAGGATAAAACAAATTATAGCATCAGTTGGCAAAATACATTCGGAAGCATACCTGACGACTTTCATGATTTCCCCTTAGAATAGTAATTCGTTGAGGATAACGCACTTTCAAGGCAACCAGGAGCTGATAAAAAAAAAACAATCAGTATCGCAGTTAATAAGCTAAGAGCCTCCACAAACTAAGGCCAAAGTTTATCAAAATTTGTGTAGAGGTAAGAGAATGTTAGGAGTGTTCCATTCAGCACAACTTAATTTATATGTTTTTCCAATTCAAACCAGAAGACTTTGGCATGCATACAGTTACAAAGACAACACTAAAAATACAACCTATTATAATGGCATAGAAACATCAAAGGAGAAGGAAGACATTGAAGTTGGAATGAATGACGAAAAATGGAATGTTGGAAGTACTTACTGTTACAGTTTCTACTGAATAATAGCCACGGTCAACATAATCTCCCATGAACAGGTAATTTGTATCTGGACACTACAGAAAACAAAAAAGCAAAAGTAAATAATACCAAACTAGGTGAGCACAAGATAAGATGGCGGAAGCATAATACATTAGATGGTAGAATGATAAAGAAATAGAAATTAAAAATAGTAAAATGTGTAATGAACTCAGAATGTTGTAACATCACTGGCACGCACTGTCAGATATACACCATATATGATGATAAACAGCAGTCAAAAGAACCTCAATTAGAAATTCTTGCATTTCCAGTAAATGTTAAAAAAACTAATAGATGACAGAGAAAGGGAGGGGTTGATCCTTTGATATTGCAATGGTCTCTGAACAAGCTAAAGAAAAGGAGGAAAGAAAGTGTAGTAAAGTGGCTCCATTTGTATCTTCTTAACTAAAAACAAATGCAGGATTGTGACCATGCAGCTACAAGAAGAAAACATTGAAAGGAGATAACAATTGACATTAATTTGAATTGCCAAGTCTGCAAATATTAGAGCATAAAATTGCCCAATCAGAAACTTACCTTCCCACCAATGCGAAAAAGCTCAGCTAGATCATGAAATTGACCATGAATATCACCACAGATTGTAACAGGGCTTTTAACAGGCTGCAAGATGTACAGCCATAGAAAGTCAATTACAACTCAGTGGATTCCAAAGTCCATTCCAAAGTCCTAACAAGCTCATAGCTTGCATTGCAGAATACAAAGAAAAGGAAGGATACTTATGCTGTGATACCAGAGAAAAACAGCATGAGAGAGTAGAGTACCTGAACATTGCTTTCATCCATCAATATCTCCTTAGCTTTCTCGCATAATGCCCTTACCTGAATCATAAAAACATTTCCATTGAAAACAATATCCTCGAAGAATAATCCAAGTGTTCCCAGTTTGAAAGCAATCCTCCTAAAGCAAGCAATAACATTTGCACACTTAACTCCTAGACTTGAACATCTTAGCAAACACTTCAAACCAAAATAATGGACCCAGGTCACCCACCAGAATCCAACTTCATTAATACATCTAAAAAGAACAAGTTCGAAGTATCCACTCCGATTTAGATTACCCCACAGAGATCCAAGTTTCCATTATGGCAGCTTAAGCAGTATAATCCAATAAGCAAAGAACAACAAACTCATGTTCTCTTAACCTTCCAAACTATGAAGAAGTCTTACAATCAATAACACCCAATTTGACACCTTAACATCAATAAGTCCTAAGAAAAAAATCAAAAACGAATACCCATTAACAGATCTATTCCAATCACCCACCCAAATCTACCTCAAACCCACCTCAAACCCTTCAAAACACAGATCACACCACACATAAACCCAAAATAACAACAGATTCCCAACTTTAACCCTCACAAACCCGGCCAGATCCACGCCATTTTTCCTAAACTGACCTCAAACACTTTGATAATCCAAAAATCTCCCAAAAAACACCGAAATGAAGTGCTTTTATTACAAATTCCCAATTTCAACCCCCAAAGAACCAACGAGATCCACGCCATTTCTACCAGAAACAGCTCCAAAATCCAAAACCCACCAAAAAAATCAAAGAATAAACATCTAAAAAAACATAAAAGTGGAAACTTTTTATGGATAATAAGGGTTACCTCTTGTTCTGATAAGGGTTTGCACTGCATAAGCTGACTAATTTCCTCATCAAGGTTTCCATGTGTGTTTGTAGCCACCGAGTCCAAGCTCATTTTTTTTTATCAATCCTTTTCGTTTAAACACTAATTACTCTCCAATTAGAGATCCAGGGATTAAATCACCCAAATTTATATCAAAAAATTGAAACCCTAGATTTTTCGTTTTTCTCTTAGATTTTTTCTTTTTCTCTAGGGAAATAGTTCGAGAGAGCGAGAGTGTGGGGAAGGAGGGAGCGGTGGAGAGATGCCAATGGCTTTTAGTTTTTTTGTTTGATTTGATTATAATTAGAAGACTTGCGAATAAGTCCTCCAATTGTTTATTTATTATACAATTGCCCCTTAAGTCTACAATTACACAACTTTATCCTTAAACTATAAACAAGTGTCATGTATATCACAATATTCATTTCATTCTATGGTTGCTTCTAGATAATGTCTCCCTGTATAACAAAAATATATATATATATATATATATATTCAGCCAGAAGTGCCGCAGCTTTTGAAATTTTTTTTTCATTTTAAATAAATATATTTTAGTGTTTTTAGATCATTTTGATGTGCTGATGTTAAAAATAATTTTTAAAAAATAAAAAAAATCATTTGAATGTATTTCAGCACGAAAAGCACTTTGAAAAGCTACAGCAATAGTTGTCCCAAACACCCTTGTATCAAGTTGAAAATTGACTTAGAGCTTGTTTGGATGGTGTTTAAAACGCCGGTTTGCAGTTTTTTTTTTTTCATGAATATGGTTTGGTGTTTTTAGATCATTTTGATGTGCTGATGTCAAAAATAATTTTTTAAAAATAAAAAAATATTATTTTTATATATTTTGGCACGAAAATCACTTTGAAAAGCTACAACAATAGCTCTCCCAAACACCCTCTTAATTAAAATTGATTGGCTTATTTAATATTTGTTTTTTTATTATAGTATACTTTTTAAATTGTTTTTCACATTAATATTTTTGAATTATTTTAATGTGTTTATATTAAAAATAATTAATAAAAAATATATTTTAAAAAATACACAATGCATCATAATATCATTAATAAGTTAAACCATGGCCATAGATTTAAAAATCGACCTCCATGTCAATCCAACATAAAACACAAGTCACGTAAAGATCGACCCAAATCAAACTTAAAAATATTTAAAAAATTAAAATAATATATTTATAAAAAAAAAAAATAAGGGTTGATGTTCGGGTCATGCCAGATTGACCGGGTCAATTCTAATTTTGACTAAGTAAGCTAGATTTTTGTTTTAATTTGAATTCATCTTGATTTTAGATAAACTAAGTTATTAATTAATATACCAGGCGAGAATAGATTTTAAGAGACAATTGAAATTGTGACATTGATTATTTTTAAAAATATATTAAAATAATTTATTCTTACATTTTAAAATTAATTTTAAATTACTAATAAGCTAAAGTAAGTTGTGGAATTACCGTTGACAGATCACTGTATATCATACACAGCTTATTGTGGATTGTAATTGCAAAACTATTATTTCACCTCATGCGTGCATAGTAACTTTAGGCTTGGAATCATAGGTATTTTTTATTTTTTTTATATTTTTGTGCACAGTAAAATAATTATTCTATTCTCGAATAAGACAAAAATAAAGAGTTTCCCGCGGGGTGTCATGATAATTTCATATTTTCAGTGCATGGTAAAACAACCATAATATCCTCACAAAAGACAAAAGTCAATAAGTGTCGAGGAGAATGTTATTGGAATTTCATATTTTTTAAAAATATACAAATACAGATATGTCCTCATAAAAAACAAAATACAAGAGTTGATTATAGGGGTGTTTAGGTTATTTGCCAAAATTTTAATAATATTTTATGCAGAATACCATCAGCGTATTTGCTAGATGCGCCGATGATATTCGACCTCACGTCCACTTTGGAAGGCGTGTGCGACGTCTTACCATGGTAAAAAATGTTCATTTGGCGTCACACCTAGTATGTCATCCTGTCCTTTTTCTCATGATATGACTCGTGTCAGCATACGATGGGTAGAGACATGACGGTGGTCGGTTGAACTTTTTTCTCCCTTTCTCTCTCTTGCATGCTAAATTACACGGCAAAACTCTTTGTTTGCGGTGTTTTCATTTCAGTCCCCGGTCTTTTAATTGTCTTGTATTATCCTTATTTTTGTTATTTAAGTTTTCACTTGTATCAATTGTATCCTCCAATTGAAATTGATTATATATTTTAGTTTCATTTAGGTCTTTATTTTTTTAATTTTATGATTGGTTTTAAATCCCTTAATATTTTCAGTACAGAAGTTTGGATTGTTTTCAATTTTTTCCTTCAAATCAAATTAATCATATATTTTGTTTTCATTTCGATCCTTATACTTTGAATTTTTTATTTTATTTTAATTTCTTTATATATATATATTTATGAAATAATTTCTATTTTTATCCATGTTTATATGTATATGCTCTTAGTTTTTTCTTTAAATTTTTATTATTTTTTATTTTGATGAGGTTATATATATTTTTAATTTAGTCCTTAAATTTGAAAATGTATTCGTCATCATTAGAAAATTATTATTTATTATTTTTTCCCTTTGTTTTTTTATTTTTATTTATTCTTCAAGCCAAATGATATTTTTAAAGCTAATAATATTTAAATTTGTTTTGTCATTTCCCCCCCCTCTGTTGCTCCCTTGTTAAAAAATTTAGGTGTTTTTTTATTCTTTGAGGTAACTTTATTTTTTCAATTATTTATGCAATAATAATAATAATAATAATTTTTTTTTCTTGTTTTTTTGTTAATAATATAAAAAATATCAATAATAACAAAAATAATTATATTAATGATAACAATACTAACTAGAACTTCAATAATATTAATAAAAATATTGGAAGGACCAAACAAATAATTTGATCAAAACTAAATAAAAAAAAGAACTAAAATACAAAACAAAAAATTATATATACAGTAAAAAAAAATCTCGCTTATATCAAGCATATTACAACTATAAAAATATTTAAAAAAACAAAAATAAACCGACTGTAAACGAATACCCATTACCAATCAAAATTACACACATGAATTGGACGGGATTTTAACTATCGTACCAACTCTGGAAAAAAAAAAGAAAAAAGAAAAAAGAAAACCCTGCTTACGAGAATATAGACAGAGAGACCTTCACTGGTGTACGAGAGTTGTACAGACAGCCCCCATCAACAGATATTTTTGTATTCCCGTTTTCTTCTCAAGAAAAAAAAATCTTCTCCTTTTCATTTATTTTATTTTATTTCCAGGTTTGCTTCCTTCCCTTCGATCTTCTCCTTTCCAAACGCATCCTTTCCTTCAAATCTCCCTCACCCTCTCTAGCCTCTCTGTTTCATTCTCAGGTTCGCTCTCTCTTTCGCTCGAAAGGTTGATTTTTTTTTTGGAATAGAGTTATTGCTTTTCATTTTTGGTTGTTCACGAAGCAGATCAGGTTCTTTAGGGTTTGTTTTTTCCTAATTTATTTATTTATTTTGCATTGTTTGCATGGAAGATGATGATTGTGTTTTTTGATAGATTGAGGATTTGACAGGTTTTTTTGTTTCATGAATTGGTTTTTCTTTTGCTATATTCTTGTGACATTTATTTTTTCTGGTTGTGTTTGATTTTTAGCTATTCGATTTTTTTATAGAATGTGATGAAGATCGAGATTTTGATTGATTTATTGTTTGTAATGATGGGGTGTTATTAAAAAAAAGAATTTAATTTCGGTGAAATTTGTAGTTGAATTTGTTTCGTCGGGTGTAAAAAAAAGGAATTTTGAATGCGTTTTGGTGATTTTGTTAGATATGTTGTAGTATTCTCTTTGCTATTGTTGTTTTGTTGTATGCGATGAGTATATACTATGAACATTGATAATTTGATAGATTTTATGGTTTTGTCAGGGCTTAAATTGAAGTTTGTGAGATCAAAAAAGAAAAATTGCATCAAGTGTGAATTGTGTTGACTGAAGTTGAAATCTTTCAAAAAGGAAAGTATTGGGGTTTTTGCGTCTTGGTGAAAATTGTGATGAATAAGAAGAATTCATGGGCAGATTTGGCTGCAAATTCTGCAGCTGAGAACATAAATGCTGGTTCTTCTGCTAACAATGGAAGTGTAGGTACTACTTCTGCAGCTTCCCCTTCCCGATCCACATACGTCCCTCCTCATCTCCGTAACCGTGCTCCATCATCAGGCCCACCAGCTGCTGCTTATAGTGGGCCTGCGTCGAATAATGATCGTTCTGGGTATAGTGGTGGGTCGCGCTCGGGTGTTCCAAGAAATGATTTCCGCAGTGGGTATGGTAGTGGTGGTGGGAGAGCTGGTGGGTTGGGAAACAGAGGTGGTTGGGATCGTGGGAGAGAGCGGGAAGTGAATCCTTTTGGAGATGATGACGAAACAGAGCAGCCATTTAGTGAGCAAGAGAATACTGGCATTAATTTTGATGCGTATGAAGATATTCCAGTTGAGACAAGTGGGGAGAATGTGCCGCCAGCTGTAAATACCTTTGCAGAGATCGATTTGGGTGAGGCATTGAATCTGAACATCCGCAGGTGCAAGTATGTGAAGCCCACGCCGGTGCAGCGGCATGCCATTCCAATTTCTCTTACAGGCCGGGACTTGATGGCCTGTGCCCAGACTGGTTCTGGGAAAACTGCTGCTTTCTGTTTCCCGATCATTAGTGGAATTATGAAAATGCAAGATCAAAGTGTGCAAAGGCCACTTCGTGGAGCACGGACTGTATACCCACTAGCTCTTATTCTCTCTCCAACCAGAGAGCTTTCAATGCAGGTGGGTTCTGTTAATTGGCTGTTTATATGATACGCTTCTATCTGTGCTACTTATTGTAAGGAAACCTAATATGCTGCAGTTATAATCGCAGATACACGAGGAAGCTAAGAAATTCTCATATCAAACTGGTGTTAAAGCGGTTGTTGCTTATGGAGGAGCGCCAATTCACCAACAGGTTTTGTATTAGTTTCTAATGCTGGTGCCTACTGTTTCCTTCTTTTTTTTGTGAAACTTATTATGTTGGCTCCTGGCATCATTCCTTGATTAGCGATACTTTCTTATACTGTCAGCAGCTGGATGTTAATTCTGTGGCTGGAACTATCCTGTTTAACCTTTTCCTTTGTGAAATTAAACAATGTCCTCTTTTGGGAAGTCAAGTTTGAATCCAGAATCTTTTGTTTTCCCTCTACTTCCTCAAAGCTGATGTGTCATGCTGTTTTTATCCAAGCTATTTCCTGGATCTCCAGCTTACACCCCACGGGTCCCAGTGATATTGTCTCTTTTGCTTGTTTCTAGCGACCTAGCTTTGCCTTCATTTCAGTTTTATGTATTTGACTAGAAGTCCCTAGTGGTGCTTTCTGTTAAAGTGTTGAATACAGCTGTTAGAATCTGCTATCCAATGAGCCACATGCCATCATATGGTGTAATACAGTGATATTAGGTTTGCCACTTTCCACAATAATTCTATTTTTAAACATTGATATTTATGTGGCCAGCTGCGAGAATTGGAGAGAGGTGTTGATATTCTGGTGGCAACTCCAGGAAGATTGGTAGATTTGTTGGAGAGGGCTAGGGTTTCATTGCAGATGATCAAGTATTTGGCCTTAGATGAGGCAGATCGGATGCTGGATATGGGTTTTGAGCCCCAAATAAGAAAAATTGTGGAACAAATGGACATGCCTCCTCCTGGCTTAAGACAGACAATGCTGTTCAGTGCTACCTTTCCGAAAGAGATACAGGTCTGTTTTCTGTTCCTTAAGTTTCTTTTAGAAGGAGAATGCTCCCATTACTAGTTTGAGAGGTCCCAAAGCTTTTCTGGCTTATGTATAGAAACATTTCTATATAAAGTCTGCTTTTCTCCTGTGAGGTAGTAGATGCACAAAATAATTAGAAGTAAATCTGCTTTAACTTCCTTTGAATACCTCAAGTATATGGAAGGTGGGGCCTATCTTTGGCACCCTGATTGACATGCTTGCCTTGCTGATAAGAAAAAAGGGTTTTGTTTAGGTAATATTGCATTTAATGACCAAAATAGAGACCCTTGCTGATACTGATTTTCTGAAATTTGATTGAAATACATCTGGTCATGTACACTGGCATCATCTTTTCCAGATGCAGTGAGGCAGAGTTTGGTTTGAGATGTAGATGATGCACAAGCACCTTGGATGTGGTGTCAAAGATTTGCTAATGATGCTCAAATTTTTTAATAGTGATACCTTTCAACCTTTTGTTGCTATGCAGAGACTAGCTTCTGACTTTTTGGCAAGTTATATCTTTTTGGCTGTTGGACGAGTGGGATCAAGTACAGATTTGATTGCCCAAAGAGTTGAGTTTGTTCACGAGTCTGACAAAAGAAGTCACCTCATGGACCTCCTTCATGCTCAGCGGGCGAATGGTGTTCAGGGCAAGGTAACACTGGCAAAAACAATGTTTGCTCACCAACTTCTACTACTACTACTATTAGAGAAGGGGGGATGTTTTGACTTGTTAGTGGCATGCCCTGATATATCTTAGATAAGCCTTATTCGCGGATAAATAATCATTAGAAAAATCTTGTTTCCTTGTTAATATCAGCCGTTGACTGTCGCATATCTTATGTAATATTTCAGCAAGCTTTGACGTTAGTATTTGTGGAGACTAAGAAGGGTGCTGATTCACTTGAGCATTGGCTATACAGTAATAATTTACCTGCTACTACCATACATGGTGATAGATCACAACAGGTATTATTTTTCTTCATTGCTGTAGATATTCTTTCATACAAGGTATCTATTCCAATTCAAACATTTTATCTCATGATCTTGATTCTGATTACTGAAAACTTTGTCTGAGACCTTTTTATAGCTGTTGGTCCTGTGATGGCATTAGGTGGGAAATATTGCAAAAGCACACTTAAATCTGATTTTGTCCTTTCATTATTGGATTGTTACATATTCATCTCTGTAATCTGGTAAATTTGTTTGTAAATCATACAGGAAAGAGAACAAGCATTGCGCTCATTTAAATCTGGCAACACTCCAATTTTGGTGGCAACTGATGTTGCAGCTCGTGGTCTTGATATTCCTCATGTTGCACATGTTGTTAACTTTGATCTCCCAAATGATATTGATGATTATGTCCATCGTATCGGACGAACAGGACGAGCTGGAAATTCTGGTCTGGCAACTGCCTTCTTCAATGAGGGCAACGCATCATTGGCAAGGCCACTATCTGAACTAATGCAAGAAGCAAATCAAGAAGTACCTGCTTGGCTCTCTCGTTATGCAGCTCGTGCTTCCTTTGTAGGGAAGAACCGTCGTTCTGGGGGAGGACGGTTTGGTGGCCGTGACTTTCGAAGGGATTCCTCTTTCAACAGGGGCAGTTCAGATTATTATGGTGGAGGCAGCGGTGGATATGGAGGGGCTTCGGGCGGGTATGGTGGGGGCGGGTATGGTGGTGGAGGCCATGGTTCTGGGGTGACCAGTGCCTGGGATTAAACAATTGACCATTTTAAGCATTTACAGGGCTGGGTGTCTAGTGTTTGTGGACTTCTCCCTTCACAGGGAGCATTTTCTCATTTTTGTCGCATCTTTTAGTTAGCTGTCTCTAGCCATCATCATTACCATACTCTTAGAAGTAACTATCACTGAAAGGGGGATCCAAGTTTGCGGTTGGTGCTCTGCAGGAGTAGAAATGTACAATGCTCGGTAGCTTTTGGTGAAAAAAGTTCCAATAGAATAGGTATTACTCGGTGCCCTTCTTTTTACCTTTTTCTCTTTACTCTAAACATTGCTGGCTGTTGAAGGGTTGTAGAATATGTGGTGGGAGAGGGCATAGGGTTTCTTGTCAGCCATGTGTGTTGATCTCTTAGGCATGTTTTTTCCAACCGGTTCGAGGGGTCATATTATTGCGGCATCTAGTCCTTGCTGTTTCTCTACTTCCCCTTTGGAAGGAGTCTTTGAAAAGGATTTTGTAATGTTTTGATGGCCACTGAAATAAAAATACAGAGCGTTCTTGGAGCATAGATGTTTTACTATACTTGAATTCTCCCCTGTTGAAATGCCTGTCCATGGATTCAGGCTTCTGTAATCAAGGTGGTAAATCTACCAGTTTTGACATTTCTTACCTTTATCAACCTGGCCACTACATTAAACTAACCTCTCTGTTTTAGGGATGGCTTCACCTTGTTGTTGTCTTAATCTGTTGCGTCAGTAAGGGCTGATGAGAAGTTGTCAAACCCTAAAATAGGTGGATGAAAGAGGTTGCCTAATTTATTGATGAAATAAATTTCTCAAAAATTGACTCGTGGCCGATCATGCGAGAAAAACAGCCCAGAAACCCATGCATGTCAGTGTGCTATTGTGTCATGTGAAGACGAGTCCAAGACGGAGGAGATGGAGCAGTTGAGCTCTTTGGTTTTCCAGGAGAAAGAAAAAAGGAGGGGCCCATTGAAATCTTGTTACGTAAAAAACAGCTGTGTAGAGTTTTTTAATTATCTTTTGGCTCACACATGCAAGATGATCCAAAAGGGCAAGTACACCAAAATACGCACCTAATTACATCCCTATCAGGGCTAGGGTTTTGTGCACCTGTTTATAATTTTAATTTTCAAAATCAAATATACTTTTATTTAGAATAAAAGGGTCCAATCATAGCGATATAATTTCTTAAAACTTTATTATTATATTTTCATAGTGTAGATCTAAATTTCATTTCACATCATAAATAGTCTGATTTTTGTCCCATATTCCCAACACAAGGCATTCTAGATCCCGCATCAAAACCCTAATTGTGTTTAAACCCTAATTGTGTTTAAAGTCAATTTAATTTAATGAATGGTATTGAATTATGAAGAGGAGCTAATGATAATTGTATGTGCTCCGCGTTGGGACAAAAGTTCAAGGCGAGAATAATGTTGAAAGTTATGAAATTATTATAAGCTGCGTTGACTACGATCCCCTTGCGAGAGATCGGATGAGCACAAGCACGGGCAAGTAACTAACAAAATGCTTGACATCATTGAAAGAAACTACTCGATGTCGAATTTCAATCATTTTCTAAAAATATATATGAATTTTTTTAAAGAAAGACGTTGAAGAATATGCATATGGTGTAGCAAGATCTCGCCATCAACTACCTTGGATTAAGAAATTATGATGATGATGGATTTAGTTACCGATGATGATGACACCATGGAAAAGTATGCCATTTCTACAAATCATGACACCCATTGGAGTGGTTGCACACTACTTCCTAATGGAAAATGCTCCTCTCATAACTCTTTCAAGATTTCCCTTTTTTTTTTTATTCGAGATTTGAGTTATGAAACTTTGTACATGAGTCACCGTATACAAATAATGATACCTTAAATTGACTAGTTCAATCTAGAAAGATATTGTTTTGAGTTTTTTTTATAGTCTAATAAGTGTTTTGACAAAGGGTATTTTGATTTATTTTTTAAAGTTAAACAAGTTTTGATTGGGTTACAAGTCGACCCGTCAAGTTGATCAAGTCAATTTTCATATGATTTTTTGTTGAAATTGGATTCAATTCTCACCTTATACAAATATTGCCTTAAATTTACTAGTTTAATCTAAAGCGAAATCATTTTATGTTTTTTTTTTTAAAAAAAAACAGCAACATCGTTTTGAGTTTTTTTTAATAGTCGAACAAGGGTTTTGAAAAGGGTATTTTGATTTATTTTTTTAAGTCAAACAAGTTTTGATGAGTTGACCCGTCAAGTTGATGAAATCAATTATCGTATAATTTTTGTTGAAATCTAGCTTAATCAAGTTCAAATCATGATTTGGAAAATCTTGAAAGTAAAAACACTATATCATTTTATTTTTTTTTAAATATTTTTTAGCCATTTCAATGTTTAGGTCGACTGACCGACCTAAATTTGAAGATACAAATAAAGAAAAAAAGAGTTAAAGCATGCATTTAATACGACGTGTTGACATGGATGCATTTTGTTGCAAGCCATGGGCGTCAAGGTTGAGAAAAGAATCGGTGCAGCTTAAAATGGACAGTTTTCTCTGCTTCCATTAATTAGCTGTTGAGACTTCACTGTTTATCAAAGCCATGGGAGTCTCTAATGCCAGCTATTGATTGATTTTCATAGAAATTAATTGCGAATAAATAGAAAGGGACTCTCCATCTCCATACAAGGGAACTATTAAATTGTTTTTTTTTCTACAAAAATATTAAATTAATGTTTTCTTGATAATATCTTGATAGAGACACGACTTTATAGAAATGCTGCTGCCTTCGGTTTGACTTGGACAAAGCTTCACGCATAGAAATGTTGGCATGGGTGCTTTCAAGGGTTTTTTTAGGGTTTGGTGTGGAAGCACTTCCACGGCATCGATGAAGAAAATTGAGCCCACCCTCTATTTGAAACGCATCACCAGAGCTACTTTTATTTATAAAAAAATCATCATTTCGTGCTAGCCTATGTTGTCTTTTTGCCACAATTAATCTTATATTCGTAGTATTTTAGTTTTTCTGCTGACCCTAGCATCGTATTTATTAAACCTCCAGTCGAAGACTAATTTGGTGCGAGGATGAATTGTGCCTGATAAACAGGCCAGTACAGCAGTTTTAAAATGTAAAAATCACGTTGCTTAGAAAAAAATAAATAAATAAGTCAACAAAGTCTTTAATGGATCAATTATATCATGAAATTACACCTAATCAACTCTAAATTAATTTTATAATTTATTTTCATGTATATTGTAAAGGAGATGGGCCTGTTTAAACTCAGTAGCTGTGTTAAATATGTATTTGGTGTTTTTTAAAAGTATTTTTTGTTTAAATACAAGTGCTGGTATATATATATATATATATATATATATAAACAAGAATAACACCATGAATACTACAGACTTAGATGGGGAATCGATTTGAAGAAGAAAAAAAGAAAAAGAAAAAGTAAAAAGGTGTATGATTCGTCCATTGAGAATGATGGATCCTCCCCATTCTCATACCATCAAAATCCTGTGGCCTTCAAAATGGTTCTTGACCTATGCATGGAGTCATCGAGCAAGCAATAACAAGACCCACTGACTATGAACCCTTTGCCGTCTCTCCCCCCTCGATCTCCGGAGCTGAAAATTTGAGGATTTTTACAAATCTGACATGAAGTTTTTTTGTCAAACCTGGACCATAAATGATAGAAGAAGTATGTTTGTTCCTCGGTAACTTGACCCATCTACTCAGCAGGTTCAGTTTTAAATTAAATTAGCTGGAATTTAATTGATTTGTGTAAATTGGTGAGCCAATTTATAACTTGATTATAGCCCCTCGTCCAATTTAGACCCGGTTGATTTCAAGAAAAATCAAAACAATGTTATTTTAGTTTTTTTAGATAAAATTATTTTGAATTGACTTGTGTTAACCCAATTTAATTCATTTGATTTAGATTGAATTCAATAATTTGTATTTAGATTAAAAAGTTTTGAAAATAATGATGATATGTTATCATTTGATTAAAAATAATTTGGTTTCAAAATATAAATATTGTTAACAAATGATTTTATTGTAAAAAAAAGGTTTAAATTCTAAAAGGAATCCAAAATAAACAAATAATATTGCATTAAATAAAAATGAAAAATCAACTCTTTGTTAAGACAAGAGTCACAAAGCCCATTAAAAAAAAGCTCAACCACATCGCTTAAACACTGCAGTAGTTGACTCAAAATTACAGTGAATTGTAATGATATAATTATTGTTTTGCCCTTCAATGTATTGAAATTTATCTATTGGTCTCAAGGGTATTTTCAATTTTTTCTATGGACTGATTGACATTGTCTTATTGTTGGATGGTGTTTTTGTCTTTTCTGTATTTTTTGCACAGCAAAACTGCTAATTAACCCCGGAAGCAGAAAACAAAATAATACAAAGAAGGGTTAAGGCTATTTTTGGTTTTGTACATTAACTGTGAACAATAAATTCATTTTTTTACCCTCAAATGGGACAAAAACATTGCACTAAGGGTGAAAGCATTTTTGGTTTTTTACATTTGGGTGAACAATAAAATTACTAAAATACCCTCAGAAAAGACAAAAATAAAGCATCGAGGCTAGGGGTAGATTAATATTTTGATACCAAGTTTTTTTCGTTATTATCTCCAATTACGGGGTGTTTAAGTAGTTTCATGTTTGTTTATTTTTTATTTACCTGAAGACGCGTTTACTGGACGCGACTGTTGTTGCCTCCACTACACACCTTTCAGGTGGCCTGTTCTATGTACGGAGGTTGATGAAACTACCCGATTGCATGTGTCTTCGGGTGCGCCGCTATGTCCTCTTCCACATGGTGGTGTGCATGTCGACATAAGATGGGTGGATGATTGTCAATGGTCGGTTTTGCTGTTTTTGTGCCTTTTCTCTCTCTTGCAACGTCAAAGTACACTTCAGTCCTTGATCTTTTTATTTTGTTTTTTGCCTTGATTGCTACTATAAAAGTTTTGATTTTTTTTTTAAATTTTACCCTTTAATTGAAATTAATCATATGTGTTATTTTTCATTTTAGTCTTTATATTTTTTTTTTGTCCTCCAATTGAAATTGATCATGTATGCTATTTTTCATTTTGACTCTTATTCTTTTGATTGTTTTTTCTTTTAAATTTTGTTTATTTTTTTATGTCTGAAGGTTTGAATTTGTTACAGTTTTGTCATCCAATTGAAAGCGATTATATATTTTGTTTTTCATTTCGGGTAATACTAATTATAATTTAAATGATATTAATAAAAAATAATGATGTTGGTTATATCATAATAATGATATCGATAATAACAATAATGATGATAATAGTGATAATATTGTCAATAAAAATTAGAATATTGATTATTAACAACAATAGTTATAATGACAACTATAATGATTGTGACAATTTAACCATCAAATAATAATTGAAATAATTCATTAGACGATGTTGTATTTGTTGAAAATTGATTTTTGTGGCTTTTCTATGTATGATATTTCAAATCTAATATTATGTAAATAAAAAATATATAAAGTCATATGTAAACAAAATGGGTTGAGAAATTATGGCAAATGATCTACAATGAAAAAAAAAAAAAAACAGGTCACTTGCCTTGCACATCACCGCAGCTAGAACCAAACTTTTTAATATGGAAAAAAATGTTAAGGGTGCTAAATTATTTTTATGATGTTATACATCTAAGCAAAATAATCAATCAGAGCATAATTTTTATGAGGTAATGTCAAAAAAACTAATTATAGGATAATTTTTAATCTTCAGTACTAATGTTAAATAATATAATTTTAAAGACATAAGGTATTAAAGACAACATTGAGTTACATGATTTTTAATGAAAACAACATCGAATGATAAATTACTAAATTTGAAACATTAAATATAAAGAAAGCTGTAAAAATTAAATCTTAATAAATACAACATCGAATGATAAATTATTTCAATTGTTATTCTTATGATTGAAATAAAAAAAATGATTTGATTTGAAAAACAAATGAAAATAGTTAAAAAACAAAACTAAAGGATAAAAGAAAAAATTGAATTATCACCATTATGAATATAACTATTATAATCGTTTTGATTATAATAAAATTTGTTATTTAATTTTTTTGTTTAATACTAATGTTAAGTCATGCAATTTTAAAGAAATAAGATAAAAAAATTAAAAACAATATCAAGCCACAAAAAATTTCCAAATCATTAATATGTGATATTAGAATTGAAACATTATATATAGAGAAGTTGTAAAATTTTTCTTAATAAATACAATACCGAATGATAAATTACTTGAATTATTATTCTCATTGTTATTATTATGATTGAAAGTAAAACCAAAAACAATATTAGCAACATTGAAAAAAAATGATATAAAGAAAAAATGAAAGCAATTAATGAACAAAATTAAAAGATAAAAGCAAAATTAATATTATTATCATTATGAAATATTAACAGACTATCGAACACAATCTAAGTTAATTTGTTATTTTCTTTCATGTTTTTCTAATTTTTTTTTGATTATTTAGTTATTCTTATATAAGATGTTGAAAATAACGACAATGATTATTTTTTAAATATTTGTTTCTTAAAAATATGATAGGCTAATTATATATTTTGATATTTTTTAATATACATTAAAATATATAAAAAATGAACTAAGATTTTTTTTAATCTCAGTGTTCTGAAATGCTTTTAATATAATAATATCAAGAATAAACCTTAAAAAGTAAAAAATATTTTAATTTCTTTTTAAATAAAAATCAATTGAAACTAAAAATATACCAAATTACACGTAGATAAAACAAATGAAAAAAAACTTAGGGATAATAGATCACTGACAACATAACATTTATTATACATGCATAAAAGAGAATTTCATTCTCATTTCACGTCATCAAAACCAAACTTACTATATCCTTTAACGTAAGTTGCATTTAATACATAAATAAAAAACAATAAAAATTAAAATCTAAAACTGAAACTATAAATATATAAGTACAAATAAAATATAAGAACTATCCAGAAGAATCGAAAAATTAAAGATATTAAAACTAAATTAAAAAAATAAAAAACAAAATAAAAAATTACATAGAAACAAGTTTTTTTAAAAATGGTCTGAGGGCATGGCTCGTGTAAATTAAAGAAGTTGTCGAACTCAATGGGACCAGCTGTTAATGTTAAGAGAACAAACTCTCACTATGGTCTGGGAGAGAGAGAGAGTTTGAGAGAGAGAGACAGAGAGAGGTGCTCTCATGTTTTGTTAGCTACAACAAAGTTTGTAACCTGTTTCTTTGTTTGCATTTGTTAGAGGGTGAAAAAGGGACAAACAATATCAGCAACAAAACACAAAGCTCTTTGTTATCTCTCTTTGTTGTCAGATTTGACTCTTGAATCTCTCAATTTTGGCCATCTTGATCTGTTTGGTCTCATAAAGGAGCTATCTTTTCTTTAAAGCTCTAATCTTTCTATGAATCTCTGATGCAAAAGATGGAATATAATCGGTCATCAAATGGTCCAAGAGGGTTTAGAGTTCATGCTCCACTAGTAAGCTCACTTGGTCTTTTTAATGCCTTTTTTGTTGTTTATTTTTCTCGTTTTTGAAGAGTTTATGAGATTCTTAAGATGCACAGTTGGTGAATTTGGTGGTAAATGTGAAGACTCCGAGGGAATTATTTGGATTTTTATGTTCGGTAATTGAGTGGTTTAGTCTGTGTTTGCATTTTGGTTGCTGGGTTTTTGTTTTCTTGGTGTTTAGAAGATACCCAGATAGAATGGCTTGTTAATTCTGTGATTTGAAGCAAGTTTCGGGGGCTTAATGGTAGGTATGTGAGGCTTAGAATTTGGTTGCTTGCATTTTTTGTTTTTTTTTGTTTTTGATGATACCTAAATGAAAATGGCTTGCTAATTATGCCACCTAGAGCAGATTTCTTGGAATTTTATGCTTTGCATGTTTGAGATTTTTTTTATATCAATTTGCTTTGATGGTCATTCCTTAGGAGTTGTTATAGATGCCATGATCAAATTCTATCACTAATAACAAGTTTTTTTGGGAATTAATGTTGAATTTTATGAGCATATAGTAAGGGATGCTTCCCCCCTTCTGACTTTTGCGACTTGTGTTCCCTCCTCTATCTTGGGTGTTCATGTTATCTCTGATTAAGGTCGCTGTGCAAAATAATTACTACTGTATTTAACTGTTCAATGTTTCTTTTAAGTTTGGAATGATGATTTTGGAAATTGTCAGATAGAAAGTGCAATTTGTTGGCATTTAGAGTGGATACAATCTTATAAATGTATTTTTTTTTAGAGAATACAACTATAAAGTAGGATTTTTTATAAAGGTGCATTGTCTGAGCTGTTTTCAATGTTTGAATAATCTGGGGACTATCCATAGGTCTATTCCTCGTTACTTGCTGGATTGTTTGTGTTCTTGAAGATGTCAACGAGACATTGCCTTGAACTCAGGCCATACTTCAAGGACAATAATATTTATCTGGAACTAGCATGTCTTTGATTGTTGATGACCAAAATTAGACTCTTTATCTTTGATGCAAGTTTTATCTCTATCCTAATCATTTGGTTTATATTTAGAATGGGAAAGAATGAACAAGAGACACATCCTTTCCTGACCTGAATAATTTCACTTAAAAAAGCTCCATGCAAGATCTGGCCACTCAAAATTTCAACACCCAAACTACTCAAATGGAAAGTTCATGAACTTTAAGAAATGGGGCACTAAAAAGTAGTTTGTAGTTATGTGTTAAATCTCTGATTCTGCCCATTTGAGAAACGTTCCAAACCCTCTTTCTCCATGGAATCTGGAAAGGAAGCTAATAAAGCAACTTTTCAACATGATACTATCTACTGTCACAGTGTTGACCTGTCAGCTTGGATAGATTTCAATGGGCTATGTGAAATCTAGCTAAAGCCACGTAAGACCAAAAGCCTTCATGAACATATCTGATTTGAACAGAGAAAAATTAAATGCGTGGAAATACATGAAATGATCGGAATAGATATTAGTGCGTTCAAATGAAGGTGGAGGTGGCATCCATTGAAGATACAAATTATTGATGTTAAAGTAAATTACCCACTTTTCCATTTTGTTGAATGATTACATTCACTATCTGCAATCCATATCTAAATGTTGTGTGTGAGTAAGTATAATCATGTAAGCAGGTGTAATGGCATGTAAGTCTGCAGAATGTGCTCATATATGGAACTTTTTTTGCATTCTAACATGGATTGTTTTGCAGGTTGATTCCGTATCATGTTATTGCAAAGTAGATTCTGGTTTAAAAACAGTTGCCGAGGCAAGGAAGTTTGTTCCAGGATCAAAACTTTGTATCCAGCCTGATATCAATCCTAATGCACACAAGAGCAAGACCTCACGTAGAGAGAGGACCCGAGTCCAACCGCCACTTCTGCCTGGTCTACCTGATGATCTGGCCATTGCATGTCTGATTCGAGTTCCTCGAGCTGAACATCGAAAACTCCGTCTAGTTTGTAAGAGATGGTACCGCCTCCTTGCTGGGAACTTCTTTTATTCTCTTAGGAAAAGTCTTGGAATGGCAGAGGAGTGGGTTTATGTCATCAAGAGAGATCGTGATGGAAAGATCTCTTGGAATGCTTTTGATCCTGTCTATCAAATTTGGCAACCACTTCCGCCAGTTCCTCGTGAATATTCTGGGGCCCTTGGTTTTGGCTGTGCTGTTCTAAGTGGTTGCCACCTATACTTATTTGGAGGAAAGGATCCGCTAAGGGGGTCTATGAGACGAGTCATTTTCTATAGTGCCCGGACAAATAAATGGCACAGGGCACCGGATATGCTTCGTAAGCGTCATTTCTTTGGTTCTTGCGTCATAAATAACTGCCTGTATGTGGCTGGTGGAGAGTGTGAAGGAATCCAAAGGACACTCCGCTCAGCCGAGGTTTATGACCCTAACAAGAACCGGTGGAGCTTTATTTCAGATATGAGCACAGCTATGGTGCCTTTCATAGGTGTGGTTTATGATGGGAAGTGGTTTCTAAAAGGTCTTGGGTCCCATCGTGAGGTGATGAGTGAAGCCTACAATCCAGAAACTAGTACCTGGACCCCAATTAGCGATGGAATGGTTGCTGGTTGGCGCAATCCTAGCATCAGTTTAGATGGACATCTCTATGCCCTGGATTGCCGGGATGGCTGCAAGCTTAGGGTTTATGATGAAACCTCGGATACATGGAACAAATTTATAGATAGCAAGCTCCATCTAGGGAGTTCTCATGCTCTGGAGGCAGCAGCTCTTGTTCCTCTCAACGGGAAGCTTTGCATTGTGCGGAACAACATGAGTGTTAGCATGGTTGATGTTTCCAGTCCTGACAAACATGTAGAGAGTAACCCTCACCTTTGGGAGAATATACCTGGAAGAGGTCATCTCAGGACTCTTGTTACTAATATACTGTCAAGTATAGCTGGCCGAGGTAGTTTGAAAAGTCATATTGTGCACTGCCAGGTGCTTCAAGCATGAGAGCCAGATGCAATTTCTGCTAATGCTCGTTGTAGACTGTCAGCATTTCCTTCAATTTATCATGATAGATCGTTACAATCGCAGCTCATTGATCATTAGGGTCTGCTCTTCCTACACCAGAAAGCTGCCTATTCTCTGTTAATGCTCTGCTATTTATACTTCTGCCAAAGTTGAATCAACAGTAATCTGTCCCGGGTTTGGTGATGATGTTCTCACAACATGTGGTGAGATTTGGAGGTGAAAGTTGATGAGCTTAAAATATCCATCGACATATTCACATCTAAGATTTGATACAGGAAGTAGCGGTGCTTTATGTGATGCGCAACGCCAACAACTACCAAGTAAGATCATTCATTGTTGGCTTGAGTGATCGATGAGTCCATTTCCTTACATTTATGAAGAGAAAGTAGATACTTGTAAATCCAAGTCATTCTCTATGGCCAGTTTCTTTTGTGGTGGGATCTTTCATTGTAACATGTTAGTATGCTTTGAGAGTGTACATGGGGTTATCTGGAACGAGTCAATGTATACTTAGATTAAATCTCAATTGCCATGGATCAGCAATGCTACCAAGGTTGTTATAATCGCGAGTTGATTCGCAAAATCGTACGATTTTGCGAGTCAATTCATCAAAACTTGTCAACTCGGGTAGAAAAATCGATTTTGGTCAAAATCATAAAATCAGACCGAATTGGTCCGATTTTACGATTCTGTAAAATTGATAATATTACACACGCGGCGCGCCCCTCCCAATTCCTTCCAATTCGCGCGCCCCTTGCAGTCTGCAATCTGCATACATATATATTATTTATATATATATATATATAAATAATTGTTTTGTAATGTATTTTTAAGTTATTTTGAATCATGTATGAACCTTAACTAATGAAATTTTATGACCATAATTATATTGTATTGTATTTGGAAATATTTCACTTACGATTTTACAATTTTTTTTCTCGCACGATTTTAGCTGTGATTTTACGATTTTTGTACAGACAAATTCGAGTACGATCTTACGATTTTACGATCCGATCTTACGATCCGATTTTTCGAAGCCCCTTCCGATTCGTGTTAAAATCTCGATTTTGACAACCTTGAATGCTACCCATTTGTTCCGCTACTTTAAAGATGGATCCGGTGCACATCATCAACATTTGCTTTGTATATTGTTGGCCTTCTAGAACTTAAAATTGATCATGAAACTGGTCGGCTAATACTTTCAGTTTCACCATCAACTTCGATTAGGTGCTGGTTCAGATCAATCCAGACCCTGGAAATTTGGAAGGGAAGTCTGCACGAAAATAAACTTAAATTATAGTAGCGTGAAGTCTATTACATGACGAACTGGAGATGATTTCATCTTCATAGCTTATCATCATTTACCAATTCTGATACGTTGCTTTCTGCTAGAACATTTCCAATATGCCAAAGACAAAAATGGTTCAAGCTTCTTGTGTCATCATCTGAATTTTCAGATGATTGTGGAAGTTCTTGATGAAAGCGTCTGCCAGGTCATTGATATCTCTTCCCTCATCCCCAGTCATTTTCCGCCTCCCTGCACTCCCTTTCCTCCCCTCGCTCACTTCATTGCTGCCGTGAATAGGAATCTCTCTATCATACTCCATTATAGCACAAGCCTATACGGAGATAGAAGAGAAAAAGAGAGGCCGAGGAGATGTTCCGTGGTAAAAGAGCTTGTGTCCGATAACGAAGAAGCACAACCTTTATATAGGTAATCTAACCTAAAACATGAGTTCTGCTTGTATAAAAGCAAAAGACGAGGGTATAGAAGTCTCAGTGCATTGTATTCATGTTAGAAAGCCTAAAATATTTGGAAGAGTATCACCATATTTTATTGTCCACTTGCTGGAAAAAGAAAGTGTTTACTATGTGTGATCACGTTTTGTAAAGAAGATTGATTCTAAGGCCCCGTTTGTTTCCCGGAATTCACTTTCCGGGAAACCACTTTCCGGGAAACCACTTTCCGAACTTTCCTGTGTTTGTTTGCCTTCCGGAAAGTTGGTCAACGGAAAACAGTTTCCGATCAACGGAAAACACTTTCCAATCAAAGAAAAATTTGGCTTGGTTTTCAGGAAAGTGTTTTCCGGAAAATTTGGGCGGAAAACACTTTCCGGAAGTTGTGAAAAATTTAGAAATGTCATTATTTGCTGATTATATCAAATTTGATCCTCAAACTTTTGATTGCTATATATAATTTGTTTTGAATATTTATTTTTCAATTTCATCTCTTAAAATTTAATTTTTATATTAATTTTGGTCCTTATTTTTATAATTGCTATTTGCTTTTTTCTTATCATTTTTTTATTGAAATTTTTTATCTATCAAATTTGGTCCTCATTTTTTTTATTGTTACTTATTTTATTTGAAATAATTTATGAAATGTTAATTATTATTATTTTAATTTATTCACCTTTCATTTTTTTTTAATTTTTTAGATTTGATCTCTATTATTTTGATTATTATTTATTTTATTTGAGATAATTTATGAAATTATATTTTTTTTCAATTTCATTCTCATTCAACTTTTTAATTTGTAAGATTTGTTCCTCATTATTTTAATAAACTTGAAAAAAAAAATAATTTATTAATAAATTATTTTCCAGTTCATTTTCCATAACACAAACAAACACTGGAAAGTGTTTTCCAGTTCATTTTCCATAACACTGCCAAACATCAGAATTCACTTTCCAGGAATTCACTTTCCCCGGAATTCACTTTCCAAAAGGAAACCACTTTCCTGCAAACAAACGGGGTCTAAGTTATTTTTAGCAGAACAATCAGATTCATACGTTTGATAATGACAGACAGAGAACATAATTAGGACCAAAATAACTAGTTAAACTTGTTCATTGACAATATAACTCATGCCTTGATTATTCATTTGGTTTTTTCTAGTTGCCCCTCCTCGAAAGGTATTCCCCATCTTAGTTTCGTGATCTCATGGTGGGTTTTTTTTTCCTGAAAACGCGTACTTGAATAAAAATGTAATGAAATTTACAAGCTTTCTACGCGAGGGCATAGGAAAGATGATGTGGGATATTGGGTGCCATCAGTTTCTACAAAGCATTTTGGTTCCCATCCCATGTGTAGATGATGTTAGATTAAAGACGTGATCAGAATCACAATCACAAAATGCTTATTTGAGAGAATCTGATAAACCAAACGACATGATCATGAGAAAGAACAGTTCATTTTGGCATGAAAATTTTCCTGCATGTCGATGTTGCCAATAAAAATCCTGAGCTTGAAAATGAAACTGGAAAGATATGACACATCAAAACAACATAAGGAACAAACAAAAAGCCTAAAGATAGAAGCAAAACATAACCAGGAAAAGCCAAAGCAAACCTGCAGAACATGAAGAAAGAATCTTCAAGAAAAGTTGTTTCCATCGCTAACTAGACAAAAATTGGATGGGCAGAAAGCATCATGCACCAGCCAGCATGGAATAAAGCATCTGATTAAGTAAACAATTTCCACAACTAATTGTGAATTCGGGTCATGAACAGCATCTTTGGCGTAACCCATGTTTGATCATGCCTGCCTGCATCAACAGCTCACACGTCTCTTAAAATGTTCTTGTCTTGCTATTTTTAGACATTTTAAAAACTTTTTAGATTGATCTGCCCGCGATTTTAAAAACTGAAACTTAATGGCAGCAAGAATCAAATTAGTGCAGTATCTTCCAATTTGCACATGCAAAAATAGAGAGAGCAGCATTGAGCTATAGGATAGGAGGATACAATTTTTTAATTTGTTATAGATGCCCTCCTTCCACCATTCCTACTCTTCTATTCCTACAGCATAATTATATCAGTATTTTTTAGGCTGTTATATTTATAGAAATGTTGATGTTTGAACTCATAATCATTAAACTCGGTTGTTGATGAGTTGATTTAGATAATCAAAGCTTGTTTTTTAGAGATTTGCTAGATAGGAGGTCGGATACTATAACTAACCCACCAGCAGGAGTTTATACTTTACTGTACTATGATTTGATTGGGTCTACTATTCCTCGTTTAATTTAGAAAGGCACTTTGCCCCGATCATTACCAAAAAAAAAAAAAGCTTGTTTTTTAGTAAAATCAATAACGATATTAATTAAATAAAAAAACTTGAATAGGTTTTTTGACAGGATCAAAACTATAGTTTTTATATTAAAAAATCAAACAATGTAATTTCAATAAAAATGAAAATTGTTAACCCATAGACCCACTCCCCCTTTTCTTGGGTTAGTTTTCAGGTTTTACTATATATGGTTTGAATCAGTATCGATCATTGGCATGAAAACTCGGCAACGAAGCATCAAAGAAACTGTAAAACATTTTCCTTATAAAACTTAATTTATTGATCGACATCATTGCAATCACATTTTATCTTGAAATGAAACTTTGCCAATTTATCCTGGCATGCTACACAACTGATCAAATTTTTTAAACTCCCCGGGAGATCATCTCCCGGAATCGTTTAAGCGAATCTTGGCGCTGAATCATTAGTTGAAGGCGGAAGTTCTTGATGAAAGCATCAGCCTTTTCATTTATATCTTCCATAGTACCGTCCTCCACAGCCAGCCACTTTCGCACCCTCCTTCCATCACCTTTGGTGCCATTAAAGCTAAGACCATGATCACGCTCAGCAACTTCTTTTTGATCTTCCATTTAGGCTGCCTGGTTTGTCAAGGGTTCTAGCTAGAGAGAAGAGACGTATAGAGAGAGAGAGGTATATTCCTTGTCTGATGGTTAGGGAAAGAGGGCACAATCTTGTATTTATAGGAATATATATATATATATATATATATAGTAATCTGCTCTTTGAAGCATGTTTTTGACATGGGTCAAAGCAAAGGAAGCTCCAATGAGGTTCGATAAGAGTGTTCAGATTTGCTTGATAACATATTGACAAGTGAAAAGAAACAATTAAAGGGCAGCTTTACTTTAAATTATAAGCATAGTTGCTTGGAAGGCAACGTTTTTTAAATTATTTTTAGTTTATGCTTTCTATGCTCATGTTTCATGCATTATTCTTCGAAATTATTAGTGCAAGAAATGTTTAAAGAATTGCCTTGTGGGGTGTGAGGATGGAGCGAAACCTTCGTACTTATTCGAAGGATCTTAGACCCCGTTTGTTTGCTGGAAAATAGTTTTCTTTTGAAATGTGAATTCCGTGAAAAATGAATTCCTAGAAAATGAATTCCGATGTTTGGCAGTGTTATGGAAAATGAACTGGAAAACACTTTCCAGTGTTTGTTTGTGTTATGAAAAATGAATTGGAAAATAATTTATTAATAAATTAATTTTTTTTCAATTTTATTAAAATAATGAGGAACAAATCTTACAAATTAAAAAGTTGAATGAAAATGAAATTGAAAAAAAATATAATTTCATAAATTATCTCAAATAAAATAAATAATAATCAAAATAATAGAGATCAAATCTAAAAATTTAAAAAAAAATGAAAGGTGAATAAATTAAAATAATAATAATTAACATTTCATAAATTATTTCAAATAAAATAAGTAACAATAAAAAAAATAAGGACCAAATTTGATAGATAAAAAATTTCAATAAAAAAATGATAAGAAAAAAGCAAATAGCAATTATAAAAATAAGGACCGAAATTAATATAAAAAATAAATTTTAAGAGATGGAATTGAAAAATAAATATTCAAAACAAATTATATATAGCAATCAAAAGTTTGAGGATCAAATTTGATATAATCAGCAAATAATGACATTTCTAAATTTTTCACAACTTCCGGAAAGTGTTTTCCGTCCAAATTTTCCAGAAAACACTTTCCTGAAAACCAAGCCAAATTTTTTTTTGACTGGAAAGTATTTTCCGTTGACCAACTTTTTGGAAGGCAAACAAACACAAGAAAGTTTGGAAAGTGATTTCCTGGAAAGTGAATTCCGGAAAACAAACACAACCTTAATTAATTATGATAGAAGCACAAGCGCCTGTAGCTTGGCTGGGGTTCTTGTTAGGGCCCAGCCCAGTTCCTTTTCTTCTTCCAGGTTGGCCCATTGTTGGGGCAAGTTAGTTGCAGTTAGTCCAAGCCAGGTGGTTCTTCTTTGGCGAGTGGGCCTCTCCTGTTTGGGCTTCTCTCCACCAGTCCTGCATTTTAATTTACAATCTAGATCAACCAAGTTCATCGTGATTAGGTGATGAATGTTTGTTTTCGCACGACAAACTATTTTTCAAATTGTTTTATGCTTGGAAAGATATAAAATTAATATTTTTTGGATTTTTCTTATAGTTTTGATGTGCAATGTAAGCAATAAATTTAAAAATATTATCTTATTATATTTTCAAGCATCAAATACTTATAAAAAACATAATGAACAATACCTAACACTCACCAAATTTGATTTAAACTGAGATTGTCAAGTTGAAGTTTTTAAATGATCAAGTTGATTCAAAATTTATATCACTTCGATCAATTCATATTTTTAACCCGATCAGATTTACCCGTAAACCTCAAATCAATATCAAAACCAGTTCATCATGATTAAAAGTCATGTTAAGTAACTATGGTTGCTGCCCTTCCAGTTAATTTACGGTTTTATTTTTGAAATTTCAATATCATTACATGAAAATAATTAAAAACATTAAAAAAATTAATTTAAAATAAAAAAATTCACAAACACATTCTCAAACACCCCTAAACCTTCTTAAGTTGTTGACAAACTTCATGGAATCAAACTTATTGCATCCATTGGAAGTTGGAACTGCAAAGCTTGTAATAGAAACCAAATCACATCTCTCATCCGTGATTGTAAAGCAATAGGAGTAAGCTTTTGGCCTCCGATGTTCGACACAAATGATATTTTGAATTAATGGTTGGTTGAAAATTAAATAATTAATAATGAAATTTGGAAAAACTGGCATCAGTTGTGATTAGATTTTGACTAGTCAAAATTTTTAGTTAAAGATTTTTATACTTGTAAAAATCTTCAACAAAACGAAACGGGTCTAAAAATTAAGCAAAACACTCGAGTTTGATAGCTAAGTTAGTTCTATGGTAGTGTGAGAATCAAGTTCTTGCATCAACTTCCTAACTTGCCTCCCTGAAAAATAAATAAGAACTCGGATTTAATATTCTTCCTACGGAGGAGGAGGAGGAGGAGGAGGCATTTTGTTTCCACCAGAAATACGGCAGAGAAAGAATGGTTGACCTGCCCACCAAACCCACGTTAGAAAAAGAGAATTAGTACGTTGCCTTCCATGTATGCTTGTCAAACTCAGCACGCCATCAGATTCTTATATCATCCATCAATTCAAATCAATATATTATGATTTTTTTTTAAAAAGAAATATTTTTTAAAATTTAAAGGTTTTACGAGGTCATGGATTAACCATCAAGTCACATGGATTTCACTTGGTTAATATCAAAATCAGTTCAAATTTAAACCAAGCTCAAAGAATCAAAGGGTCGCAAGTTTGCCTCCCTCTTACTCATTAAGATTGAATTTACCTTTACATTTCATACTAGGACAATGCGATTGATGAGAATTATCCCAATAGTTTGAACTACTATTTCATCCATAGTTACTGTAATTATGCACATCCAAATCATTGCTCGGCATAGGGTGAGTCCCTGAACAGAAATGTTGAAGAGCAGCATTTATTTACTAAAAGCATAAGGGGCAATCCATCATAGTACATAAATTTGCTTCCATTTCTCAAAGATACAGATGAAGCTGGAGAGCTTCAATGTTCAAAGTGAGCAGGCAATTCGTGAGAAGATTTGGTCTGCTTGCACCTGCAACAAGAACAGGAAACCTTCTTAGGTTGTTGAAAAACTTCACTTACGGCTAATGAATCCACTGGAGGTTGGAACTGCAGGGCTTGTAAGAGAAACCAAAATCACATCTCTCATTGGTGATTGCATAGCAATATGAGTAAGTTTTTAGCCTCCGATTTTTGACATATTAGATCAATAGATGGTTGAAATTATATAGCTATTGATGAAATTTGGAAAAACGGGCATCAGTTGAGGTGGTATGAGAACAATCTTAGCAAACCGAGATCAAATTCTATCTAGATCATGATAAGAAATTAAACACAACTTTGATGGTTGAGAATGTTTAAGAAAAGAGGAAGCAACACCTCTTTCTGCTTTAAATGCCAGAACCAATAGACATTACTATTGCACATTGAAAGATTTGTTCATTTACATTGTTTTCTAAAATGTTTGCTCGATGAAACCCCCAAACCTTGTATAGGTTGTTAATGATCCTAAAACACCGAGCTAAATTATCAACTTCCAAATCGAAATTCGACAACTTTAACTCCTAACTACATAAAATAGATCTTGTCTATTGGTTCCAAAATCAAATCAGACCAACGACAAGAAAGCTTCTAAATTTCATTTCAGAATAAGTGATCATCAAATTGTCTACTGAAATCTAAAAGGAACCCACAGCTCCATATGGATTGCATGATCATCCCAAAGTTATCTGGAAACCCCCTGATCACCACTGCTAAATCTAACCTCTAAACAAAAATTCCTCAACTTCAACTAACAATTCCCATCAATTTTCAATAAACTCAAGCATCTCATAACAAAACACAAAACCCATAATTTTTTTTAAAAAAAAATCAGAGAAATAAAACCCTAAGGATCACGACTTTTTACCTTCACATGGACTCCAAATCTGTCCTTAGCCCACCAACCTTCCTCTTACAAACAGGAACGTCCTCAAACTGCTTAGCAGGCAACTCCTCGGAAATCGGACCAACAAAGAAACTAACCATACCATCATCAGCCTTACTAACTTCAATCCCAGTAACTGGCAGCCAAACAAAAAGCTTCTTTGCTTGAATCCCTGACACATCATGCACAGAACCATAACTCATTTTCCCTTTGATTACTTTATCATAGTACACAACATCATCAAAGTGAACATAACATGTGGTCTTAAGTTTGACTTCAAAAGACCCATCAGATGATGGTAGAGTGAAGGATTCCACATTGTCTGGGAGCAAACCACGCGGCAGGCCATATTGAGGAAGAAGATCATGGATATCCGAGGTGGTTAGGGAGAGAGAAAGACGGGTTTTCGATAAGATGAGTAGAGAGAGAAGGTAGAGAGAGAGAGTGAGGATATTGAAGGAAGCCATTGTCGATGTAGAGAGACAGAGAAAAGGCTTGGTGGTGATTTAAGAGGGTTGTGAAGGGTAGAATGGGAAGATAAATCCGTGTTGCGTGGCTCCAATGAAGTGCATGTTGATGTGGACCGGTGTTGGATTTTAGAGGGTGATGATGACAGGTTTTTTTTGGAGAAGTATTCAACAGTTTATTATAAATTAATCTCTTAATTTTCAATAAAAAGTGTTTTCACCATATTTGATCTTAAAACTAGAGTTCTTAAATTGTTCTTGTAGTTTATAAAGAACACAGGGATTGTGGAAGATTTTTTTTCATATTAACATATCAAAATAATATAAAATAATTTTCAACAATAAAAATAAAAAGGGATAAAACGAGAGTTGACTCTGCATGGAGGTTCAATGGAACTTGAAGAAAAAACAAACTAT
This sequence comes from Salix arbutifolia, assembly GCA_025169955.1. Lineage (NCBI taxonomy): Eukaryota > Viridiplantae > Streptophyta > Magnoliopsida > Malpighiales > Salicaceae > Salix > Salix arbutifolia. Next base: position 611,503 of record CM045902.1, read on the forward strand.
TTTGTATGAAAAAGGTTAGATGTATCTATCTGTTCTTTATTTTTTAATAATTCTCTATGAAAGACGTATTTAATTTACACAATAGATTATCAATTCTTTACCTATTTGATTCCTTCACGAACACAGAAATTATCTTTATCTTAAAAAAGAAGCAGCTGCAGCTGCGATTCCTTGGGGAGCTAACAGTGGTTTTCACTTTATTTTTAATTTACCACTTTTTTTATAATTTTGTTTGTATTTTTAGGGTTTTTTTTATAGCTGTATGGAATTGGTTGTGAATAGTACGGATCGTAATTTCTATTTTGTTTAATTTTAAATTCGAGCGAGATAAAGAGTTTAGCAAGTAATTTTTTTATCAATTCAAGTTAGTAAAAACAATTCTCATATGATTTAATTTTAGACTAAATAAAAATTCAAAATGGATAATATTGTTTAATTTTAATTTCAAACTAAAAAAAAATCAAAACGATGAGTTTCGATGTTCACGCCTAAATATTTTTTCGTAAGGTAGAAAATTAATTTTTAAACGGGCCCTCGGCAAAGCACACGGGGTAGCAAACTGGTAATCTGTCCAGAATATTATGAACGAAAAAACAGCATCCTCGAAGATAGCTTATCTGGATTTTCGCAGGGAGTGTGGTTGCAGTAGTTTTTCAAAGTACTTATCGTGCCGAAATATATCAAAATGATATTTTTTTATTTTTTAAAATTATTTTTGACATCAGCACATCAAAATGATTTAAAAACACCAAAACATATTCATTTTAAATGAAAAAAAAAATTCATCGCAATGCCAAACCGGCTCTTAACCATCCAGGTGAATTAAGGGAAGCCATTATGAAGCCCCACCTCCACTACTACTAGGTGCCTGGTGCAAGAGGCAACACACCTGCCCTCCTCGGAGATGCTATGCGGTGGCGTGGGGGCATGAACAGGGCTAAATGGAGCGGCCACAGCCGCCTCTAGCGGCCCCCTTGGGGATTTGAGTCCTAAACAGCATGCGATATCTATCCATGCATGACAAATCCTTGCTAGTAATTGAGCTCATACATTCAATCTAACATCACAAAATCATAATCTGAAGCAGTTCCTTCTTATAACTTTCAATAGGCACAGTTCACACATTTGCTATACACACACACCGCATTCCCTTCTTATTGATGTTCATAAAGCTCGATAAGAGGAGAGATGCTCCACAGCTAGTTTACATTGGACTCTGCCAGACTCTTGGTTGTGAGTTGAGAGATAAAACATTAAAACTACAATGCTAACTACTTGGAAATCGAGCCCCCTCTGCGACATTTCCATACAGAAGAAGTGCTGTTTAAAAAAGTGTCTACTCGGTGAGAAGCATCTGAACATCGTCATCTGGAGCTGGGAGCTGTCGAAAAGGCTTGTGATGAATTCATTGAAGGGAAACAGAAATTTCCGAGAACTAATTCCTAATATTACCAGGTAGAATGCAGCATTTTGCAGGCACATGCATTAATTTCATATTTATACACCATTAGAGATGATAGCACTGGAGAAAAAATAAGAGTTTAGCTGGATCAACTACTGAAAGAGAAGAAATTCAAACAACCATCAATTTGAACGGAAAATGAATTCCCCGCCTTCGATAAACCCTGCAGGTTTAACATCATGATCAACAAACAGCTAACAATTTTGCGTGGCGTGAGGTCCTCGTTGATTATTGAACTTTCCTGTACATAATGATCCAATAAATCTGGAAAATGTAGGCATCCATCTAAAAGCTCGAAAGTCACCTTTACAAACAAAATCATTCTAAAATTTCCACATTTACTTCCTCCTCTTCTCGTGATACTAAAGAAACATAGGATTCAAAACATGATACTAATAAAAAGAGGGTTCACTTTCAATCACAGACAACATTCTATGAATGGACAATTCAACTTTCATTCTATCTATCTTGCAGTATATTCTATGAATTAAATCTCCACAAAATCTCAATCAAACCTCAAAACAAATTCGCATGCATCTAATAGAGGAACCAGAAAACAAATCCACAACCAAAACCAAGATTAAGAACAGGACAAAAACAACAATAACCAACCTCGAATTCCTAAAAAAAAATATTTTTCAAATAAATATTGATTAAACAGAACAAGTAAATACCTCGAGAAACTGCTTCCACAATCCACCAAGAGACCCATAGGAGACACCAGCACGGCAGGAATGCACAGTCTTAAACTGATCTGCATCAAGCTTCTTATTAATCCACCCAACTTGAAAATAAATCGAATCAGACGGTGGTAAATCAACCTTGATCTCATCAACATCGAGCCAAAGAAAGAACTTTTGAACCTGAATCCCCTTCAAATTTGTGATAGACCCATAGCCCAATTTCCCAGTTATTTTCTTCTCATAATTGACCAAGCAATCAAATTCAACATGACATTCCTTCTCTAGATAGACAGTAAGGCTACCATCATCAGAAAGACTGTAACTTTTAACTGTGTTAGGTAATATACCACTTGGGAGGCCAAATTTTTGCAAGATTTCAAAGACCGTAGGAGGAGGGTCTTGTGAGAGAGTGGATTTTGAGAGAGAAAATAAGAGAATGAGAGATAAAAGAGTGATGCCCAGATGAGAATTTTCCATGAATTTTAGTCTCTCTTGATGGGTTTTGGATTTAAGAGAGTGAGAAGATGGAGGTTGCTTTGGAGAAAAAGAGGCGTTGTGTGTTTCCAAGGATGTTGGGTGCCCGGACAATCGTGTCAGGGCCGTGGATTTCCTCTTGGAGTTGTTTTGCAGTGAAAATGAATTGTCTTTATTATTAGTAGCCGTAGTTTGTTTTTTATGATTTTTGAATTAACATGTTGTAGAAGTGAACATTATTCTCTAAATGTTAAATTGGTATGAACAATATCTTTAAAAATGTTTCGAAACAGAATTTAATCTGAATTGATGTGAAAAATATTCAGAGAGATTTTATGATATCGGAGCTTTAATTATAAAAAAAGAGGGTTCTTTTTAAAAAATTTTAAGGAGATCAAATATAATTTTATCTCCTTTTTCTATATTGATTTATTTATTTCATTTGAAAATCACACCATTTTTCTATATTTAACTCAAAGAGATAAGATTCGGGCTATAAAAACACAGGTGGAAGTGATTGGATGAGTATAAAAAAAGTTAAGGTTTTATTGGTGGAGAAGATGTACCTATCTCCGGTTGTATTGACGACCTTGACGCAGCTATTTGTGTTGGCTTTTGAAGCTATCTTGGGACAGGAGTTCTTTTTTTTTAATAAAAAATTATCCTGATGAGAATGATTTTTGGCTGTTTTTTAAACAAATACACAGTTTTATTTCTCCAAAGTGTAGAAGAGTTAAGAGAGCGCATGTGCAAGGATAAAATATTGTTTTATCTTGTATTATTGATGAACTTTATTCAATGTTAATGTTTATAATCTGGTTAAGATTGTTTTTAAAAATATTTTTGTTTAAAAATATATTAAAATGAATTTTTATTTATTTTTTAAAAATTATTTTTGATATCAGCATATTAAAATATTTTAAAAATATAAAAAATATTTAATTTGACTTGAAAAATAAAATAAAAAAATTATTTTTTTAAAACATTTTTAAAATACAATGTCAAACAGGGTTTTAGGTTGTCTAAGCATAGAATGGCTTGTTTGGGAATATATATGAGGTTGATTTTTAAAATATTTTTCGTTCAAAAAAATATTAGAATGATGTTTTTCTATTTTTAAAAATTATTTTTGACATCAACACATTAAAATGATCTAAAACACCAAAAAAAATAAAAAATAAAAAATAAAATATTTTTTTTTCAAAAATACTTTTAAAATCCAGTATCAAACTATACCGAACTAATTAATGTTTACAATAAACAGTGAATTATAATAAAGAAAAATCGTTATGGGGCTTTTATAATTTAATTTTATTTATTTATTTATTTATTAAAAAATATGGTTTGTATCTTTATCTTATCCTAATTACAGTTCCTGATTAACTCTAATTTTACAATAATCCCATCTCATCATATCCTTATAGGAAAAAATTAGCTACTTCAAATATTAAATTCAATCCACCCAACAAACACATGAAGAATGAAGAAAAATCTACTTTAAAAGAAGATCAAGTTTACTTACATGGACATTTCAAAAAAAAAATACTAACATGGAATCTATTATCAAGAGGGTTTTCTATTAACTAAAATACTAGTCTAAAATATATATTTTTTTTAAAATCATAACTTTAATAGTATTGTTGGTGAATTAGAGGTTAAAAATGCATAAACAATTATTGATTATCTTTGATTTGTTGTTATTTGTGTTTTATGTGATTATTTTTGTTGGATCACGGGTTTGATAGATTAGCCGAGTTAACTTGGATTAACCTGGTCATTGTTTTTTCCCATAAGGTTATCTAGGTCTCATGATCAGGGTCATGAACTTGATGAATTAGCCTGGATTGACTTGACTTTTTTATTTATTTTCTTTGAGGTTATCTAGTCTCACAACTCAGATCACGAATTTGATGGATTCACTTGGGGTTTTTTTTCTTCAATTTTATCATTTTGAGAATTAAGTTTTCATAATTTTTTTTTAATTTTTTTGTTTGTAATAATTTTGGTTTAATGACTTGGATTGTGGGACAAGGGTTAATTCAGGTCTCTCCTTTTTCTTTTTAACCGAGTTTTGTGTTTTTTTAAATTAATTCTTGAACATCGGATTGATTGAAAAATGAGCTTTACAATTTATTTTTTATTATAAGAGGATATGATGATCTCATAATTAAAGTCACAAATTTAGAAGGTTAATCTATGTCGATGTAATATATTGTCATGTCAATATATAAAAAATATTATCTTAAATTTGTGTGTGTCAAACTATGTTGTTATCTATTATTTATATAATTTCTACATGATTGATTTTTTTTTACTATAAAAACATTAGCTAAATGTAAATATTTCTTTTATAATATTTGATGGAAACCAAAGATTAATGAGAAATGCATCACTCTAAAGGCTAAAAAATAAGAAACATCAATCTTGATTACTCGAGTGATATAAATTACACTGAACCAGGCCAGTCCAGGCCGTGCCCCTTTGCCCTACACTAGTAGTTGTTGATGGGCTCTCATACCTTATGGATCCATCCCTGTCCTTAGCCACGACGGAATAAAGGTAAAAGGACAGGATTGAAAAGAAAATTCGGACCACAAAACGGCAGGGACAATTATTGGAGTGGATGGCATAGCATGACATGTCAGATATTCACAGGGTTCCCATCCTGCTCCATGCTCTTCAATGCCAAAGTTATTATCATTAGGATGTGGAATTAATCGAGGACCGCAATGGACACCCTCTTAGAGGCCGGTTTATACTCATTAAGCTCCTTTTATTTAAATGGGAAAATGATTTTCAAAACCGAAATCATTCTATAAAAGTTATTGCTATGATAAACAGAAACCTACCAACCAATCCGATCATCACTCAACACTCAGAGCTAGCATGGACGTTCCTGGAAGAGTCTGCAAAAACTTAAATGACCCTTTTCTCCAGATTGCCAGCAGTTTGTAGAACCGGAGTACTAAATGCAAGAATTTATGATTCAAACTAAATTTCTTGAAAGACATGATCTGCTCCTCACAACTTTTCCATTCAATCCATGTTCCCCTTTCATAACCATCACAGTTGGAATATAATTGTGAGACACTGAAGCTAGAGAAATAATTAATGAGTTTCTTGCAAAACAGAAGGATCAGAAGAAACATGGGAGATAGCAGAAAACTGTCTATAAATTGAGTTACATATTTGATGAACATTTTCAGGGAGAGAATTTTTTCATAGCCGTGCATAGAATGCCTATCATCAGATACCAAAAGATGTGAAAGTCCAAAGTAATAATCCACACAGAACCTCTGCTACAAACAATCGATTTGCTGGCCTCTCAGCACCGCTCTTTTCTGCAGCAGAGCTTGATTTACTGCTAGTTGAGTTCCCTTTTGAAGAAAACAAACAAGGAATCAAAAGGGCTAAACAGAGACACCAAATATAATAATAATAATCTAGGAAAAGCTTAAATCTTAGTAACCAAGCCATAAACAGTCATGTCTAAACTAAATGTTCTTAGTTCTTACCACTGGCAGCTGGGGTAGTAACATTTCCTGATCCGGTGATGTTCGCAAATCCTGCGAAGACCTTTGCATCTGGTGAGCCAGCAGGCAGGTGCAGAATATCTGGAAAAAAAAACAAAAAAAAAACACTCAACAGGGCACTTCAGATTTCTGATTCGGTTTCAATGGACAGTATCCACGAACTCTTCTGGACTTACCGATGCACTTTGTGACATTAACGGGTACGTGGCACAAGCTAGGGAGTTTAGCAATCAGACTAACATTGAGCTTGATACCGAGATTAGGGTTATCACGATCTTTGATAAGAACACACAGACATTTCTCACTCTTGCCCAGCACTTGTTTAAGCCCACTGCAACAATCTAAGGTAGGAGTTTTAGCATCACCACCAACATATGGAAGACACGTGGCTAGACCTACTAGCTGGTCTGCACATTCTGTTCTATCCTGCTGAAAGTCTGATCTCGCAGTACCAACCAGCACTAACAGCACCAGAATGGATGAAATTCCCATTTTTTGAGAGAGGAGAATTTGGTCTTGGAAGAGACGAAAAGAGACCTCAGAAACTATTTTTTTTCATGCTTAGCTTGTGATCACTTCTCTCAATATAAAGGATGTGAAAGGTAGTTGGTACGCTGATGCTGTGACAGGAAATAATAATTATGCTAGCAACCATGGAATTTATATGGAGAGTTCACATGCAAGGCAAAAGGTGATTTGTCATGTTGCAGATAAGCATCGTATACGGCGGAATATGAATACCATCCGATCAAAAGGCATTCTTCCGTGCTGGTTTGACTCGGGCTGAGTTTTATATTTGTATTAGTTATTGGAATTGGTCTGGTTCGACCATAAAAGATGAAGTTGATATAGTGCCTGTTTGGGAGGGCGGTTGCGGTAGCTTTTCAAAGTGCTTTTCGTGCCGAAATACATCAAAATAATATTTTTTTTTATTTTTTAAAAATTATTTTTGACATCAGCATATTAAAATGATCTAAACGCACTAAAAAAATTTCATTTAAAATGCAAAAAAATAAATTGAAATTTGGCAAAACACCGATTGCACCGCCAATCCAAACAGGCACATAACCTATATAAATATAGACATAAATTTCTATGAAATAATATAGTTTTTCGTAATCGAAGAAGATAGTTACTTCTCTTTTCTTCTATCTCAATTGTCTATATTAAACTTATTAAGATCTACAAATACGTTCATTCTGTATGCTTTTCTAACCTAATGAACTCGGTTGCAACTCGAATAAAAATAATAATAATAATAATAATCCCAAAACAGCACTGTTTTCCTGAATCCAATATGGGCATTCCGATTGGGAATTTTGTCCTTTATAGACGGGTTCTTTCTATAATCAATCAATCAATCAATCGCAATTTTCGAAAGAAAGAGAGATATATGGATGTGAGCATGGATAGCCATTTTATTTTGTATTGGCAACCCGTGATATCTCTTCTTACATGAATCCGTGAATGTATGGATCAAATCTGTGGTTGAAAACAATTTTTCTAAGCTCTCAGTTTGTCTCTTTAGCTGCATGATCATGTGTGAGAAAGTCAGACAACAAATAATGCATGGCAAGCTTTAACTGTTTCCCTGCCAGAATCCTTTGTGACAGGACACAAAATTCCGTTCTGTAAATAAGGTATTATTAAGTCTAGAATAATTAGGGTTTACCAACACTTCCCCATGTGATAATAAATTAATAACTTAGCACTTGCAAGTAAAGTTACGAGGATAATTATTAAACTGATCTAGCCTAGTACATATTCTAAATTCAGGTTGACACAGCGTGTCGATAAACAATTAATTAATTATTATTTTTAAAATTATAAAAAAATATTTTGAAACTATAAATATTGGGTCCCTTAATTTTTAAATTTTAGAAAAAAATCAATTTAATTCCAAACTTTTTGTCTTTATTTTTTCATCCTTGATTTGAAAGAGGTGAGGGAAAGTCATCAGAATTAGACACAAGAGAGACAGTTTATGTTGACATTTATCTTTACATGACTCTTTGAATTTATATCTTTATTTATTTTCAATAATTTTTATTTATCTATTATCATATATGATTCTCAATTCATTTTAGTAAATGTACGGGCGATATGCCCGCGCGATGCGGCGGGATTTTTTTTATCTATGTAGAAAATTGATTGTTTTTATATATATTGTATTTTGTTATTTTAATATTTAATAAGTAAAATTATAATTGTTAAAATCTGTATAATCGAAATGGAAAGTGGTTTGTATATTTTGTAATTACAGATAACGTAGGTAATTTTTTTTTTATGAGTTGCATTTTTCCCTCAGTAATATTAGATCTGACACATTATAAATAAAAATATTGTAATTTTTTTCCAGAAATAAACTTATATTTTTGCGTGCTATAATCAGTTATTTTAATGTTCAATTACTAAAATTGCAATAGATAAAATATGTTAGAAATGAGTTTTTTGCGTGGTATAATTAGTATGCTTGTCCGCGCATTGCGTTAGGGTTTTTTCTATATACAAAACTAATTGATTTTTTACATGCTGTAATTATTTGTTTAAATATTGATTAGTAAAATTATAATAGATAAAATATGTAACAAATAAATTTTTTCCCCGCCTAAAAGGAATAGTGTAATCGAAATGGGAAGTAGTTCATATATTTTTTAATTGTAGATAACCTAGGTAAATTTGTCAACCTTTTTTTTTAGTTGATTTCCCCCCCAGTAATATTAGATCTGACACATTATAAATAAAAATATTGTAATTTTTTTAAGAAATAAACTTAATTTTTTTACGTGCTATAATAACTTATTTGCCATCTAAAAAGAACAGTGTAATCGAAACGGGAAGTGACTTGTATATTTTTTAATTGTAGATAAACTAAGTAAATTTGTAATTTTTTTTATTGAGTTGTTTCTTTTCTCCAGTGATATTAGATTTCAAATATTAAAAATGAAAATATCGTAAAATTTTGTTTAAGAAATAAACTTAAACAAAAGAGTATCAAATTTAAATTCAAAGCCAAATTTTTTTTATAAGATTTATTAATCATATTATTATATTAAATATATTTAAGAATATTGATATTATTATTTTTTTAAATCGTAGGTCATTTTTTTATCTTTATATATATTTTTAGGCGATAATATTCAATAAATATTAAAACATATAATTAGTCTCTTTTTTTTCAAGAAATAAACTTGAACAAAAGAGCACAAAATTAAAATTTGAAGCCAATTTGTTTTTTTATTTTATAAGATTTATTCATCATATTATTATATTAAATGTATTTAAGAATACTGATATTAATGTTTTTCCTTGAAAAAATCCTAGGTCATTTTCTCTCTCTCTATATATATTTTTAGGCGATAATATTCAATAAATATTCAAACATATAAATAGTTTAACATACTTTAATTTGACATAAATATACAAATATATAATTATTTTGACATACTTTCAATAATATATTTAATTTAAAGGACAATCCTAGGTCATTTTTCTCTCTCTCTAAACATTCTTAGGTGATAATATTCAATAAATATTAAAATATATAATTAATTTCACATATTTTAATTTGACATAAATATACATATATATAATTAATTTGACATACTTTAAATAATATATTTAATTTAAAGGATAAAATTGAAGTAAATTAAAAAATTGAAATTAAATAATTTAAAACAAAACCTGGAATTAAAAGATTTGGGACCGAAATCAAATATGAAATTAAAACTTGCATAGAAGGATGAAATTGAAAGAAATCAAACTTTGATACTGAAAATATTAAGGATTTATAATAAATTTGCATGGAAGGATGAAATTGAAATCAATCAAAACTTTGATACCATAAATATTAATAATTCCAGCCCAATCCGCAAAATTAAAAGCAGGAGGACCAAATTGGAACTCCAATATATAATCAATTTCAATTGAAGGATGAAATTGAAACAAATCAAAACCTATATAATAGCAATAAGGGCCAGAAAAACAAATTACAACGTTCAGGGACTGAAATGAAATTTGAAAAAAAAACAGTTTAGATGAAATCATCTGGCGCAGGCAGGAGAGAGAAATTAGGGGGGGAATTCTAACGACCATTGACACGTTTCCGAACACCATAGTGCCACACGCGCTGCACCATGTGGAAGAGAACATGCTTGAAAATCATTCTAGAGACCTGGTTGGGTATTTTTGGACGCCGGAGGAGGCTGCACGCGCCGTCCGTAACACGCGTGAGCGCGGAAATGAACGGTGCGTCCGGCAACGCGCTAACAGTAATCTGGCGGAAAAAAATTAAAAAATGGCTAATTACTGGAACGCCCCTAACTCCCAGGCATGTTTTTTGTCTTTATCAAGGGACAAAATCGTTAATGCACTGTTAAATACAATATTAAAAAAATAAAAAAACCGGTCGGACAAACCGGCGCGGACTGGACCGAAAACAGTCAATGACCGCTGAGACCCTGAAAATGGCGGTGTTTTTTGTCATTTTTGAGGGGTATTTTCGTTAATACACTGTTTCAAATCGAGAAAAAAAAGATGGACGTGCGCGCGCGACGCACCAGAGTAAATTATCAGTGAACAATGACAATGAGTCACAATGAACAGCAACAAACTGAGCTCTTATAAGTATGTGAGACTAATTATATATTTTAATATTTATTTAATATTAGCGTCTAAATATATATATATATATATATATATATATATAGAGAGAGAGAGAGAGAGAGAGAGAGAGACATAAAAAAACGACCTAGGATTTTTCAAAGAAAAAAATAATAATATCAATGGTCTGAAATACTTTTAATATAATAATATGATGAGTAAATCTTATAAAATAAAATAAAAGATTTTGGCTTTTAATTGTAATTTTTCCTCTTTTGTTTAAGCTTATTTCTTAGAGAAATTTGATTCTTGGATTTTAGGTTTTTTTTTAAAAAACAAATCACAACATTTTTATATATAATATTTCAGATCTGATATTACTGAAGAAAAAAAGGCAATTTACAAACAAAATGGGTAGACAAATTTATCCAAGTTATCTACAATTAAAAAATATACGAATCACTTCTCCTGCATTTCAATTACACTGTTCTTTTTAGGTGGGAAAAAAACTCATTTCTAACAGATTTGATCTATTACAATTTTATTAATTAAATATTAAAATAACTAATTATAACACATAAAACATCAATTAATTTACTACATAAAAAAAACGCAGTGCAACGCGCAAATGAGCTCGTGTGAACAACCTAGGCAGATAAAAAATACAGCATTATGTTGCCAAAGGCGCCCATAACTCCCTCACTTTTTAATTGTTTTCCATTTTTTTTTCATCTTGTCCAATTGTTATCCTTTTTTCGTTAGACTTGAAATTGGTCTGCTCAAAAGCTGTTTTTTTTATTTTTGTGTTTTAAAAAAAAATATTTTATTTTAATATATTAATATGAGAAATATTTTTTAAAATAGTTAAAGAATATTATTTTAATATATTTATTAAAAAACCACATTATAAAAAATAACCGCATACCGCCAGATAATATGTTTAATATTATATTTTAAAAAATAAATTTTTATTTTTTTACTTTAAATTTGATTTTTTTATATTTTTAGATATTTTAATTTTTTTTTAAAAAAAATCAATTAAAAATATTTATAAAAAAAAACTAATTTTATAAAGAAACTCTAAAACATTCAAACATTGCATTCGTATCTGGACAAATAAAAAGAAAAGGTCATTCCAAGGAGATATTTATGACCTATGACCAGGTGAAAAGCAGGTTAACGAAAAAGAGCAAGGACCGCAGTGTTCATTACAAAGAAAAAGCACTTTTGTGAACATGAATGAACAGTGAAAACACTGTTCATGAACGAAAAAAATTAAAAAAAAAGGCTCATGTAGGCGCAAAGCCGAGAATCAAATATCCAGAGCTGTTTTAGCTATTTTACTAATTACTAATACTAATAAAAGACGTGTTTTTTTTTAATATTTTTTTTGGAACACCAAATGCAAACCAGATGCTTGTCTAACCGGTCGATGAAAAGAAAAGCACTAACAAAACTAAATATGTTTTCGTTTTATTCCATAAAGGAATCAAAAGTTATTACATGTGATGCATCTAAAAGCTAGCAACTCACAACACAAAACACAGGCCTATAATCTTCGAGAGGTTTTCTCAACACCTTCGTAAGCAAAAAAATTATTGGACTTCAATTTCCATTTCCAGTTCCAAGAAAATACATACACAAAGATTCAAAATTTTGGTTTTGTTTCTCGTCTCCTATATTTCACGGCAATTAAACAGAAGAAAAAAAAGAAAAGAAACTACATTTTTGTGCAATCTATCACTCAAAAAAGGCAAATTCCTGTTGATAAATTCAATCAAAAACAAAAGCCATATTTTGAAACCCATCTTCCTCACCAACACCACTTGTTAAACCCAGGAAAACCGAACTTTTCAATTTTATGAACTAAAACATCGCCCTCTTCTATCTCTTCCTCTCTCCCCGATACTGCAATAAAATCAAAGTAATTCCGAAGCCCTCAAGCCTCGCATTTTATCCTCTTCATAGTTTGTAGCACCGGCCCGTCCTCTTTTTTTCATCACCTTTAGTCCCGCAACACTCCACAATGAGTTTCTTGAGGCCATCTGCAGTGAATAATTTCTTTCTAACATCTGCCACAGTACTAAAATGGATGCCATGCCAGAGCTGGGGGTTTCTTCGATGGCTTGGTCTCGATGGGCTGTTAAGGCTTCTTGTTTTGGTGCTTTTTATCTTCTCTAATTCCCTTCAAACCCTATAATTAAAAGCAAAAGAAAAGACTGTAACTTTATAAATCGACACTGAAAGACACACATAACCCACATGAAGAAAGTTTCTGTAAACTCGACAACAACGCAAAATAGATGGTGGAGGAAATGAAAAATCAAACATAAACTCATAGAAAGCATGAACTTTGTTTTAGATGTGAATTGGAAAAACCAAACCTCAGCTTCAGAAGCTCTTTGGTAGAAAGGTTTGAGGACATCTTCAAGGTTGGTTTTTGTCTCAGAACCTGACCTTACCTTTACCATAATCCTTCCCGATGAACTTGCCCCGATTTCAATTGTCATTGAAGGGGAAAAGCTCTTGAAAGGGCGCAGATTGAACTCTTCTTTATTATCTTCTGAATTCGGAAGGTTGAAGGGAAGCTATTAGTTGAGAGAAAAGGGGGGCGGCGGCTAGGTTTATTTTAGAATGCAGAGTGTTGAGGGAGGGGGGGGGGGGGGGGGGGCGGCGGCTAGGTTTAGGATTTTAGTAGAAAAGTTGAGATTTCTGTATTTATATTACAGTGTTAAATTGTGAACTGAAAGAGAGGGCGACAGGTATTAAAAACAAAAAGACACACATACACGCGCGAAACACTTAAATAAATTGCGAGTCCACAGTGATTTCAGTCTTGGTGAACAGTAAATTCCCGAGCTGTTTTAGCTCTTTTACTAATTACTAATAATACATATTTTTTATAACTTTATTTTTTATTTTTTTATATAATAAAACGCGTTGAAAAAACTTGTATATTTATTTACCAGGAAAAAAATCCGTTTGACAGGGAAGCACAAGTAGATTAGATAATTTCCTATATCACCCTCCACTTTATTATCATTGTTATTAAATTAGATCTGATTGGACAAATTAATTTTGTAACCTGTAAATCCAGGATCTGACGCTAATCAAGTTATTTATTAAGTGCCTGTTTGGATGACGTTTCAAACGCTGGTTTGCATTTTTTTTCATTTTAAATGAATATAATTTGGTGTTTTTAGATCATTTTGATGTGCTGATGTCAAAAATGATTTTTTTAAAATAAAAAAAAATATCATTTTGATATATTTCAGCACAGAAAACACTTTGAAAAGCTACAGCAATAGCTCTTCCAAACACCCTCTAAACCGGGTGAGAATTGATTTAAATTTAGTGTTTTTTTTACCAAAATAACATCATCGTAACGTTGTTCTAAATGTATAGAATTTGAAATGACCTGGATTAATCCATTCATTTCATGACAAATAGCTTGGATTCATTCACGAATCAAATCAAGTTTGATAATTATCTCCTCATCCCCGCCATAAATCTTGACTTAATGTTGGATAATTGTATTATCATCATCTTGTCAACATATTGTTCATCAAGAGAATTTTTCAAAAGGTGTCTATTTTGGATTCTGTACTTGGGGGGAGCTTTTATAAGCTTGATATTCAGAAAATATATATTATATTAACCCCACAACTTTTTCTAAATTTTTGTGCAATTAACTTCAATTTATAGTTCATAAAACGATGCATTGAATCCCTCCCTAGTCAAGTTTTCGGAAGATCGAATGGTGTATTTTATCATAAATTTATTTTTAATAATTTCCTGATAATTTTGAACCCCAAATTTACAAGAGAGCAGAGCCCAATCATATAATTCGAATTGTTTATTTTAATAATCAATCCTTTGTTTGAGAATCGTAGTGCGAAATGTGAATGGCTAGATTCCAGCTAGTCGACATGGATCTCATCAAAGCAGAGCCAGCTGTGCTCAAAATTATTAAACTAACCCGACATTAAAAAAATAAGTACGGTTTGGAGTTTGGTGTAGATCGGATTTCAATTTAAATAAAAAACATATTAACTTCATCAAATACAATGACCATGTGGTTATTCACGACCTAACTAAGTTCAGTTACGATAATATTTTTTAAAAAATGTGACCATGACTGCATTTTTTTTAAAAGGTTGCGATCATGATTTAAAATAAAATAAAAAAATCATAGTTTCTAAAAATAATCTATTAACTTTTATAATATTATCAAATATTTAAAAGCCACTAGTCTGATTACACTTGGATCTATTTAAAAAAAAAACTATGACTTTTAGTTATGATTATAATTTTTGAAAATTAATAAACTATAGCTTCTAAAAATGATTTATAATATTAACTTTTAAAATACCATCGAATATTCAAAGCAACATCTATAGTTTATAATCACGTACTCTTTTTTTTTATATTCGAAAAAAACTTACATTTTTTCAGGTATTCTTTACCAATCTAGATTAAAAGAAATACAATTCTAATTATCTCAAGTTTTTACAAAATAAATCGACTCGAGTCTAAATCTGCAAAATATACTCAAGCTTCTCTCGACATCACGCCACTGTGATGCGATGGTACCACGTCCAAATTGGTGATTAGTACATGTGCACTTAAATTGGCCTCAAGCTTACAGGAGGGACCCATTCGTCCTTTATCAAGCACGGGAAAGGCAGCCATGCCAGCTCGGGATTTCATGCTAGAAGCTTGGGGTGGGGGTGGGACCCATTGCTCCTCCATGAAGCATGGGAAATGCAGCTCGAGATAATTCATGGAAGTATGAGAAGCCCTTTCCGTGCTTTCAATTTTTTTATCCAAAGCAAGAAACAACTGCTTTCCAATCCCAGCGCAGCCTCGCATCAACTTTATCATCGCCGACTTCGATTGCAAGCAGTGTACAGTGCATGGCAATAAACTCAACAAGAATCTTCAAAATATGAATTGATCGATGATACCATCTGTATTCACTTGATCAGTAGTTCGCTATCCTGCACAGTGAAAGAAACATGACAGTTTGAATTGATTGATTATGGTTTTCCTTGTTAGAAATTTAATGCTGCCCCACCTCACTAGATGTGGCCATTGCAGATCCATGCTAGAGGATTTGGCTTCTTGAGATATTTTCAGTTGAAGCAGTTGCCGAGCTTTTTACCTGCATCTCCAATATTATCTCCGGCAACTACTTTGCTCCGTTCTCCGGCAACTAATTTTCGTTGGGTTTTCGAGCTTCTGATGGAGAGAAGAGGTCTGCAGTTTCACTGCACTCTCTTGTTGCAGTTTCATGAGCTAAGTTTATTTGATGAACTGGAATTTGTGTTTCTCCGTCACCATCATGGAATCCAGAGCTTTTGTATCAGAAGAGGTCATAAAAACTAGTTGAGATGTAAATAAATCAGTCTTCATCTTCTCCCCTTAAAAGTTGCTAAAAACTGTCTCTGTCCATCAAAATCGAGTTCATGTCGGTAAATATTTTCCTTTTGGCTCACAGCAGCAACGAGAGCAAGTGTCCTGGATTCATCAATTTTCCTACATCGATGAGAGCAGTTTATGGGGCCTTCAGCCATATAATGAGGGAGATAGCATAGCTGATTTGACCAGGTAAACTAACAGTGATTTGTCCTCGATTTATTCGGTTAGAAAATAATATAAATCATATTATGTATCTTATTTATAAACTTGAGCTTTTAGGTGAGATGATTCCTTAATATGGTACCGGAGCTTTATTGACCCAGCGGTCATGAGTTCAAATCTCACCACCCCCATTCTATTTGATAAAAATCAAACACAAGGTAGTATGGGTCTGTTTAGGAACCATCTCACCTAAAAGCTCAAACTTGTAAGTGAGGTTCCAGAATATAATTTATATTATTCTCTAACACATTCATTTGACAAGAAATCATCTTTATTAAATACGACCGAAAGTTTGCGATCTATAATTTTACTTGGATCGGTTCTAATTTAACCAAAAATAATAATAAAAATATTGATTTGATTGCACTATATTGACCAGACGAAGATCATACTTTATCTTATTAATCTAATTAAATCCAATTATGTTAACATCAAAAAACAAATTTCAAGAATAAAAAAACAAATACTTATTAATAGCACCCAGTAACTCATGTTTATTTCGGGATTAGACCGGGCCTTTATGGGCCGGGCCGAATATGCTAGAAGCGTAATTACAGCACTTATCTAAGGGTACATTTTTTCAGAAACAGGGCCGAATGTTTTTAAGGAAAAAATATTATTGTAGGCCCATAGTTTGTCCTAATGAAGAAGGATTCACATAGTCCAAGCCCAGATCCCCAACGAAATGAAGATATTAGCTTGAGATGGCACGTATAAAAACCTAAAGCGTCTGCTTTAGCTCTGCATCGAGCTTTTCCAGTGGACTCGGACCGTATTGTCTCTCTCTCAAGTAATCCGCCTTTTGGAATCATCTCTTCTGTTTAAACATACCTTTGAATCTGTGTAGATATTTTTTTAGGGCTATGGAGAATATATTGTTTTCCTTGAGAAAATCAAATAGTAATTAAGCAGCGAAGTAAGAGGGTTTTTGGCTTTAAGTTTCGCAATGAAACGGTATAATGTTGTTTATAGCTAAATAGTTTAACAAAATTTCTGCCTTTTTCTTTTCTATTAAGAAATAAGAGATTTAATTAAATATATATTATGAGCTGCTTTTTTAATAATTTTTTTTGGTATTTCCCTACTTGTCTTTCTTTTGCTTCTCTCCTTTTACATTAAGAAAAAAACCCAGGTTTTGGATTTCTTGGAAAGCTGGATATTTTCTTGATGCTGTATTGTAGAATCAGGGAGGAGTTTTTTTTTTAGATTTTTCAAGATAATCTTTTAATTTTTTTGCAGTTCCATTGATTGAAACAAGTGCAGCCTACACAAATTTAACAATTTTGAGTTGAGTATAGTCTGTGTAGTTATTAACTCTGTGGATACGTGGTGAGGATTTAGTTTAGAATCTGTCAGTGGTTATAGTGTCTTACTTTAGAATTGATAGACCATTTCTTGCTTATGTCCTGGAGTATTTTTTGTTTGGCTATAATCAGTTTGTATATTTGTGGCAGCCATGTTTAGTTCGCAGTGCAAAGGTATCCCGAGAATGGAATGAGTGTGAAGGTGGACCAGACATCTGCAATTGACCTTCAGAGTATTAAGATGACTGCAACAAGCTCTTCATCTGGTGCATCGACAACTAGTGGTCCAAAGGTGTCATTATTTGCAGCCAAGTCGGGGTATGTTATCCCGAAAAATAAACTTCTGGGTTCATTAGTTTCCATCGTCAAAGGAGGTAAAAAGTCGGGCAGTAAAGATGTAGTGAATGGACAAAGTATCAATCAGGAACAGGTTCAGAGGAAAACCAAATGGGGTCCTGATTTAGCACAAGATGCTTCTGTTAAAAGGGGAAGAG
Source organism: Salix arbutifolia (assembly GCA_025169955.1). Classification (NCBI taxonomy): domain Eukaryota; kingdom Viridiplantae; phylum Streptophyta; class Magnoliopsida; order Malpighiales; family Salicaceae; genus Salix; species Salix arbutifolia. The sequence goes on from CM045902.1 coordinate 629,698, forward strand.
CCTTGGCTTACCAGGTAAAATTAGGAATTCATCGCATGTAATATGTTCATTTTTATCCTATTCTTTTGAAGATTATAACCCCCTCATTTGAGCTTTTAATTTCAAGATTCTAGTTGCCTGGATTTTCGTATTTGAATTATTTAATCTCTTAAATTTAAAATGGGCTCGAGGCATTTATAGCATCAGTTTGTGGGAGAATATATTGCTCGGTTGGAGGGAATTGAAGATTTCTTTTTTTCCCATTGGGTGCTAAAATGTCAGTCTTCTCTGTGTGAATGACTGACATGGAAGCTTCCCGTTCCAGGTGCCACTAAGTGATATAAAATTTTTGGGCAGATTCGAGTGGATCAAATTGTGCAGCAGCTGGAATTGGGAATACCAGAACCTGGGTGGGATCGAGACTCACGTGGCTCCCATGAGCTTGAAGATTCGATTCCACAAATCCATACTAAGGTAAATTTGCTGTTGATTTGGCATTGATGCTTATCTTCTATTTACCTTGTTAGTACTTCAATTACTTTTCGTTTGACATCAAGAACTTATTGTCGGACTTATTGTGTGTAGAACTCTGAGACCTTGGAACTTGAAAAACAGGAAGCTATAGGCATGTTTGATGTCTCTCATTGAATCATGTTACTTTTTCCATTTTGTTATGTCTGGCTTGATGCTATTGTTCTTGATTTTCCAGGTGAGATACTTATATTGAATCCAAGCTACAAGGCTCCACCCAATTATAAGCCTTTGCTAAAACAGACCTCAGTTCCCATCCCTGTAAGTCATGTTTAGATGGTTTGGTTTCCTTTCTCCTTTTCTATACTCCACACATGAAACGATACCTTTTGCTTTCCTAAGGGCAGTTTTATGACAAATTTGTAAACTTTCCTGAGAATGAACATTTGCTTTAACCTGTATATTTTATCATAGAATGAAGGTAAGTAGTTTGGATTAGCAGGAATTTATTGGCTATGGTTTAGCAGTAGGTATTTTTTGTTATTTTTATTTATTATTACCTGCCATGACTGCTTGCTTTCCTATTTATAGCTAGTCACTTGTTGCTACCTATTTTTTGGACATGATGTATGTGCCAGCTAGGGTGTAAGACTAAGTTATAAACCTACGAATATGAAAAGTAAATTACTTGAAAATTTGGAATGGGACTTTTGAAGCCAGATTGGGATTTAATTTGAGGTCCACAAAACTCCCTATACAGTCATTAGACATTAAGCATGCACTAGATATGCTGGATGCATGTAGCTGGATTGAGCTTACAATATTTTTGTTCTTTATATTGGTCAATCTGTGTGCTGTTCTGTTTTAAAGCCACCAAGTGAATGCCGCCCATCTGCTATGTATTCTTTTATTTCGTAGCCAAGCTGCCGCCATAGGCACTTATTTTGAGAGTACATATTACTACATCATGAAAAGTAATTTGCTAACGCAATGTTATGGTATATTGCCTCTGTAGTTCAAGGAGTATCCTGGATATAATTTTATTGGTCTAATATTTGGGCTTCGAAGCGAGACTCAGAAGCGAGTAGAAAAGGTATATCCTTTGGCTGAATTCCCTGTCTGCTCACTGAAAACATGGGATTTTGCTTTTTTCCTCTTCTTTTGAGGGTGGGGTGTCTTCTTTGATATTAGTTGTGCTTTTCGGTTATCCCTGTTCAACTTCTGATTTTGTGAATAGGAAACTGGAGCCAAAATACAAGTACATGCTTCCAATGCGCATACAGGAGAGAAGGTAACACGTCCTCTTAGTATGAAGTTATCTTCCTTGGATAATAGGTCATAAGCATGCTCTTCTTGATTCCCCTCTAATTGTTCTGTTTATTTTAGTCTCCTTTTTGTAAATAAGTTTTTTACTCTTATCTAACTGCTGAAACATCAATATCAAAATATCTTCCTTAAGGTGAAATGTGTTCTGCATTTGTATCCTTCATTTTGAACTTTTTTTCCAGGTTGAAATTTCTCCATCTGATGGCAATGAAACTCGGGTTGCTTATGAGGAGCTGAGTGTTCTTGTGACAGCCGACACATTTGAGAAAGTCGATGCAGCTGTTGTCCTGATTGAATTGCTACTCACCTCGGTATCAGTGAGTTTCACTGAACTGAAGACCACAGAAAACTATCTGTCTCCTTTTGCATCCTACAGCTGGATTGTATATTTATTTTTTCTTTTAACTTCTGTAGGCGATTTGGTGTTAACTAACTCTCATCTCCTTTTGTGTAGGGAAATTTAGCAGCTGGGGATAATGCAAATGTTGGTCAAAATCAGGTGGCCTCTACTGCTGTAAACCAAGGAGTGGTGCTATCTGTTTCTCCTCAACATGGCCAGTTCCTATATCAAAATTCATGGTTCCCTGCTGCCACACCTCCGGGATTAATTTCCCCTCAGTCTTCTTCAGCACCAGTTTCAAACAATCCTATACTTTTACAGTCCGCATCTTTCAATTCTTCAACCATGCCCTCATTATTCGGGTCTAGACTGGCACAGGCCTTTTCAAATCCATATCAGCCTATAAACTTTCCCATGCCTACTCCACAGCTTCAATCTTTTACTGGCCAGCCCCACCCAACAGGGTTGTACTCTGCTGCAACGCCACCATTACTTCAACCCCTGTCAAGTGGTCCACATGATGGGCTATTAGTCCCTTCAGGCAGCTCTTCTGGGTGGTCTTCACCTGGTCCATGGCCGACTGCTCCACAGCTAGGTTTTCCATCCAATGCACCCCCTCCGAATGCAGCTAATATGGTTTCTCCTGCAGCCTTCTCAGTGGGACCATCCTCTCAGCAATCACATGGTGTTTCTACTAATCGTCCCGCCCTAATCCAATCTTCACCGGTTACACCCTCGCCAATTTCAGGAGTTGTAGGAGCTTTTTCTGGAACTACCTCACATTTTGCTCCCATGAGATCACCCACAATAACAGAAATACAGCATTCTGGTCCTGGTGATTTTACTTTCCACCCACATCATCTGCAGAATCCAGCTTCTCAAATAGCTGCCAGGCCTAGCAGTCACCCTGCTACTCAAAACGGTCCACCTCCTAGACCCATGATGCATTCGCCAACACCTCAAGGACCACCTTTCCACTTTGAGGTCCCTAATTCAACTCCTCAACCTGGAAGGCAGATGTTTCCTAGACCACAGGTCAGCTACCAAATGGGTCAAGTGCCCTTTGTTGGAAATCCTTCTGGTCCCTTGCTTCCCCCCAGCTTTCCAGCATTTTCAAATGCAAGTTCAGCTGGACAACCAGCCATGCAGATGGGGTTGAGGAACTTGAATTCAACTCCCCACATACCGTATTTAACAGGTCCTTTACCTCCCAGGCCGGGAAACCCCTTGCAACTTCAGCAGAATTATCCAGCTCCAGTAGCTCTGAATCAGCAGCCTTTCATGTCACTGGCATCCGCTAGACCAGCTTCATTCCACGGAGGTCAGCAGGTTTATGATCCATTTTCTCCCACTTCTGTGTCAAACGCGTCTCAACGAAGAGGGTAATCTAGGAGGTGGAAGAAATCCGGAGAATGATGCACTGTAATTTTGCGTAGATTACAGGATGTCATAAGAGAACACGTGAGGAAATCATGTCACGTCAGCTTAAAGAAGATCGTGTGGCCAATCTTAGTTCTTTCTCCATTGTAAAAAAAGATAGATTTGGCCCCATCTCTTGACTTCAAAATGACAAATCTATAAATGCGTTCTTTTCATCTAATGTTCGAAAGATAGTAGATTCAACAACTTCATGCATTACTCCCTGATGACTTGTCTTTGAAATCCAGCCTAATCAGAGGGAGATAAAAGTGCGGATCTCACAGGTAGACCATCTATGGCTCAAAATATACATTTCCCAAAATGTCCACCAAGTCAAATCCAATTGTCATAAACAAGGAATACCTCTACTAAAGCCATGATGAAAAAGGAAACCGAGACGATGAGGCACGGCATCTTAGCATATTTACAAATGAACTATTAAAGAATAGCACCAAGGGTGTTTTCTTTTCCATGTTCTATATTTACAGACACATGATTGGTTAAATAATTACATTGGAACATAAATTCATCTTCAGTTTTGTTACATGAGAGATCATGAGTTCTCGCATCAGAGAATTAACTCTGGATATCAAAAGCTTCTATGACAAGCAATACCTATTTCGACTACAAGATGAGGCAATACATGCTAAACCTACTTCATATCTTAACAAACCGAACATCATTCTGACCAAATGCAGTTCCACATCCAGGGCATTTCCGATGGCGAATCTCTAAATTCCTTTGGATACATGGATTGCAGAACAGATGATAGCATTTCACAATCACAACCTGCCACATATAAGGCAGTCCAAAATAGTCAGCCATTCTAGTTATCTATAAGAAAAATGACAAGGTCATCGAGGTGATAAAAAAAAAAAAAACAGCCAGATTATTCACTCACCTCTTTAGGCCGGTCCGAACACACACTACATTTGAGAATACTTTTGCAATCTTTTATCTCATCTTGAAGTCGCTGTATTGCAGCCTCGCCAGTTTCAGAAGTCAACTCAGCAACTCTATTGTTCAACTCCGTGAGCTCTTCCTCAAGCCTTCTCCTTTCACTCCTGGCATAGTGAAATTCCCTTGTCAGATAGATATTAGGTTTGCAGAATTTTTTTTTTTCCTAATAAATATAAAGGGAAGAGAAGATACAGAAAAGCAAAAAAGGCACAGAAAAGCCATCTAAAAATACAAATACAATTAAAATACGTTACAGTAAAAAAATGCTTAATGTGCATTTTTTCTCCTCACATTAACAGAACCTACTACACCTTCTCCTACCATTAAACTTCAATCATAAAGTATAAAATACTCTAGTGAATTGTAAGACGTGCACAGCAATTGCTTAAATAGCCCAATACAGCATCTCAACTAGACCACAAAAAAATCACTTTATCAAAAACTATAATTACCTACATAAGCACGAGGCAAAGTTGTTCCCCCCAAAAAAGGTCGCATTCTAGAGCAAAACTATTCGGCCCTTATCCTCTATCCAGCACATAAAACACCATGCTACTCTACAATGCACAGAAATTGCATATCTATCTTTCAAAAAGAAAGACACCTCACCTTTCACTGTCCAGTTCCGTTTGGATTTCATTTATCTTCTTCTGGACTTGCTCATACTCCTTTTCAGATGAAGAAACAGCGTACTTAAGCCACTTCAACTCCTTCTCAGCATCCATCAATTCCCACCGTGCACTTTCAAGATTGATTGCAAGACGCCTGTCTTCTTCAGTAGATCTAACTGCCTCTATCAAACAATGCTTCATCTGCAAGATTCAGCAACTGGTTGATAGAGAAATATACAAATAGACAAGCCCTGCAGAATGTTTTCAAACAAAAATTACCTGCTCTTCACTGTGAGCAATCCTCAATTTTAATGATTCCACTGACGCATTAACTTGTTGAAGGTGCTTTGCCAGTGCTTGCTTCTCGGAAAGTAGAAAGCTTTGAGCTTGCTTTGTCTTCACACTCTCAGATACCAGCTGCATTTTAAAACCTCAGTCTATTAGAGATCAAAGTCAACATTTCAACCAACCTACTTTGTTTTTTCGCCAAAGCTAGCAGTTAGCATTAGTGGTTCGAAGTAGTTGGCAGGGCATGCATAGGGGGGTGACAGGTTTATATTGCCACAGAAGGGACCAGATTGACCACTACTGCAAAGTTGAAGGGCTAACTTGGCCACCTCTGGCACGTGGCAAAGAAAGGCTGAACATAATGTACTGCAAATTTCACTTACCACTTGGCCTAGAAGGTCATCATTTTTTGTCACAGCCAATTAACAGGGCAATAAACAATGTTTTGATAATCAATAATAAAGACAGATAACTATAAGACAAACCTTGATATTGTAGTCATCCCTCTCGCCAACTTGCTGCAATAAGTGTTGGTTTTGTGTCTGCATATCTTCATAAGCTTGGCCAATGTTCTGGATGGGTAAAGAATTAAGTATTAGAGTGGTGAGATAGGTGTGGAGATTAGAAAGTGAGGTGATAATGCAAGTACCAAGGAGCCAAAATTGCTGGAGGTAACAAGAACTTATGGCTTCATGGGAAACAAACAAGACATAACCAACACACCTCGATTTCAGAAATGTATGCCTCAGCTTCCCTATCTTTACTTTTGATGGCTTCTTTAAGCTCCAAAACATCTCTGCATGTGAATAATTTGCAGAACATTGTCAGGTACAGGCAAGGCAATTCCTAGTGAATCTCTATAAAAAGAAGGGTGAAATTTTATTTTAAAAATGAAATGTAGATGTCTTGAGAAAATAGTCCAGGAACAAAAAAAAAGGGGGGCTGAGAATTTATTTATTAGCTTAATGCGAAATTTGACCATAACTAAGAAAAAAAATAGCTCTTCCTGGCAATCAAAATATTTATTATGCAATAGCGAAACCAACCGCTCAGAAACATCCAATTTGGCTCTTAATTCAGCTATTTCAGCTTCAGTAGCAGAAAGCCTTTGTTGGCATGCAGCCTCAGCTTCATTAGCAGCTTTGACTCTCAACTCTAGACTGTGATCATCCAACGCGCTTTTCAGAACTTCAGCTTGGTTGTGAGCTCTACGTTCTGATTCTTTTATTTCAATAAGATTTCTAGAAACAATCAAAAATGAATATCATGAGATTTAAAGGACAGTGAAGCACAGACAAGAACATGCATGTGTTGAAAGAAACAAGAAAAAATCCTAAGCTAACCAAATTAATTTTTGAGATACCATCATATTTCTGAACTTCTTTTTTATGCAGTTGCTCAGATGGTTTTATCCATTTAATTTTGCAAAAAAAACACATAAAGACGTACTCTTTTAACTCACCAGTTCAAGATGAATTGCCAGGTAAACATAATTGTGAAAAAATAGAAAGTTATGCTCTGTTTCTTTAATGGACTATACTGCAAATTTATAATGTGACTTGGGTAAATTGGGAAGGGAGCAAACTGTTTAGCAACAATTATCCATTGTTTCAAAGGGTTTTAATATCCTTTAAAATGATGACATTCAAAATGTACCACACATGTCTGTCAATTTAAGTGCTTTAGCCTTCACTGGTTAGAACCGAAAATAATGTCTTGCTAATTTTCAGCTTAAACTATATACAGAACCCAAAGGCCATTAGCTTGTTGAATAGGCTGCATGATATCACACTCTCAAAAGAATGTACCTGTTGTCATAGCCCTCCTGTCCATACATGTCCAAGACTATTTGCAGTTCCTGTTTCTCCTTCTGCAACTTCTCTATCTGCAACATTAATACCTTTCAGTAACTGTTGTCAAATCAGTCACGAGTATCATAACACATGAATGTTTTTAACATTATTGCACTAAGCTTTGAATATTGCATTCCTCTTAACTATATCTTCATGATCTAGAAGTACACAAATTTCTTGCATGTGCACTCAATTATATGATTCGCCCAAATTGGTTGATTCATACAAGGGATATGAAAAGTGTTTTGGTTCATTTGATGAACATAAACCTTATAAATTAGAAATGAAGATGAATCGTGTTCAAATTAAAGTACTTACCAAAGTCTTGAGAGATTTTATGTCCGCCACCTGCTCAGCACATTTGCCTGCTAAGCATTTTTGTTCATTTGTCTGCATCAACAATGAAATGAAAACCATAAATTTCAAAGACAAGAGCCCGGTAAATCAAGACTTATAGTAGAAGGTAACAGACAAGCAATAGTTTTAGCTAAGAGCAGTGGAGGAAAACAAGACAAGCTTTATTTTATAAATATTTAGTAGACTGTGGATTAAGTCTTGACTCATCCACGGGAAAACAACAAACTTTTAATAGATTATTTTCCATGAAAAATAGGTAGGCAGTTTCTTCTTTTCCTATAATCAGTTACTGCACACTTATATAGAAATCCTTGTGACTCGGCAGTCTCCTCATCAAGCTCATCAAATCAGCTAACAAGGAAATTGCCTGGAAACACAAAAACACCATTCACATCTTCTCTTAAAGAAAGTTCACATGTAGAATGCTCAACCACTCAGCAGAACAAATAAATGAAGATAGATGCACTATGTAATCAAAAAACAATTGAAGGCAATGGCTGGCCAAGTAAATGGCATTCATCATGAAACATTTTCAAGGGCTCATGTGAATGTTCCACCATTTTCAAACCAAGAGTCCTATACTTTTAACTAAAGCCACCTTTAGAATGAAGCACAAAAAAAGCTTAAGGGAAGATAGAAGAAATTTAAATCAAGTCATTTCTCTCAATTTTTGTGTTTTATAATTGAAAAGGATATGGCCAACACAAAAAATAGCAGGGAACCTTTTCATTTAACAAGGCTTTTAGTGATTTAGATTCTTCACGCAAGGAAACTGCTTCGTGTGCAGTCTGTTTCCATCGGTTCAACTGCGCTTCCATCATGCCCATTTCCTTAGACAAAGCTGAGGCCATAACACGAAACTCTTCTTTAATATCCTTTCTACCTGAAGCAGGTAACATCTTAATAAACCAGAAGTCCCACTAAATATCATCTTCCATGGGAACAAATGCAGATATTAAAATCACCTGAATCCTGAACAGCTTCTTCCATTTTAATCTCAAGATCATTTTTTTCAATAATACACTTGTGCAGATTAAGCTCGAGCTCTTCAATCCTAGGCACCGCAGTATCCATCATATTTCTAGCAGCATCTGCTGACTCCACTTTTGCTTTCACTTCTTTCTCCCTTCTCACAACAAAAGACCTGTCGGCCTGAAATCATACTTTTAAAAGACTAGTACATGTGACAAAATCATATGACAGAAAAAGGAAAAACAAGGTCAATAACCTGCAAAGAATCTGTCAGTGTTTTGAATCGTTCCACTTCATCATTCCAATGCTGGAGCTGATCATCTACTAAACTGTAGAGACGAGATGAATATATATGTTTGTCATCCTTGAGTTCATTCTGTGCAAAAATAATATCGTGAGTTAGGTCCACCGAAACAACAGCTACTTTACAAAACAAGTACATCACTTATCCTATCAAATCATATTTACAGACTTCAAGATCTTCCAATTCTTTTGATAAGGTCTGATTTTCATCTCGTGCATCTTCAAGCTCGGAAAGACGGTCAGCTGCCAGAATCTGCAGCATTTGCTCAATAGCATATCCAATCAGTTAGCTGGTGTCGGTGTGTTGTGTGTATGAGAGAGAGAGAGAGAGAGAGAGAGAGAGAGAGAGAGAGAGAGAGAGAGAGAGATGGTTTAATATACCTTCGTCTTGTCAAGGAGATCCCTCAATTCCCTCATACGCTTTGACCTATCTGCAGTCTTTTCAGGTGACAAGTTTCCGTTAACTGCACTTGGGACCGGCATATGAATCCCAACTGCTGCATCCTTTTGCATTCTCAAATCTACTAGTTTTCTTCTACTTACTTCAAGTTCAGCCATGATCTCTTCCAAATCACCTTTAAGCATAAGAAAAACATATGCACATTCAACAGATATTCATCATGTGCCATAATATAGATGATGGAGAAATGGGTTACTGACCAACAATAAGTTAATTTACATCCTAGAGTTGTATTTGTGTTTAATTGTATGAATTTAATAAAATTCTTAAGAATATATACAATCTGATTTGAAAACCTATCTCAGAGACCTGCAACTCGTTTAATCTCAGATTGATCTGCAGAATGGTTGCTTATACGAGTCTGAATCTCATCAGAATATTCCTTATGCTTTGAGTGGAGAACATCAATCACCTCACGCAGATTCTTAGCCTCATCTTTCATCATATCATCAATCTTGGACAACTGGATGATGACATCTGAGAATGGCAAAGATGCAGCAACATCAGTATAAATTAGAAACTCCTGATGAAAGAACTAAAAAATCAATGACGAAAAAGACTAACCTAATATATGAAATAAATATGAAGAATGATCAAGTAACAATTGGACTTCACATCAAGATTTCTTCTGACCTTCTGTATATAGTTTTCCATTCAAATCCTCAGATATGCTATCAGTTTTTGCCCTCTGAGCATCAATAGTATCTTCAAGAAATTTCATCAGATCCATAGTTGAAGAATGTCGTGAGGCAAGGGCTTCTTCTACCGATCTAACAATTCCATCATTGTCATTGCTTTGAATAGAATCGGTCTTTAGCAGTCTACAGAGAAATATCTGCTCTGCAGGGCATGGTGGAATTGAACCTAAAGATTGTCTCGAGTTAATATAACATATAATAACATGAAAAATAAATAACTAAAAAACCATATTCAAGTCTAATGATTGTATAGAGATCAAAAATCCAATCTCATAAACAGAACCAAAAATGCTGATTGGTACCTCCTGAATGATCTGCATGATCCAAGATTTGCAAAAACTCTTGGCCTCCTCCAGCTCGTATGCCAAGTAGTACTAAATCATCAACCAACTATATAACAGAACCCAGCGAATTAAATACAAAAGTAACAAAATGGAGTACACCAATAGCAAATATACAGGATAAAATTACTCTTCGGACCTGATTCCATAGTTTGTTCACTGTGATCAATATGCCATCATATGAAGCTTGTCTGTCTTTAAGTTCTTTAATTTTGGTTTCAAGACCATGGAATTCATGTTTCTGAGCATCTGATTGTTGAACAAGCTTTTGCTTCTGGCACTGAAGAACTGTAACATCAACCTTGATGGAAGCAAAAAATAAAAACACCAAATCTTTTAAATTAGATTTTCTGGCAGCCTTTGACATATCATAAAAATGAGAGAGAACACACAACGGTGCCAACTGACAAAAACGATTGCCATTTCCAAACTCATAAATCGAAATCCTTTCCAATTACTAACACACGTAATGTCCTTCCATTTTCTATCTTTCCAAACAATCCATCTACAAGCCACTTTAAGACTCCCTTTTCTACCACAAGTGCTTGACAAGCTAAAGGGGTTTCATCAGTAGTTTCATAAAATCTTCCCTAAAAAAAACAATCTCAATATTACTTCAACAGCTCAGATTAGAGTAGGCTCTGAATTTCCTCAATAATCTATCACGCAATGATCAATCACCATCACAACAACAACGAAGCTCAACCCCGGTAGGGTTCAGCTATACGCATCCTTTTGCACCAATTCCAGCGATTATTTCTAATAATGGGTTTCATACATAAGCTCTAAATCATCTAAAAAACACGGGTTTTATTCATAATCATGCCCTGACACGACCAATCCCAATTACTTCAAAAATCCTAAACACACAAGCAGCAAAACTTATCACAATTACAAGAAATTTATTAAACAAACTGAAATTAGGAAGCAATCATAAATAGAGACAGAAAAGGAGAGAGGGGGAGAGATTTTACAGATTTGTTGTCGGGAGGAGAAGTGGAAGAGTTACGAGCCATAGTAGGCGAAAGCGGGGAATTCAAGTGAGGTCTCTTCTTCTCTGGCTCTTCTGATTCTGTGTTTTCCATTTAAGGGTTTCTTCGTTTACTAAATTACTGTATGAATATTTAAGCAGCCTGAGAACTACTGTATGATTTCATTTTTTTTCCGTTAGTGAACAAACAAACTGCATGAACACAAACCCTAGAGGAACATCGAAATTCTAAACGAGATAAAGCTAAGCTGGAGACTATTGGGACCAACCCGGCAGCAACTTGGCTTGACCGGTTTGGAAGAAACCCGATTCTTGACGATCCAACCAGGATGGGTGAGTGGGTGGGGATTGATTATTAAGAACGGTCTGGCTCTGGCATATCAACTTGGTGACGCTCCATCGAGTCTAATTTACAGGTGATTTTTAATACTATATTTTATAAATATTTTATAAAAAAATTATTTTAAATTAAATTTTATGATATTTTTAAATTATTTTATGTGTTGATATTAAAAATATTTTTAAAAAAATAAAAAAAATATTATTTTCATGTATTTTTAAATAAAAATAATTTAAAAAAATAATTCCAACCAAACCTCTCAAACATCTTAACCAGGTATTTAACATGTTAACTTTATGGCTTGTGGATCCAAAGGTTTAATTTCACTTTCAATTAGTATTATTTTTATCAAAAACAAAGTTGTTTTTTCTTATGAAATGGACTTGAATGTTTATTGGATTTTAAAAAATAATAATAAATTTGAGTTGTTATCAAATTATAGCATGAATCCCCAAATTAAATCTTATTACTGTATACTTACGTGTATAAACTGTCTCGTGTCAATTAAAATATAAATCAAATATAAGTTAAGTTTTATTTAGTAATATGGAGCGCTGGTGTGAATATATGTTTTTAAATTAACCATAACTTTTGGTTTTTATTGTTTAAACATGTTTTTTCTTCAAATTTAGGGTAAAAATCTTGAATTTAGAAGAATAAAATACCAATTATATTTTTTGTAAAAATATATGTGTTTTCAATTCTCGATGTAAACCACAAGTATTTTATTTGATTGTTTGAAAGTGTTATTGAAATTGTTTTTGAAAATAATTTCCTCGTAAGAAAAGAATGTGTGTAAAGAGATTGATAAGAGAATAATGTACATGACAAACATAAGAGGAAAGAGACTTGTTCCCTTTCTCTGTATCGGGATTCGATCTTCTCCATGCATGTTTGTCACCCCGTGGTGCTTTACTTATTCATTGGGCTTGCAGGGTGTTCAGTGGATCTAAGGATTAATCGCGGTGCACGTAAACTGATACGGACACCCGATTTTAAAAAAAATTCATTTATCTACACGGCCAATGATGTTTTAAAGGCCGTGTGAAAAAAACATAAAAAATAATGTTTTTTGTGTGACTAATCACAATTTAAAACACAGTTAGCCGTGTGGACAAATAAAGTCCTGTAAGTTAAAAATAGGATAAACACGATATTAATTTTAACTTATAAATTAATGAATTGATCAAATATAATCTAACTAAACAAACTTGATGGAATGAAGATTTGATTAAACTAATCATGATCCAATGCCGGATCAAATTAAGAATTGATTCGAAAATAAAGAGATTTGTAGCATCGAACCAATGAAGATTCCTGGGTGTATTAAGGATAATATAAATAAAATAATATCTCAAAGTTTATTTTTTTACACTTTACAAACAATCAGACACGAATTACCCACCACCTCAAAGGCCTACAAGCTAAAATCCTAGAAATAATCCAGGCCGAACAATCTCACACCAATCAATCCCTCTCCAGCTATAAGAGCAAGTCCAACGGAGCATCCATACGAAGAGCCAAAGGCAAAAATCAGTACTTTTGCCTCCTTTTTTAAGATTTCACTTCTCCAACGCAGGAGGCATTTGAAGAGGCAAAATCAGCAGCTATTTCTACATGTTTTCATCTAGAGAGCTAAAAATAAAATAATATAGATATATTGTTAGAATACTGTACAAACTAATTAAAACTCTTCATCGATCTTCTTCTCCTTCGTCTGCTGTCAAGCTTTATATTCTTCTTCATGATATACTTTCGAACATTGAAATAATTTTCAACAAAGTTGCTACTGTTGCTTCTATGATCAAACATTCTAAACTTTCTTGTTCACGAACCCCTGCCAAAAATCTCAAAAAAAACAAAAAAAAACTATAATGTGATGATTCACTAAACAACCACAAAAAACCCAGATTCCAAAATATGCTAAATCAACTAAAAAAGCTCAAACTCTTTTAAGAAATAAACCCTTCAAACAACACAGAGTCCAAAAATCTCCAAAAACCCATTTCATAAATCCATCAAAGTTGCCAGAAAGTGTGGGATTCTGATGGAGCGGAAGAGAATGAAATGGAAAAAAAAGGAGTGCCTGCTGGGAGAGGTGCAGCGAATGGGAATAAAATCAATTGATTTAGCCATTTTTCCTTAAGTCGAAAGACAACGGGAAAGAAGAGAGGAAAGAGAGAAATAATAATCAATTTTGAAGAGGATTTTTACTTGCAATTAAATGAAAGAAGGACGAGACAGAAGATATATATATAATGTGTGTGGGGGGAGGTTCTGGAGGTACACACAAATAATGTATATAAAAAATATTAATAGTAGAAAATAATGTAATTATATTAAAAATATTTATTTTGTTTTTATTCAAAAATATCTAAAGAAGAGAGTAAAAAATTATATATAAAATTAATAATTATATTGTTAGAGGGTTTCTTGAAAACAATTATTTAATTTTATAACTTACTCCTATTAATTGTATAATTAATTGTATAATTAAATTATATATAAAATAATTGAATTTTATTTAAAATAAGATAAAAAAAATGGCTCTCCAAAATGGCTCTTACCATTGGACAACACATCAACTCAAAAGCCATTTACACACTATTTAAAGAGCCATTTTTATGATTTGGCTCTTAAAAATGGCTCTTAGAATTGCCCTAATAACACAACACGCCTTTTTCTTCCCACGTCATTGTTTTTCATCAAGCAAACGTTATTGAGGGCTTAAATTGAACAAATGAGACCCCACAAACATAAATTATGAAAATAAATAAATTTGTACACACACCTGGCAATCCAAATCTATCCCATCAATTTCCCCACCTATCTTATCCTTACCTTTCCATGTCAATCGGTACAAAGCCTTTTCCAATATCCATAAAACTCTTCTTCTCCCCAGCTTTCTTACTCTTCTGCGATTCTACATCATCCAAGTCCTCATCCAGATCGTCTTCCCTTGTCAAAGTGGAGTACTCGGCTTTCTCTCCATAAAACTCGACCAGGATCAGATAAAAGAGCATCACAAAAATGGTGATCGCAATCAACAACCAGCTAAACTGAATGTTCACCAGCGATTTAGCACGATGCAAAGCTTTTTTATCATGGCATCTCACCACCAGGTGACCTTCTTCTAGGTTAAGGAAGCATCCTTTAGAAATCAAAGATGGGGTCCATAGTGCGTAGCCCATGACTATGAACCAGACTCCCTGGAACATAATGCTAGCCGACCTAACAAAGCTAACCATGAAACTCTTAGGGAGGCCGATTCCCATGAGCGTGGTGGCTAGAGAAACGACTATGATAATTTGCAGAAGCAGGTGGTACTGCCCTTCAACTCCCATGTGATCAGCCGAGTGGAGGTGGAAGAGGAAAAGTTGTTGACCAAAGGCCAGTGCTCCAAGAAACTGAGTCAGACCGTACTGAGCTTTAGGCCCGAATCTATCGAGAAGAATGGCAAAGGCTGCATAAACGAAGAAGGTCAATGAAATCGAGGAGTGTTCAAAGTTGTGGAGGTGGTTCGATGGTATGGTTCCATCGGAGTCAAATGGTTGGTGCCCTTCAGGGCCAATAAAAAGCTACATGAAGCAGGGAACCATGGCGAGGACGTGTAGGAGCTTGGTTGTTGAGCATGGAGTTTGATATGGCTAAAGAGGTGCCATAAACCAAGAGCCAGGAAGGCAAAGCCTGGCGCCACATGACCCACCAAAGTGCCCATTGTATGTTTTGCGACACAAGTAGCTCAGTTATGTTTTGTCCTAAGAAAAAGAAAGTCAAACAGGTGCCGCTGCTGCAATTTTTTGATAGAGAGAAAGGGAAGTGGCCTGCTAGAACCAGGGGGCCGGGAAAAGAGCGCGTTTTATGGATGAAATTTTAAAAGGTCTAGAGGTTTCTATAAGGATTAAGCTTTGAATATTTGTTGTGGCTTGGCCGGGAAGAAAGTTTTAGTCCATGGTTGACCGTCACGGTACATCGGCAGCCAGTCTTCTAGAATGGAATACCGTGTCCCATTTGACAATTACTATCCCTTCACCAATCCAATTCCCTCAAAAAAAAAATATAGATTTTTGAAATAATTTTTTACTGCAGGCCACACTTATGGATGCTTTTATTTTATTCTTTTGTAGAATAATTAAGATTAATGCCTTTTTTTTCCACCCACAAGCAGTTGATAGTTTGCTTTTCCTTGCACGAAACATTATGCTTATATAGCTTGTAAAAACAAAGTGCTTCGAGGAAGACATGTCGTAAGAGCATCCAAACATGTAAAGCTATAAAGAGTGGAAAATGCGATAATACATGAATGAAAACTTGTAAATAAATTATAGTTTTTTAAAAATATTAAATAAAAAAACTATGATATTGACTAGCTTTTAAAATATTATTTATCAGATGGTCATTTTGCTATATACTAATGGATCGAATGCCAAGATAATTAATTACTCCATAGAAAGTGCTGATCTTCAACTATTATCCTCTCGAGTAAATTCTTGGCGAGAAAGTCATGACGAGAGCTGGAGTTGACTCTTTAATACACGCATGATTCAGCTAGCAAGAAATTATTTTATACACATCAAATTTAATTGCACTTTCGTCCATTGAACATTCCGTGGTCAAGTTGCTCGTGGCTTATTTATTAATTTCACGTTCACTATACAAAATCTAATTTGTTTTTGCCTTTTCATCTTCGATTAGCACACAATCTAATACCTAACACGTATGCAGAAAAGGAAAAGCTACGAAAAGTAAAAATATGGAAGCTGAGCTTGCCAATGGCATGAACTCTTGAGAGAGACATGCCAGAAGGGAGCACAAAAGGAAAAAACTATGGATCTTCCATTTTGTTGATGAGCTTGATAGACAAAACGGATTTCCTAATCATGATTTTATTATAAAAATGTTGAAGTAATTTAATATTTAAAATGGTAATATAAAATTCTAGTTTAAATAAAATCATTAATACAAACACGAAATAATAATAAATTAAAGTAAATAATTTCATGTTATTAGTTGATTTTTTTGAACATATTGAGAAATATTTATCGAAACCCTTCTCTCCAAAAGCAATTAAATTTTATTTCTAAATATTCTTTGAATGCAATCGAATTCTCCAACCCCAGCGGCTAGATTTTAGTCTTCCATCTCTATCAATCTCAAGAAATTGATGTCACTGAAAATGTCATCAAAGCAGATCATGTGTTGATTTGCGTACTCGGCCACCGTGGAATTTCGAAGGATTAGCCTCTAGTGTGAAAGGCCTGACCTAAAACCAGCTCCTGCGAGTTTGTTTTTCATGGAGATTAAGAATAGGAATATTTTTAGATGGAATAAAATAAGAATCATAATTAGCTGAATTATTAATTTCATTCTTTTTAATTGACTTTCCTTTCTAGACAACTACAAGTTGTATTTCTGTAGTCGGATCTAGTTTAATAAAAAATAAATGAAAATATGAATTGGAATGACCAGATAAAAAATCTAGAATAACTTGTGACTCAAGTTAACTAGAAAAAAACCCGGTTAAAACCTATGAACTTTTATTTTTTATAAAAAACAAATTAATCTAATTACTTCGAGTTAGTTCACTTAACTTGTCATCCATATCTTGTCCCTGTGTACGTTGATTTGGGTTTAAAAACATTGTTTAGAAGTTGAAATATAGTCTTTTCATGTTTTTTTCACCCGACTTTCCATTTCTTTTTGCTAATTAATCTACCCTGAACATTTCAGACAGCTTTCTATATATCTTGACTTGGCGGCTGCAATTCCTTCTGCCGTGACTTTGCTGGAAGTACGTGCTTGCTTGCTTGCCGTGCCTTGGCTGAGAACTAAATTGCAGGCATTTCTTAATATACCGCCGCCTGGGTTCTCATCATCGCCCTGGAACAAGAGTTTGGATTTGAGATTCTCACTTCAGATTCTATTCATTTGACAGGGAAAGGTCATCAGAAAATTGAAGTGAGTTCATTCATGTTAAGTCCGCAGTAAATTGGTTGTAAAAGTTGACAGGGCGTGGCTGAGAAGGAGCGAGGAAAATGTTTCAAAAATTCATCCTGGCCCACGCATAGAATATAGGACTCATCTTATGCAAAGTTATCAATTCCGTTCTGTTCCAGCTGGAATAACCGGAATATTCCGTGCCATTAAAAAAACCGAGACGAAATGACGTTGTTTTTGTCTCGATTTTAATTTCGGCTCGTTCCAAAAATTCCGGTCAAATTCCAGCCGGAACATCTCGGTACCGTTCCGGGTGTGCCGTTCCGGCCTTAAAATCCTCTTTATTTTGATTAATTTGTGATTTTTTTTTCTAATTTTGAGATTATATTTGTTTGACTTTGTGTTTATATTGTATAATTTAAAGTTAATTTATCTTGAATTTTAATTATGCTTGTTAAATTAATATTTTAATTTTATATATATATATATAATTAATTATATATGAACAATATAACCCCGAAACGGCACGCCGAAACGCTCCGAAACAGAAACGTTCCGTTCCAATAAAAAAACCGGAACGGCGACCGGAACGGCGACCGGAACGGTATTCAACCTCGATCTCATGTATAAAAAAACATTCTGACAGCAGCAGGATTTCTAAATTCTGTGGTCAAGAAATTCTGTGGACTCGATGTTTCGTAGGTGTGATCAACAAATGGTGCTGTTCAAAACTGAAGATTTTTCAACAAAGAAATAGCGAAGTTAGCCGTATATGGGCACTCGAGTCGGTCCATATGATTTGTTCTAACTGGGTATTATATTAATGTATCGGGAATCAAACTTTTCTCCATGTTTTCTCTTGGAAACAAGATCTAGAAGAGCTGTGCGCTGCAATTTCAAATCCCAGAATTCCCTTTTCTGAAATAACCAGGAAACCCAGACGACCGCAGCAATGAGGGATCGTTTTTCTTTTTCAAAACAAAGAGGGATCTAGACTGCATGGACTCGTTCAAAATTATGACTTCTATAAAAAACAATCATTCACAACATTGAGCCCACAATTGGTTATATATATAACATGAATTATATGATTTATTTTAAAAATAACTACCGATATTATCCCCATAAACCCACTTTGAACACGATAAACAAATTTTTTTTAACTAAACTCAACAAAACTGATAAAAATCATAACTAGCTTATTTTGTTAAATCACTAGTATTCATGAATGACTAATACCAATATTTTTTATTTTTTAAAAAAATATATTTTTAATATTAGCATATTAAAACAATTTAAAGACACAAACTTATTTTCAAACAAAGAAAAAACCAAAAAACATGATTTCAACTGCAAAAACAAACAACCTTGTAAACCTAATAAAGCTAACCATGAAATTCCTAGAGAAGCCAAGTACTAGAAGAGTGGTGGCGATAGAAATAAATATGATAATTTGCAGAAGCAAATGGTATTTGCCTTCGATACTTTTGCGGTCAGTTGAGTGGAGGTGGAACAATAGAACCTTCGATTCTTTTTTAATCTTAAAATAAATAAAAGGAAAGTAAAAGAAAGGTATGTGATATTAACAAAATCAAGCTATGGGCCATGGCACAAATATGGGGTAGGCTATATTTGGATGGGCTCGTCCCAATATAGGAATCAAGCTTAAGAAATTGTATTTTCAGAAGCTGAGAAAGGGCTAGGCCCAAGAACCAAACGTTTTGCACCCTACCAGGCACCAGCACATATTTTTCAAGAAGCAAATATATATATCATTAAATAAATTAATACGGAAAAATATTGTGACTTCAAATTTTTCCACATCTTCTACCCATCAATGTCAAAGGGGGCAAGCTCAGCTCTTAAGCTTTCCCCATGAACCAAGCTCTTCGAGTAGCTCAAATTGTTTTTCTTTTCTGTTTCAATGTCGCTACAGTCTTCAGGCATTTCTTCAAATTCCCTTTGCCAATGACGAGTACTTGACTCTTTTGCTGTGTATCTCAACCAAACCCAGATAAAAGGTTATAGCAAAAACGACGATCCGATAAGAAACCAGCTAAATTGAATGTTCACCGATGATTTTGCAGGATGCAAGGCCTCTTCATTCAGTGGCCATCATCATTTTAAAGGGAGAATCCCTTGGGGATTAACTTTGGAGTCCATAGCATTAAGCCCATGATTAGGGTCTGTTTGGTATTACGGTTGCTGTTGTGGTTGAGGTTGGAAAAAAGTAGTTTTATAAAAAATACTTTTACTACAGTTCAAAATAAGTAGTGAAGTGTTTGGTTAAAACTGTAGTTGAGTTTGAGGTTGAAAAAAAGCAGTTTTAAAGTGTTTGGTTACCAAGCTTTTCATATTGCTTTTAACTTGTGAAATTACTTTAAAAAGCATATATGTGTATATATACATATGTATATATATAATTTTTAAAATATTATAGATTTAATAATTATAATAATAAAATATAATTAATAATTCAAGTAAATTAGACACTTGTTTTTATTCTTCCATCAAGCTACTTGTAATTTTATCACGAATTAAATATATACGTGAAGGCCTCTGCGATCCCGGAATAATAGTAAAATATCATCTAAAATAAAATTAGGATTGCGAGATAAAAATTATATTGTGATCTTCTTCTAATATATTTATTTATTGTAATTAATTTTTAGATTATTTTAATATATAAATATATACACACACTTATATATATATATATAAAGATGGGTTTGAGCAGGGGAGAAGTTAAGAAAAAGATTTTGTCGGTGGAATGAAGGAATGAAACGGCAAAATAAAAAAGCTATTCAAAGCTGCTTCTTTCATAACCAAGAGTTGAAACGCGTTCATGTGGGCCATAGGAACTGAAACCATGGGTTTGATTCCCGTTTGTTGCATTGCCATACGTTTATGTGATAGCTTTTTTTGGAACATGGCTTGCACCACAGAACCAAACGGGCACTGAGAGATCTAACAAAGCTAGCCCAGGAAAGCCAATTCCCATGAGAGCGGTGACTAGAGAAGTAAATATGACAAGTTGGTGAAGCAAACTAGTTGTCTTGCGTGCTGTGCCGAGTTTTTTTAATATAATAAACTTATTGATTGTTGTGAGTATTTTTACTGATAAACTAAAATATTAATTAACTAAATTATAATCAATAAAATCCATAATCTAAATCTAAACCTACAGTAATTTCACGAACTCATTTAGCTCTATACTTACGTGAGAAGTTGTTAGCCAAAGGCTATTGCCCCTAGCAGATATGTAAAATATATGAGTGTGAATCTTGAGCTCCAGTGAAGCCAAGTCAGGATGAGGCCAAGTCCATTAATTGATGCTGGGTCTTGAGAGAATGGATGCTCTGAATTGTCGAGGAGAGCAGGCTTACTGTCTTTAGTCCATGAGTTTTCCCTCGCCCAATAATGTTGACATGTGATCCATTACGTGGCCCTACACATTTTCACATAGAAGCAGAATTATTTTTTATATTTAATTGGTCTCCTTCATTTGTGTCATGGAGCAATTATATTTTATTAAAGCAGTCCTTAAATTATGTGCAGTTTGGAAATCAAATAATGGAAGGCCAGGTCAGAGAAGGAGTTCCTAATTTAATCATGTTTCTCAACATGATCATCATGGTCATGAAGTTGTGATTTCTTAATGAACAGTTAGGAGGCAAGTTTTTTGCCCAATCTTAAGATCCCCTATCTATATATATATATATATATATATATATAAAGAAAAAAGAGAAGGTGCTACGTTTTATCATTTTCATGTTTGTTGGCATGATATTTTGCTCGAACCTGACCAATTTTATTTTTTTTGGATTTAAAAAAACTTAATTTCTTGCAAAATATATTTTATGGGTTTAAGTGAGTTAGTAAAACCCTGATTATTCAAAAAAATTACAAGAAATACACATCTTAACTCGAACTCGAGATCTGCTGTGCAGATCTAAACTCTTTTCTATTACGCTACGCTAACTGGGGAATCCCTAATCAGTCATTGCCGCAGGGAAGAGCTCATGAGCAACTCTCGCTGGTTTTGTAACCTCAAAATTGGCAGGAAGAGCTCATAGGCTTATGGATCAGCATCGCAACGAGAATAATTCCCAATTGATGGGAGAATAGTATGAGATAGTTGTTGTCAAAATAATAGGTGGCAGGCGGCTGAAAGTCTAAATCAGTAGCAAATATCACAACCCTTAAAGTTCCACACGAGACAAATCATGGCAGATAGTTTCCTTGCTAATAATTAATACAGCTTTGACAAAGTGGAGAGTGTCTGGACAAGATGGTAATTAGAAGAGAAGAAAAGGGCTTGAAAATGATGGAAATGAAAAGAAAAATCAAGAATTTATAGCTTTCGTCGAGAGTAAAACAGCACAGCAAAAGGAAAGGGGAGATGATAGAATATTCAGTTGTAGAGTTTCGCAATAGCTTCATCAAGTTTGCGTAGGCTTTGGTTCAAAGCCTTGCCAGCCAGTCCTGCAAGCAGGATGGCTGCTTTGAACACTTGCAGCTTCAGATTATGTCATAATTTGAATCTGACTGGCTTTACTTTTTGGGCTATCATTTTAGCTTCAGATTTAAATCAAAATAATAAAAATTACATTCTTCATAAGGTTTTTTAACTTCACTTTTTGATAAAGAACTTTAAAGAATTTTTTATTATATTTTAAATGATGTGAAAGATAGATATATATATATATATATAAACAAATTCCATTTTAAAACATATATTCGAACACCACAAACAAGCTATACATCATAATACCATATAATAATGGATATATATATATATATATATTAAAAAAAAATGTTAAAAAAACAGGACGTCATGAAAGTGATATTAGGATGCCACATTCTAGGAAGTTACTTGAGCTTTAATGCACCACGTCCTTGGCCTGAGGGGTCAGAAGACTAGAAAAGTCTCCGGTCATCTTCTTCCCATGTAGAGGTACGATCAAAGCCCACAAAACTCACTCCATGCCACCAACCATAGCGAACTGATTGGCTAGAAAAACTCAGGACAATTACCTACAGAGATGCATCAAACAGACAGTAGCTGTATAAACTTGAGAGGCATTTTTTATTTTTATTTTTATATTTTATTTTAAATTAAATTTTTTTGATATTTTTATACCATTTTTATGTGCTAATACCAAAATTAATTTTTTAATATATTTCTAAAAAAAAAACTTTTAAAAACAACACCGAACACATTTAAAAAAAAGAAAATAGAGCGTGGAGAATTCTCGACAATGACAGCGAGAAGCTTTGGACAGATTCTAACGTCAATTGCAAGAACAACTTGTTTCTCGGACAGTTATTGCCTGTCGTGAATGGCAGGCCGGTGGGTCCTCACCGTTTGAACTGTCAGCCACCCCATCTTGACCATTGTTAATATATTTTAGCACGAACATGGAAATGTTAGGTCCAACAAACGAGCCCCTCACTTTTATATTTTTGTTAATTCAATCTGATTGGATTAAATTGTAAACAAACTATGATGAATTTTGCCTACAGTGCAAAGATCATGATTTGTTTTTAATTTATATGGTTCAATTATTTATAGACTTGTTTGCCGTGGATTTGTGGAGTTGCTGTATGATATTTTTTTAATTATTTATTACTTGAATAAATATATATTTTATTTTATATTAGCTCCTTAAAACATTTGGAAAAAACACTGAAAAATATCAATCTAATATTTGTTAAATTAAAACATACTTTTAAAAAACATGGGTTATCGTATTTCCAAACCTAGCACTCATCATATGTTGCCATTTTTTCCAAATGATCATGAGAAAAATCCATCCCTGCACCTTTGTTCAAAACTTGGAATATATAGAGCCATAAATATGGACAAAGGGGGCGAGATCGAAAGTTTTTACCAAATCAAACAAGTGGTGGGTGGCACTAGTTTCAATGTTTCACACCCCAATGCATCTTCTTGAACAAACCCATTAAAATTCACAAAAACCAATGATGGAGTGTCTTATTATTATAATCTATAGTTTTGTTAATTAATATTTCAAGAGTGTTTTTATTAGGACCGACTAAGTATTCTTAACGAATACTTTTGTCGCGAAACGTTTGTGGTTGGTAACTACAGTGGCAGAAGAGGAAGAAACTGCCCAATAGTAGATCACCAGTTCTGGAAGAATTTGTGCAAAATTCACTATATATACAAGTTTCAGGCACACACCAGCTACTCCAACATCACCCCGGCCACTAAATTGTTATAGCAGCAGAATTTTCAATTCCCACAATAGACTCCATGGCTAGAGTTCCCATCTTTGCTTCCAAATTCATCGTTCTCCTACTCCTCTCTTCCTTTGCCACAATTCTGGTCTCTGGAGACCAGGATCATGAATTTGTGAGGCGTTTGGACAGGAAGCTACTGGGGCTCAAGAAAGAAAAGCTCAGCCACTTCAAGTTATATTGGCATGACATCCTCTCCGGCCCTAACCCTAGTGCCATCCAGGTTGTGCCGCCGCCATCAAACACATCAAGAACAGCTTTCGGGTTAGTGAGAATGACCGATAACCCATTAACCTTAGGGCCCGAGATGAGCTCGAAGATGGTAGGAAGGGCGCAAGGGTTTTATGCGCAGGCATCGCAACAGGATATTGGGTTGTTAATGGCCATGAACTTTGCTTTTATCGAAGGCAAGTATAATGGCAGTACTATTACTGTTCTAGGGAGGAACTCGGTGCTCTCGACGGTAAGAGAGATGCCGGTGATCGGAGGAAGTGGACTTTTCCGGTTTGCTAGAGGTTATGTTCAGGCAAGAACTCAGAAGTTCGATATGGCCACAGGAGATGCTACAGTTGAGTATAACGTCTACGTTTTTCATTATTGATGGTTGTCCCTCTGTTTTTCATCTCTTTTTCTAGGTTTTTGCTCAACTATTTGCTTTAATTTATGAGGTCCTATCTAATTTCAATAATGTTGACCACTTTTGATCACTACCTCCATGTCGGTAGAAATAGAGCTGCCTAGCATGATTAGAAAGAGCTCCAAGTACCTAGATTTTGAAGCAGGGAACCATGGCGAGGACGTGTAGGAGCTTGGTTGTTGAGCATGGAGTTTGATATGGCTAAAGAGGTGCCATAAACCAAGAGCCAGGAAGGCAAAGCCTGGCGCCACATGACCCACCAAAGTGCCCATTCTATGTTTTGCGACACAAGTAGCTCAGTTATGTTTTGTCCTAAGAAGAAGAAAGTCAAACAGGTGTGGCCTGCTAGAACCAGGGGAGAACAGAGTGCGTTTTATGGATGAAATTTTAAAAGGTCTAGAGGTTTCTATAAGGATTAAGCTTTGAATATTTGTTGTGGCTTGGCCGGGAAGAAAGTTTTAGTCCATGGTTGACCGTCACGGTACATCGGCAGCCAGTCTTCTAGAATGGAATACCGTGTCCCATTTGACAATTACTATCCCTTCACCAATCCAATTCCCTCAAAAAAAAAATATAGATTTTTTAAATAAATTTTTACTGCCGGCTACACTTATGGATGCTTTTATTTTATTCTTTTGTAGAATAATTAAGATTAATGCTCTTTTTTTTCCACCCACAAGCAGTTGATAGTTTGCTTTTCCTTGCACGAAACATTATGCTTATATAGCTTTGTAAAAACAAAGTGCTTCGAGGAAGACATGTCGTAAGAGCATCCAAACATGTAAAGCTATAAAGAGTGGAAAATGCGATAATACATGAATGAAAACTTGTAAATAAATTATAGTTTTTTTAAAATATTAAATAAAAAAACTATGATATTGACTAGCTTTTAAAATATTATTTATCAGATGGTCATTTTGCTATATACTAATGGATCGAATGCCAAGATAATTAATTACTCCATAGAAAGTGCTGATCTTCAACTATTATCCTCTCGAGTAAATTCTTGGCGAGAAAGTCATGACGAGAGCTGGAGTTGACTCTTTAATACACGCATGATTCAGCTAGCAAGAAATTATTTTATACACATCAAATTTAATTGCACTTTCGTCCATTGAACATTCCGTGGTCAAGTTGCTCGTGGCTTATTTATTAATTTCACGTTCACTATACAAAATCTAATTTGTTTTTGCCTTTTCATCTTCGATTAGCACACAATCTAATACCTAACACGTATGCAGAAAAGGAAAAGCTACGAAAAGTAAAAATATGGAAGCTGAGCTTGCCAATGGCATGAACTCTTGAGAGAGACATGCCAGAAGGGAGCACAAAAGGAAAAAACTATGGATCTTCCATTTTGTTGATGAGCTTGATAGACAAAACGGATTTCCTAATCATGATTTTATTATAAAAATGTTGAAGTAATTTAATATTTAAAATGGTAATATAAAATTCTAGTTTAAATAAAATCATTAATACAAACACGAAATAATAATAAATTAAAGTAAATAATTTCATGTTATTAGTTGATTTTTTTGAACATATTGAGAAATATTTATCGAAACCCTTCTCTCCAAAAGCAATTAAATTTTATTTCTAAATATTCTTTGAATGCAATCGAATTCTCCAACCCCAGCGGCTAGATTTTAGTCTTCCATCTCTATCTATCTCAAGAAATTGATGTCACTGAAAATGTCATCAAAGCAGATCATGTGTTCATTTGCGTGCTCGGCCACCGTGGAATTTCGAAGGATTAGCCTCTAGTGTGAAAGGCCTGACCTAAAACCAGCTCCTGCGAGTTTGTTTTTCATGGAGATTAAGAATAGGAATATTTTTAGATGGAATAAAATAAGAATCATAATTAGCTGAATTATTAATTTCATTCTTTTTAATTGACTTTCCTTTCTAGACAACTACAAGTTGTATTTCTGTAGTCGGATCTAGTTTAATAAAAAATAAATGAAAATATGAATTGGAATGACCAGATAAAAAATCTAGAATAACTTGTGACTCAAGTTAACTAGAAAAAAACCCGGTTAAAACCTATGAACTTTTATTTTTTATAAAAAACAAATTAATCTAATTACTTCGAGTTAGTTCACTTAACTTGTCATCCATATCTTGTCCCTGTGTACGTTGATTTGGGTTTAAAAACATTGTTTAGAAGTTGAAATATAGTCTTTTCATGTTTTTTTCACCCGACCTTCCATTTCTTTTTGCTAATTAATCTACCCTGAACATTTCAGACAGCTTTCTATATATCTTGACTTGGCGGCTGCAATTCCTTCTGCCGTGACTTTGCTGGAAGTACGTGCTTGCTTGCTTGCCGTGCCTTGGCTGAGAACTAAATTGCAGGCATTTCTTAATATACCGCCGCCTGGGTTCTCATCATCGCCCTGGAACAAGAGTTTGGATTTGAGATTCTCACTTCAGATTCTATTCATTTGACAGGGAAAGGTCATCAGAAAATTGAAGTGAGTTCATTCATGTTAAGTCCGCAGTAAATTGGTTGTAAAAGTTGACAGGGCGTGGCTGAGAAGGAGCGAGGAAAATGTTTCAAAAATTCATCCTGGCCCACGCATAGAATATAGGACTCATCTTATGCAAAGTTATCAATTCCGTTCTGTTCCAGCTGGAATAACCGGAATATTCCGTGCCATTAAAAAAACCGAGACGAAATGACGTTGTTTTTGTCTCGATTTTAATTTCGGCTCGTTCCAAAAATTCCGGTCAAATTCCAGCCGGAATATCTCGGTACCGTTCCGGGTGTGCCGTTCCGGCCTTAAAATCCTCTTTATTTTGATTAATTTGTGATTTTTTTTCTAATTTTGAGATTATATTTGTTTGACTTTGTGTTTATATTGTATAATTTAAAGTTAATTTATCTTGAATTTTAATTATGCTTGTTAAATTAATATTTTAATTTTATATATATATATATAATTAATTATATATGAACAATATAACCCCGAAACGGCACGCCGAAACGCTCCGAAACAGAAACGTTCCGTTCCAATAAAAAAACCGGAACGGCGACCGGAACGGCGACCGGAATGGTATTCAACCTTGATCTCATGTATAAAAAAACATTCTGACAGCAGCAGGATTTCTAAATTCTGTGGTCAAGAAATTCTGTGGACTCGATGTTTCGTAGGTGTGATCAACAAATGGTGCTGTTCAAAACTGAAGATTTTTCAACAAAGAAATAGCGAAGTTAGCCGTATATGGGCACTCGAGTCGGTCCATATGATTTGTTCTAACTGGGTATTATATTAATGTATCGGGAATCAAACTTTTCTCCATGTTTTCTCTTGGAAACAAGATCTAGAAGAGCTGTGCGCTGCAATTTCAAATCCCAGAATTCCCTTTTCTGAAATAACCAGGAAACCCAGACGACCGCAGCAATGAGGGATCGTTTTTCTTTTTCAAAACAAAGAGGGATCTAGACTGCATGGACTCGTTCAAAATTATGACTTCTATAAAAAACAATCATTCACAACATTGAGCCCACAATTGGTTATATATATAACATGAATTATATGATTTATTTTAAAAATAACTACCGATATTATCCCCATAAACCCACTTTGAACACGATAAACAAATTTTTTTTAACTAAACTCAACAAAACTGATAAAAATCATAACTAGCTTATTTTGTTAAATCACTAGTATTCATGAATGACTAATACCAATATTTTTTATTTTTTAAAAAAATATATTTTTAATATTAGCATATTAAAACAATTTAAAGACACAAACTTATTTTCAAACAAAGAAAAAACCAAAAAACATGATTTCAACTGCAAAAACAAACAACCTTGTAAACCTAATAAAGCTAACCATGAAATTCCTAGAGAAGCCAAGTACTAGAAGAGTGGTGGCGATAGAAATAAATATGATAATTTGCAGAAGCAAATGGTATTTGCCTTCGATACTTTTGCGGTCAGTTGAGTGGAGGTGGAACAATAGAACCTTCGATTCTTTTTTAATCTTAAAATAAATAAAAGGAAAGTAAAAGAAAGGTATGTGATATTAACAAAATCAAGCTATGGGCCATGGCACAAATATGGGGTAGGCTATATTTGGATGGGCTCGTCCCAATATAGGAATCAAGCTTAAGAAATTGTATTTTCAGAAGCTGAGAAAGGGCTAGGCCCAAGAACCATACGTTTTGCACCCTACCAGGCACCAGCACATATTTTTCAGCAAGCAAATATATATATCATTAAATAAAATAATAAGGAAAAATATTGTGACTTCAAATTTTCCACATCTTCTACCCATCAATGTCAAAGGGGGCAAGCTCTTCTCTTAAGCTTTCCCCATGAACCAAGCTCTTCGAGTAGCTCAAATTGTTTCTCTTTTCTGTTTCAATGTCGCTACAGTCTTCAGGCATTTCTTCAAATTCCCTTTGCCAATGACGAGTACTTGACTTTCTTGCTGTGTATCTCAACCAAACCCAGATAAAAGGTTATAGCAAAAACGACGATCCGATAAGAAACCAGCTAAATTGAATGTTCACCGATGATTTTGCAGGATGCAAGGCCTCTTCATTCAGTGACCATCATCATTTTAAAGGGAGAATCCCTTGGGGATTAACTTTGGAGTCCATAGCATTAAGCCCATGATTATGAACCACACTTCCTGGAACAAAATACTAAGAGATCTAACAAAGCTAGCCCAGGAAAGCCAATTCAGAGCGGTTACTAGAGAAGTAAACATGACAAGTTGTTGAAGCAAACTAGTTGTCTTGCCTGCGTGTTGTGCCGAGTTTTTTTAATATAATAAATTTATTGATTGTTATGTGTATTTTTACTACTAATAAACTAAAATATTAATTAACTAAATTATCTTCAATAAAATCCATAATATAAATCTAAACCTACAGTAATTTCACGAACTCATTTGGCTCTACACTTTATACTTAATGGTATTGACCTTCAAGAGGAACGTGAGAAGTTGTTAGCCAAAGGCTATTGCCCCTAGCAGATACGTAAAATATACGAGTGTGAATCTTGAGCTCCAGTGAAGCCAAGTCAGGATGAGGCCAAGTCCATTAATTAATGCTGGGTCTTGAGAGAATGGATGCTCTGAATTGTCGAGGAGAGCAGGCTTACTGTCTTTAGTCCATGAGTTTTCCCTCGCCCAATAATGTTGACATATGATCCATTACGTGGCCCTACACATTTTCACAGAGAAGCAGAATTATTTTTTATATTTAATTGGTTTCCTTCAATTGTGTCATGGAGCAATTATATTTTATTAAAGCAGTCCTTAAATTATGTGCAGTTTGGAAATCAAATAATGGAAGGCCAGGTCAGAGAAGGAGTTCCTAATTTAATCATGTTTCTCAACATGATCATCATGGTCATGAAGTAGTGATTTCTTAATGAACAGTTAGGAGGCAAGTTTTTTGCCCAATCTTAAGATCCCCTATATATATATATATATATATATATATATATATATATATATATATATAAAGAAAAAAGAGAAGGTGCTACGTTTTATCATTTTCATGTTTGTTGGCATGATATTTTGCTCGAACCCTGACCAATTTTATTTTTTTGGATTTAAAAAAATTTAATTTCTTGTAAAATATATTTTATTGGTTTAAGTGAGTTAGTAAAACCCTGATTATTCAAAAAAATTACAAGAAATACACATCTTAACTCGAACTCGAGATCTGCTGTGCAGATCTAAACTCTTTTCTATTACGCTACGCTAACTGGGGAATCCCTAATCAGTCATTGCCGCAGGGAAGAGCTCATGAGCAACTCTCGCTGGTTTTGTAACCTCAAAATTGGCAGGAAGAGCTCATAGGCTTATGGATCAGCATCGCAACGAGAATAATTCCCAATTGATGGGAGAATAGTATGAGATAGTTGTTGTCAAGATAATAGGTGGCAGGCGGCTGAAAGTCTAAATCAGTAGCAAATATCACAACCCTTAAAGTTCCACACGAGACAAATCATGGCAGATAGTTTCCCTGCTAATTATTAATACAGCTTTGACAAAGTGGAGAGTGTCTGGACAAGATGGTAATTAGAAGAGAAGAAAAGGGCTTGAAAATGATGGAAATGAAAAGAAAAATCAAGAATTTATAGCTTTCGTCGAGAGTAAAACAGCACAGCAAAAGGAAAGGGGAGATGATAGAATATTCAGTTGTAGAGTTTCCGCAACAGCTTCATCAAGTTTGCGTAGGCTTTGGTTCAAAGCCTTGCCAGCCAGTCCTGCAAGCAGGATGGCTGCTTTGAACACTTGCAGCTTCAGATTATGTCATAATTTGAATCTGACTGGCTTTACTTTTTGGGCTATCATTTTAGCTTCAGATTTAAATCAAAATAATAAAAATTACATTCTTCATAAGGTTTTTTAACTTCACTTTTTGATAAAGAACTTTAAAGAATTTTTTATTATATTTTAAATGATGTGAAAGATATATATATATATATATATATATATAAACAAATTCCATTTTAAAACATATATTCGAACACCACAAACAAGCTATACATCATAATACCATATAATAATGGATATGTATATATATATATATATTAAAAAAAAATGTTAAAAAAACAGGACGTCATGAAAGTGATATTAGGATGCCACATTCTAGGAAGTTACTTGAGCTTTAATGCACCACGTCCTTGGCCTGAGGGGTCAGAAGACTAGAAAAGTCTCCGGTCATCTTCTTCCCATGTAGAGGTACGATCAAAGCCCACAAAACTCACTCCATGCCACCAACCATAGCGAACTGATTGGCTAGAAAAACTCAGGACAATTACCTACAGAGATGCATCAAACAGACAGTAGCTGTATAAACTTGAGAGGCATTTTTTATTTTTATTTTTATATTTTATTTTAAATTAAATTTTTTTGATATTTTTATACCATTTTTATGTGCTAATACCAAAATTAATTTTTTAATATATTTCTAAACAAAAAAACTTTTAAAAACAACACCAAACACATTTAAAAAAAAGAAAATTGAGCGTGGAGAATTCTCGACAATGACAGCGAGAAGCTTTGGACAGATTCTAACGTCAATTGCAAGAACAACTTGTTTCTCGGACAGTTATTGCCTGACGTGAATGGCAGGCCGGTGGGTCCTCACCGTTTGAACTGTCAGCCACCCCATCTTGACCATTGTTAATATATTTTAGCACGAACATGGAAATGTTAGGTCCAACAAACGAGCCCCTCACTTTTATATTTTTGTTAATTCAATCTGATTGGATTAAATTGTAAACAAACTATGATGAATTTTGCCTACAGTGCAAAGATCATGATTTGTTTTTAATTTATATGGTTCAATTATTTATAGACTTGTTTGCCGTGGATTTGTGGAGTTGCTGTATGATATTTTTTTAATTATTTATTACTTGAATAAATATATATTTTATTTTATATTAGCTCCTTAAAACATTTGGAAAAAACACTGAAAAATATCAATCTAATATTTGTTAAATTAAAACATACTTTTAAAAAACATGGGTTATCGTATTTCCAAACCTAGCACTCATCATATGTTGCCATTTTTTCCAAATGATCATGAGAAAAATCCATCCCTGCACCTTTGTTCAAAACTTGGAATATATAGAGCCATAAATATGGACAAAGGGGGCGAGATCGAAAGTTTTTACCAAATCAAACAAGTGGTGGGTGGCACTAGTTTCAATGTTTCACACCCCAATGCATCTTCTTGAACAAACCCATTAAAATTCACAAAAACCAATGATGGAGTGTCTTATTATTATAAACTATAGTTTTGTTAATTAATATTTCAAGAGTGTTTTTATTAGGACCGACTAAGTATTCTTAACGAATACTTTTGTCGCGAAACGTTTGTGGTTGGTAACTACAGTGGCAGAAGAGGAAGAAACTGCCCAATAGTAGATCACCAGTTCTGGAAGAATTTGTGCAAAATTCACTATATATACAAGTTTCAGGCACACACCAGCTACTCCAACATCACCCCGGCCACTAAATTGTTATAGCAGCAGAATTTTCAATTCCCACAATAGACTCCATGGCTAGAGTTCCCATCTTTGCTTCCAAATTCATCGTTCTCCTACTCCTCTCTTCCTTTGCCACAATTCTGGTCTCTGGAGACCAGGATCATGAATTTGTGAGGCGTTTGGACAGGAAGCTACTGGGGCTCAAGAAAGAAAAGCTCAGCCACTTCAAGTTATATTGGCATGACATCCTCTCCGGCCCTAACCCTAGTGCCATCCAGGTTGTGCCGCCGCCATCAAACACATCAAGAACAGCTTTCGGGTTAGTGAGAATGATCGATAACCCATTAACCTTAGGGCCTGAGATGAGCTCGAAGATGGTAGGAAGGGCGCAAGGGTTTTATGCGCAGGCATCGCAACAGGATATTGGGTTATTAATGGCCATGACCTTTGCTTTTATCGAAGGCAAGTATAATGGCAGTACTATTACTGTTCTAGGGAGGAACTCGGTGCTCTCGACGGTAAGAGAGATGCCGGTGATCGGAGGAAGTGGACTTTTCCGGTTTGCTAGAGGTTATGTTCAGGCAAGAACTCAGAAGTTCGATATGGCCACAGGAGATGCTACAGTTGAGTATAACGTCTACGTTTTTCATTATTGATGGTTGTCCCTCTTTTTTTTCATCTCTTTTTCTAGGTTTTTGCTCAACTATTTGCTTTAATTTATGAGGTCCTATCTAATTTCAATAATGTTGACCACTTTTGATGACTACCTCCATGTCGGTGGGCTATTTCTTTAGAATTGAGAGTGTGAACCGGTACTCGTAGTGTCTTTCAGTTATATTTTACAAAATATTGTTTTGCATTTAAGACATATTACCATCTATGTCCGTGTACTCATGGATGATGTTATTGTTCAAGGATTGGAACTACCGACATATTCATACCATGTCTCTAACAATTGTTGCTTTATAAAAATATTATTTTTTAAATCTGTATTTTAAAATAATTTAAAAACATTTGAAATCTTAATTTGAAAAATAAAATAAAACACAGTACTAAAACCCTTAAATTGGACTGTTACAGTGAAAATGACATCATCTGCTCAAGTCTAAATCACAACAGGGGATTCTGTAATTAACATCATGAGCCTGACCTGTGCCTTACACATTATGGGCCTCAGCTCTCAAGTTGGATCCAATTTTTCTGGGACCAGGACTCGGCCACCCGAGTTAATATTAAATTTCTGTCACACTTTGAGCCCAGTTAAATTGGATCTCTCAAGGTCCACTGGGCTCATAGAAGTCATAGTTTGGAAAAGATAAACTTTTGATTATTTTTTAAAAAAGTCATCCAGAACTGTTACAACTCAGTGATTTCATACTTTCCTCTATCAACTCAGTGTATACTCAAAGAGTTGGAACTCATAATTCACTTCGCCTCTGTTTCTTCTATAAAGATGAGCAATGGATTCCCAATTATGATAAAGTAGCAGCTGGTCCATGATCTATGTAATCATAGCAACCTCAAGCTTCCCACACATTTGTTTTTCTTTATTGTGTTTTTCACCACAATTTTTTAATTTTTAATTTTTAAATAGTTTTCATATTTAATAATTATTATATTAAAATTAATTTTAAAAAATAAAAATATATCATTTTAATATATTTATGATAAAAAAAACTTTAAAAAAAATTAAATCAAAATTAGAACCAGTCAATTAATCTCGAATGCAATACAAAGAACAATTATCGAGAATATTTGAGTTCTGATTCGAGGATCCATCGTCAAGAAAGTTGAATAATTAGATCATAATTAGCATATCATCTTCAATTTAAATCTCTAAGAAATATCCCATTATTTGTATCCAAGAAAATAGCTTTACAGAAAATGCTTTGGAGAATTCGAAGTAAATAGATAAAGCTAGCAGAGCTGGTGCGGACCCACCATGGCTAGCTAGCCCCAACTTCCCCCCCACTAAAATTCCATGCTTTTGCTTCTCATCAATCCATGCCATGGTCCGTGGTCGGCTGTAGATGATGGCTCTTTCCAGTTGCTTTTGTGTATTAAAATGCATGCGGGTGTATTTTGAAATTCTGTTTCATTTTAAAACATATTATGTTACTTTTTTTCTCTAGTAATTGATATAGTGATTTTTTTTAATAAAAAAAAACATCTTAATCCCTATGATCCAAGTAAAAGCTACAACACATCCCCCCATATACAAATCATAGACTAGCTTTCGTTTCTATATTTTTAATTAACTTAATTCCAGAGGTGTTTGAGAATATAAAAATATTTTAAAATAAATTTGTTTGATGCTTTTTTATCATTTTGATATACTGATGTTAAAAATAAATTTTTTTTTAAATATTATTTTGAACGAATTTTTTTTTAAAAAATAATATCAATCTCACTCTCAAATGGACACGGGCTTCTGTAATAGTTTTGGAAAACACAATAACTGATGAGTTTTGAGATGTTGTTGCATTACTAATTTGTAATCAAATTTGTTCAAAAGTCATCGAACTATATCAACTTTCAATCAGGAAATTGGTATCTGTAATGATGCATCCAACCAACACTTTTTTTAGACTCAGAAAACACGTCTACTTTTATTAACTGAAGGCAAGGAGAAAGACAGTAATGGAGTAGAGAGAAATTATACCAATAAACTGGGAAGATTAAAATGAAAATAGATTTGAGAGTACTTGTTAAAGACATTTTCATGGAAGTGAAAGACCCTCTACCTCTAGCTATCAGATGGTATATATTTCAAGAACTTTCTTGAGCTGCTTGTTTCTTGGAACTGGCATCAGGGCAGAAAACATTGGATTGGATTTCCATATTCAAGTACTGAAAAGCTCTTCCATGCTAGGCACCTGTTTGGCACTGCGGTGCAACTCGCTTTTTGCCAAAATTCAAATTTTTTTTTTTTTTTTTTTGCATTTTAAATGAAATTTTTTTTATGCGTTTATATCATTTTGATGTGCTGATATCAAAAATTATTTTTAAAAAATAAAAAAACATCATTTTGATGTATTTCGGCACGAAAAGTACTTTGAAAAGCTACCGCAACCGCTCTCCCAAACAGGCGCTAGCTAGATTGTGTTCTGAACCTCGAAAGAGGCTCGCACGTGCTACCAATTTTGAAGAAAACACACAGAGAATCTTGAAATGGAAGACACCCTAACATTTTCATCATAGATTGCAGTACTTTCTTAAGATAATGATCTTTGTTAAGAATATAGCCGTTGTAAATTAGCCATTAATATGACCGTTATAATATAGCCGTTAGAATATAGCCGTTAATATAGCCGTTAGAATATAGCCGTTGTAAAGTAGTTTTTTTTAGTTTTATAATTACTATATAAGTTCATTCTCAATTGTAATAAAGATAACTCTGGAAATATACGAATTCATACTTTTAACAATACTGCTGTGCTAAAATGAAAATAACAAGAGGGCATTTTGACTTTCATCAGGTGGGTTTAAAAGTTAAACCCTATCTAGCAGAAGCCAACACACAAACTTTGCACCCACCCTCAAACCATGCTCAACTATGCTTTGACAAGAGAGTTGACCTAGAAGATGAGGCCGTGCAAGGAAGGTTGGTAAGATATGAGGAAGACAAGAAGCAGCAAAACCGAAGCTACACCCCACGGCGAGCCTCCACCTCTGTGGGTGGCGCCGGGCTCCGAACCTGGAATAGGAACGCTGAACTGGCTGCCGGCAGAGAGCAGATGAACAGCAATTATCAGGATCAAAGGAGAGATGACCAGAAACCTCCGCAGAATCTCAGATGCTGTGGCCATGACTGCATCGTAAACTACATAACCTAGGAATCCACAAACGAGTAACGTGGCTGCCATTAGTAGCCATTGTTCCGAGGGGGTGAAGTTTGCAGGTCTTGACCTTGGAGCTGAAGCCATTACGAGTAGAAGAACAGCTCTTTAGGGAATAACGCTTGCTTTAAAGTCCTAGCCAAGACACTAGCCTCGAGGAGTGACTGTTTTCTGGGAGAATATAATCCATGGTTCCTTGTCCCTTTATCCCTGTTGCAGTGGACTTGCTATCCACTACCTGGTTCATAATTTAGTGGGGAAAACTATTTGCATCTCTGACTCTTGTCCTATGCTCTAATTTCTTATGCGGTCTGAAGATTCTCAAAATCTGGAAGCCAGATTTTGAGTCTCCCAAGTCCCATGTGAAGGCATGTGATCAAGTAAACTCAGGTGTTAGTACTAGTTAGGTTATTAACATATACTAAAAGAGGATCTGACGTCAGCTGACGTCAGCACTGTAGACTCGTCATTTTTCCTCCGTGCTTCGCAGGCGTTTGTCTGCCTTTTTTTTTTTTTACACAAGTCTTTTTTTTGTATTTTTTTATGCTGGAAAAGACAAAGCAAAGGCTGTGGCCGAGCGGTTGTTCGCGCGCGCTGCCATTGGCGCGCGCGAGTTCGAACCGCTGCGGCCTCAAAACTGATTTCGATTTTTTTTTTTTACACAAGCCTTCTTTTTGTATTTTTTTATGCTGGAAAAGACAAAGCAAAGGCTGTGGCCGAGCGGTTGTTCGCGCGCGCTGCCATTGGCGCGCGCGAGTTCGAACCGCTGCAGCCACAAAACTGAATGCATTTTTTTTTTTTAAAGAACTTTTTTTTTTTCAAAAAAAAGGTCTTTTGTTTTTTAATAACTGGTTGTTGTTTCTGATTTGGTTTTTTTTTCTTTCAAGAACCATTTTCTTTTAAAAAAATGAATGGTTTTTTTTTTAAATAACTGGTTGTTGTTTTTTTTACAAAAAAAATTTAATAACTGAGGTGTCCGGGCCAACTTACGCGCACCACGACTAATCTCAGGATCCATTTTTTTTTACATTTTTTTTTTTTACACAAGCCTTCTTTTTGTATTTTTTTATGCTGGAAAAGACAAAGCAAAGGCTGTGGCCGAGCGGTTGTTCGTGCGCGCTGCCATTGGCGCGCGCGAGTTCGAACCGCTGCGGCCACAAAACTGAATGGATTTTTTTAAAAAAAAAAACAAGAACTGTTTTTTTTTCAAAAAAAAAGAACTGTTTTTTTTTTTCAAAAAAAAAGTCTTTTGTTTTTTAATAACTGGTAGTTGTTTCTGATTTGGTTTTTTTTTTCTTTCAAGAACCATTTTCTTTTAAAAAAATGAATGGTTTTTTTTTTAAATAACTGGTTGTTGTTTTTTTTACAAAAAAAAATTTAATAACTGAGGTGTCCGGGCCAACTTACGCGCACCACGACTAATCTCCGGATCCATTTTTTTTTTACATTTTTTTCCCTATTTTGTTTTGCCACTTATATTTTTTTTCTTAATCGAGGTGTCCGGGTCAGTTTACGCGCACCACGATTTTTTCTTTCCAGGTATATTTTTTTTCAATCAATAATTTTTTTTTTATTTATCATTTTTTTTAATTGCTCTTTTTTTAATGTTTTTAGACTTCTTTTCAGCCTTTGATTTAATTTCGTTTTTTTCACGTTATTAAAGCAATAATAATATTAATATCAAGAATAATAATAATAATTTTAGTTTTTGTTCTTACATGTTTTTTTTATTGATTTTTTTTCTCAGGTTTGTTTAATAATGTTTATTGTTTTGACAGTAATAGTGATGATAATTTTAGAAGTTAAGGGTCTTTTGTTTTTTAATAACTGGTTGTTGTTTCTGATTTAGTTTTTTTTTTTTCAAGAACTGTTTTGTTTTAAAAAAAAATGAATGGTTTTTTTTTTTAAATAACTGGTTTTTTTTTTTTACAAAAAAAAATTAATAACTGAGGTGTCCGGGCCAACTTACGCGCACCACGACTA
Source organism: Salix arbutifolia (assembly GCA_025169955.1). Lineage (NCBI taxonomy): Eukaryota > Viridiplantae > Streptophyta > Magnoliopsida > Malpighiales > Salicaceae > Salix > Salix arbutifolia. The sequence continues at coordinate 668,033 of CM045902.1, forward strand.
ATCTCCGGATCCATTTTTTTTTTACATTTTTTTCCCTATTTTGTTTTGCCACTTATATTGTTTTTTTCTTAACCGAGGTGTCCGGGTCAGTTTACACACGCAATGATTTTTTCTTCCCGGGTATATTTTTTTTGTCAATCAATAATTTTTATTGTATTTATCATTTTTTTTATTTGCTCTTTTGTTAATGTTTTTAGGATTCTTTTCAGCCTTTGATTTAATTTCGTTTTTTCACGTTATTAAAACAATAATAATATTGATATTAAGAATAATAATAATAATAATAATTTTAGTTTTTGTTCTTACATGTTTTTTTATTCATTTTTTTCTCAGGTTTGTTTAATAATGTTTATTATTTTGACAATAATAGTGATGATAATTTTAGAAGTTAAGAATTCGATGTTACTGTTGTTATGATAGAGTATGTTGATCTTTTTTATTATATCAAATTTTACATGTTTAAATACTATATTTTTATTTCAATAATGGTTAAAATTATTAGTTCCGTCCGCACTACACCCGCAACGTAGTGCGGGCATTTGACTAGTTATTCACTAAAAATCATCTCCATTCAAAAACCGATTTCTTAAATAAAGCTCAAAAGCAATCATTAGTTGTACTTAATTTAATTAAATAAAATAGATTTTAAGCTACCATGCTTGAACTTATTCATCTGATCAAATATGTGTTTCTAAATATAATAAATTTGTATCTGATTGATCAAAAATTCTAAATCATAAATTATAGACAATACTAAACCGTTCAACCCTGGCAATTTCCTCTGGACCATGAGTTATTACACGCTAATCAATTTAGCCTTTATAGGATATTTGGAATCCCTTTTCAATTGAATTTCATGTTTGAAATTATTTTGAGTGTCAGGAATTTAAATTCCTGAAAAATATGGACTTCCTCGGATAGCGGGCTGGTAAAAAAATTAAGAAAATAGTCATAATTAAGTAATGATTTCCCATCAAGAGAAACATAGTCTTGGATAGCTCGTTGCTTAAAAACGAAGGAAACTTCGAGGAGACGAGCAGAGATGGTGTGGGGATTGAGGTGAGTATGGCGAACATGTGGGGGGGATGATAGAAATCCATTTCCTGGAAACTAACTTAGCTTCCAGGACTGCTTTTGCAGGAAATGCTATAGAATCTCAGTGATAAGGTCATCATCGCCAAGAACAGCATCAATAGATGATGAATTCTTCTGCTTTGGTGAGTTCATTATGGAATAAGGTAAGGAAGCCATTCATCCTATAACTAGTTTGCAATTCTCTAAAGCATTTATTTCTCTTTCAAGGTTCAAAGTATTGTTCTGATGGCCTAGAGAAAGAACCTAGGAAATAAACTTGGTGGCATTTTCTATAATTTCCTCTTATAAATATACAAGAAACATGAAAACTAGATGTCAAGTACTGGAACTGATAACTCATATTTGGAGCAAACAAAGGTGGTGGTGGGATTTGCCTTGTCTTTCATGCTAATAATATACATGAATTTGTTTTCCAGAATACTAATTTAATGAAGCTGAAATGAAATACAAAAGATGTTGGACAACAGCAAACATATACACCATTAAACACAAGATAATGTCTCACAGTGGTTGAAAGCATGGCAGATAGCTTGCTTAAAAGGAAGCCCCAGAATCTTCTTGAATGTTTTGTCCTTGAAGCAATAAGATATGATCTCACCAGGGATTTGCATCACCAGCAATGGCCTTTCATCTTTATCCCCGTCGATAAACGACAAGAAACGAGCTGCTGAAAATGGTGAGGCTGCAAGATCTTCATCTTCTGTTATCTCAGGATATGCCCTTACAGAAGCTTTCATATGGAGACAGTACTTAACAAACCATTTTGAGAAGCCTCTCTCCATGGCATAGACTACTATGGATTGATCAGTAATATGGTCATGAGACATGTCAGGGGAGACAATACCTTTGTTCAAATCATCAGGATTTTGGTTTCCTTCCAGAACCCCAATAAAATGCAAATGTCCACCAGACTCTCCAAAGTACCTGAAATTTTGTTCCTGCCAATTCTCAGGAAGTGGAGGCCTCGGAAATGTCTCAAGGCATTCCTTATCAAGCAAGAAACTTAAACCATCCCCCATAGGACTAATCCAATGGACAGCATCATTCCAAGAGACACCATTCGTAATGTTGAGAGATAAAAATTCAAAATTTTCTTGGCTCACGCAAAGCTTCAAATCCTTGGTCTCGGATGAGTACACATAAATTTTAAGCTCTGAGGTAACGAATTGAGTGCAAACAACCCTGTAACAAGATGATTCCGACGGATCAAACACCAACTGCATCGAATCAAAACATAGTCCATTGTCAGGTGGTGGAGGTAGCATTCCAAATTGCCTTGTGGTAGGATTGAATATATAATTTATTGTTTGAAACCTCTCTGGACGATCCCAAATATTAGAGCACAAAAGCAAGCCATTGCAGGACTGAGAAATATGAATACATCCCGGGTTATTGGTGGGGTCAAAATCAAGAAAATCATGGGGAAAATGAGCTAATGATCTACCATCAACATCAAGAGAAACATATTTGCCGGTTGGTCGTTCCTTGAAAAAGAAGGAAACTCTGAGGAGAAGAGCTGAAACGGTATGGGGATTGAGGAGTGTATGGCGGGTAGCAAAACTTGTCTTGGAAATGATAGAAAGCCATTTCTTGGAAACTAACTTGAATCGCAGGACTGCTTTTGGAGGCACACGCAATAAAATCTCAGTGACAAGGTCATCATTACCAAGAACAGCATTAATGGATGGTGAATTCTTCTGCTCTGGTGAGGTCAAGATGGAAGAAGAGGAAGCCATTGATCCTACCATCAGCTTACAGTTGTCTAGGAAAGCATTTCTTTCTCTTTTAAAGGTTAAAGTTCTACGAGATACATGGACGGCAGGCACATTCTTTTCCTGCAAGAAACACCATTTACTTTATTTGGAGATTTCAATACTATTGGTTTAATCGCCTGGACTGAACCCACAGATAAATTCAGTGAAGTTTTCAATATTTTCCTTTCATGAAGGAGAATGAACCTTACATGTCATGTTATGCGCAAATAAGGTCATGAATCACAGAATTATAGGATTATTATTGAAAATCACAATGCGATCAGAGGCCTTCAAAAAGAATTCATAGCATAATTAGTTATTAAATGGCCGACCAAACTCATGTTTTAAATCAAAATTCTTAAAACTAATAGCTGGCAAGTTTATGCGTTTACATACGTTTTAAAAGTGTTTTTCAATTAGAAATCTGTATAAATATCCATAATATTAACACATTATATCATAAAAAAAAAACTACAAATATTTTTTAAAATAAAACACACTTTAAAAATCGATTTCAACGAACACTTTAACAAGCACCGAAAAATGACATGAGGATACACCAGTAAACTACCTGTCGTTTGCTCCTTGATGGGAACCATATTAGGTGGCAAACTAAAAGGCCGACGACGTTTCAGATCTCTATTTTAATCTCACGCCGCAACAGTCCTCGGTGAAAAGCGACGGAAAACAAAGAAGCTTGGGCGGGTCACCGTCGGGAAGAAGCAAAAGAGGCAGATGAAAGGGTCAGAGAAATCCTCATCAACACCACCAGCAACGATCAAAACCAGCAACAGCAATGATTTGAAGCCACAAAAACCACTGTTCAGGCCAGCTCAAGATGACACTAAGCCTCCACTCAAAGATCCAGTAAGCAATCTCTCTCTTTCCATTGCAAGCGTGCACACAGAAAACCATAGTTTGGAGCAGGTGGGCATTTTTTTTTATGGTAATGGTGGTAACACCTTTTGTTTTGGGATTTTTTTATTTAATGTCAGATTCTGAGATCAGACCTGTCACGTGCCCATTTAATTAAAGCAGTTATGGGTCACATCATAAGTCACGTCAGAGTGAGCTTCATTTATCAGCTCATTTATTCAGTCAAGTCAGCAGAGTAAAGGGCAGTTCGGATGCAACTAGTTGTTAGGGAGTTTGGTTATTGTTATGGGTCAGTTGTATTAAAAGAGTTGGGCCAAGTTAAAAGACCCATTCTTGGTCAGTCCAGTCCAGTCCGGACGGGTTAGATAGTTAATCAATTATTGGGAGGCCTATTCCCTAGCTTACGTAATTGTGTGGGTCATTAGAGTCCTAATTAGAAGTATTAAGGGAGTCTTTCCAAACAGGAAATTAAATATGTTTTCAGTATTTAAAGCCAGGAGCTTTCATAATAAAACATCGAACAATTTTTCCAGCGATTATATTTTAGGAGGTTTTGGATTCCTCGAATTATCCACTTATTCCTTCATTATCTTCCAAATAAACCAGGATCGTAACAAGACCCAATTGAGACTGAAGAAGCAGTGCTAAAGCTGCATCCTTTCCCTGTTTGCAAATCAAAATGAGGGGCTTGGTCTTGTTTTTGTTTCTGGGTTTTTGAGATTGAATTGATGGATGTAGACTGATGATTTTTTTGACATGTTTTGTGTTAAATTTGGGGATGATTTGTGAATGCTGGCTTGGAATTCGTAGTTTATTAGTTAATCCTTCTATTTTGTTTACCTAAAAGTGAAAAAAACACTTTCTTGATAACCCCTTCCCTGATTGGTCAAGTTTGGTGAAAGTGGGTTAAAAAAAAAAACATTTTTTAAAAGCAAAATGTTTTCTTTTCTTATCTTGGAAAATACTTTTCAAAACACCTCGCTCGCCTTCACAACATCATTTTACTTTTACTTTTTTATTGTAATAATAACGTTTAATATTTATATATTAGATATTTTTTTAAAAAAAAAAACATTGATAAAAGTCTACTTTTCATGAAAAAACGAACTAGACTAACTTTAAACACAATAATTCCATAAAATTAAGACACCATTTCAGCACTTTTCACAGCAATGAATTATGAATTTGCTAGGTTGGCTAAAAACTACATTTTAAGAATTTAGTTTTAATAAAACAACATTATAAACAAGTTTTAAGAAGAAAAAAATATTTGAAGTTGATGACATCATATGTGTTAGTGTTTGGGATTGTCATAAAAGTATTTTTTAATTAAAAAAATGAATATAATATTTTTTAAAAATCAGCATTAAAATTATCGTAAAACATCTAAAACAAAAAACATTAATTGTATAGTTTATACTTTAAAAAACAAATTACAATGCATAAACAAACACTCCAGATTTATCAAATTTAACTAAGTTGGTAGAGACTTTTATAAAATTTCATTTAATAGTTTAACTTGAAATAATTTTTTGACTATTATCAAAACATGAACTTTTTAGATTGAGATATTTTTTATCAGACCAAGTTATTATAAAACCTTATAAATTATATATTAAAATCTTATTTAAAATTTAAGGTTTTAAATTGAAATAATTTCTTAACAGGTTGATTAGATGATTATGAGTTCATATTTTATCATTCACTTTATTTGATAAAAACTTTGAGTATAAAATAGTATGAAAATGAATAAATTTCAACCACAAAAGATTTTCATCTGAAAAATATATTTAAAAATTATATAAATTATCATATTGAAATAATTCTTCAATAGTCAAGAAAGCAGGTTAATAAATATGGACACTCATGAAAGTGGTTTCCATTTTCGTTTCAAAATAACCAAAATAATTGTACTATATTTAAAATAATATAATAAAAATAACTCTTCAAAATGACTTTTATCATTGAAATACACATCAATAAAAAAGTCATATATATATTATTCAAACATCCATTTTAAAGATTTGGCTCTCTAAAATAGCTACTCCTATTCCTATTGGAGATTCTAACAAGCACCGAAAAATGACATGAGGATACACCAGTAAACTACCTGTCGTTTGCTCCTTGATAGGAACCATATTAGGTGGCAAACTAAAAGGCCGACGACGTTTCAAATCTCTATTTTAATCTCACGCCGCAACAATCCTCGGTGAAAAGCGACGGAAAACAAAGAAGCTTGGGCGGGTCACCGTCGGGAAGAAGCAAAAGAGGCAGATGAAAGGGTCAGAGAAATCCTCATCAACACCACCAGCAACGATCAAAACCAGCAACAGCAATGTTTTGAAGCCACAAAAACCACTGTTCAGGCCAGCTCAAGATGACACTAAGCCTCCACTCAAAGACCCAGTAAGCAATCTCTCTCTTTCCAGTTTCCAATTTCCATTGCATGCGCGCGCGCAGAAAACCATAGTTGGGAGCATGTGGGCACTTTTTTTATGGTAATGGTGACACCTTTTGTTTTGGGTTTTTTTTTATTTAATGTCAGATTCTGAGATCAGACCCGATTGAGACTGAAGAAGCAGTGCTAAAGCTGCCCCCTTTCCCTGTTTGCAAATCAAAATGACGGGCTTGGTCTTGTTTTTGTTTCTGGGTTTTTGAAATTGAATTGATGGATGTAGACTATGATGATTTTTTTGACATGTTTAGTGGTGAATTTGGGGGTGATTTGTGAATGTTGGCTCGGAATTCATAGTTTATTAGCAAATCCTTCTATTTTGTTTTCCTAAAAGTGAAAAAACACTTTCTTGATAACCCCTTCCCCAATTTGTCAAGTTTGGTGAAATAGGTTTAAAAAAATTAACATTTTTTTAACAAGTTTGGTGAAATAGGTTTAACATTTTTTTAAAGCAAAATGTTTTCTTTTCTTATCTTGGAAAATACTTTTCAAAACACCTCGCTCTCCTTCACAACATTATTTTACTCTTTTTTTGTAAATTAAGACAACATTCCAGCACTTTTTACAGCAATGAATTTGCTAGGTTGACTAAAAACTACATTTTAAGAATTTATTTTTAATAAAACAACATTTTATACAAGTTTTAAGAAAAAAAAAATATTTCAAGTTGATCATCATAGGTGTTAGTGTTTGGGATTGTCATACAATATATATTTTAAAAGTATTTTTTAATTAAAAATATGAAAATAATATTTAAAAAAAATCAGCATTAAAATTATCCTAAAACATCAAAAACAAAAAACATTAATTTTATACTCTATACTTCAAAAAACAAATTACAATGCATAAACAAACACTCAAGATTTATCAAATTTAACTAGGTTGGTAGAGACTTTTATAAACTATATCTTAAATTTCATTTAATAGTTTAACTTGAAATAGCTTTTTGACTATTATCAAAACATGAACTTTTAGATTGAGATATTTTTTATCAGACCAAGTTATTATAAAATCTTATAAATTATATATTAAAATCTTATTTAAAATTTAATGTTTTAGATTGAAATAATTTCTTAACAGGTTGATTAGATGATTATGAGTTCATATTTTATCATTTTCACTTTATTTGATAGAAAAATTTAGGATAAAATAGTATGAACATGAATAAATTTCAAGCACAAAAGATTTTCATCTAAAAAGTATATTTGAAAATTATACAAACTATTAGATTGAAATAATTCTTCAATAGTCAAGAGAGCAGGTTAATAAATATGGACACTCATGAAAGTGGTTTCCATTTTCATTTCAAAATAACCAAAGTTTACCATCAGAGCCACTTTAACGAGTGAGGAAGAGTGGGGTACTCATAAATATTTTGTTTGGTACATGACAAAAATAATGATAAATTGCTAATATGAATGTTCAGCATTGAGCTTCAGATGAAGAAGAAGGATCTTCGGAAATCCTGGGGAACTTTTTTGGCAAATTAAACACAGGATCATCACCGGCCAATCCTTGAAATGCCCTTCCTAGAGCATACCCGAGAGCCCTAGCTACAGGAACCGCAACTGCATTCCCAACTTGAATGTATCTGCATCGGGTGGGGGGGAGTTCAATAATTACTTGTCAAAAATATAATTTCTATATGCTAATGTAAACTTGTAAAGGCCTAATGTGAGACAATCCAAACCTAATCAAAGCCATATTTATATTAAAAAAAAATGATGAAAATGCAGAATATACAATCCAGCAAATCAATTCAACTCTCAACCCAGGCCTTGAGCAAGTTCAAAAACCAAAATGAATTTAATAACTTAACATTATTGCAGATATTCAAAACTTTATATTTAGAAAAACCACTAACCTTTCTTTAATAGGTCCACATAGCTGATAGTAATCTGGAAACCCTTGTAATCTTGCATTTTCTCTAATTGTTAGCACTCGATCTTGCTCAGGGTGCATAATTGCCTGATTATGAGGCTCGGCACGGGTCACCACTGTTGGGACAGTTTCATCCCACCATAAACGAGCAAATGGCCTATTTCCAAAGCTCATAATAATTATTAAACCAAATAAAATAAAATAAAATGCTGAACAACGCACATAATGTCCAAATCCTTACTTAGAAGAACTTCCATTAACAAAAGTCATCGCATAATCAGGAACCTACAATACCAAAAGTCAAAGTACTATTAACAATGAGAATACATAAAA